>JAOANR010000009.1:38216944-39416944 GCA_030278955.1 Hygrophila difformis | reverse complement strand
CGCAAGGTTTGACACGGACATCCTGGGGAATCGAACCCGAAGGGACACAGACGCCCTTGGGGAATCGAACCCGCAAGGTTAAAACAAGTTTCGCTAATTTCACAAGTTTCAACAAGATTTCAAGATTTGACTCGGTCAACCACAGTTCACTTCAAAATTCATTAAAAATCGAGTTTAATTCCAAAAATTCTGAAATTTGACCAGTGACTCGAAAACACATAGATGAACAAGTTTCATGTTTTACGTTTTTCAATCCGAGATACGGATGTAGGTGAAAAATGTCAATCTTTAACAGGATAATAATCTATCCGAAAATTCTGACACCAGTTTAAAGATTTCAATATCTACCATAGCAACCTAACTCCAAATTTGACGAAATTTTACAGAGAGATACCTAAGACATATATCTACAACTTTCATGTTTGGCTAAAGTTCCAAATCGGTCTAGATCTAATGTCAAAAATGTCATCAAGTTCGAACCTAAGTTCTGTCCAGATTTCAAGATTCAAGTTCAACGCAGTTCGGTTTGAGAATGAATTCAGATATCAAATCATAACGAAAAATCCCAAAAATTTACGGAGTTGTCCTAACGTATAGATCTACAACTCTTATGTTTAGCACCAATCCTAGATCGGTCTAGATCTAAGGTAAACATCACCAACAAGTTCGAACTAAAGTTCTGTCAAAAATTTCAAGATCCAGATTTAATGCAGTTCGGTTTTTGGTCGGTTTCAGGTATTAAAACAACATGAAAAATTCCGAAATTTTTACAAAAGCTAGATCTAAGTCTTAGGAATGTTTTTTGTGTTTTAAGCTTTCTCGTTTAAATCGTTTTAAGGGTTCGAAAAATTCACGCACAAATGCTGCGCCGTAGGGTTTTTCATATAGACAGATTTTTAGTTTCTTGAGTAGATCTTTACGTTAGGTGTATTTTAATTCGCCCAAGTAAGGTTAACTTACAGATCTTTGGTCGTCCGGGATCGTCGATTCGGAGGCGTGGCTTCCAGTCCACCGTTTATCTTCTCCGTTCGTCGGGCTCTTCGTTCTCGATCCGATTCGGGGTGTAGAAAAGAAAAAGAAGAAAGTTAGTGTAACACCCCGGTTTTTGATAATCCAGGTCGGGATGTCACCGCCACGCCTCCCTAGTAAGACACGGTTTCTCCGGCTTACTGAAGAGATGCAAGGCTAGGTATTGCAGTATTTAAAACATTTAAAGCATTCAAAACAGCCCATACAATATAGTTCGAAAATAATAATATTTAAGTATAGTATTGCAGCGGAAAATGTAAATAGGGCCGACATGGCCAAAACACGGGTTAAACAGGCCCGTTCATAATGTAGTCTAGTGTACGAATTTAAAAACAAAATAATGTTTCCCCAAAGATAAAGTTCCCATGCATGAAGTGCTCATGTTCACTCTACATACTCTGTAAGAAAAGAAAAGAAAAAGAAATGATTTGGTCAGCACAACTTGCTGAGTAAGTTAACACATGCATTATCATAGGGTTTAAAAACCATTAATTTAGTACTTAATAAAAGCATGATAATAAACATATAACTCAGTTTGATCTAAACAACTATCCAATTGCATAATTTATTTCGGGGCTTTATTTAACAGCACATTTCACATAGTTTCAAATAAAAGCCATAATTTAAATAAAGCATTTAAATTGGACAACAAAACATAATTTAATTTAATTTAATTTAATTTCTCCATTACATCCCAGATTTAGTATTTCAAGTATTTCACGATTGTATCGCAATCTCAACAAGTCTAGCCGGTAGCCCGGCGGCCGCAACCGTATCAGCCATACCCAGTACCACTCTGGAGCCTCGGGAAACCCATGTGGATATTCTCGAGAAAGTAGGCTCTATATCTCATGCCGTTTTGGCAATATCATATCTCAAGTTTAGCGTGCGGGGTCACCATCGTCCATTAAGGCACGAAGTGAATCGTTAGGGGGCACCCTGCAGAGCACTCACCCCTAATTTTAATTTATTAAGTTTGTAAGGGGATTTAATTTCAAAAATCTGATCTCAATTATATTTATTTAAAAATAATATCTCAACTCATTTCAACCCTAAAGGTTAATTTCATGTTTCAACAAGATTTCAAGGTTTGACTTCCGGTAAACCACAGTTTACTCTAAAATTCGTCTAAAATCAGATTTAATTCCAAAAATTCCGAAATTTCACGACTAACTCTGAAACGTCGAGATCTACAACTTTTGTGTTTTAACTTTTTCAATCCAAGGTACCGAAATAGGTCAAAAACACCAATTTTCACAGAAGCACAAATCTGGAATTCTACATGTCACAGTTTAAAGATTTCAGATTCTACCATAGTAAATCAGCTCCAAATTTAATGAAATTTTACAGAGACCATCTTAAGACGTTTATCTACATCTTTCATGTTCGGCCAAAGATCTAAATCGGTCTGGAACCTATGTCAAAAACGTGATCAAGATCAGACCTAAGTTCTGTCAAGAATTTCAAGATCTAGATTCAAGCAGTTCGGTTTCGGTTGGTTTTTACATATCAAATCATCTCTAAAAATTCTGAAAATTTTACAGTAGATAGATCTAAGTGTTTCCGTTTGAAGTCATTTTGAGGTTCGGAAAAATTCGTCAAAACTATTGCGTCGGTAGAAAACATAAGTTGGCAGATTTACGATTTCTTGTTAAATCTTTTAGTTTCGAACGTTTTAATTCCTCTCAAAACCATGTAAGAGTTAACTTACTGATTAATCATCGTCCGGGGTCGTCTATTTCGAAGGCGTGGCTTCCAGTCCACCGTTTCTCCTCTCCGTTCGTCGGGTTCTACGCTCTAGATCCAATTCGAGGTGTAAGGAGAAGAGAAACGAGGTTAGAATTCATTTTCAGATTGAAACGAACAAGGATTATTCAGACTAGGGCTTACCACACGTTGGAGATCTCCCGATTTTCGTCCAACAGCCGCTGTCTCGGCCTTTTGGTGCCTCCGTTGACTCCGGGATTACGACTTTTGTGTATAGAGAGTATCGTCGGGTTTTGAAAAAGGGTTTAGGGCTTCCGAGGGGGTTTATTTATAGATAGCTAAGACCTAGGGCGTCCAAGATCTGACCCTAAGGGTCTTGAGTCGAGAGACGTTCAACCGAAAGTCGAAAAATCCGCGTTCGGGCGAGAGATCCACGCAACGAGCGAATCTGCCTTCTGGCGCGGGGTTGGCGCGCCTTTCCCCCTTTTAGCGCGCGGCCAGCGCGCGACTAACGCCTGGACTTCGGTCCGGGCGGGTCGTGCGATCCGTCGTGCTCTTCCGCCTCTTTTTCGGGTTTCTATCCCTCTATGCTCTCGGATTCCAATTTCCGGACTCTCTTCGGGTTCCTATTTCGTGTCGTTATTTCTTTCGGATCTAAATTTACGTTTTGGCTCGAATTCTCGAGTTCATTCATATCGGGTATCCGTGTGACGACTTATTTAACTTTATTTAATTTCTTTTGTTTAATTAAATTCCTTTAATTAATTTCATTTCTCATTTCTTCTATATTTATTTATTTAATGTATTTACTGATTTATTTATTTATTTATTTATTGTATTTATTTATTTATTTATGTTGTAAAATTCTCGGGTATTACAGTCTACCCTCCTTAAGAATCAACTTCGTCCTCGAAGTTGTGTTTCGGCTTTTTTCGTGCTAAGGTCTTTTGTTTATTTTATTATTTTGTGACTGAACTTAGAATTAAGACTTCTAAGCTGCCTACGTACCCGGTGAAGGGATCAAGTCATGACGTAGTTCAAAACAATTTGAATTTGTTTGTTTGATTACAAGAATGTGTGAAAAAATACACGGTATAATGCGGATGTCACACCATGTATTACATCATCTCCCCCTTAAGATTGCAGTTATGTCCCCATAACTGTGTCGGTGTCGGTTTGGAACAGTGTCGGATAGCGTTCTCTCATGTCGGATTCTACTTCCCAAGTTGCCGTCTCACTTTCGTGGTTCGACCAAAGAACCTTGATCATTTTGACGGTTTTGTTCCTCGTTACTCGTTCCTTCGTGTCAAGAATACGCACTGGGACTTCCTCATAAGTCAAATCTTCATCGAGCTCAATTATCTCCGGTTGAAGTACATGTGTCGGGTCTGGCACATACTTCTTTAGTTGTGAGACATGGAAAACATTATGAACTCGATCTAATTGTGGCGGTAAAGCCAATCGGTAGGCTAGAGTTCCGACTCGTTCTAGAATTTCGTAAGGTCCTATATATCGAGGACTTAACTTTCCTCACTTGCCAAAGCGCATCACCTCCTTCATGGGTGATATCTTTAGCATGACCCTATCTCCCACTTGAAATTCTAGGTCTCGTCGTCTCACGTCGGCATAACTCTTTTGACGGTCTTGAGCGGCTTTCATTTTCCCTTGAATCACTTTGATTTGTTGAGCCATGTCTTCGATAAGTTGTGGTCCCACCACCACGGACTTATCGTTTTCTTCCCAGCTCAACGGACTTCGGCACTTTCGTCCATACAACGCCTCGAATGGTGCCATGCCGATGCTAGCATGGTAGCTATTATTATAGGAAAACTCAATTAAGGGTAAATGAGATTCCCAATTCCCTTTGAATTCCAACACGCATGCTCTCAGCATGTCTTCTAGTGTTTGGATTGTCCTCTCGTTTATCCATCCGTCATCGGGTGGAATGCGGTGCTCATTTTGATTTGAGTACCGAGAGCTTTTTGTAACTCCATCCAGAAATGAGAGACAAATTTACTGTCTCTATCGGAAATGATATCATGTGGTACTCCATGTCGTCGTACCACATTATCAATGTAGGCTCGGGCCAATTGGTCCATAGTCCACGTGTCTTTCATTGGGATAAATATGGCTATCTTCGTTAGCCTATCCACAATCACCCAAATCTTGTTCATGCCTTTAGGTGATCGGGGTAATCCCGAGACGAAATCCATTGAGATGCTATCCCACTTCCAACTTGGAATCTCTAGTGGTTGCATCAATCCTAAGGGTTTATGTCGCACTGCCTTAACCTTTTGGCAGGTGAGACATTTTGCCACGAAGTTCGCCACTTCCTTCTTCATTCCCGGCCACCAATAGATCTTCTTCAGATCTTTGTACAATTTGTCACCTCCGGGATGTACGGAATATGGTGTGTTGTGCCCTTCCTCCATCAACTTTTGCTTCAATTCGGCACACTTCTGAGGCACACACCATCTCCCTTTAAAACGGATGCTTCCATTTTCGTGGATAGCAAATCCGGTTGCCTTTCCTTCGGCAATACACCCTTTTATCTTTTCCAACTTCGCGTCGCCCGGTTGAGCGAGTCGAATCTCGTCCAATATTGAAGTTTCTACGATCATCGCGTTGATCATTTCACTCACTGTGCCAGGATGCACAAGTTCTAACTCCAATCTTGCTAACTCCATGTACAATGCCGGCGGAATTACCAACGAGTTTGTCACGTGTTGGGTTTTCCGACTTAGGGCATCGGCTACCACATTCGCCTTCCCCTCGTGGTATGCTATCTCTAAATCGTAGTCTTTAATAAGTTCCAACCACCTTCGCTGTCTCAAATTCAACTCCTTCTGAGTGAATATATATTTCAAGCTCTTGTGGTCGGTGAACATTCGACACTTCCGCCCATAAAGATAATGTCTCCATATCTTTAGAGCGAAAACGACCGCTGCCAACTCCAGGTCATGTGTCGGATAATTCTCCTCGTGAGGTTTTAGTTGGCGTGATGCATATGCTACGACTCTCGAGTCTTGCATCAAGACACAACCTAAACCTTCCTTCGAAGCATCGCTATAAACTTCGAAGTCACTATTCTCTGATGGTAGTGTTAATACGGGTGTGGTTGTGAGTCGTTTCTTAAGTTCTTGAAACGCAGTCTCACACGCTTCGGTCCACTCGTATTTTGCTCCTTTCTTCAGTAGCTGGGTCAAAGAACGTGCAATCCTTGAAAAGTCCTTCACAAATCGTCTATAATACCCAGCTAATCCAAGGAAACTCCTTATTTCCGTTGGACTCTTCAGAGTTGCCCACTCCGTCACGGCAGAAACCTTTGCCGGATCCACTGATACTCCATCAGCGGATACTATGTGTCCGAGAAATGCCACTTCTTTCAACCAGAAGTTGCATTTCGACAGCTTGCCGTATAGCTGATTTCTTCGCAAGATTTCTAACACTTGATGTAAGTGTTGGACATGCTCTTCCTTGCTCTTTGAGTAGATCAGGATGTCGTCGATGAACACTACGACGCACTGATCTAACAATTCTCGGAACACGTTGTTCATGAGATTCATGAACATGGCCAGAGCATTTGTTAACCCGAAGGATAACACTGTGAACTCGTAATGGCCATATCGCGTTCGAAACGCCGTCTTCGGAATGTCCTTCTCGGCGATCCTCAGTTGATGATACCCAGATCGCAAATCGATCTTCGAGAATACTGAAGCTCCCTTCAGTTGATCAAACAGATCCTCTATTCTCGGAAGGGGGTATTTTATTCTTGATGGTCACTTGGTTTAATCCTCGTTAATCTATGCACAGACGTAGTCCTCCGTCTTTCTTCTTGACAAATAAAACCGGTGCTCCCCAAGGGGACGTACTCGGTCTTATGTAACCCTTTCCTAACAGTTCCTCGAGTTGTTCCTTTAACTCCTTCATTTCCAGTGGTGCCATCCGGTACGGAGCTTTTGAGACAGGCTCTGTTCCCGGAATGAGATCTATAGTGAATTCAAGATCTCTCTCAGGTGGCATGCCCGGAACGTCCTCAGGGAACACGTCCGGGTATTCTCTTACCACTGGGATGCTGTCAACCTTGTTCTCTTCCGCCTCAAGGTTGTTCACATAGCACGCATATAGCGCATACCCCTTACGCATCAAGTTACTTAGTTTCAGTGCACTAACGATTTTGTTCCTCTTCTTAGGGGGCTGAGAGTAAAAGATAACTCTCTTTCCCCTACTTTTTGACAAGGTGATCTTTTGTTTTTGGCATTCGATCACCGCTTTATACTGGGATAGCCAATCCATCCCCAGTATGATGTCAAAGTCTCTTAAGTTAAATTCTACCAAGTTCGCGAAGAATTCTACGTTCTTTATTACTATAGGAATTTCGTTATATCGTTTAGAGCAAGACACTACTTCTCCAGAAGGCAATTGAATTCCTAAGCTAATTCTCTCGCACTTAGGTAGATCTAACTTAGGCACTATTCTTGATGCTATAATTGAGCAACTAGCTCCAGAATCAAATAGAATTCTAAGGGGCGTATTCAAAACATGAAATGTACCTGCCATCACTTCTCCTTGCGCAGGCACATCCGCTTGATTCACCACGTTAAGCCTCCCCATAGGGCGTCCCTGATTGCCCTGCTGATTCGCATTCGGCTGCTGATTTTGTTGTTGGTTTTGATTCTGAGGGGGCGGAGGTCGTTGGTTCTGGTTCTGATTCTGCGGCCTATTTTGAGGGGGTCTGTACCCTTGGTTGTCCCCGTTCCGCCCGTTTTGATTTTGAGGCTGTTCTTGCCCCGTGACCAAATCGTCCCTTTTTGTTATGTTCTCGACCCTGGTTCGGAAATCCCGTCGAACGTGACCCATTCCACCACATCGGAAACATGCGCCCTGTTGCGGGCATCCCCTTGCCAGATGGGGTCGTCCACATCTCGGGCAAGGTGGTACCGGATCTTCTTGGTTGAACCTTCTCCTAGTGTTGTTTTGTTGGGGCCTATTCGACCCTCTGCGCTGTTCGTTCCTTCCAGTGTTGTTCTCGCTTCTCGAGTCCCGGTTTCTCTTGTCTTGGGGACCCCTGCTGGACTCCCCACTCACCCTTCTCTTCAGTTGCTGCACACGTGCTACCGCCACAGCGCGGTCATACACAGCTTGCAAATCGGGGTAGTGTGCTCCCGCGATCACCTCGCGCACAGACAGGTTCAGCCCCATCTCGAACTTCTGTGCCTTTTCTGCATCAGTAGGCACTAGCCTTGGTGCGTACATTGCTGCCTTGGTGCTCATGGGGTAGAATCGGTCCCTTAGATCCTCCTTAAGTTTATTCCACGAATAAGCTCCTTCAGCTTCCTCTAAATTCCTCTGGAGGTTTTGCCACCACTCATCGGCTTCGCCTCCTAAGTAGTAGGTTGCTACTCGTAGCTTTGCCTCATCAGGGCATTTGATAGCATACAAGAGCTTATCTCAAATGTATGGATCCACCCCTCTAGTTTGGCGGGATCCTCTTGCCCATCGTAGCGTGGTGGTTGATAGGGATTCACTAACGCTAGATAGTTGATTTGAGCCACTGGCGGAGGTACTGCTGCTTGTGCCCTATGCACCTCCGCATTTCCTAATGCTATTAGGACTTCCTCTACAGTTTTTAAACGTCCTTCCATATTGTTGGGCACAGGTGACGCTCGTTCTCCTAGGTTCTGAGGAGTCCTATTGTTGTCGGCCACGTTGGGGAGGTTAGCATAAGTGCCGTTTGGACTTTCCTTCCTCGGTTTTTTCCTAGGTGCCATTTTCTGTTATTCACGTGTATAGATTAGCTTATCTTTGTTTAGATAGATCGCTCGGACAAGACGTTTCGTAAATTTCTAATTTCGAATTTTCGGATTTGTTGTTTGGGAAACCAAACAAGATTTTTTGAATAAATCGTGTTTTAATAAAACATGATTTTTATTGTCTCCACATAAGGAAATCCTCTGGTTCGTACAAAGATAGAAATGGCTAAGGCCGATGGTTGTTATGCTTAGGCAAGCACATAGATGAATGAGATCTAGAACTACGGCAAGATCAGTCTCTAGTGAGCGTTTCTAATTCGAAGTCAAGCCTCTAAGTTATCTAGGTGTAGCAGGAGATCTAAGTTAGAATATATATCACGCTTCTAAGTTCTCTAAGTTTAGGCAATGCAGTATGCACATGCAAATGATGATCCCCCCCAAAAATAATTAATGCACTATATATATAATTTTTTTCTAATTTCCATGGGTTTTAAAAATAAGAATTTATTCCATGGAACTAATGCTTTAAAATAATAATTAAAATTCTTGGACTTCTATATTGGGTTAAAAATAATTATCATTTGGGCTCAAAAATAATTTGGGCTAGGAAATTTTAAAAATAGTAATTCGGGCTTCTATAATAATTTAAAAATATCATGGTTTAAAAATAATAGTTTAAAAATAATAGTAATAATAATAGGTTTAAAAATATTCTGGGCTCTGATACCTCTCTGTAACACCCCGGTTTTTGGTCACCCAGGTCGGGATGTCACCGCCACACCTCCTTAGCAAGACACGGTTTCTCCGAGCTTGCTAAAGAGATGCAAGGCTATGGTTTTTTCAGAATTTAAAACATTCAAACAACCCATTTATATATAATTTAAAAATAATGTCATTACAGTTGCAGCGGAAAATAATATTTACATATGTATAATGCAGCGGAATTTAAATATAGCCAACACGGCCAGAATCCGGGTTAAACAGGCTCGTTCATGCAATTTCTAGTCTAACGTAACATTTAAAAATAAAGTATTTCCCCAAATTTCCCATGAATGGATATGATGATGCATATTCTTCAACTCTGAAATAAACAGGGGAAAAATATGATTTGGTCAGCAAAGATTTGCTGAGTAAGTTAACACAGACATGATTATGAGGTTTCAAAGCCTTTTATTAAATTTAAAGAAAACATGTGCATACGAGACATGATTTAATTCATTTATCTAATAACAATTTAATTGCATAATTTAAAAGACAAGGATTTCCACAAGATCATAATTCAACACACATGATAAAATAATCGCAAGACATAATTTAAAGGCACAATTTAAATA
Organism: Hygrophila difformis; assembly: GCA_030278955.1. Taxonomy (NCBI): domain Eukaryota; kingdom Viridiplantae; phylum Streptophyta; class Magnoliopsida; order Lamiales; family Acanthaceae; genus Hygrophila; species Hygrophila difformis. Next base: position 39,407,121 of record JAOANR010000009.1, on the reverse strand, counting down.
AGGAAAATATTCAAGTATTTCAGGATTTCATTCTTCCTCTTTTATTCGATACAATCTAGTATAATTTGTTCTTGGGGAATCGAACCCGCAAGAATTTAAACGCATCCTAGGGAATCGAACCCGTAGGAATCAACACACATCCTGGGTAATCGAACCCGCAGGAAGACAGACAATCGCCCTTGGGGAATCGAACCCGCAAGAACTCACATACATCCTAGGAAATTGAACCCATAGGAATCAACACATATCCTGGGGAATCGAACCCGCAGGAAAACACACCCTGGGGAATCGAACCCGCAAGGTTTGACACAGACATCCTGGGGAATCGAACCCGTAGGAAAACATACACCCTAGGAAATCGAACCCGCAAGGTTTGACACAGACATCCTGGGGAATCAAACCCGCAGTGACTGAGATGCCCTTGGGGAATCGAACCCGCAAGGTCAAAACAAGTTTCGCAAATTTCACAAGTTTCAACAAGATTTCAAGATTTGGCTTGGTCAACCACAGTTCACTTCAAAATTCATTAAAAATCGTGTTTAATTCCAAAAATTCTAAAATTCGACCAGTGTCTTGAAAACACATAGATAAACAAGTTTTATGTTTTACGTTTTCCAATCCGAGATACGGAAGTAGGTGAAAAACGTTAATTTTTAACAGGATGATAATCTGTCCGAAAATTCTGACACCAGTTTCAAGATTTCAAGATCTACCAAAGCAAACTAACTCCAAATTTGATGAAATTTTACAGAGAGATACCTAAGACATATATCTACAACTTTCATGTTCGGCTAAAGTTCCAAATTGGTCTAGATCTAATGTCAAAAACGTCATCATGTTCGAACCTAAGTTCTGTACAGATTTCAAGATTCAAGTTCAACGCAATTCGGTTTGAGAACGAATTCAGAAATCAAATCATAACGAAAAATCCCAAAACTTTACGGAGTTGTTCTTAATGTATAGATCTACAACTCTTATGTTTAGCACCAATCCTAGATCGGTCTAGATCTAAGGTAAAAATCACCAAGAAGTTCGAACTAAAGTTCTGTCAAAAATTTCAAGATCCAGATTTAATGCAGTTCGGTTTTGGGTCGGTTTCAGGTACCAAAACAACATGAAAAATTCCGAAATTTTTACAGAAGCTAGATCTAAGTCTTAGGAATGTTTTTAATGTTTAATCTTTCTCGTTTAAATAGTTTTAAGGGTTCGAAAAATTCACGCACAAACGCTGCGCCGTAGGGTTTTTCATATAGACAGATTTTTAGTTTCTTGAGTAGATCTTTAAGTTAGGTGTATTTTAATTCGCCCAAAACCATAGTAAGGTTAACTTATAGATCTTTGGTCGTCCGGGATCGTCGATTCGGAGGCGTGGCTTCCAGTCCACCGTTTATCTTCTCCGTTCGTCGGGCTCTTCGTTCTCGATCCGATTCGGGGTGTAGAAAAGAAAAAGAAGGAAGTTAGGATTCGTTTTCGAATCGTATATGGAACAAGGATTGGATCGGAACTTACCACGACGTTAGAGATCTTCCGAATTCGTCCACAACAGTCCTCGCCTTGGTTTCGTGCCTCCGACGACTCCGAGATTAGGGTTTTCGACGTATAGAGAGTATGGATGTTTTTGAAAAGTGTTTGGGGCTTTCAAGAGGTGTTATTTATAGATAGGCACGACCTAGGGACGTCCAAGGTCGGCCTTGGTGAGTCTTGAGCCGAAAGGTGTTCAACCGAAGTCGGAAAATCCGGATTCGGGCGAGTAAATCTCGCAACGGGTGATTCTGCTCGCTGGCGCGGCCGTGCGTTCGGAAAATCCGGATTCGGGTGAGTAAATCTCGCAACGGGCGATTCTGCTCGCTGGCGCTGTCGTGGCACGCCGTTTGGCCAATGACTGCGCGGCCACCGCGCGGCTGCCGCCTGGACTTCGTTCCGGGCGGGTCGTGCAATCCTTGCTTTCCTCCTCTCTTTCGGACTTCTAACCCTCTACGTTCTCGGATTCCGATTTCCGGGGTATCTTCGGGTTCCTACTTCTTATCATCATTTTATTCGGGTCTAAATATATGCTTGGACTAGAGTTCTCGAGTCCAATGGTGTCGGGTTTCGGTGTATATTTTATTCGATTAAATTGTCTTGAGTATTGGAACTTTAATTCCCTTTTTTGATTAGACTTCATTTCTCATTTCTTTTTCTCTTTATTTATTTAGTGTCTTTTTTGATTGGATACGATTGGATATGATTGTGTTTGAGATCGGATAGGTGAGTTGATTATGTTTCATTTTGGGTATAGCAGGTGGAAATATCTGAAAAAAAATCAAAAAAAAATCAAAAATAAAAAAAGAATGGTGGAAAAGTATGAGCATATATCTGAAAAAAAAAATGAAAAAAAATTGAGAAAATAAGTATTTATCTTTTGTTGAGGTTTGGATTCATTGAAAGAAAGGGGATGCCTCAATGAGTTGGTAAATATTTGAAAATGTAGAAAGTGGTGAGGAGCCTTTCGGTCTTTTGCTGTATGTAGAATGGACCGATCCTTCCCCTACAAAGTCTCCCTACTGTGCATCACGAATTTGGCTTTCTTATGTGGTCGTTATAGATTAATCCCTTCTCCCATTACCATTTCTCTCCTTCTATACCTCTAGAAATAGCCCAGTAATCCTAGTTTGCCCTTTGACTTGTTTTGATGCATTGGTTATGGACATTACTGCAAGGGAGACATGGTGCCAAAATAAGTTTATGGGAGTGTCATTGTGGAACATTACATGAGGTGGGGTTGATTGAATTTGGCTTGCGATTCTTCGGATCCTGATACGCCGAACCGAGGCCAAAAGAATGGATGTTATGCTACTATTTTCCGAAACAAGTCTAGAGGTGGTATATACAGAAGTGGTCGAATATGCTTTTACTTCTTGGTCCAGCTGTGATAAAAATCCATAGGTTTTATGTCTATTAACATACTGTAGTGTTTGTCCTTTTAAGATGTTGTAAAAGTGATTTCGGAAGCTATGTGGTAGGTACTATGTTGGGCAAGTTTATTGTAAGGCGGATATTGCCAAGACCTATTGAAGGAAATAAAAACATTTCGTCTCAAAAAAAAAAAAAAAAACTTCAAAGTATATTTTGTGACCAAACTTATTTTTTTGATAAAAAAAAATACTTAAGCTTTCACTCTTTAGAAAAATCAACACTATTATCTTTTAAAATATCAAACTAAATCTTATAGTTTTTTTTTTTAAAAAAAGCCGAGGCGAGAAAACAAGCAACAAAAGAAAAAGTAAAAAAAACCAAAGAACATAGCAAAAGAAAAACTAGACCCGGGGAACCTCGCACCAGAAGCATCTGCTAAATCCCCCAAAATAAAATCGGGCGATAAAGCCCAGGTAGTGTAAAAGGCTTCTATCCCAGCACCATGATTCGCTAACTGATCAGCCACCTTATTATCTTCACGCAAAACATGATGAATGTGACACTCTTCGAAGGCGGCCTTCATGTCCTGTATCCGCTGAAACAAGGAAGCAAACGGGTGGAATCGATCCCATTTTTCTATCAATTCAATGGTCATCAAAGAATCAGAATAACAACACACTCGTCGGCCACCCATCTTCAAAACATACTCAAGACATGCTGCCAAAGCAAATATCTCAGCATAGGTGTTAGAATGCAGGCCAATGAATCTGCATCCCCCTCCGATCCAATGCCCATCCTCTTCTCGAAGTACAAAATCAAAACCAGACCGGCTTGGATTCCTAATCGAGGTCCCATCAACGTGAAGAATCCATCCCACAGCCCCCAACAAATTCCAGTTAACCAAACGGATTGAAGCAGGAAAGGGACGCACCACTTCACTCGCACGAACCAAATCATCAGTGAGCCGAGAGATTTTCCGACGTAGCACCCATAACGATTTCTGAGATCCTTGAGATCCTTGAAACACATGCTCATTGCGTTCTATCCAGATCACCTAGACCGCTACAACAAAGATCACCCCATGTTTTCGATACATGGCATACATGAAGTTCTTGATTTCAGCCTTGGGAATAACTAAATCTTATCAATTATTAAAATATCTCATTTTATTCCTAAAAAATTGAGAAGAATCTCATTTTACCTCCAAAGCTTAAAATAAGAAAATATAGTTATCCAACTATAAAAAACAGTTCAACACTTACTCATAAAAAGTATTGAAAAGCAACCAAACGCTCTCCCAAACTTGGTAACGGAGCATAAATTCGGTTTTAGAGCATTTAGCTAATAATGTATTAAAACATAATAAAACTTAATTAAATTAAAAAATATCAAATATGAATAATTCTTAATAATTAATTTAGAAAAGAAAAAACTAATAAAAAATCGAATTGTTTAAATTAGTTGCTTAAAATAATCATAATGGACTAAAAATAGTTGCTTAAAATAATTGTTTCTTGAATAACAAATTTATACAAACAATCAATAAAAAATAAAGTTAATCTTACGGGATAAATTAAAAAATATCAAATATGAATAATTCTTAATAATTAATTTAGAAAAGAAAAAAACTAATAAAAAATCAAATTGTTTAAATTAGTTGCTTAAAATAATCATAATGGACTAAAAATAGTTGCTTAAAATAATTGTTTCTTGAATAACAAATTTATACAAACAATCAATAAAAAATAAAGTTAATCTTACGGGATAATTATAATCAAACTTTCTTAATCTATCTATGACCCTGTTTGGGAATTAGCCGTTAGCTGTTAACTGATTATGTGAGTAATAAATTAGTTAAAATTATATGTTTGATAGTTTCAATGCCTTTCAATGCCAACTTTTCTTCTAGAATAAGCTAATTCCAAAATGCTGCTATTTGCAGTGGTTTTAAAAATAGCTGATTGAAGACTGTTTTAAGTTATTTTATCTTTTTAAATAAGCTAATTTCTTTCAAATTGCCTAGAATAAGCTAATTCCATTTAGTTGTTTTGCCAAACAGGGCCTATATCTATATCTATATCTATATCTATATCTATATCTATATTATAGTATAAACTAAACTACTTTCACACACATACTTTCCCGCCTAAACATCTTTTCACCTCACAATCTATATCAAATTTCAATCTCTTACACACACTAAAAAATTATCTAATTAATTTTATTATATGTTTAATTATCCAACAACACAATCAATGATACAACCACATACCAAATATAGAAAATTTTATTACCCTTCTCTTACCACATACCAAATACCAAATCTACAAAATTTTATAAACTCCCTCCATACGCACTGGGCACTCTCCTCCGCCTGTCGTCCACCCAATGCCCGCCACCACTCTCCATGTTGCCCGTTGTTGTGCCACCCGCTGCATCTTCGTTGGCTGTCTCCGTCACTCGCCACCGCTACAACATCTCTCACCCATTGTGTCCTTTCTGATTCAATTCGTATTTGCTAGGGTTTGCTTTGCAAGTAGGAATTCAATTCCTTTTGATATACTGATGCATCTTTTTGTGGGATTTTTTTAGTTTTTTTTTTTTTTTTTTAAAATTTCCAGGTAGAATTGGTACTTGCAAAACACCAATAAATATAATGGTATGACAATCAATTGCATGTGGAAATTTCACCAACATGGTGGAAAATTTACTATCTTCTATTTTCTTGCTTAATGATCTAAAATGTTATATTTTCAAGGAAAATGATTTACATCGCGGGAGTCAACAAGACATTACTTTGGATGGTATTTAGCTGAATTTCCCATTTTGAATTGAGATTTTTCTATTCTCCATGTTGAATCCCGCCAAACCCTGGTTACTTGTAACACCCCGGTTTTTGGTAACCCAGGTCGGGATGTCACCGCCACACCTCTCTAGCAAGACACAGCTTCTCCGAGCTTGCTAAAGAGATGCAAGGCTAGGTATTGCAGTATTTAAAATATTTAAAACACATTCAAACAACCCATACAATATATTTCAAAAAATAATATCATCATAGTGCAGCGGAAAATAATATTTAAATATAAGTATTGCAGCGGAAATTTAAATAGGGCCAACATGGCCAAAACACGGGTTAAACAGGCCCGTTCATTCAAGTCATAGTCTAATGCAAAAATTCAAAATATAAGGTTCCCAAAACTCCCATGAATGTACATGATCACACATAATCCACGTGCTCTGTAAGAAAAAGAAAGAAAGGAATGGTTTGGTCAGCACAACGTGCTGAGTAAGTTAACACATAACATGGTTATGGGGTTTCAAAGCCATTAATTAAATTTGAATAAAAGCATGCTACTAGATAATACATAATCTAATTTAATTAACTAGATAGATTGAATAAATTAAATCATGGATTCTAACCAATCATACATTTAGCATAATTTAAATAAAATCAGTAATCAATTTAAATAAAACACTAATAATTTAAATGTAAATAATAAATAAATGTTTTAATTATCCCCATTACCCCAAGATTAAGTATTTCAAGTGTATCGCGATTTCATCGCAATCTCAACAAGTTTAGCCAGTAGTCCGGCGGCCGCAGCCGTATCCGCCATACCCAGTACCACTCGGAGCCTCGGAAAACCCATACGGATATTCTCGAGAGTGTAGGCCCTATATCTCAGGCCGTTTTGGCATAATTCCTCATAAGTGTTCTCATCGTCCATTCAGGCATGACGCGGTTAGGAGGGCACCCTGCAGAGCACTCACCCCTAGTTTTAATTAATCCAGTTGCAAGGGGATTTTTCAAAAACTTCTTGTTTCATGAATTTTATTTCGAGAAAATTCCATTCGATTAAACTTTGAAGGCCAATTTCACAATTTCAACAAGTTTCTCAACGTACGACTTTCTTAAAATGCTGTTTACTCCAAAATTATTTAAAAATCCATTTTAAGTTTGAAAATTCTAAAAATTTACCAGTGACTCTAAAACACAAAGACGAATAAGTTTTGTGTTTTAAGTTTTTTGATCCGAGTAAAGGAAACAAGTCAAAAACATAGTTTTTCATCAGAATATTAATCTGTCCGAATTTCACAGCAACAATTTCATAATTTCGAAATCTACCATAGCAAACGAACTCCAAATTCGATGAAATTTTACAGGAAGATACATAAGACATAGATCTACAAGTTTTCTATTCAATGCAAGTTCTAGTTCGGCCTGGATCTAATGTCAAACTCTACCTCAAGTTCGGACCAAGATTTTGCCACCGTTTCAAGATCTAAGTTTAGAATAGATTAGTTCGAGACTGATTTCAGAAATCAAAACTCGATGAAAAATTATGAAATTTTTACACGACTTAGATCAGTGTCTTAGGAACGTTTTTCGTGTTTTAAGTTTCTTCATTTGAATAGTTTTTAAGGTTCGAAAAATTCACGCGAGATTGCTGCGCGTAGGGTTTTTCGTATCGACCGATTTTAGAGTTCTTGATTAGATCTTTATGTCAGGTGTATTTTAATTCTCCCAAAACCAGAGTAAGGTTAACTTACAAGATTATGGATGATCCGGCTCGTCGATTCGTAGGCGTGGCTTCCACGTTCACCGCTTGACTCCTCGAACCGTCGAGATCTCCGTTCTTGATCTGGATCGGGGTGTAGAATAGAAAAGGGATCAAGTTAGAAGTCGTTTTCGACTTTCGAACGAAGAGGAATGGACAAAATCTTACCAAGATCGACAGTGTCTTTGAATTTTCGTCCAAGTCACAGCCTCCTATTGCCTTCGTGCCTCCAACGACTCCGGAATTTAGGGTTCGGAAACGTATAGATAGTATGAAGAGTTTGAAAAAGTGTTTGGGGTTGGAGGAAACAAGTATTTATAGACCTTACGGGACCTAGGGTCGTCCAAGATCTGCCCTAGGATGTCTTGAGCCGAAAGGTAAGCAACCGAAGTCGAAAAATCCGGAATCGGGCGAGAAAATCTCGCTTGGCTCGTTGCTGCCTGCTGGCGCAGGGTTGGCGCAGCGAAGCCTTCGCCCCGCGCGGCCACCACGCGGCCACCGCCTGGACTTCGGTCCGGGCCGGGTCGTGCGATTCATCGAGCATTTCCTCCTCTCTTTCGGACTTCTATCCCTCTATGTTCTTGGGCTCCGATTTCCGAGCTATTCTTCGGACTCCGATTTCCTAACGTCATTTTATTCGGATTTGAATTTATGTTTGGACTCGAATTATTGGTTCCATCGATGTTGGGTTCTCGTGGAACAATTTATTTAAGTGAATTTAATTCTTTTTTAATTAAATTTCTTTAATTCCTTTTTAAATTAAACTTCATTTCTCATTTCCTTTATATTTATTTACTTATTGTATTTATTTATTATTTATTTATTTATTTATGTTGCAAAATTCCCTGGTATTACATTTGTGCTATGTATTCTATGCCATAGAGCGAATTCCAACTGGAAAAGATCCTTATATTGTCATCAGTTTTAAGGAGGCGCCACTATGTTTTTATGTTGTCTTACTTTTTGAGTTTTCACCATTTAAGTATTTTGCAATAGTATTGAGGAGTGCTTTTTTGTTTCCATTATAGCATTATACAACTTTTCCATTGTAGTATTCTGCAATAGTATTGCTATGCTTTTCTGAAGTCAGACTGTTCAATTTTATGCAAGTTATGTTATGTTAATACTTCATACTACAACTTTTCCATTGTATTATTATACAATAGTATTGCTATGCTTTTTGTTTCCAAATATTTATAACTCAGTTTTGTGATTAATATTTTTATTTAAATTTTTTAAGTTGTACTGTTTGTCACTAGTATTCTGCAATAGACATTATCAAATACAGATGATGGAATGAGAAGGCCAGTTTATTGTTGATCTCATGAAGAGGGAATGTTCTTGTCAGATATGGCAGCTAAATGGGTATTCATGCGTCCATGGTATGGCTGCGATTTCCAAACAAGGTAACGATCCGACCCACCATGTTGAGAAGAGCTATTCGGTGGCCACCTATATCAAAGCATACCAGCATCCATTGATTGGAGTTGCAAGCGAGCTTTTATGGCAGCCTACTTCATACATTCCTCCATGTCCTCCAACGTTTGGAAGAGGGGTGGGTAGACCGAAATCCAGGAAAAAGGCACTGAAGAGCAAAAAAAGAAACCAAGGCCCAAGAGAAGGTACACCACCGACGCAACAAAGATGACTAGAAGGCAAACAACTTCCCATTGCAGTGTATGTGGAAAAACTGGGCATCATGTAACAACATGCCCTGCTGTCCCAGCTGATGCTGCTGGACAGCAACAAACTCACACTACTCAGGCTACGAATCATGTACTAAATTCATTGTGCTTTGTATTCGTAGTCATGTAATAAATTGTCGATGTTGCAAGACTTCATTGTTGTTTTTTTTTTCTTTTTTTTTTTCATCGTGTAGGCCGCAGGACAAACAACAAAAAGGCGCAAGAGAACATCTCCTCCACAACAGCCACAAGTCAATGATCGCCATGTAATAAATTTCTTAGTCATGCTTTTTATTATATAAAATTGTTTAGTAATGTGTATTAAATATTTTCTACTTTGTATTGTAATCACAACCACTACTACTACCACCAAACTCGCCTGTTGTTGGTGATGAGCCGACTTGAAGATGAATTACAAGAGCCAGTTGTCACACAAGAACATTTGGTGATACCCTCCCCTCAAATAATGGTGCCAGGCCCTTCAATGGACCAACAAATGAAGGGAAAGGGACCAACAATATAGAGGGGGATCATGAAGATCCCCACAATTCTCCATTGGGAAAGGCACACCTCCAGTACACAACCTGTGCCCAAGGAAAGAAAGCCCCAGCAAGCCGAAGTGATGTGTTGGTGTTTGTCTGAATTGACCAGCCTTTTATGACCTTTTGTAAATCCAGAAAACTTGATACTGAATTATTAGTCATGTTTGGATTTTTAATTACAATGATTGCTATCTTTATCTGTTGGTGAACAATCTTTTGTTGGTAGAACCATGCACTTTAAATCATGTCTTTTTTGTGGACCATCTTTATGGCTGAATTGATGCCATTTTTTAGTAACAACTCTTCTTACATGTTGATTTGCTTGAATGTTCTTAGTGTCAATGTGGATGGACAGATTTTGTACTCAATTGGTTGGACAGTGACAAACATGTAATTGCATATTCCACATGTTAATAGATAAAGCAAAACATACAACTACTTCTTGAAGCATTCTGCCACTACTTGTTCATACCTGAACAAGGTGAAGCATTGTGCCAAGTTAAGAATCACACACCTACACAAGTTGTTCATACCTTATGTGGCCACGACTTGCCATACCAAGCAATGCCTTACACATGCCACTGAATACCAAAATACATATGGAAAGCACAACATACAACCACTTATTCTCCTTCCTTAGCTTCAAATTCTCCTTCCTTAGCTTCAAGTTTTCCTTATCGACCCCTCTTTAACCTTCTCGATTTTCTTCTTTTCTTTCCGCAGCTCAGAATTTTCCATTTCGACCAACTCTTTATCATTTTCAAGTCTTCCATTTTTTTTCATAACCATCGCACTTGTTCAACAATCCCGACACCAATGCTTGAGCCCGCTTGCACAAAACTTCCTCAGCCCAATCAAAAAATTGACATCCACCCTCCTATGAGCAAGCAAATACCATTAAACTAGCTATAACGGAATGTAAAGATTGATAGCTTTCAGTGAGCAAGCAAAGAAAGTCCAGTGATAGAATTAGAATAGGCATGGAGAAGAAAAGTTAAAAAATGATAGTTTCCAGTGACTGTTAGAGAGCTTATATCCTGTTTGTGTGTTTATATCGGGTATTTGAATGGCTCATAGAAAAAAAATTAATCATTGCAGCATATGCTTTATTCTGTAGGATGGAGCAATGAATATGGTTGCCCTTTTAAGTTTTGAACTCACAAATGTTGGGCATTAGGTTCTCTATTTCAAAGCTGTGTTGCATCTTTTTTTTTTTTTTTTTTTTTTTTTTTTTTTTTTTAAAAGCAAAGGATAGAAAACCAGGTATGCATCCTGTGCACAATCAAAATACAATTAAACACATTCAGACATGCATTTACAAATTCGCGGACACACCAATGTATGCACACCCTCTAGCCGTCGACTTACCCGCCCTCGGTGGCAAACATAGAACCTCCGTCCGACATTGGGTGCTTTTTAAGAGGTCTTGATTTCAGCTCTATCTTCACAAAAATAGATTTTGCTGGGAAGCCATATTTTGCCCTTGCTATGTCTCCTGAGCTCGCCATTGTCGTTCTCCCGAGCTCACGAAATGGAGAAATGGAAGGCGTGTTTGCGGTTTTAAAATTAGGGCACAACCGATGGGGGTGGACTTGGTGGTCAAACTTATTTTATACTGATCAAATGGGTGAAATATGCCAAATCCAAAGTGTCCAGGCCGGCACGTTGCTTACTTTGCAAGTGGGCTACACGCGGCCTGTTTGTAGAATTTATCCCGCAGAATTTCTTCTTTTCCGGCCCAAATTCCTTTTGATGGCTGATTTCCCTAATTAAACGTATGGTGGCCTGAAAATGGAGGAGCCTCCTTCTGGTGGCCCGTTTTAATTATTATCTCAAAGAAAAATAGTGCGTGAAACAAGAATATGCATATATAATTTATCATGATTGTGTCTCATTGTGACAGCCCGATTTTGGTAACCTAGGCCGGGATGCCACCGCTACACCCTCTCAAGCGAGACGCGAACCATTTTGAGCTCACTTGAGAAGATGCTATGGCTAAGTTGCATCAATAATTAAAAAAATAAAACTCTTAATACAATGCCCGAGTTTGAACATAGCGTTTGAAAAGTCTAGCATGCGTAATAGTATGAGAAAGTAATGCGGAAGCTAAGTAAGGGCCAAAACACAGCCAAAAATAAGTTCAGGGTTCATAAAATTATTTAAAAACAAATGGACAAGTCTTCGAAAAATCCCATGCCATACATGAATGTCGTGCGCTACTCTTCAAAATCTGTTAAAAAATAGAGACAACGGATTTTTCAGTACAACGATACTGAGTAAGTTAATACGCAACACAACAAATTTTGGAAATTTTAGAAGATTAATTTATTTCAAAAGGGCTTTATTAAAGTACGAAGAATTTAAAATGATGGGATAAGCTACTTGTTCTCGCATAAAATAAAATTTCGTTCTTTTACCATTGTTTCAAAATGATCGAGGACACCATATTCCGCTTGGGCACTTATGTCCACAAGCTTCACAAATCACTATTCGCTAGGGCTCTTATGTCCACTAGCCTCACGAGTCACCATTCGCTAGGGCTCTTATGTCCACTAGCCTTACGTTTGAGCTCTTATATCTACAAGGCTCATAATCAATATTTCGCTAGGGCTCTTATGTCCATTAGCCTTTACGCTTGGGCTCTTATGTCTACAAGCTATAATATAACTGCATCGGCCTCAAAACAGGCGTATTCTGTATCATCTAACTCGATTATAAATCACAAAGTTTCAAAAATTCATAATTTAACTTAACGGATTCATTCCCGCCATACCAAATTCGAACTTTAATTCACCAACACGAAGATGTGAAATTTACAGATTCATAGTTTTCAAAACGAAAGCGGAAATCGACTCAAAGATCGTCGTTACAACATAACATGGGATTTGCAATTAGAAGTATTATTTCCAAAAATGAGCAGAATTCAATTTTACACTTGAAAACATAGCAAATGATTTTTAAAAATTCCGAAAAATTCACAGTAGCTAGGAAACATCAAAATTTCATTAGAAATAGCATTTTGATTCGTTATTCCTTCTAGGCCAAAAACCACGATTTCAGAAACCCTAATTTTAAAATTTCTCCTCTTCAGCGAATTTCAGACCACAGTTAGAAATAAATCCATAGCTTTCACAAGACACTTCCAAAAATCACCAAATTCAACAAGGACATACTAGACACATATATAAACAACTTTCATTTACATTTGAGCGAGAGAAAAGAATCATAGGGTCTCTAAAACTCTCTACAAGGTCGGACTCTACTGTGAACAGATTTGACAACAATTATTTACAAAAAACCAGATCAAATTTGACAAGGCAAACGGACTCCAAAAATTATGAAAATTGACAAACATCATATTTAGTGTGTTAGGAATAAATTTTATTTAGGAAAGATTTCGTAAATAAGGACGGATCCAAGTCAAAAACGTCACACAACAGAAACATGACAAAGAGGAATTATTCTGACAGATTTTGTATTCGATAGTAAAGGATCTAGATTTCGAGATTTACTCAACTAAAATGTCCATCCTTTGGTGTGTATGGCATTAACTTACATATATATGGATTGGTGTTGATAAATCCTCAAATCCATGCCTTCAAAGTGCCATAAATCTGCCCCTTCGCTGCTACACTTCCGAAAACTAGGTTTTGGACGTGTGGAAGATCTTCAGTTTTCTATCAAAGTTTTCGAACCAAAAACTATTCTGAGAACTTAATAAAATCTTTACCTACTTCCTTGAAGGTGTGGAATGTATTGGAATCATCCTTGGATGAGAGAACTCCTTCAAACTCCCAAGAACTTTTCTCATAATTATTCTACCATCCTTGGATGGTAGAATAATTATGAGCCCATCTGATTTAACCAAATTCCCGATTTTATTTCAAATGATAAAATTCTCACTCGAAGTTTGTTTTGCTATGACTATAAATAAAAGTCAATGTCAATCTTTAAATAAAATTGGACTCTATTTTCCGTAATCAATTTATAGCCATGAACAATTAAATGTTGTAATATCTCGTGCCACTAGCAAGAGTGGACTCAAAGTATTAATATGTAATTAAAATGGATTAACTCAAGATATCATAATAAATTTTGTTTACAAAAAAATTTATATGTAGTAGAAAATTTGCAAAATGGATATTTGGTGATGGTAAAGTTGTTATTGATATTTGAGATTTATAATCAGAGATGAGATTTCCAGATAAACTCTATGGACAATCCTATAACAATATTTTTTGAGAGTACATATACAAATATAAACTGCACCACTTCAAATCCAGACATTTTTAAATATAGTGCTATACCAGCCCCTATCAATTAGATGGTTGATACGATCAATGATTACATCATGGAACATTATATTTTCTAACAATATTTGTCGAGAGGATGAAAGCATAAATAATGGTGATGAAATATTTTCATCGGAATATCTGAACAGGATCAAGTGTTCTGGATTTCCAAATTATGAAATAAGATTGAAAGAAGCCTACATAGCCATGATTCTCAGGAATATAGACCCATCAAATAAATTATGCAATAGAAGCAGCTTGATACTAATCAATAAGTGGAACCATATAATTGAATATAAACTAAATTTGGAAAACCATGGAAGTATGACATTCATGGTTGGTAGGAGTATAATGATTATAAGCCCGTCCGATTTAACTAAATTCTCCATTCGATTTCAAAGGAGAAAGTTTCCACTCGCAGTTTATTTTGCTATAATTATAAATAAAAGTTAATGTCAATATTTAAAATGGTTGAAATCTATATTCTAAAACCAGTTTTTAGCTACGAACATTTATATGTTGGAATATCTCGTGTCACTAGCAAGAGGGGACTCAAAGTATTAATATGTAATTAAGATAGATTAACTCAAGATACAACAAGAATTGTTGTTTACAATGAAATTTTCAGCAAATTGTGAAGGAAAATTTCATATTATACTTATTACTTATATTTAATTTTATTTATTTTAAATTAAATTTCAAATTAAATAAAATATTATTTGTAATATTTATTTTTATTGATCTGTTATGTTTGTACTGGACAAGCCACAGAAGATAAAGAATGCAATATAATATGATTTTTCTGTTAGTTTTAAAAATAATTAAATTATATTATCATATACACTCACTTTCGAATATATAAAGTTATTACACATTTTTCTATTACTCAAAATACATTTATTATTACTATATAAGGATATACTATTATACATAAATATATAATTATGCCCGTCGAGTCTCGACGAGTTATTTGCTAGTTACAAAATAAAGGATTAGTCCAGGAATACTAATCACAATAAAAATTTAAAAGTCTATTACTTAATAAAATTAGCGTATAAGTTTGAAAGAATAAAAAAAATAACGAAAAGGTATAAATAAATTTCTTTAAAAATTTAGGAGTAATAGCCAAACTGTGCAAAATATTAGGGACTAAACGATATTTTTCAAAAAATTAATAATGCCAAGGTATAACTTTTTACATCTTTGAATAGCTAAGGGGTAATTTTTTGCAGTAATAAAGTTTAAGGTTATAATTAGACAATTCTACAATGTTGGGGTGTATTTTTCTCTAATTGCTCAAAGATCAATAAAATTAGAAATTTAGTGGTTAAATGTATATATCTATATCTATGTCTATATCTATACTACAATTTAAAACAACATAGTCTGGCAGACACACAGTTTCTCGCTCTTTTTTTCACCTCTCACAAAATCTACTTTTTGACAATCTCTCACACACTAAATTATTTACAATCAAGTCACTGGATCAAGCTCCAGACGTCTAATATTTAGAAATTACCTGGGACCAAACTCCACCATGCTGCTTTTTGATGCATCAATATTATCCACTTTATTGCCTCTTTATTGGCCTGGATTTACGGAGTTTTTATCTTCCCAAATGATCTCTATTCCCAACCAGTTCTCAAGCGTATTAACATCTGCTTTCTTTTTCTTGAATCTACAGATAGATTGTTGAGATATTTTCAAAGCATTCGCCTACCCCCGACTCTGTTTTGTCTCCTAACTGCCGACTAAGTGGTGGAAAAACCTAATTGTCGATTGTCCTGTTTGTCTCCCCATTATCGATTGAACGCAGCTATGAAGTCCAACAAGTTGCCGTTCACTACGTGTAAGTTCCGCCACCGCGCCCGCTGTCACCGCACCCCAAGTCTCGCCACCATCTTCGGTTCCACGTCCACCGCCGCCGCCTCCGCCTCTTCGTCTCGCCTCCGTCTCAACCTCCACCTCCTCTTCATCTCTATTTTTTGTTCAAGGTACTGCCCTCCTCCTCTGACTACTCCCACTAAAAGTCTGTCCTTCTCCATCTCCTTGCTACCGATGCACATTCATTTTGTTTTATTTGTGCACTCACATCATCAATTTCTTATTTATTGCTTTCATTCTTTGTTTCCTAATGCTCTGTTATTCCATCCCATTTGGTTATATAAATAATTTATTATCCAATGCATAATTTTAACAGTTAATATCACATTGTGTAAAAGTAAAAATTTAAAAAAATTATATTCTAAAACTACAAGATGAGACGATTCTAAACGTTACTCAAAGTAGAATAATGAATAATGTAAAAAATCCAAATGTTTCATATTTTGAAAATAGAGGTAGTATTTGGTAACGTTGGTGATGTGGACTTAGCCCAAGTGATTAAGTGCTTGATTTCCAACCTGAAGGTTGGAGGTTAGATTCCCACCGGTTCACTTTGTAATTTATGTGACATGAGCTCTCTCCACCTCTTTTCTTGCCTGTATAAGCTGTTCAGAAAATATATATATATATATATATACATATTTGGTAACGTTGTGTAAGACATTCAATTTATGAAATAATATTAACCAATATTCAATAAATGGGCGGGCTGACCCATTTAGGGCCCCATCTAATAATAAATATTATAAAATTACATGTATATATGGAAATTTTACAATATATATATAATTTTATTCTTTCACAATATATTTTTTCTTTCATCTGTTTTTGCACATGTTTTGATGAATTTGGACTCGACTTTGAACATTTGTATCTATGGTTGGGGAACATTTTGTTTTTGACAAGTTTATAATGTATGTTTTCTAATTTGATGAATGACTTGGAATTGTGAAGTACCGATATACTTTAGAAAATGTATGGGAAATACCTTTCATGCAAGCATGTTCAATTTAGTTAATGGGTTTGTTTGGAAGTGAGTATATTAGGCAGTAGATTAAACTTTAGCATGTTTGACTAAGGAACATGCTGTTTTTCTTTATTTGGTAACCAACAGATATGAGGAGCAGAATGGTCTCCAATCTGCTGAAACTGATCTGCTGCCTAATGAAGCAGATCGAGGAGCAGAATCATTTTCTATCTGCTAACTGTTACTATATGCTAATTTTACCAAACACTTTTAATTAAATCTGCTATTACTATCTGCTAGTCAAATCTACTTCTCATATCTGCTGGTCAAATATGCTATCTGCTATCTCCCAAACACGCCCAATATCACATTAATGACTAACTCATTTTTTTATATTCAAAATTTAAGTTCCTTCTACCATGATCCCCTAACTTCCAATCTTATGGTTGTGAGTTCAATTTTCACCCGACCCCTAACTTCTAGTCAGCCAAAACCTATCATGGCATGCATGGGATCCATGACTCCTCAACATATTGAGGATGAGATGGCAAGTAGTAGGGCAGAACTCATCTATGATACTGAGACAGAGGAAGACCCGACATGGGAATTTCTCGTCGAATATGAATATGATGTTCACCCAGTCGTTGATTCAAAGGAACACGCCCCGATCATATTCCCACCAATCAAGGGAGTACATTCTCATATGAAACCACTCTTTGTGGAAACATACATAGAAGGTAAAAAGATCAAGAGAGTCTTCATGGATAACGTGGTAATGTTTAATGTATCCCATTGTCTACCCTGAAGAAGATTTGAAAGAAGGTCTCCGATTTGGAGAAAACCAGCATGAAGATGGCAGAATTCTCAGGCGAGTCAACATCACCGCTTGGAACGATAGTGGTCGAAGTAGAACTCAGGCCAATAAGTATGCCGACAGTCTTTTGTGGTAAATGTAGACACATCATATGGTGCGTTGCTCGGAAGAGACTGGATTCATGCAGCGAGATGCATACCCTCAACTTTAGATTGTAATCACGGTCGATGGCTCGATGCATCTCCAAGTCCATCCCAGGGGAGTGCAGAACTGCAGGATGAGTCGGTTCATTACATTAGAATGTTTTCGCCTCTATCTCTAACAATACCCTATGATAGGCTAATTTCGGATAATCTGATTTACGGCCTCGGAAGCGATGCTTCCAATTCCTAGGCAGCTAAAAGCCAAGGAGTATAATGGCTTGTCATTCAGCCAACAATCAATGTATAAATTTTGTAAATATATTGAATGAAACAGATGCACGTATGCACAGTAATTTAGTAGAGTCAGGTTCTTTGCCAAAAAATGGCTCGAGTAATGACTTATCAAAGAATGACAACAACTCGGAGTCTTACCAATGGCCCGAATTGCTTGAAAAGCATGAACCCACAACATACTCAGAAGATCATTTGGTAGATTTTGACTGTTTCAAAAGATCGCTCGAGGATGCTTCGGTTAAGTGGTCTATTAATGAAAGACCAACAAGTAAAACTGGCAGACCTTCTGAGGAAGTATCAATCTTGTCTCGCGTGGGATAACATGGAAATACCCGGATTGGATAGGAACATGGTCGAACACAAACTTCCTATCAAGAAAGGATTTAAGCCTTTCAAGCAACCTTTCAAGAGGTTCGATCTGGAGCTACTACCAAATTTCACGGAAGAGATCCAGAAACTATTAGATACCAAGTTCATCTGCCCATGCAGGTATGCGGAATGGCTATCTAAAATTGTTGCCGTGACAAAGAAGAATGGCAAGATAAGAGTCTACATGGACTTTCGTGACTTGAATCTAGCCACACCCAAACATGAATACGTCATGCCCACAGCAGACATGCTAGTTGATGATGCGGCATGGCATAAGATGTTGTCTTTAATGGACAGATTCGCTGGGTACAATCAGATCTTCTTGGCCGAAGAAGATATACCCAAAACGACCTTTAGATGTCCATGTAATACCCCATAATAATTTCTTTTTGGAGTATGGCTCGATAAGATGTATCCTAAATCATAAATAAACAAATTTAAATTTGTTTTGAACTACGTTATGGCTTGATCCCTTCACAGGGTACGTAGGCAGCTTAGAAGTTTTAATTCTAAGTTCAGTCACAAAATAATAAAACAAACAAAAAGACTTTGGCACGAGAAAAGCCGAAACAAAACTTCGAGGACGAAGTTGATTCTTAAGGAGGGTAGACTTTAATACCCGAGAATTTTCCAACATAAAATAAATACAATAAATAAAATAAATACAATAAATAAAATAAATTCAGCAAATCAATAAATAAATTTAATTGAATGAGAAATGGAATTTAAATTAAAAAGGAATCAAGATTTCGAGAACCCGGGAAGCCGAAGACAATTTAATCAAATAAATGGTCACACGTGAACCCAACATCGATGGACTCAATAACTCGAGTCCACATGTAAATTTAGACCCGAATAAAATGACGATAGGAAATAGGAGCCTGAAGATATCCCGGAAATCCGAATCCGAGAACATAGAGGGATAGAAGTCCGAAAGAGAGGAGGAAATGCGCGACGGATCGCACGACCCGCCCGGACCGGAGTCCAGGCGTGAGTGGCGCGCTGGCCGCGCGGTTGTTGGCCTTGGACCGCGCCACGACCGCGCCAACTTGCAGAAACGCCCCGTGCGAGATTTACTCGCCCGAATCCGGATTTTCCGACTTCGGTTGAACACCTTGCGACTCACGACACCCTAGGGCTGCCTTTGGACGACCTTTAGGTCCTTTCCATCTATAAATAACCATCCTAATCAGCCCCAAACTCTTTACGAAACCCTACGAAATCTCTCTACACGTCGAAACCCTAATCCCGGAGTCGCCGGAGGCACGAAGGCATTCGAAGACTGGGTTGGACGAAAATTTGGAGACCCTTGCTTTCGTGGAAAAACGAAGGATCTCGGAGGGAGAACGAAGAACGTGGAAGCCACGCCTCCGAATCATCGAGCCGAGACATCCGTAAATCTGTAAGTTAACTCTTACATGGTTTTGGGCGAAATTAAAATACGTTAGATTTAAAGATTCGAATCAAGGACATGAAATCTGCCAATGTAAATCTTTTAACGGCGCAACAGTGTTGTCTAATTTTTCCGAACCTTAAAACGACTTCAAACGGAAAAACTTAAAACATGAAAAACGTTCCTAAGACGTAGATCTATCTACTGTAGAATTTTCATAATTTTTCATCGTGTTTTGATATCCAAAAACGACCACGAACAGACCTGCCTTTGGTTTAGATCTTGAAACGGTGACAGAACTTTAGTTCGAACTTGTTGGTGATTTCTACCTTAGATCTAGACCGATCTAGGCTTGGTGTTGAACATAAGAGATGTAGATCTGTACGTTAAGAACACCTCCGTAAAATTTCAGATTTTTTCGTGATGATTTGATATATGAAATCCACCCGAAACCGAACTGCTAGGATGTGGATCTTGAAATTCTTGATGGAACTTAGGTCAGAACTTGACGACATTTTTGACTAGGGTTCTAGGCCGATTTAGATCTTTTGCCAAACATGAAAGTTGTAGATAAACGTCTTAAGATGGTCTCTGTAAAATTTTATTAAATTTGGAGTTGATTTGCTATGGTAGAACTCGATATCTTTAAACTGTGGTATGTAAAATTCGGACAGATTTGTGTTTCTGCGAAAATTGACGTTTTTGACATGTTTCGGTATCTCGGATCGAAAAAGTTAAAACACAAAAGTTGTTTCTCTCGAAGTTTCTGAGTCAGTAGTGAAATCTCGGAATTTTTGGAATCAAATCTGAATTTAGACGAATTTTAGAGTAAACAGTGGTTTACCGGAAGTCAAATCTTGAAATCTTGTTGAAACATGAAATTAGCCTTTAAGATTTAAATGATTGGGAATTCCTTTGATATAAAATACACATGAAATACAATGCTTGCCGAAAGGCAATTGAAATATAATGCTTGCCGAAAGGCAATTGAATATAATGCTTGCCGAAAGGCAATTGAGATATAATGCTTGCCGAAAGGCAATTGAGATATAATGCTTGCCGAAAGGCAATTGAAATATAATGCTTGCCGAAAGGCAATTGAAATATAATGCTTGCCGAAAGGCAATTGAGATATAATGCTTGCCGGAAGGCAATTGATAAACAAAGCTTGCCGAATGGCAATTGAGATATAAACTTGAAACATGAGACATGAGATATGAAACTAGAAGACTCGAAAATTGTTCCTTTTAGATTATGCTTTTAGATTATGTCCTACCGTTACATTACTTTGCAAGTTATATTTATGATCTTATGAAATCTCTATCTTTTAAATTATGCCATTTAATTATTGTTAGATAAAGAAGTTAAATGATGCGGTGTTGTGTACATGCTTTCTCAAATCTAAATAACGGCTTTGAAACCCCTTAATCATGTTTGTGTTAACTTACTCAGCAAGTTTTTGCTGACCAAACCATATTTTTTTCCCTTTTCTTTCAGAATTGAGAATTATGCATCGTCATATGCATACATGGGAATTTTGGGAAGATATATTATTTGAAATTATTGTATTAGACTAGATTTGGCATGAACGGGCCTGTTTAACCCGTATTCTGGCCGTGTTGGCTATATTTAATTTCCGCTGCATTATACATATGTAGTTATTATTTTCCGCTGCAACTTTGATGTATTATTTTTTAAAATTATATATGAATGAGCTGTTTGAATATTTTTAAATTCTGAAAAAAAAACCATAGCCTTGCATCTCTTTAGTGAGCTCGGAGAAACCGTGTCTTGCTAGAGAGGTGTGGCGGTGACATCCCGACCCGGGTGACCAATAACCGGGGTGTTACAGAGTGGTATCAGAGCCCGGCTATTTTTAAACTATTATTTTTAAACCCTTAATATTTTTAAACTACTATTAATATTTTGACTATTATTTTAAATTTTAAAGTATTATTTCCATGGAGAAATTTTTATTTTAAAACCCATGGAAAAAAGAATATATATATAGTGCATTAAATTATTTTTTGGGGGGAAATCATCATTTGCATTTGCATATTGCATCTCTTCTATGAACTTAGAATCTTGGCGAATTCGAACTTAGAATCTTGGCGAATTTCAACCTAGAATCTTGGCGAAGTTTAACCTAGGTCTTTTGCTTGCACCGGATAACTGAAACTTTTGACAATTTCCTACACGAGCTTTTCTAAAATATCCCTAGTTAAATTTATTAAAAGAAAAGAGTTATGATTCGTGGGGAAGGGGTTTAAGGATATATTCCACTTTTTATTACTCATGTGGGGTGCTTCTAATTTCAAACAGCGCTGTGATCCTCCCCGGCATGAAACTTTTGACAACTTTCATGGTGCAGCCGAGATAGATAATTCAATCTTGACCTTCAGTCTGTCACACTGAAGATCCCCGGCTATTGGCATCATGAAACTTATCATAGTTTCATGTCACGAAGATCCTTGCCATGAAACTTTTAACACATTCCCACTATATGAGTATTTTCTGAAAAATCATAATCCTGGTTTTCAATTTTATTTAGTGAAACCAATTTATGAAGATGGAGTTGGGATTAGGGATATATTATAGGTTGTCACGTTTTTATTGCTCGTGTTAAGAAACTGTGCCCCCGAAAGCGCACGGTGTCAAAAATTGCAGTAATTTATAGTAAGACCGGATCGTTCACTGGAGGATGTGCGATAGAAGCAGGGCCCACGTCGTTTACTAAGATTTTCCACTCGGTTACTCGATTCAAGCTTGTGTTTGTTTCTAACAACTAATTGACATAATTTAAACTAGATTATGAAAGTAATCAAATCTATTTTAAGAAAGCAATGTAAAATTATGCTAAGAAAGTAGATAAAAATTACTCTACGAAAGCAGTATTAAAAAGTGACAGAAGGGACAGGGAGAAAATAATAAAGATTGGACAAGATTCAGATGAAACACAATTAAACTTCCATTTAATACACAGATCTTCGGTCAGGGTAATTCATCAGTTAGCTAACTCTCATGCTTTCTACACTATGTTCCCTTTAACAGACAGGTACTTACAGTGAGAAATTACATGCTCTTAGGACCTCAATTTCTAAGATACCATAGATTAATAACTCCCCTTTGCAATGCCTTGCAAGAGTATGTTAATCATCTGTGGTGGACAAGCAACACCTAACATATCATTAGTTGATATGCCAAGTACTCCTATCGTCCCCCTTGTCACACCCAAAGTCCAAATCTAACCCCGAACTAATCCACAACTCTTAAACCTTTCAACCGGCAGACACATCTCCAGTTCTTCCTAGTGACCTCTATGAAAGCATTTTAGAGAAAGCGGTAAAGAAAGCAGTAAAGAAAGCATTTAAAAACCTATCACTCGGAAGTCTTGAAAGATCATCACAATCCGTTAGTATAAAAGAGCCCCTGGTCTTGGTGACCAGATGCAGATTTAGAACTTCCCAAATATCAGTAAGCCACATGGCTTATAACATTCGGTTAGTTATGAGATACAGACATGAGTGGAACAGACCTAAGAAGGGTTGTTCCGAATGTACTCACTCAAGACTCAATTTTAGGCTTTGGTGAGAGAAGATAGTAGTTGAAAGAATACTCAACCTTACCTTAGAAATTAACCAAGGCCTATATGTTGTTCCTCTAATATTAATTACCACATCTTATCCGAATCCAAGGGACACTGATTCGATGCAACACTTAATACAAGATTTCCAACACACATCAATTTTGAGAAGCAAATAGATATTTGAAAATCATTCCCTGAACAGGTACTAAACTCTCAATTAAAACACAGATCCTTTCAGTCTAGGTGAGACCTATTCGCTGACTCTGCTTCTAAGCTCTCAAAATCAACCCCCAGTAGAATATGAATTAGTCATAACTGTGAAATTATCCCTTACTTAGATCCGGATTTTATAAAGTGATTTTTGTGGAAATTTATTGTGCAGCATCTGATTTAAATCAAGACTTCTATGTCCAAGGATAAGGATCTCCAAAATATTATAGACCACAATATCTACATAGTATTATCAGGCATACGGGTATATGAGAAATAAAGTAAAATACCCCAAAATATATGGTGGAGTTAGATAGAAGTTGATACACAAAGATGGATTAGCCAGAGATACGAAGAAATTGGCTAAAGAGAATGCCAGAAATAATTGGGGTTATCCGAACTGCAAACATCTGCTGCCCGGGTCCCAAGTACTCCAAATGGAATGATTTTTAGACAGAAGAATGCCTTAAATGACGGTTGCCGCCGTCATCTTAGACTTCACTATCTATGAGTTTGGATGAAAACCCACATGTTCTATCACTGTAATAATTATTAGATGACATTGGCATATATCATCTATTATTACTACAATTCTAGATTCAGGTTTGAAATTAAGATAAAATGAAGAAAACTGTATCTGACTAGGAGTTGGCTGAGTGACTAATCGTGATCCCCGTGAAGGGACCTTTTCGCCGTAGCTTCCACCAACCACTAATCAAACCATGCAAAATAACGAGCAATAATTAATACACAGAAGACGAGCTAATCGTGATCCCGGTGAAGGGACCTTTTCGCCAACATTGATCTGTGGTATTTCTTATTACTCATTCATACACACGATGAAAGGGTAAAATAAACAAAGTTAAGAAAATGTTTTTGGTATTGTGTGAGTGTTAATCGCAAAATAATTAAGACACTGATGGTTTGAGATGTGTAATGGATAAAGTTAGATGTAATGGGCCTAGACCCAATACACCCATGCAACTTACACAACTCTTGAAATAAAATATTTTTTTTTGGAGTTTTAAAATAGAAGGAAGAAAGCAATTCGGTCTATTAGGCAAAATGCAAAAGAAACCGAATTGAGGACGCATGAGGTATGAAGTAACACCATACCCAATTAATCCTTGTAAAGTCATGAAGCATCCTCTAATTCGAATTGTCAAGCAATTCGGTCTAAACCGAATTGGACAGTTCGAATTGATGAAGTCATTCCTTCACTCAAATTTGGCTAAGGCATTTACCCCAAAATGAGGGTAATTCGAATTGCCAAGTCAATTCGGTTTAGACCGAATTGGCAATTCGAATTGGTAGAAACAATAAAACAAACTAAGGCATGAAGAGATGGAATGCATACAATGTGGTTTCCAAAGCCAATTCGGTCTATATGAGCAATTCGGTCTAAACCAAATTACCTAGACCGAATTGCTTAGAAAACCACATGAAGACAACACTTTTTGCTATGCAATTCGGTCTCATGGGCAGTTCGGTATAGACCGAATTGCCTAGATCGAACTTGCATATAAATTTTCTGGTAAAGCATCCAACAAATATTTTTGCCATGCAATTCCATTCTCATGAGCAATTCAGTCTAGACCGAACTGCCTCAAATCGAATTGCATGTCTTTCTCTCATAAGTGCAGGTTCGGTTTACATGGTGTGGTTTATGATGGATAAGATTTACCAAATCCTTCATTTCACATCAATGTCACCTCACAACCACACTAATGAGTGTTTTTAAGGAAAATAGACCTAGGTTACGTGGCTAACAGGTATTGGCATGAAACAAACCTCCAAACTACAAACAAGCAATCAAAGATCAAGAACTTAAGCATCTACTGAACAACTAAGAACACATGCTTAAAAATAAGAACACCTACATTGTCTAAGGCAACAAAAACTGACAAAAGAGACCAAAACAGCAACTGAAAAGAATGAAAATAAATTCTAACAAGCATAAGATTGTCTAAAACCTAAGAGCACTTATTTGAATCTCTAAGGTATAAAATCAAGCCAAGAACCCACTAGCATACATTTATTGCGAATGTAAGTCAATTAGGACATAATAAATGTAACCTAGTTGAAACAAACACACATTCTACCATTTATTGTTAAGGAAAACATTAAATAGATGCCAAACACTTGAAATGAAAACCCATTTCTGGATTCTTTCTTGTATTGACACTTGAAAGCAGTAAATAACCCTAAAACCATTCATTGACTTGAAGGTAGGGTTCATTCTAAGTACAAAGCAGTTAAAGTTTATGGAAATGGCTACACTAAGGGTGGTAACAAGCTTCTATGAAAAATAAACTAAGCTCAAAAGCAATAAAACTACATCACAAGCATGAAAATAAACTGAGTAAACTACACTACCTACCTAACCCTTAAGGGGTGAAGAACCTTCTGCTCCTTTTTGTCTCCCAACAAACTGTCCAAGTGTGTAAGGATTGGAATCTCTTTTTGTGTTGAGGAAGGTCAGCTTTTATACTTCTTCTCGAAACCCTAGGCCCATCATGCATTTCTCACGTGCTTCATAGCTGCAATTCTGAATGTGATTCCGTTTCCTCATGTAATTCGGTTTAGATCGAATTGATGCAATTTGAATTGCATGAGGTCTTCCTTCTTGATCTTGAGCTGGAATGCGGTATTCATCCATCAATTCGGTCTATGGGTAGACCGAATTGGCCTTGTCGAATTGAAGATGGCTCCTGCTTGGCTTCTTTGTTTTTGAGGCAATTCGATCTATACAATCAATTCGGCCTAGACCGAATTGCATAGATCGAACTCCTTTTCTGTTCTGCTCAAAGTCTTCCTTCTATGGTGCAATTCGGTCTAGGGGTCAATTCGGTTTAGACCGAATTGCCACAGACCGAATTGGTTGCTCTTCCCTTCTTCAGCACTTCTCTTTTCTTCTTCTCTTCAGCAATTCGGTCTAATGAGCAATTCGATTTAGGTCGAATTGCTTATAGACCGAATTGGTCTTCAACACTTAACCAAAATTTCAATTTGTGGGGTTTTCATTATTTTTCCCATCTTTTTGATTTTTGTGGGCTATCTTATTCTTTTGCCCATCTTTTCGTTCCTTTTTCTTTTCTTTTTCCTTTTTTCTTGTTTTTGGATTTTTTCTAACACAAATGCAATTAAAATTGCATATTTTTGTGTCTTTCATTACCAGCTCAATATTTTTACAAACTTGCATCAATCTGTCGAATTCAACTGCTTTCTTATTGAAATAAGATGGGATTTCGATCAAAATGTCCGTCTCAGACACGAAAATGGATTGGAAATAATGGACAATTTTGGCCATTATCAACATCCTCACATTTAGTACTGATCGTCCCCGAGCAGTCAGAGTCAATGCTCCTAAGAGCATGGACTCTGCATATTCAATCTATTTGCGTGGCTTCAAAAATTTCCTTCTTGTTATATTGGGATAATACAATCAAAATTATAAGTATTAAACTCTCTTGATTGCAGTGTTTAATGAAATGATACTTCTCACTTAGATAGGTATACAAATCAATCATTATTGTTAATTCTTCTTGAATATATGTATAGAAAATTTCGTTGGTTTAATTCTTGAATTCAAGTATGACATGATCATTAATCAATCAAAGTAGAGCCTCACATATAGTAGAATCGGAAATTTCACTCACTCTCAAAGTTGGCTTTTAGACAATACACTCATAATCAAATTCAAATAAATTCTCCCATAAGCTTGCAATTAGACCAACTCGCCACCTACTCATCTCCTCAAATCGAGATCCCGAGGTCTTATTCAAGGTTATAACGGGGCATACGGTTGTATCATTGGTATGGAAGGGAATTATTAGGATAAAAGTGACATGAATCCATTCCATCATAACTTGGCATATTTTTACTTGAAATCTATGATCATCAAAATTTCTTTCTTTCTTTTGTTTCTCTATTGCATGACATTAGACTTTGTCTAATTTGCTTTGTCAATTGCAATTTATTTTTCTTGAGTGAATCTCAACACACACATTTTTTTGATCGGTTTATTAATACCGATTGATATTTTTGATGATCATAGACTATAATGCCTTGATGGAATTTATTCGTGTACACTTGGGTTTGATTTCTTTGTCTTTTTATAAGGTTGGGAATAATATAGTGGTTTCAAAGAAAAATTAGGCTTAAAGGCTCAACTTGGCTAATCCTAAAGGGAAAATATTTTTGGGTTTGGAATTCAAACGAAGGCCAAAATTTGGGTTTTTCTAAGTGCCTCGATCATGTACTCGATTTTGGGAACATGGCATGGTCTTGAATCGGTCCCAATTGCAAGTTCTAGTGTCCTTTAATTGAATTGATTTTCACACAACAAAGAAATAATGAGTAAAGATGACTCGGCTCAGATCTCACATGGACGGTTTGATCATGTCACACCCTTATTCTTAAATTTAGCCTTTGAAAAATTCTTGCAAATTATTCAATCAAATTCTCAACATGAAAATTTTGTTTTTCTTCCAAGTGATCATATCATTGGATTTTTATAGCTCAAAACCTCAAGAATTTATATCATGCATATTTTTAATTGCTTTATCCCAATGTAATAGTGAAAATTTCATCCTTAGCCTAAATTCAACATGTGAATTTAGGTGACAGATTTATGCTTGTTTTGTGCTGGTTATTTAATTGAAAGCAGTAAGAAGACACTGTGAACATGCAAGCATGTCACAGCTTGTTTTTGGCGTGACAGTCACTTATTCATCTTGGACTGTCACACATCGTTTTCAAAAATATTCGAGAATTCAAGACGAAATTCTCTTTGTGGAAAGCAATAAATACATCAGTTACAGAAGATTTCCACAGTATGATTGAAAGTGTACTGAGTGAATGGAAAATCTAATGCATGATGTTTACATTGAAGCTTGCATGAATGTGATCGCGTTGACTCAATCTTTCTTCTCTGAATGGTGCTTGGAGGATCCAGTGTCGTCTCTTGGAGGTGAGGGTAGTCTCCTAAGCAATCTCTCCATCAGGTTGGTTTGCTTGTCGAACATCATTTCAAACATTTTCTTGTCCTTTCTTCGCTTTCAACCCTTTCTTGATGCTGCCGTTTCTCTCGTTCAGCCGCTTCCTTTTTGAACTCCTCTTCTCTCTCAAGCATTCTCATCCTAAACTCTTCCTCTCTCTGCATTTGCTTTTCTTGAGTCGAAACAATGGCGTCGGCCAAGGATTTGACACTCTGCATCATTGACTCTCCCATTTTGCTTACTGCTTCTAGAGTTTGAGAATCGGCTGGATACTGAGATACAGTCGGGCTTCTGCGAGAAGGTCGGACTGGATGTCTTCGTGATAGGCTTGGAGTGGAAACATCAGTTCCGGGATGACTCTGAGTGGGGGTGATAATGGCCAAAATTGTCCATTATTTCCAATCCATTTCCGTGTCTGAGACGGACATTTTGATCGTGTTTCCATCTTATTTCCATAAGAAAGCAGTTGAATTTGACAGATTAATACGAGTTTGTAAAAACATCGAGCCGGTAATAAACAGACACAAAACATACAATTTTTAATTGTATTTGTGTTAGAAAAATCAAAAAACATGAAAAAAGGAAAAAGAAAAGAAAAAGGAATGAAAAGATGGGCAAAAGAATAAAAGAGCCCACAAAAATCCAAAAAGATGGGAAAAAGATTGAAAATCCCACAACTGAAATTTGGTTGAAGCACAATTCGAATTGTGTGCAATTCGAATTAATTCGAATTGCACAACAATTCGAATTGCTGAAGAGAGCAAAGAAATGGTTAAATGTTGGGAGGAATGCAGAAGCCTAATTCGAATTGTTCAAGTTCGAATTAATTCGAATTAGGGAATGAAGAAAGAAGAAACCCAAAGGCAAGAGGAAGATGCAATTCGAATTGTCTAGTTCGAATTAATTCGAATTAGCACAAACAATTCGAATTGCCATAGGTACAAGGAGGCCAAGCAGAAACCCTCATCCAGTTCGAGAAAAGACCAATTCGAATTCTTCACAACAATTCGAATTGACTACTGAAGGCTACAATTCCAGCTTAAGGAAGAGATCTCACAATTCGAATTAATTCGAATTGGTTGAGATAATTCGAACTTCACTCAACAATTCATCCAAAGAAAGCTGTGCACAACATTGGTGGGCCTAAGGTTTCGAAATTTATCTATAAAAGCAGACCTTCCACAACAGAATGAAAAGATCAAGAATTTTGCCAAAAAGCAGCTTGGGACAAAAAGAACAGCAGGAGGTTCCACACCCCTTAAGGGTTAGGTAGGTAGTTAGTTTAGTTTAGTTTATTTTCTTGCAAGTAGTGTAATCTTTACATGCTTTGATCTTAGTTTAGTATAGAAGCAGTTTGTATAACCCTTAGAGTAGCCATTTTCCATATTTTTACATGCTTTCTAGTTAGAATAAACCCTACCTTCAACCTAATGATGGTTTTGGGTTCTTTATTTTGCTTTCAAAGTGCCAATACAAGGAAAATTTCCAGAAATGGTGTTATTCATGTGTTATGGCACTCTTTAATGCTTTCCCTAGAAATAAATGCTTAGTATGTTTGTTTGTTTCAACTAGGTTGCATTTATTATGTCCTAGTTGACACTCAAACTTAATAAATGCATGTTTGGTGGGTTTTTGGTTTGATTTTGTACCTTAGAGCTTCAAACAAGTGTTCTTAGATTTTAGATGTTGTTAGGTTTGTTGATATTTATTTCTATGCTTTATTTTTCCTGCTTTGATCCTATTTCATGCTGCCTTAGATAACTTGAGTGTTCTCAGTTTAGTCATGTAGTTCTTAGATAATTAGATGTTTTAGGTTCTTTGATCTTTGATCCTTTGTTTGTAGAAATAGGGTTTGAATCTTGCCAATACCCACTGGACATGTATTTGCTTCTAACTTGAAAATCTCACTAGGGTGGCTGTGAAATGACATTGATGTGAGATGAGGGATTTAGTAAATCTAAAACCATCATTACAGCACAGTGTTCACCTAACCCATACTTGTGAGAACAAAAAAAAAAACAAAAAAAAATTGTTGTTGTTTGAAACTGTGTAATTCGAATGGAGGCAATTCGAATTATCTCGAATTGCCTAAGAAATTCGAATTGCACACCCAAAAAGTTCCCTCATGTGGTTTTCAACCAATTTGAATTCTCTAATTCGAATTAATTCGAATTGGGAAGGGAAACCACATTGTATTGCATACCATCCATTCATGCCTTAGTTTATTTTTCTTCATCTCTTACCAATTCGAATTGTCCAATTCGAATTAATTCGAATTGCTGGACAATTCGAATTCACCTTCCCCTTGAGGTAAATGCCTTAGTCAATTTGAGCAAGAAAAGGACTTCGCCAATTCGAGTTGTCCAATTCGAATTAATTCGAATTGGTCAATAATTCGAATTAGATGATACTCCAATTTCTAGCAATGCTCAATTGGGTAAAGTACTACTTCATCCTTCATGCATTCTCAATTCGAATTACCCCAGTAATTCGAATTGAACTATCCTTCTATTTTGAAAACTCCAAAAATATTTTTCTTCCATGATTTGTGTAAGTTGCATGGATGTATTGGGCCTCGGCCCAGTTCATCTGATTTCCATCCATTACACATTTCAGCCCATTAGTGTCTACTTATTGTGTGCTTAACACCCACACGATACCAAAAATATTTTCTTACCTTTATGTTTTTCTCGTTCATTGTGTGTATGAACGGATGATGAAAAACACCACAGATTAATGTTGGTGAAAGGTCTCTTCATAGGGATATCGATTAACCCGTCTTCTGTGTGTCTATCACTATCTGTTATTTTGCATGATCTGGTTAGTGGTTGGTGGAAGCTTCGGCGAGCGTTCTCTTCACTAAGAGTTTCGATTAGTCACTCAGCCAACTCCTAATCAGATACAGTTTTAATTTTCCTTATCTTAATTTCTCAACCTGAATTCAAGTGCAATAGTATCAACTGATGTCGACCAACATCAGTTGAGAAATATTACAGCAAGAAATATGTGGGTTCTTCTTCCACTCACAGACAAAAGAAAACTGAATGACGGCGGTCACCGTCGTTTGGAATTCTTTCTGTCTAAAATCAGTCATCTGGGATGATTGGGAACCGGACAGCAGATGTTTGCAGTCTGGAAAACCCCAATTATCTCTGGCACTCTTTTTAGCCGATTTTTCCTCATCTCAGGCTAATTCACCTTTGTGTACCGCATTCTGTCTAACCCCACCATATATTTTGGGGTGTTTTATTTTCCTTTTCATATACTTGTATGCATGATACTATTATGTAGTTGTTCTGGTCTTATTGCTATTTTGGGGATCCTTCTCCTTGGACACAGAAGTCTTGATATAAATCAGATGCTGCATAATAAATTTCCAACAAAAATTCCTTTATAAAATCCGGATCTGAGTAAGGGATAAATTCAACAGTTATGACTAATTCATATTCTACTGGGGGTTGATTTTGAGAGCTTAGAAGCAGAGTCAGCGATTAGGTCTCATCTAGACTGAAAGGATCTGTGTTTTAATTGAGAATTTAGTACCTGTCTAGGGAATGATTTTCAAATATTTATTTGCTTCTCAAAATTGCTGTGTGTTGGAAATCTGATATTAGATATCGCATTAAGTCAACACCCACTTGGGTGTAGATGAGATGTGATAAATAATACTAGAGGAACAACATATAGGCCTTGGTGAATTTCTAAGGTAGGGTTGAGTATTCCTTCGACTACTATCTTCTTCTGCCAAAGTCTAAAATTGAGTCTTGAGTGAGTACATCCGGAATAGGTTCATTTATGGATCTGTTTCATTTAGTTTGTATCTCATAACTACCCAGATGTTGTAAGCCCTGTGGCTTATTGATATCTCGGGGGTTCTTGATCTGCATCTGGTCATCAAGACCAGGGGCTCTTTTATACTAACGGAAAGAGACATTTTTAACGATTCCGAGTGATAGATTTAAATGCCTTCTTTACAGTTTTCTTTATTGCTTTCCTTTAAATGCTTTCATAGAGGTCACTCGGAAGAATTAGGGGCTGTCCATCTGTTAAAAGGTTTGAGAGTTATGGAATGGTTTGGGGCTTGATTTGAAACTTTGGGTGTGACATGGGGGAATGATATGAGTACTTGGCATATCAACTAATGATATATTAGGTGTTGCTCATCCACCACACATATGTAATGTAACTTCACAAGGCCTGTGGAGGGAGTTATAAGTCTGTGGTATCTTAGAAATTGTTGTCTTAAGAGCATGTAAATTCTCACCATAAGTACCTGTCTGTTAAAGGGAACATGGTGTAGAAAGCATGAGAGTTAGCTAACTAGAGGATTATCCCAAGCTAAGATCTGTGTATTAAAATTGGAAGTTTAATTGTGTTTCGTCTAAATCTTGTCCAATCTTTATTATTTCCTCCCTGTCCCTGCTGTCATATTTAAATCTGCTTTCTAGATAGTGTATCATAATTTTATATTGCTTTCATAGTATAGATTTAATTGCTTTCTTCGATCCTAGTTTACTATGCTTTGTAGAATAATTTTTACTGCTTTCATGATCTGGTTTAAATTATGTCAAGTAGTTGATAGAAACCCTTGCAAAACTTGAATCGAGTAACCGAGTGGAAAATCTTAGTAAACGACGTGGGCCCTGCTTCCATCGCACATCCTCCAGTGAACGATCCGGTACTTACTATAAATTACTGCAATTTTTGACTCCGTGCGCTTTCGGGAGCACAGTTTCTTAACACGAGTAAGTAAAAACATAATATTTTGGGAAAATACTCATACAGTGGGAAGATGTTCAAAAGCTTTATGGCAGGTGCTTTCGTGACATGAAATTATGAGAAGTATCATGGCGCAGATACCAGGGACTTTCAGGGTGACAGACTGAAGGTCAATCCCGGTTGCACCGTGATATTTGTCAAAAGTTTCATGGCAGGAAGGACCACAGCGCCGTTTGAGATTAAAGCACCCCACATGAGTAATAAAAAGGGAAATCATAACATATCCTTAAACCCCTTCCCTACATCATAACTCTTTTCATTTAATAAATCCAAACCTGATATTTCAGAAAATTACTCGTGTTCATGAAGCTCGTCAAAAGTTTCATGGCGCCGTTGCCGGGGAGGATGCAGCGCCGTTTATTAAGAGAATTACATTCATGATTTACTCATAGATAGTTTTTGTATATATTCTTGAACCGTTACTAACCTGGGGGTTGTACAGGTACTGTCAAAAGCTTGATACCAACTGCTTATGCAACGGAGAAGGAACACATTACCGGAGCTACCGTTCGATCTAGAAATAGAAAGGACCGCTCGCCAACTGAGGGCAGAAGCCAGAAGACGGAAAGAGCAGGAGCATTGGATCCGCACTTCACCCGAAACATCAAGCAGCGATTTATCAGACATGGCAGATAACCAGAACATTCCCCCGATCTTACCCATAAACCAACCACCAAATAACCCTGGTAATGGAGCTGACGGAGGAATGGTAGAGCATCCTAATCGTGCCAACGAAGAGGAGAATCTACCAAATCCCAATCAGCAACAATACCAGCAATTCCACCAACAACCACCACCACCCGTAAACCAATTTTACCAAAACCAAAATATACCAAACCAACAATACCAAAACCAAGCTTTCAATCCAGATCAGTTTCAGAACAACCCACAAGATCCACATAACTTCCAGCAATTTCCCAATTACCACCAACAGTACCAGAACCAAGCTGAACAAGGAAATCAACAACAGCAGCAAGCAGCAGCAGACTTCATGCAACCAATAGTAGAGCCCTATCTGGATGGACCTGGGAGAGCACACTTTCCCGCACGCAATTTCGAGCTCAAACCGGCACTCATCAATTTGGTGCAAAACAATCAGTTCTGCGGTGCAAATCATGAGGACCCTCATGATCATCTCCAGACCTTCCTGGAGCTCTGCGACACGATAAAAAATCAGGGAGTCTCTCCTGATGCTATAAGGCTAATGTTGTTTCCATTTTCTTTATATAGTGGTGCCAGGGACTAAGTCATTGCCTATCAATCAGAGGAGCACTTGGGCAGACTTGGTGAGGAGCTTTTTGCTGAAATATTTTCCGGAATCAAAGATTGAGGAAGGACGAGCGAAGATTGGAGATTTTAAAATGAAGCCAGACGAATCATTGTATGATGCGAAGGAAAGATTCTTGGGCCTCATCAGGCGATGCCCCCAACATGGGTACGCACCCTGGGAGCAGTTGAGGAAATTCTACGGAGGACTCACCCATCCATGGAGAACAATGTTAGACGCTGCTGGCGGACGACATTTACTCCACCTGCCTATGGACCAAGCTTGGGAGAAGATTGAGACAATGTCTGTCAACAGATCCATTCTAAACACAGATGATAGGAAGGAGGATCCTCCTAGAAAAGTCTTTGCTGTAAGTGAAGGGAAAACAGATTTTGAAAAATTACAGGAACAGGTAGCTGCGATACAGCTGAGTCAGGATAAAGGGAAGGGAATAGACGCTTCTCAGGCAGGAACCTCATCTGACCAAGTTCAAACACAGCAATCGGGGGTTGTCTGTGGACTGTGTCAGGGACCTCATCCAACTGACACATGCCAACAGATAGCTACCGAGAGCTGTAATTATGCCGGGAACTACCAAAATCGCCATCCCAATCTCTCTTACTCCAACAACAATGCACTTAACGCGCATTTGTTGCAGCCAAACCAGCCCAACCAGTTCGCAAATCAAAACCCACAGCAAAACTTCAGACCTCAGAATCAAGGATTCGTCCAGCAAAGAGTGCAGAACTTTCAAAATCAGAATCAGAACTTCCAACCTCAGATCCAACAGAGGCCTAATCAGAACCAAGGCCAGAATTTCCAGAATTTCCAATCCCAACCTGATCAGAATCAGCAATATAACCAAAGGCCACCATCTCGTTTGGAGAACTTGATGACTGAGTTTATAGCCAACCAGAAGGATATAAACCAACAACTGCAGTCATCAATCAAGAATGTGGAGACGCAAGTCACCCAGTTGGCCAAGGAACTTCAGAACAGGGGGAAAGGAACACTTCCTAGTAGTACTGAAGCTAACCCGCAGTGTAAAGCAATCACATTGCGGGGAGGCAAGACTCTAAAGGGAATTGTTGGATATGGAAAAGAGACGGCCAAGAAGGAAAAGGATCCATTGGAGGGTGAAAAAGAAAATGAAAGGATTGAAGGAGGAGATGGTATTGGACTGGTCGAGGACAAATCAGAAACAGCTATTCCGCAGACTGAAGCTGCAAAGGGAGCTGAAAAGGGGAGGAGAAAAATTGAGCAGGAGGAAGTAGTGGTTTTGAACAGCAGCTGCAGTGCCATTATCCAAAGAGTGCTACCGGAAAAGAAGGAAGATCCAGGATGTATTACACTGCCGATCCACATTGGGAAAACTAATGTTGGAAAAGGATTGTGCGATCTGGGTTCGAGCATCAACGTTATGCCACTTGCCATGGTGAAACGTCTTCACTTGGGAACAATTGAACCGGTTACAATGAAGCTACAGCTGGCAGACCGATCAATTACCCATCCAATCGGAATCCTGAAGGACGTAATTGTCAAGACAGGAGGGACCCTCTTTCCCGTCGACTTCATTATTCTGGATATAGAGGAGGACTACGAGATGCCACTGATCTTAGGCCGCCCCTTTCTCTCAACCGGTGGTGCACTTATAGACGCGCGATCAAATCAAATCAAGCTCCGAGTCGGAGAAGAAGAATTGAATTTCAACATGGGAAAGCTGCAGAAGTTCCCGTCTGATGGATCTTGTTCCATTTTTGATGTAATAGACAGTAGGAGTGAGGATGAGAGCATAGACTCTGTGACTGATGAGCCAAGCAAAGTTTCAAAACAGGTACTGAAGCCTGAAGGTGCGGAGCAATCAAGGAGCTGCAACGCTGTCCACTTCGAGGACCCTATCTCTGGGGATCTTGAAGAATTCGATGGAGTTGAGTTCATCCCGGAGGAAGAGGAAAGCACTGCTGAGGAGGAAATTGATCCTGTACTGACACAGGATCCTGAAGGTAAATCTGATCTCTCTCTCCCACCCATTTCTCGCAAATTACTGCCTTCCGTTGAATGCCCACCAGAGCTTGAACTTAAAATACTTCCGGATCATCTTAAGTACGTCTTTCTCGCTGAACATAAAAGATTACCGGTGATTGTGTCAGCCAAGTTGACACAAGAACAAGAAAAAGCTCTGGTAGACATTCTAAAGAAATATGTACTTGCAATCGGATGGACCATTTCTGACATAAAAGGAATAAGCCCCTCTGTTTGCATGCACAGAATTTTAATGGAAGAGGAGTACAAGCCCTCAAGGCAACCACAAAGGCGTCTGAACCCCCATATGCAGGAAGTGGTAAGGAAAGAAGTTATCAAGCTCTTAGATGCTGGTATCATCTATCCTATCTCTGATAGCAAATGGGTTAGCCCAGTGCAGGTCGTACCAAAACGTGGGGGGATCTGTGTAACGACTAATGAGCAAGGAGAAGAAGTGGCGACGCGTCCAGTGACCGGTTGGAGAGTTTGCATCGACTACCGAAAGCTCAATACCGCTACCAGGAAGGACCATTTCCCCTTGCCATTCATTGATCAGATGCTGGAGAGGTTGGTCGGAAGGCAGCATTACTGCTTTTTGGATGGGTACTCTGGCTATAATCAGATTGTAATAGCTAGCGAGGATCATGGCAAGACCACATTCACTTGCCCATATGGAACTTTTGCGTACAGGCGCATGCCTTTTGGACTTTGTAATGCGCCTGCCACATTTCAACGATGCATGATGTCAGTTTTCTCAGAATTTATCGAAAAATGCATTGAAGTTTTCATGGATGACTTCTCTGTGTATGGAGATACTTTTGATGAATGCTTGACTAATCTTGCACAAATTTTGAAAAGATGTGAGGACACCAACCTAGTTTTGAACTGGGAGAAGTGCCATTTCATGGTCACCGAAGGAATAGTGTTGGGTCACTGCATCTCGCGCGCAGGTATCGAAGTCGACAGGGCTAAGGTCTCAGTCATCTCAAACCTCCCATTGCCTAATTCAATAAAAGCAGTTAGGAGTTTCTTAGGGCATGCCGGTTTCTACCGGAGATTCATAAAAGACTTTTCTAAAATTGCCAAGCCGCTCACTAACTTGCTCTGTAAAGAAAATCCTTTTGTAATAAATGAAGCGTGTGTTCAAGCCTTTGACACGCTCAAAGGAATGTTGATTTCTGCTCCAATCGTGCAACCACCCGATTGGTCAATACCTTTCGAGGTAATGTGTGATGCAAGTGATCTCGCC
The DNA here is from genome assembly GCA_030278955.1 of Hygrophila difformis. Classification (NCBI taxonomy): domain Eukaryota; kingdom Viridiplantae; phylum Streptophyta; class Magnoliopsida; order Lamiales; family Acanthaceae; genus Hygrophila; species Hygrophila difformis. The sequence continues at coordinate 39,369,171 of JAOANR010000009.1, read as the reverse complement.
GTGGGTGCAGTTCTTGGGCAACATAAGGAAGGGAAGCATTGTGTAATTCATTACGCAAGTCATGCCCTGAATGAGGCCCAAATTAACTACACCACCACGGAGAAGGAGATGTATGCTGTGGTTTTTGCGTTTGATAAATTCAGACAATATCTTATTGGTACGAAAACCACAGTGTACACAGATCACTCTGCACTGAGATACTTGTTTAGCAAACAAGACGCCAAACCTCGATTAATCAGGTGGGTACTTTTGCTGCAAGAATTCAACATTATAATAAAAGATAGAAAAGGCAGAGACAATGGTGCTGCTGATCATTTGTCTCGACTAGAAAATGATAAAAATGAGCAAGCCGTAAATGAGAATTTTCCGGACGAGCAACTGTTTGCCTTGCATCTTCATGATCAAGCTTGTCCGTGGTTTTCCGATATTGCTAACTTTTTAGCATGCGGAATAACCCCACCATTTCAAAGCAGGGGCCACAAAGCAAGGTTCAACCGAGATGTAGTTAACTACTTCTGGGAAGATCCTTATCTCTTTAAGCATTGTGCAGATTCTATTATTAGACGATGTGTAACTGAGCACGTAGCTTATCAAATCGCTAAGAAATGTCATGAGTCGGAATACGGAGGTCACCATGGCCCCACTCGAACAGCTCATAAGGTGCTCGAGTGCGGTTTTTATTGGCCTACCATTTACGAGGATTGCAAAGCGTTTGTTAAAGCTTGCGACAGGTGCCAAAGACTAGGGAATATCTCCAAGAGGGATGAGATGCCTCAACAAGGAATTCTCACTCTCGAGATTTTCGATGTATGGGGTATTGACTTCATGGGACCATTCCCGACATCTGATGGGAACCATTACATCTTGGTAGCTGTCGATTACGTTTCCAAGTGGGTTGAGGCCGTTGCACTGCCAACCAATGATGGCAACAGGTCGTCAAATTTTTGAAAAATAACATTTTCAATAGATTTGGTGTACCCAGGGTGATCATATCAGATGGAGGAACCCATTTTGTTAATAAAGCATTTGCAAATCTTATGAGCAAAAATGGGATTCTCCACAAGATCGGCACGCCTTACCATCCCCAAACCAGTGGTCAAGTCGAGGTCTCTAACCGCGAAATCAAACACATACTCGAGGCCACTGTGGGGACAACTCGCAAAGATTGGTCACGTAAGCTCAATGATGCTTTATGGGCATACCGCACTGCATTCAAGACTCCCATTGGGATGTCTCCATACAGACTCATCTTCGGAAAGGCCTGTCATTTGCCCGTAGAACTAGAGCATGAGGCTTACTGGGCCGTACGAATGCTCAATTTTGACTCACGAGTTGCTCAGAGTAAGCGCAAGTTGGACCTCAATGAAATTGAGGAAATACGTGCGCAAGCTTATGAAAGCTCGAGGATTTATAAAGAGCGGACCCAGAAGTTACACGATCGTCGTATTAAATCTAAACACTTCTATGTTGGCCAGAATGTCTTGTTATTTAATTCTAGGTTGAAGCTATTCCCCGGAAAGCTTAAATCCAGATGGGAAGGGCCATACGAAGTGGTGCACGTGTTTGAAAGTGGAGCTGTCAGGATTCGGACTGACAAAGGAGAGCTGGTGGTGAATGGACACAGATTGAAGGAGTATCTTGGGCAGTTCGACCCCGAAAAAGAAGCTCAAATGACAACAGAACCGGCTTATGCTCAATAAATATTATACATATATCTATGTTTACTTACTTATTTATTACTTACTCCACTTATTTTTATTGGGACAAAGTATCCAAAAATCAATTGAACATTTAGAGTACTAAGACTCTAAATGTGAGGATGTTGATATTTGGAGAAAGCCTAATACCTTTTCATAATTGTTTTGCAGGAATTCGAGGAACCAACAAAAAGAAAGATAAAGCTTCCAAAAACCAGGTTCCCGGTTGGGTTAACATTATATTTAATGGAGGTTAATTATGGAATTTAGAGAAATCTAAAATCCAGAATAAATCCATAAAATAAAATTGTTAACCCAACCTAATTTATGCAAGCAATATGTTTTAGATTCTCATTCGGTGTAGATATGCTTGCTTTTGAGTTCATATAATTTTTGGAAAATCTAAAAATTTTTCCTAAGTCTTGAATGTGGTTTATTTTTCATTTCAAGAAAGTTCGAATTAATTCGAATTGCTTGGAACATACCACATAAGACATTTTGCCTTGGAAATTTTCACATTCGGGTTATTTAATTCGAATTATGCAGGCAATTCGAATTAATTCGAACTGCCATGCAAATTCGAATTGGCACCCAAGGCAGCATTTTCGGATATTTTATTTGGCCAAGTGTTGCAATTCGAATTATAAGGCAATTCGAATTAATTCGAATTGCCTGACTAATTCGAATTGGCACACAAAAGGCATTCTCTTATGCAAGTGAGCAATTCGAATTGTGGGGAAGTTCGAATTAATTCGAACTACACTAATAATTCGAATTAGCTCACAAAAGCATTTCCATGTGAAGTCACCTCCCTTCACCAAGTTCGAATTATGAGTCAATTCGAATTACTTCGAATTGATTCACAATTCGAACTTGTGCGTAATTTTATCTTTCAAGCCAATTCGAATTAATTCGAATTGGCCTGAATAACTCGCATCTCTCACAGAATGCACCAATTCGAATTAATTCGAATTAGTGCATAATTCGAACGTCTCTGTGATGGGGGTGTTTTCATTTTGAAAATAAGGGTTTCAAAACCCTTAAAAATATAGTTTCTGTGTAGTTTTTTTTTGGTTTTGTTTCTTCATTTTGGTGTTTGTGTGCATATTTGTTCATTCTGTGTTAAATGTTTGAGTAATATGTGAGTAGGGTTAACACCGTAGACAGTTTCTTGTGCCCACTGTGTTGTTTTGATCAGTAGGAAGTTGTTAATGATGACTCGAAATGCATATTTATGATATCTGCAAAAATTTATGTTTTTAAAGCATGAGTTTTGTTGGTAACATTAGTACATTACAGTAGTATAGATGGATCAACTGTTCTCGTTTCTGTTGATGTTTGCATGTATACTGTTATATGAGTATTTTAGTAATGAATGCTTTTGTCGGGTACATGTTGCCCACACATGGCAAACTCAACTCTAAAGATTGACGTTTGCACATACGGAAACATGGTATTACAGACAAAACCATGCCAAAATTTTTCCAACACTTTTGGCATGGCATTTATGTATAAAAAGACAAATTTTCAGAATATTCTTTGTTTAAGTGTTTGATCTTTGTCAACTTGGAACAAGTGGGGGATACTTGTAAGGAATGTTTTGTTCTATTCCTTAAAAACCCACTTTCCAAAACAAAATCTAAATGGGGGACCACTTACACCCCCAATCTCATTAAATAAACAAGTCAACACTTTTTCATAAAAATCCAAAAATCACCTTTTGTATGTATGCATGTCTACTTTTATTTTTATTTCTTATTTTTGGTCATGGTCCATCGTTACATACTAGTAATTGCATAAGTTGTCACTTGCATTTGCTTTTCATCATTAATCTCTCATCTCCCATATCTCATCTGATTTCAATCACTTTTCAAATGAGAAAAATCAAATTTTTTTCGTAGGCTCAAAAACCTACGAAATATTCTCTTTTTGGTCCTTCGACCACCCAAAAACATCTTAGACTATTTATAGTCTAAGAAAAATTTCTAAGGATCCAAGATCCTTATCTCTCTCTTGCTTTCTTTATTTTTGCTGTAATAAGAGTTAGATTTAACAATCCAGCTCTATGTTTTTTTTTTCTATAAATTCGATTAGAAACCAATTAACTCACATTTAAAGCTTAGCTCTAAATGTGAGGATGTTGACTTTCAACTCGGATCCACTTATCAAAAATCTGTTAAAAAATAGTTCCAACTCTCTTCTCTCCAGGGATCAATTCATTATAGATTCCCTGATGGGGCTTCCAAAGACAACGCAAGATCTTGCCTTCTTGGAAATCGAGAGGCTGAAGAATGAGGCAGAGGAAAATAGGGTGGCCATAAGGAATGAGCATAACTTGCCTATGGACCACCAGATTGAATGGAGGTTCGAAATGAAGGACCATTGGTGGAATACGATTCCAGAGGAAGAAAGAAATGATAGAGCAACAGGCCTCGAAAGAGACTTTTGCCAACATGTATGCAACTTCTGGAACCAAGAGTTCGATGAGGCAAGGTATGATCAACGGTTTAATGAGCCGAGAGTTCACTATGAGCGGATGGTTTGGAGGATGAAACGACAGAAGGCTTATTGGAACAGAATGCTTGAAATCCACTTCGGAGATAGGAGAGCTGCAGCCTTTGAGCCAGTCCTCATCCAACCACCCATTTCTAGGGAAGTGAAAATGCTCTATGCCCCCAAGACACCTCCACCATACTTGGTTGCATCAACTGGTGTACTCTCCATGCCGGAGACCTTCCCATTTACATACAAGAAGGAACTATTCGACAATGGGACCATTTGCGGACCGGAGGAGCAGCTATGGCTGACATTGCATGCAAAAGAGCGTCATACTGAAATGACATTCAACTTCAGGGATTCTCTCCAGGCGGTACTGAACTACGGACAAGCCCACCACACTCCAATGCTGGATTCGATCATTGAGAAAACAAAAGCAGCCAGGAAACTGTGGGGGGAATACATGACTGCATGGGGAAAATGGGAAAAGGACATCAGGGAGTCTGTACTAAAACCGGGAATCGTGATACCTCCGGGAAAAGTGGAGATTCTGCCAGTCTTCTTACCACAAACGATTCCGGCAGTTGAACCCCGAGAGACCACAATGAAGGGGATGCCCAATTTCGAGCTGATGAGAGCTGAATGCATCGCGATGATTCAAAACAGATCATGGGACAGAATGGGACGCAAGAGGAAACAGATCTCAGTCATGGGCAAAAACAAGTGTTTAGAGTATCTCAACATTCCACCAGTCCGAGACTAAGGACATCTAAAGGAGAAAGAGGCAGACATCGTGGACACCTTGTACACGGAAATGAAAAAGAGGTTCCTCGACCTGCTACGTGAAATGGATGCAGAAGGTCTGAGGCACTGTCAAGAACACCGGCCTCGTCTGCAGTATAACACGGGATTCCAAGGTGTCCTAGGCAGATATTTCACACTAAAATGGACTGCGCAACTCACAGCCATGTCTGAACCTAAATTCATCCAAAAATTTCTGAAGATCAAAGGACCGGAATTGGGACTGAATGTTGAGGATGAAGAACAGATCATTGATGACTATGTTGATCCGACCTCCGAGCAATCTGAGCCTGCCGAATCTGAACCCTCCCAGACTGAATCCGAACCAGAGCCACCCAAGAAGAAGAGAAAACTGATAAGGTTGGCAGATAAAGAAAAGTCTGAAAAGTCTGCTGAACCTCAGATCAGAATCCAAGAACCTCCGAATCAGCCAAGGATCATTCCCCCTGTGCCCAAATTCTATGATGAGCCTCCCAAACAAAAAGACAGAGGCAAGGATCAAACCATTGAGTTATCCAAGAAAGAACAACAGCGTGAGGCCCAAGTGCAAGCTGATGCAGAATTGGCAAAGAAAGCTCAGGAAGAAGCCGATGCAGAAGCAGCAAGGATAGCTCAAGAGGAAGCTGAGATGGATAGGATTGAGGCACAGAGGAAAGCCGAGTACGATGCCCGACAAGCTGAAAGAGCAAGAAGGGAGAAGGAGGAGGCTGAGATCGAAATGGCAAAAGAGACGGAGGAGTGGAAGCAGAAAATGGAAGCTGCAAGGGTCGAGAAAAGTCGACTTTGGAAAGAACAAATGGCCAAGGCAGCTGAAGAGGAGGCCAAGAAAGCAGAAGAAGACGCCAAGAAGGCAGAAATGGAGGAGAATATTAGAAAAACCCGAGAGGAAGAGGAGAATAGAAAAGCTGCTGAGAAATTGCAGGCTGAGCTGGAGAAGAAGAAGAGAGCTGACACTGAAACACAGGTTGAGGTCGGGGACGATGATTGTCAGATAATCAGCGGAACCGACATTATTCCTGTTAAGGTGAAAGCTGAGCCAGCAGAATGGGCAAGGGAGAAGGAGGAACAAGTAAAAAGATCAACTGACGCAAATGCGGTGTTGAGAAAACAATGGAGGCAATGCGACCCACAGAGGAGATAGAGGAAATGGTGCACGAGGGCAATGTCAGGTTTGAAGAATCAAAGAAGAAATTCGCCGAGCTTGCGAGTGATTTGAATGACATAACTGCACAAACTCTAGCGGCAACCACTACTCAACCGCAACCCACAGTGCAAGAAACAGCGAGAATTGGAAGTAGTAGTGGTGACAAGCAAACGGACTTGGAAACCATAGAAAACTACTTTATGGACAAGACATTTCAGCAGATCCTCCATTACGATCTCAATATTCCCATAGAGCAAGGAGACGACATGGAAGAACAATTGGGAGACCTTAACATCGGGAAGGAAGTTGAGGCATCACAACAAGAATACCAGCATGTTGCCGATCCCTATCTTTCCGAGGATTTCTTAAATTCTGTATTCCATGAAGATCCTTGTAATGCACACGAGCAGGTAGCAACTCAAGGAGGTGAAGAGACTGAGTTGAGGCAAACTGAGGAAGAGCCACAACCGAATACACAGGTCGAGTCAGAACAGCACGAACAAACTGAACAAAGGGAACAACCAACGGAAAGTTCTGACTCCGATGGAGAACAAGCAGGAACTGAAGGAACCCAAGAATCGACCGGATCAGTGCGATCGGCTGGTTATTGGGTCAACTCAACTTCAAGGGGCAGACTGGGTGTATCTACAAAGAAGTTCAAAAAATTCCGCATCACGGATGATGCTGACATAATGAGGAGGTTCAACGGGAATGAGCAGAATGCAGGACGATACATGGCACTAAGCGGAGTATTTGTCCCTGATAAAGGGTTCAGTCCAGAATTGATTGATCATCCAATGCTACTTACATTGAAAGAAGACCACGGATGGACTGAGTTCCTTAAGCATCACGCTGAACCCGGGATAGCAGAATTGGTTCGGGAATTCTACTGCAACATCAATGCCACACAAAAGACAAGTTGGGTGCGAGGAGTTGATGTAGACATCTCTGCAGATTACTTGAACAACTTCCTTGGTACACCCAACTGGAGGTCAGAAATTCCGACATCTGAACATTTCGAGAAGGGAGCAAGCAGGGCAGCTGACAGGCAATATCACGACAACATCACTAGGTCCCTTACTGCTGAGAGCTACACTGGTGAAATCCCCTTCAAAGCAAAGCACCTGAAGCTGGAATTTCAACTCTCCTATGACTTCTACATGTCGAAGATTAGGCCAAATCCTCATGCACATGAAACATCTGGTCGAATGTTGAAGGGTTTTGCCAAGATTTGGCATGGACTGAAGATCAACGTGGGGGAGCAGATTTTCCATGTCATGACTACAAAAGTCACAGGCACCAGAGCTGCTGCTTTACGCTATCCCAACCTCATCAGGAGAATTTGTGAAGCCCAAGGAGTAGATCTAACAGTTTTTGCAGAGAGCAATCTTATTGATATGAGCCGGCCGATCCCAGTCCCAAAGACAAGGATAACTGAACCAGTTACATACATTATGCCGGAAGAATCAGACGCTCAATCCAGATACACTCCGAGGACATCAACAGCCGGACGCAAAGGGCACAAGAAGAAGGACCGTCCTGAAGCGGTACCTTCAACAGAAGAAGCTGCAGTCGCACCAACAGAACCTGCTCCCACTGCCACTCATCCTGGAACTGATGTTTCCACTCCAAGCTTATCACGAAGACATCCAGTCCGACCCTCGCGCAGAAGCCCAACTGTGTCTCAATATCCAGCTGAGTCTCAGACTCTAGAAGCAGTGAGCAGAATGGGAGAGTCAATGATGCAGAGTGTCAAATCTTTGGCCGATGCCATTGTTTCGACTCACAAGAAACAAATGCAGAAAGAGGAAGAGTTTAGGCTGAGAATGTTTGAGAGAGAAGAGGAGTTCAGAAAGGAAGCAGCCAGGCAGCATCAAGAAAGGATTGAGAATGAGGAAAAGAATAGAAAAATGTTCGAAGCAGTGTTCGCCAGTCAAGCCAGGATGTTCGACAATCAAGCCGAAATGATGAAGACCATCCTCAGCAAGTTCCCATCACATCCAGGAGATGCTACCGGATCCTCCACACATCCCACGGAGAGGAAGGACTGAGCTAAGTGATCACATTCGTGCGAGCCCCATTGTAAACATCATGCATTAGATTTTCCATTCATTCATTGTACTTTCAATCCTCATCATGGAAATCTATTGTAACTGATGTACATTTACTGCTTTCCAAAAGAGAATTTCGTCTTGAGTTCTCTATTATTTGAAAAAAAAAAAAATGTGTGGCAGTCCAAGATGAATAAGTGACTGTCATGCCAAAAAAAAAAAAAGCTGTGACATGCTTGCATGTTCACAGTGTCTTTTTACTGCTTTCAATCAAACAAACCGGCATAAAACAAGCATAAATCTGTCACCTAAGTTCACATATTGAATTTAGGCTGATGATGAAATTTTCAGACTATTACATTGGGATAAAACAATTAAAAATACGCATGACATGAATTCTCGAAGTTTTGAGCTATAAAAATCCAATGATATGATCACTTGAAAGACTAACAAACTTTCATGTTGAGAATTCGATTGAATAAGCTGCAAGAAATTTTTTTCAAAGGTTAAATTTGAGAATGAATGTATGACATGATCAAACCGTCCCTTGTGAGATCTGAGCCGAGTCATTTTTACTCAATACTTCTTTGATTGTGTGAATCAATTCGATTAAAGGGCACTATAACTTGCAATTGGGACCGATTCAAGACCATGCCATATTCCCGAAATCGAGCATATGATCGAGGCACTTAGAAAAACCCAAAATTTTGGCCTTCGTTTGAAATCCAAAACCAAAAATATTTTCCCTTTAGGATTAACCAAGTTGAGCCTTTAAGCCTAATTTTTCTTTGAAGCCACTATATTTTTCCAACCTCACACAAAAAAAAAAAAATCAAACCCAAGTGTACATGAGCTATTCCATCAAGGCATTATAATTTATGATCATCAAAAGTATCAATCGGCATTCAAAAACCGATTCAAAAAAAAGAAGAAAAAAAAAGAAAAGAAAGGAAAAGAAAAGAAAAAGAGAGAAATGTTGAGATTCATTCAACAAGAATAAATTGCAAATGACAAAGCAAATTAGACAAAGTCTAATGTCATGCAATAGAAAAGGAAAGAAAAACAAAAGAAAGAAAGAAATAATGATGATCATAAATTCTAAAAATTGCCAAGTTACGGTGGAATGGTGTCATGTCACTTTTTAGCCCAATAATTCCCTTTCCTACCAAATGTTACAACCGTATGCCCCATTATAACCCTGAATAAGACCTCGAGATCTCGATTTGAGGAAATGAGCCGGTGGCGAGTTGGTCCAGTTGCAAGCTTATGGGAGAATTTACTTGAATTTGATTTTGAGCGTTGATGATAAAAGCCAATCTTGAGAGTGAGTGAACTTTCTGATTCTACTATATGTGAGGCTCTGTTTCTATTAATCAGTGATCATGTCATGCTTGAATTCAAGGATTAAGCCAATGAAATTTTCTAAACACATATTCAAGAAGAATTAACAACAATGATTGGTTTGTATGTTCACTCAAGTGAGAAGTATCATTCCATTAAACACTGCAACTAAGAGAATTTAATACTTGTAATTTTGATTGTCTTATCCCAATATAAGAAGAATGAAATTTCTACGGCCACGCAAATGGATTGAATATGCAGAGTCCAAGCTCCTAGGAGCACTGACTCTGACTGGTCGGGGACGATCAGTATTAAATGTGAGGATGTTGATAATGGCCAACATTGTCCATTATTTCCAATCCATTTCCGTGTTTGAGACGGACATTTTGATCGTGTTTCCATCTTATTTCCATAAGAAAGCAGTTGAATTTGACAGATTAATGCGAGTTTGTAAAAACATCGAGCCGGTAATAAAAAGACACAAAACATACAATTTTTAATTGTATTTGTGTTAGAAAAATCCAAAAACATGAAAAAAGGAAAAAGAAAAGAAAAAGGAATGAAAAGATGGGCAAAAGAATAAAAGAGCCCACAAAAATCCAAAAAGATGGGAAAAAGATTGAAAATCCCACAACTGAAATTTGGTTGAAGCACAATTCGAATTGTGTGCAATTTGAATTAATTCGAATTGCACAACAATTCGAATTGCTGAAGAGAGCAAAGAAATGGTTAAATGTTGGGAGGAATGCAGAAACCTAATTCGAATTGTTCAAGTTCGAATTAATTCGAATTAGGGAATGAAGAAAGAAGAAACCCAAAGGCAAGAGGAAGATGCAATTCGAATTGTCTAGTTCGAATTAATTCAAATTAGCACAAACAATTCGAATTGCCATAGGTACAAGGAGGCCAAGCAGAAACCCTCATCCAGTTCGAGAAAAGACCAATTCGAATTCTTCACAACAATTCGAATTGACTACTGAAGGCTACAATTCCAGCTTAAGGAAGAGATCTCACAATTCGAATTAATTCGAATTGGTTGAGATAATTCGAACTTCACTCAACAATTCATCCAAAGAAAGCTGTGCACAACAATGGTGGGCCTAAGGTTTCGAAATTTATCTATAAAAGCAGACCTTCCACAACAGAATGAAAAGATCAAGAATTTTGCCAAAAACCAGCTTGGGACAAAAAGAACAGCAGGAGGTTCCACACCCCTTAAGGGTTAGGTAGGTAGTTAGTTTAGTTTAGTTTATTTTCTTGCAAGTAGTGTAATCTTTACATGCTTTGATCTTAGTTTAGTATAGAAGCAGTTTGTATAACCCTTAGAGTAGCCATTTTCCATATTTTTACATGCTTTCTAGTTAGAATAAACCCTACCTTCAACCTAATGATGGTTTTGGGTTCTTTATTTTGCTTTCAAAGTGCCAATACAAGGAAAATTTCCAGAAATGGTGTTATTCATGTGTTATGGCACTCTTTAATGCTTTCCCTAGAAATAAATGCTTAGTATGTTTGTTTGTTTCAACTAGGTTGCATTTATTATGTCCTAGTTGACACTCAAACTTAATAAATGCATGTTTGGTGGGTTTTTGGTTTGATTTTGTACCTTAGAGCTTCAAACAAGTGTTCTTAGATTTTAGATGTTGTTAGGTTTGTTGATATTTATTTCTATGCTTTATTTTTCCTGCTTTGATCCTATTTCATGCTGCCTTAGATAACTTGAGTGTTCTCAGTTTAGTCATGTAGTTCTTAGATAATTAGATGTTTTAGGTTCTTTGATCTTTGATCCTTTGTTTGTAGAAATAGGGTTTGAATCTTGCCAATACCCACTGGACATGTATTTGCTTCTTACTTGAAAATCTCACTAGGGTGGCTGTGAAATGACATTGATGTGAGATGAGGGATTTAGTAAATCTAAAACCATCATTACAGCACAGTGTTCACCTAACCCATACTTGTGAGAACAAAAAAAAAAAAATTGTTGTTGTTTGAAACTATGTAATTCGAATGGAGGCAATTCGAATTATCTCGAATTGCCTAAGAAATTTGAATTGCACACCCAAAAAGTTCCCTCATGTGGTTTTCAACCAATTCGAATTCTCTAATTCGAATTAATTCGAATTGGTCCAACAATTCGAATTGGGAAGGGAAACCACATTGTATTGCATACCATCCATTCATGCCTTAGTTTATTTTTCTTCCATCTCTTACCAATTCGAATTGTCCAATTCGAATTAATTCGAATTGCTGGACAATTCGAATTCACCTTCCCCTTGAGGTAAATGCCTTAGTCAATTTGAGCAAGAAAAGGACTTCGCCAATTCGAGTTGTCCAATTCGAATTAATTCGAATTGGTCAATAATTCGAATTAGATGATACTCCAATTTCTAGCAATGCTCAATTGGGTAAAGTACTACTTCATCCTTCATGCATTCTCAATTCGAATTACCCCAATAATTCGAATTGAACTATCCTTCTATTTTGAAAACTCCAAAAATATTTTTCTTCCATGATTTGTGTAAGTTGCATGGATGTATTGGGCCTCGGCCCAGTTCATCTGATTTCCATCCATTACACATTTCAGCCCATTAGTGTCTACTTATTGTGTGCTTAACACCCACACGATACCAAAAATATTTTCTTACCTTTATGTTTTTCTCGTTCATTGTGTGTATGAACGGATGATGAAAAACACCACAGATTAATGTTGGTGAAAGGTCTCTTCATAAGGATATCGATTAACCCGTCTTCTGTGTGTCTATCACTATCTGTTATTTTGCATGATCTGGTTAGTGGTTGGTGGAAGCTTCGGCGAGCGTTCTCTTCACTAAGAGTTTCGATTAGTCACTCAGCCAACTCCTAATCAGATACAGTTTTAATTTTCCTTATCTTAATTTCTCAACCTGAATTCAAGTGCAATAGTATCAACTGATGTCGACCAACATCAGTTGAGAAATATTACAGCAAGAAATATGTGGGTTCTTCTTCCACTCACAGACAAAAGAAAACTGAATGACGGCGGTCACCGTCGTTTGGAATTCTTTCTGTCTAAAATGAGTCATCTGGGATGATTGGGAACCGGACAGCAGATGTTTGCAGTCTGGAAAACCCCAATTATCTCTGGCACTCTTTTTAGCCGATTTTTCCTCATCTCAGGCTAATTCACCTTTGTGTACCGCATTCTGTCTAACCCCACCATATATTTTGGGGTGTTTTATTTTCCTTTTCATATACTTGTATGCATGATACTATTATGTAGTTGTTCTGGTCTTATTGCTATTTTGGGGATCCTTCTCCTTGGACACAGAAGTCTTGATATAAATCAGATGCTGCATAATAAATTTCCAACAAAAATTCCTTTATAAAATCCGGATCTGAGTAAGGGATAAATTCAACAGTTATGACTAATTCATATTCTACTGGGGGTTGATTTTGAGAGCTTAGAAGCAGAGTCAGCGATTAGGTCTCATCTAGACTGAAAGGATCTGTGTTTTAATTGAGAGTTTAGTACCTGTCTAGGGAATGATTTTCAAATATTTATTTGCTTCTCAAAATTGCTGTGTGTTGGAAATCTGATATTAGATATCGCATTAAGTCAACACCCACTTGGGTGTAGATGAGATGTGATAAATAATACTAGAGGAACAACATATAGGCCTTGGTGAATTTCTAAGGTAGGGTTGAGTATTCCTTCGACTACTATCTTCTTCTGCCAAAGTCTAAAATTGAGTCTTGAGTGAGTACATCCGGAATAGGTTCATTTATGGATCTGTTTCATTTAGTTTGTATCTCATAACTACCCAGATGTTGTAAGCCCTGTGGCTTATTGATATCTCGGGGGTTCTTGATCTGCATCTGGTCATCAAGACCAGGGGCTCTTTTATACTAACGGAAAGAGACGTTTTTAACGATTCCGAGTGATAGATTTAAATGCCTTCTTTACAGTTTTCTTTATTGCTTTCCTTTAAATGCTTTCATAGAGGTCACTCGGAAGAATTAGGGGCTGTCCATCTGTTAAAAGGTTTGAGAGTTATGGAATGGTTTGGGGCTTGATTTGAAACTTTGGGTGTGACATGGGGGAATGATAGGAGTACTTGGCATATCAACTAATGATATGTTAGGTGTTGCTCATCCACCACAGATATGTAATGTAACTTCACAAGGCCTGTGGAGGGAGTTATAAGTCTGTGGTATCTTAGAAATTGTTGTCTTAAGAGCATGTAAATTCTCACCATAAGTACCTGTCTGTTAAAGGAAACATGGTGTAGAAAGCATGAGAGTTAGCTAACTAGAGGATTATCCCAAGCTAAGATATGTGTATTAAAATTGGAAGTTTAATTGTGTTTCGTCTGAATCTTGTCCAATCTTTATTATTTCCTCCCTGTCCCTGCTGTCATATTTAAATCTGCTTTCTAGATAGTGTAGCATAATTTTATATTGCTTTCATAGTATAGATTTAATTGCTTTCTTCGATCCTAGTTTACCATGCTTTGTAGAATAATTTTTACTGCCTTCATGATCTGGTTTAAATTATGTCAAGTAGTTGATAGAAACCCTTGCAAAACTTGAATCGAGTAACCGAGTGGAAAATCTTAGTAAACGACGTGGGCCCTGCTTCCATCGCACATCCTCCAGTGAACGATCCGGTACTTACTATAAATTACTGCAATTTTTGACTCCGTGCGCTTTCGGGAGCACAATTTCTTAACACGAGTAAGTAAAAACATAATATTTTGGGAAAATACTCATACAGTGGGAAGATGTTCAAAAGCTTTATGGCAGGTGCTTTCGTGACATGAAATTATGAGAAGTATCATGGCGCAGATACCAGGGACTTTCAGGGTGACAGACTGAAGGTCAATCCCGGTTGCACCGTGATATTTGTCAAAAGTTTCATGGCAGGAAGGACCACAGCGCCGTTTGAGATTAAAGCACCCCACATGAGTAATAAAAAGGGAAATCATAGCATATCCTTAAACCCCTTCCCTACATCATAACTCTTTTAATTTAATAAATCCAAACCTGATATTTCAGAAAATTACTCGTGTTCATGAAGCTCGTCAAAAGTTTCAGGGGGCATCACCTTGAGGATATTCCTCTGCAGCAGGTCCAATTGAGGGGATTCCAGCTTCTTTTGTTGAAGGCACCGCTTCAGTACGGGCTTCTTTCTTTCGTGGCTTGCGCTTAGCTGGTTGTCCAGGAGTGTATCTGGATTGGGCCTCTGATTCATCTGGCATCGCGTATACCACCCGATCAGATACCCGCGTTTTTGGAATTGGAATTGGGCGACTCATATCAATGGTGTCGCTCCCTGAGAAAACAGATAGATCTACTCATTGGGCTTCGCAGATTCTTCTAATGAGGTTTGGATAGCAGAGAGCAGCCGCCCTGCCGGAGGTCCTTGAAGTCATGACATGGAAGATATGCTCACCCAAATTGATCTTCAGTCCATGCCATAGCTTAGCAAAACCCTTCAGCATTCGACCAGATGTCTCGTGTGCATGAGGGTTGGGCCTGATTTTTGACATGTAGAAGTCATATGAAGGTTGGAACTCCAGCTTCAGGTGTTTGGCTTTGAAAGAGAACTCGCCAGTATAGCTCTCGGCAGTGAGGGACCTTGTAATGTTGTCATAATATGACCTCTCAACTGCCTTACATGCTCCCTTCTCAAAGTGCTCAGCTGTCGGGAATTCTGATACCCAGTTGGGTGTATTGAGGAATCTGTTCAGATATTCTCCAGATATGTCTACATCGACTCCTCGCACCCAACTCTTCTTTTGAGCGACATTGATATTGCAGTAAAACTCCCGAACCAGCTCTGCTATCCCAGGTTCAGCGTGGTGCGTAAGGAATTCAGTCCATCCATGGTTTTGTTGCAGGAAGACCAGCATAGGATGATTCACCATTTCTGAACTGAATCCTTTATCAGGTATGAATAGCTCTCCTAACACCATATAACGCCCCGCATTCTGTTCGTTCCCATTGAACCTCCTCATTATATCTGCATCGTCCTTAATGGGGAACCTTCTGCATTTCTTTGTGGATACTCCCAGGCGTCCCTTCGAGGTGGATGTCTCCCAATACCCAGCGGATCGGACTGACCCCGTTGATTCTTGGGTGTCCTGAGGGTATGCCTGCTCCCAGTCAGAATTCGATTTCTCCTCCATCTGCTCTTGCTGCTCATGATGTTCAACCTCTACTTGATGTTCAGTTTCAGCCTGCACATCTGTTTGCGGCTGTCCTTCAGGCTGTTGTTCGTGTTCCGCTTGCTCACCTCCTTGAGATATTCCCTGTTCAGATGAGTTACAAGGAAATTCATGAAGCACAGCTTTGAGAAAATCATCAGAAAAGACGGGGTCAACAACATGTTGATGTTTTTTTTGAGGTACCTCCTCGTCCCTCCCTGTGTTTAATTTCCCCAATTGTTCTACCATGTTATCTCCTTGATCTCCAGTAATATCAAGATCCCCTTGGAGGATATGTTGATACGTCTTGTTCTTGAATAGGTCCTCAATGGTATCTACTTCTGCATGAGAGCTGCCACCGCTGCCCTCATTTGCCACTGCTTCTCCTTGATTTGCTTCAACTTGTGGACCCGCTTCAGCATTCGAGTCTTCTAATTCTGTTATATTCTCATCAGGTGCGGTGGGTTGAGATTGGGCAGCAGTTGCAGCCATTGCATTTGCAGCAACTTGATCCAGACTTTCTAAGAGTTTCGCAGTCTTTTCCTTCAACTGTTCAAAACGCTCATTGCCTTCCTGCACCATTTCCTTTATCTCTTCTGTGGGTTTGAGTCCTTCGCCGATCTCATCCACTTTCTTTTCATTCCCACTCCTCCTAGTGGCTAACTCCTTTTGCTGCTTCTTTCGATCTTTAGCCCATTCAGCCGGCTCTTCTTTTACTTTAACAGGCACGAAGTTGGTTCCGCTGATTATTTGACAGTCATCGTCCCCAACATCGGCCTCTGTTGTGATCTCTTTCGCCTGCTTCTTCTCTAGCTCGGCTTGAATTTTCTCAGCAGCTTTTCTATTCTCTTCCTCTTCACGGGCTTTTCTACTGTTCTCTTCCATTTCAGCCTTCTTGGCTTCTTCCTCAGCTTTCTTGGCCATTTCTGCATCGACCTTCTCCTTCTCCCGCCTTTCTCTTTCAATTTGACGCTCCTTGCGGGCAGCAGCCCTTTGTTCCTCAGCCCGTTCAGCTTCCGCAACCCTCTGATCTTTCATTGCCTTTTCTGCGTCGGCTTCTTCTTGGGCCTTTCTTGCTATTTTTGCATCATATTGTTCTTGGGCTAGACGCTGCTGCTCTCTCTTGGATAGATCAACGGCATGCTCCTTGCCCCTGTTCTTTGGTTTGGAAGGTGTGCCATCGAACTTGGGCACTGGTGGAAGAGTCCTTGGCTGACTGGGAGGTTCTTGAATTCTGACTTGAGGTTCAGCAGGTCTTCCAGTCTTTTCTTGCTCAGCCAGTTTTATCCGTTTCCTCTTTTTCTTTGGTGGCTCTGGCGCAGATTCGGTTTGGAGGGGCTCCGATTCGGTTAACTGGTGGGGTTCGGGCGTCGGGTCCTCATAATCATCGATCAACTTGTCATCAGCTTCAGTCCAAAGCCCCAACTCTGGCCCTTTGGTTTTCAGATACTTCTCTATGAAACTGGGCTCAGTCATTGCTGTAAGCTGGGCAGTCCATTTGGCTGCAAAATATCTACCCAAGACTCCTTGGAACCCCGTGTTATACCGTAATCGCACTTTATTTTCTTGGCAGTACCTCAGGGCTTCCCAGTCCATCTCTCGCATTAGTTCGAAGAATCTGGTCTTCATGTCCGCATAGAGAGTGTCCATGATGTCTGCCTCCTTCTCATTTAGCCCTGACAAGTCCCGAACCGGTGGAATGTTCAAGTACTCCAGGCACTTGGTCTGGCTCATCAGTGGTATCTGCTTTTTCTTTCTGCCCATCCTATCCCAATTTCTGGTTTGGTACATTGTTGTGCACTCGGCTTTCATTAACGCAAAATTGGGCATTCCAACCATTGTGGCTTCTTTGGGCTCAACCACCAGGATTCTCGTTGGTAGAAACCTTGGAATGATTTCCTCATTTCCCGGGGGTATTACCACCCCCGGCTTTATCACCGATTGTCTGATGTCCTTCTCCCAGCTCCCCCATGCCTTCATGTATTCCCCCCACAGCTTCCGTATCGCTTTTGTCTTTTCTATTATTGTGTCCAACATCGGAGTGTGGTGGACTGCTCCATAATTCAGCACAGGTTGAAGAGACTCCCAAAAGTTGTATGCCATCTCAATGTGGCGTACCTTGGCGTGATTTGTGAGCCACAGTTGCTCTTCCAGTCCGCAGATGGTCCCATTGTCAAATAGTTCTTTCTTGTACGTGAATGGGAAAGCGTCTGGCATGTAGACCATTCCAGACATCACCACTTTGTGTAATGGAGGAGTTTGTTTGGCAAAAAGACTTCTGGTTTCTTTTGTGATGGCTGGTTGAATGGGGATTGGCTCGAAGGCTGCTATTTTCTTGTCCCGAAGGTGCTGCTCAAGCATTCGATTCCACCTGGCCTTATGCTGAATCATCCTCCAAACCATTCTCTCGTAGTGAACTCTCGGATCGTCGAACCTCAAGTCATATCTTGCCTGGTTGAATTCGTTATTCCAAAAGTTCCACATGTGCTGGCAGAGGTCTCTTTCGAGGCCTGTAGCCTTGAGGTTTCTCTCGTCTTCTGGAATATCTCTCCACCAGTGATCTTTCATTTCAAACCGCCATTCGATCTGGTGGTCCATGTTTAGATGAAATTCGTCCCTGATGGCCTTTCTGTTTTCCTCGATCTGCCTTTTCAGCCTTTCGATTTCTAAGAAGGCACGATCTGGAGTGGTTGTTGGAAGATTCATTATGGAAGTTATCACATATTTGTCCCTGAGAAGAGAAATTGAAACTATTTTTAACAAGTTTTTGATAAACATATTCAAGTTGGAAAATCAACATCCTCACATTTTGAGCTAAGCTCTAAATGTGAGTTAATTGGTTTTTACTTGATTTTATTAGATAAAAAGACATAGAGTTGAATTTTTAAATCCAACTCTTATTGCAACAAAAATAGAGAGAGAGGTAAGAGAAATAAGGATCTGGGACCATTAAATTTTTTTTTCTTAGACTATAAATAGTCTAAAAGGTTTTGGAGTGGTCAAAGGACCAAAAAGTAAAATTTCATAGGCTATCAAGCCTATGAAAGAGATTTTGGATTTTTATCACTTAAAAAATGATTTAATTCATGTGAAAAAGGTAGCAAGATGATTAGTGGTGATGAACAAATGCACATGACAAATTATGCAATCACTAGCATGTAGTAATGGATCATGGAGAATAAAAATAAAACAAGCATGCACAAACACAAAAAGAGCATTTTTGGATTTTTATGAGAAGTGTTGACTTGTTTATTTAATAAAATTGGGGGTGTGAGTGGTCCCCCATTTGTATTTTATTTTGGGAAATGGGTGTTCAAGAATGAAACAAGGTGTTCCACTTGAATATTCCCCATTTAGCCCAAAATAATAAGCATAAGTCAAACACTTTAAAAGAAAAGAACATTCTACCACTTTTTGTCTTTTTAGACATAATTGCCATGCCAAAAGTGTTGGAAAAATTTTGGCATGGTTTCGTCTATAATACCATGTTTCCCGTATGTCCAAACATCTACTTTCGAGTTGAGTTATCAACTTTCGAGTTGAATTTGCAATTTGTGGTTAACAGGTACCCGACAAAAGCATTTATTGACAAACGATACATAATACAGTACATGCATAACTGAAAACAAACACAAACAACCCATTCAAACCATGATCATGCAAAAATTTAGCCAAAAACTCATGCTCCAAAAACATAGATACGGCAGTAGCATCAACATGCATATCCAGTCAACATTATCAAATAACCAGTAAAATAACACAGTGGTTGTAAAGGAAAAACAGACCACCGTGTTTTCCATTTTCACAGATTCATAACCCCAACCACAGTTAACCAAATATGTACACAGACAACAAAAACAGGACAACAAAACCACATAATGAACAAAAACATGATTTTTGAGGGTTTTGCAACCCTCATTTTTGAAATAAGTCATCCCCACACCACAGAAAACTAAAGAATCACAACAATGGCAGTTACGACATAAGCACAAAAACCCTAGGTTCTGCCTATTGTGTTCTACCTCTTCCCGATCATGCCCACTATATTCCGACTACATTCCGACCATCCTCAACGTGAAAACAAGCTTCATTTCCTTCCCCATTACCAATTTTGCAAAAACATGGAAGAACAACACTGGAAATCGCGAAAACAGGGTGCGAAATCGAAATAGGGAACTTACCCGACACTCCCAGTAGGATTAGATGAAGAAGACGCCATTTTTAAACACTTTGCACAGAGTTGATCACAGAAAAACTCTCGGTCGAGCTCTGGTTTCGCGAGGGAGACGAAGTTCGCGAGAGGGGATACGGGGGAAAATATCGAAGTGTGAAAAGTGAAAGTGAGGGAAAAGAGGGGGAAAGAGGAATATAAAGGGGTAGGAGATTGGGTAATTCGGTCTATTGGAGACCGAACCATCAATTCGGTCTAGACCGAATTGATGTGGTTTCCAAGTGTTTGTGAGAGATTCGGTCTCTTAGGCCAATTCGGTCTAGACCAAATTGGCATAGAGACCGAATTGCAAGGGAAAAACAAACACACTTGCTGCAATGTGATCTTTTGAAGTCAATTCGGTCTTAGACCGAATTGGTTTAGAGGCCGAATTGCAGCAAGAAGACCGAATCTGGTTACTTAGGAAAAATAAAGGGGGATGCTTTTGTGAGGCAATTCGGTCTATATGGGCAATTCGGTCTAGACCGAATTGCCTTATAGATCGAATTGCTCACCTGCATAAATAAAACTTAAGGGATTACAACTGCCTTTTGTAGATCAATTCGATCTATTCAAAATCAATTCGGTCTAGGCCGAATTGCCATAGATCGAATTGCTACTTGGCCAAATTTACACAAGGATGGAGGATGTGTCTTGGGGAAGCCAATTCGGTCTCTAGGGCCAATTCGGTGTAGACCGAATTGGCTTGGAGATCGAATTGGTTAAAAATTTCCAAGGCACACTTCCAATGCGATCTGTTTCAAACAATTCGATTTAAACCGAATTGATTTGAGGTACAAAATAGATCGCATTCAACACTTAGAAAAATTTTGAAAGATTTTCAAATTTCAAATTTTCTGAAATTATGGATTTTCTTAAAAATAAATAACATACTGAAAGCACACACTAAAACAGAAATATTACTCTATGATAACTTGCTTGCATAAATTAGGTTGGATTAACACCCTCATTTTATGGAGTTATTCCGGATTTTAAATTTATCTAAATTCCGAAATTACTTTCCATTAAATGTTGACAGACATTGTCTCAATCTTTTCCCAGGCTTGATCCATTGGCAAATGAAGTAAATGTCTTCCGCCTGCAGCGTCCAACATCGTTCTCCATGGATGGGTGAGTCCTCCATAGAATTTCCTCAGTTGCTCCCACGGTTGGTATCCGTGTTGGGGGCATCGCCTCAAAAGGCTGGCGAATCTTTCCTTTGCGTCATACAATAACTCGTCCGGCTTCATCTTGAACTCTCCAATTTTCTCTCGTCCCTCTTCTATCTTAGATTCAGGAAAATACTTTAACAGAAAACAACTCACCAAATCTGCCCAAGTACTCCTCTGATTTATGGGCAATGATTTATACCAATCCCTGGCACCACTAAACAAAGAAAAGGGAAACAACATTAGTCTTATAGCATCAGGTGAGACTCCCTGATTTTTGATTGTGTCGCAGAGCTCCAGGAAGGTTTGGAGATGATCATGGGGATCCTCATGAATTGCACCGCAAAATTGATTGTTCTGCACCAAGTTGATGAGTGCCGGTTTGAGCTCAAAATTGCGTGCAGGGAATTGTGCTCTCCCAGGCCTATCCAAATAGGGCTCCACGATGGGCTGCATAAAATCAGCTGCTGCTTGCTGCTGTTGATTTCCTTGCTCTGCTTGGTTTTGATACTGCTGGTGGTAGTTGGGATTCTGTTGGAAAATATTATCGGGATCATGAGGGTTGTTTTGGAATTGGTCCTGATTGAAGGCTTGGTTCTGGTATTGCTGGTTTGGCATATTTTGGTTTTGTAGGTTGTATTGGTTAGGGGGTGGTGGTTGTTGGTGGAACTGCTGATACTGTTGCTGATTTGGGTTAGGTAGATCTTCCTCCTCGTTTGCATGATTCGGGTGTTCTACCATACCCCCATCAGCTCCATTACCAGGATTATTGGGTGGTTGGTCTAATGGCAAGATCGGGTGAATGTCTTGGTTCTCTGCCATATCGGATATTTCACTGCTTGTGGTTTCGGGTGAGGTACGAGTCCGGCCTTCCTGCTCTTTCCTTCGTCTGGCTTGCGCCCTCAGTTGGTGAGCGGTCCTTTCTATTTCTAGATCGAACGGTAGCTCAGGCAATGTGGCCTTTCTCCTTTGCATAAGCAGTTTATATCAAGACTTGACAGCACCTGCACAACCCCCAGGTTAGTAATGGTTCAGGAATATATACAAAAACTATCTATGAGTAAATCAGGAGTGTAGTTCTCTTAATAAACGACGCTGCATCCTCCCCGGCAACGGCGCCATGAAACTTTTGACAATTTCCTACACGAGCTTTTCTAAAATATCCCAAGTTAAATTTATTAAAAGAAAAGAGTTATGATTCGTGGGGAAGGGGTTTAAGGATATATTCCACTTTTTATTACTCATGTGGGGTAATTATAATTTCAAACAGCGCTGTGATCCTCCCCAGCATGAAACTTTTGACAACTTTCATGGTGCAGCCGAGATAGATAATTCAATCTTGACCTTCAGTCTGTCACACTGAAGATCCCCGGCTATTGGCATCATGAAACTTATCATAGTTTCATGTCACGAAGATCCTTGCCATGAAACTTTTAACACATTCCCACTATATGAGTATTTTCTGAAAAATCATAATCTTGGTTTTCAATTTTATTTAGTGAAACCAATTTATGAAGATGGACTTGGGATTAGGGATATATTATAGGTTGTCACGTTTTTATTGCTCGTGTTAAGAAACTGTGCCCCGAAAGCGCACGGTGTCAAAAATTGCAGTAATTTATAGTAAGACCGGATCGTTCACTGGAGGATGTGCGATAGAAGCAGGGCCCACGTCGTTTACTAAGATTTTCCACTCGGTTACTCGATTCAAGCTTGTGTTTGTTTCTAACAACTAATTGACATAATTTAAACTAGATTATGAAAGTAATCAAATCTATTTTAAGAAAGCAATGTAAAATTATGCTAAGAAAGCAGATAAAAATTACTCTACGAAAGCAGAATTAAAAAGTGACAGAAGGGACAGGGAGAAAATAATAAAGATTGGACAAGATTCAGATGAAACACAATTAAACTTCCATTTTAATACACAGATCTTCGGTCAGGGTAATTCATCAGTTAGCTAACTCTCATGCTTTCTACAGTATGTTCCCTTTAACAGACAGGTACTTACAGTGAGAATTTACATGCTCTTAGAACCTCAATTTCTAAGATACCACAGATTAGTAACTCCCCTTTGCAATGCCTTGCAAGAGTATGTTAATCATCTGTGGTGGACAAGCAACACCTAACATATCATTAGTTGATATGCCAAGTACTCCTATGCAATTTGGTCTAATGGGCAGTTCGGTATAGACCGAATTGCCTAGATCGAACTTGCATATAAATTTTCTGGTAAAGCATCCAACAAATATTTTTGCCATGCAATTCCATTCTCATGAGCAATTCGGTCTAGACCGAACTGCCTCAAATCGAATTGCATGTCTTTCTCTCATAAGTGCAGGTTCGGTTTACATGGTGTGGTTTATGATGGATAAGATTTACCAAATCCTTCATTTCACATCAATGTCACCTCACAGCCACACTAATGAGTGTTTTTAAGGAAAATAGACCTAGGTTACATGGCTAACAGGTATTGGCATGAAACAAACCTCAAAACTACAAACAAGCAATCAATGATCAAGAACTTAAGCATCTACTGAACAACTAAGAACACATGCTTAAAAATAAGAACACCTACATTGTCTAAGGCAACAAAAACTGAAAAAAGAGACCAAAACAGCAACTGAAAAGCATGAAAATAAATTCTAACAAGCCTAAGATTGTCTAAAACCTAAGAGCACTTATTTGAATCTCTAAGGTATAAAATCAAGCCAGGAACCCACTAGCATACATTTATTGAGAATGTAAGTCAACTAGGACATAATAAATGTAACCTAGTTGAAGCAAACACACATTCTACCATTTATTGTTAAGGAAAGCATTAAATAGATGCCAAACACTTGAAATGAAAACCCATTTCTGGATTCTTTCTTGTATTGACACTTGAAAGCAGTAAATAACCCTAAAACCATTCATTGACTTGAAGGTAGGGTTCATTCTAAGTACAAAGCAGTTAAAGTTTATGGAAATGGCTACACTAAGGGTGGTAACAAGCTTCTATGAAAAATAAACTAAGCTCAAAAGCAATAAAACTACATTACAAGCATGAAAATAAACTGACTAAACTACACTACCTACCTAACCCTTAAGGGGTGAAGAACCTTCTGCTCCTTTTTGTCTCCCAACAAACTGTCCAAGTGTGTAAGGATTGGAATCTCTTTTTGTGTTGAGGAAGGTCAGCTTTTATACTTCTTCTCGAAACCCTAGGCCCATCATGCATTTCTCACGTGCTTCACAGCTGCAATTCTGAATGTGATTCGGTCTCCTCATGTAATTCGGTTTAGATCGAATTGATGCAATTCGAATTGCATGAGGTCTTCCTTCTTGATCTTGAGCTGGAATGCGGTATTCATCCATCAATTCGGTCTATGGGTAGACCGAATTGGCCTTGTCGAATTGAAGATGGCTCCTGCTTGGCTTGTTTGCTTTTGAGGCAATTCGATCTATACAATCAATTCGGCCTAGACCGAATTGCATAGATCGAACTCCTTTTCTGTTCTGCTCAAAGTCTTCCTTCTATGGTGCGATTCGGTCTAGGGGTCAATTCGGTTTAGACCGAATTGCCACAGACCGAATTGGTTGCTCTTCCCTTCTTCAACACTTCTCTTTTCTTCTTCTCTTCAGCAATTCGGTCTAATGAGCAATTCGATTTAGGTCGAATTGCTTATAGACCGAATTGGTCTTCAACACTTAACCAAAATTTCAATTTGTGGGGTTTTCATTCTTTTTCCCATCTTTTTGATTTTTGTGGGCTATCTTATTCTTTTGCCCATCTTTTCGTTCCTTTTTCTTTTCTTTTTCCTTTTTTCTTGTTTTTGGATTTTTCTAACACAAATGCAATTAAAATTGCATATTTTTGTGTCTTTCATTACCAGCTCAATATTTTTACAAACTTGCATCAATCTGTCGAATTCAATTGCTTTCTTATTGAAATAAGATGGGATTTTCATCAAAATGTCCGTCTCAGACACGGAAATGGATTGGAAATAATGGACAATTATGGCCATTATCAATAACATAGAGACTTGACATCGAATTAGGAACGCTCACTAGAGACTGATCTTGCCTTAGTTCTAGACCGCGTTAATCTAAGCGCACGCCTAAGCATAACAATAATCGGCCTTAGCCATTTCTACTCTTGTACGAACTAGAAAATTTCCTCATGTGGGACAATAAAAATCAAGTTTTTATTAAAACACTCTCTATTCCAAAAATGTTGTTGGATTCCCAAACAACAAATCCATTTGAAACGCACGGCTCATTTAAACCTTGACCTGAACCTTCTTGAGAATAATGAATAGGCAGTTATGGGGACATAACTGAAATCCTAAGGGGGAGAGGATGTAATACCCCATAATAATTTGTTTTTGGAGTATGGCTCGATAAGATGTATCCTAAATCATAAATAAACAAATTTAAATTTGTTTTGAACTACGTTATGGCTTGATCCCTTCACAGGGTACGTAGGCAGCTTAGAAGTTTTAATTCTAAGTTCAGTCACAAAATAATAAAACAAACAAAAAGACTTTGGCACGAGAAAAGCCGAAACACAACTTCGAGGACGAAGTTGATTCTTAAGGAGGGTAGACTGTAATACCCGAGAATTTTCCAACATAAAATAAATACAATAAATAAAATAAATACAATAAATAAAATAAATTCGGCAAATCAATAAATAAATTTAATCGAATGAGAAATGGAATTTAAATTAAAAAGGAATCAAGATTTCGAGAACCCGGGAAGCCGAAGACAATTTAATCAAATAAATGGTCACACGTGAACCCAACATCGATGGACTCAATAAGTCGAGTCCACATGTAAATTTAGACCCGAATAAAATGACGATAGAAAATAGGAGCCCGAAGATATCCCGGAAATCCGAATCCAAGAACATAGAGGGATAGAAGTCCGAAAGAGAGGAGGAAAAGCGCGACGGATCGCACGACCCGCCCGAACCGGAGTCCAGGCGTGAGTGGCGCGCTGGCCGCGCGGTTGTTGGCCTTGGACCGCGCCACGACCGCGCCAACTGGCAGAAACGCCCCGTGCGAGATTTACTCGCCCGAATCCGGATTTTTCGACTTCGGTTGAACACCTTGCGACTCAAGACACCCTAGGGTTGCCTTTGGACGACCTTTAGGTACTTTCCATCTATAAATAACCATCCTAATCAGCCCCAAACTCTTTACGAAACCCTACGAAATCTCTCTACACGTCGAAACCCTAATCCCGGAGTCGTCGGAGGCACGAAGGCATTCGAAGACTGGGTTGGTCGAAAATTTGGAGACCCTTGCTTTCGTGGAAAAACGAAGGATCTCGGAGGGAGAACGAAGAACGTGGAAGCCACGCCTCCGAATCATCGAGCCGAGACATCCGTAAATCTATAAGTTAACTCTTACATGGTTTTGGGCGAAATTAAAATACGTTAGATTTAAAGATTCGAATCAAGGACATGAAATCTGCCAATGTAAATCTTTTAACAGCGCAATAGTGTTGTCTAATTTTCCAGAACCTTAAAACGACTTCAAACGGAAAAACTTAAAACACAAAAAACGTTCCTAAGACGTAGATCTATCTACTGTAAAATTCTCATAATTTTTCATCGTGTTTTCATATCTAAAAACGACCACGAACAGACCTGCCTTTGGTTTAGATCTTGAAACGGTGACAGAACTTTAGTTCGAACTTGTTGGTGATTTCTACCTTAGATCTAGACCGATCTAGGCTTGGCGTTGAACATAAGAGATGTAGATCTGTACGTTAAGAACACCTCCGTAAAAGTTCAGAATTTTTCGTGATGATTTGATATATGAAATCCACCCGAAACCGAACTGCTAGGATGTGGATCTTGAAATTCTTGACGGAACTTAGGTCAGAACTTGACGACGTTTTTGACTAGGGTTCTAGGCCGATTTAGATCTTTTGCCGAACATAAAAGTTGTAGATAAACGTCTTAAGATGGTCTCTGTAAAATTTCATTAAATTTGGAGTTGATTTGCTATGGTAGAACTCGATATCTTTAAACTGTGGTATGTAAAATTCGGACAGATTTGTGTTTCTGCGAAAATTGACGTTTTTGACATGTTTCGGTATCTCGGATCGAAAAAGTTAAAACACGAAAGTTGTTCATCTCGACTTTCTGAGTCAGTAGTTAAATCTCAGAATTTTTGGAATCAAATCGGAATTTATACGAATTTTAGAGTAAACAGTGGTTTACTGGAAGTCAAATCTTGAAATCTTGTTAAAACATGAAATTAGCCTTTAAGATTTAAATGATTGGGAATTCCTTTGATATAAAATACACATGAAATACAATGCTTGCCGAAAGGCAATTGAAATATAATGCTTGCCGAAAGGCAATTGAAATATAATGCTTGCCGAAAGGCAATTGAGATATAATGCTTGCCGAAAGGCAATTGAGATATAATGCTTGCCGAAAGGCAATTGAAATATAATGCTTGCCGAAAGGCAATTGAAATATAATGCTTGCCGAAAGGCAATTGAGATATAATGCTTGCCGGAAGGCAATTGATAAATAAAGCTTGCCGAATGGCAATTGAGATATAAACTTGAAACATGAGACATGAGATATGAAACTAGAAGACTCGAAAATTGTTCCTTTTAGATTATGCTTTTAGATTATGTCCTACCGTTACATTACTTTGCAAGTTATATTTATGATCTTATGAAATCTCTATCTTTTAAATTATGTCATTTAATTATTGTTAGATAAATAAGTTAAATGATGCGGTGTTGTGTACATGCTTTCTCAAATCTAAATAACGGCTTTGAAACCCCTTAATCATGTTTGTGTTAACTTACTCATCAAGTTTTTGCTGACCAAACCATATTTTTTTCCCTTTTCTTTCAGAGTTGAGAATTATGCATCGTCATATGCATACATGGGAATTTTGGGAAGATATATTATTTGAAATTATTGTATTAGACTAGATCTGGCATGAACGAGCTTGTTTAACCCGTATTCTGGCCGTGTTGGCTATATTTAATTTCTGCTGCATTATACATATGTAATTATTATTTTCCGCTGCAACTTTGATGTATTATTTTTTAAAATTATATATGAATGGGCTGTTTGAATATTTTTAAATTCAAAAAAAAAACCATAGCCTTGCATCTCTTTAGTGAGCTCGGAGAAACCGTGTCTTGCTAGAGAGGTGTGGCGGTGACATCCCGACCTGGGTGACTAAAAACCGGGGTGTTACAGTCCAGGTCTAATCGGCGTATACGAATGGGTAGTAATGCCCTTCGGACTAAAAAATACGGGGGCCACCTATTTGGCATGGAAGCCGGAACCAAAGCACTGATAATCCCCGCATTTCCAGAAGGATCGGTGTCCCAGCACTGTTCCAGAAGTTCACGTCCAGAGTTGCTGAGTTGCTGACCCGGAATTTTGAAGACAAACTATTAAAGGCCAAAGCTGGAAAAATGGGCCTGAAGCTGCTGATCCAGATAGAGGAAGACCCCGGACCCACTCAAATGGATCTGGAAGCCCATATCTAATCGAGAGCAGCCGGATGCCGATCGCCGGAAGTTGACCGGAGCCCCACCGGAACAGCCGCCGGAAAATCGAACATTATTAGTTAAATCGTTGATTTGTAATTCAACAAGTGCATCCATGCACAAGGATAATTAAACAATCAGGAGATAGGAAAAAAAACCAAGTGGGCCCCGCGGGATTAGAAGATCGCGAGCCTCGACTTACGTCGCTATCCTACTCTCGCGACATAACCCTCCCTTTCACGACGCCCGAGCAAGCAGACACGTCGCAAGCCTTACGTCGCGATCCTATTGACTTACGTCGCAAGCCCCCTTTCGCGACGTAACCTTCACGATGTCATTGGGGAAGTTTCCGCATGACTACGTCGCTAGACCTGTTTCACGACGTAAGGATCACGACGTAGCCTCGGATCATGATGTAGTCTCGGATCACGACGTGAGCCACGCCTGATGACCCCACGTCGCAAGACCTTGCTTACGTCACAAGCCGCGCTTCACGATGTAAGTGTCTCGCGACGTCAAAACTCTCCTAGTCTAGGTTTTTCTCCAATTGTTTATTTTTCGTTTCGGAGTGTTGAATCCTTTGTAGTTCTGGATGCCTATATATATGGCTTTCCAAACATTGTGTGATTCGCGTTTGACTGATATAAAACATATTGTGAGTTGTTTTTTTCTTTGGAACACATCCGAGAGCATTTGAAGGTCAACCCATGAATTTCCACCTTGTTGGTAAATTCCTTTCAAGCTTTGAGAGTGTTTGATCGTATTGACACAACTAGGGCTATTGACTGAGGGAATAGAGGACACGGTCGTGTGTAATCGATTCCGAGGTTAAGTCTTCCGAAGTGGTATCTCACCTATCCATTTTATTTTTGGTTTTGCATCTTTGTTCTTGTCCAAATCGTGTCCAATATCGATCCATGACATCTTATGGTATCAGAGCCTAGATTGGATCGATTTACCATCCCATTCCATATTTTAAAAGAAAAAATCTCATAAATATTTGTTGTTCTTCATTTTCTTGTTTGGCCGAGTGCTGTTTGGTCAATTTTCGTGATCCATTGTTGTTTGTTGTCGTGGCTCGAGTGCATATTTGTGTTCCTTGTCATCTTAGCTTTCTAACCGTACCACTCTCTCTCGATTTCATCAAGTTTTTCGAAATATCCACCATGGAAGAGAGCTTCTTGTTCTAGGGTTAGGGTTTATTTTTGCTTGATCTTGTGTTTGGATTTGTATGTTTGGATATTATTGTTGGTTTTAAGCTTTAATCGGTATTATGTGCTTGCAATGTCCATGTTTGAGTGATTCCGAGAGCTTGGGTTTTGCTTTTAAAGTTCATGCAACTTCAAACATTACTTGGGAACATTCAATATTTTCTTGGGTTTTGTTGGTTTAATCTGAATTGGGGTTGGGATTGTGTGTTATTTTGTTGTATTTGGGGACAACATTACGTTGGGGTTGTGCATGCTTTTTGGGGTTTTAATTAGAGTGTACAAACGTACCAAAGTAGTTGGAGACTCGGAGTAGGTCACTATCATGGGAGAAAATGACAAGGAAATTCAAGATTACGTCACGAGCCTCACTTCACGTCGCGAACCTAGGTTCGTGACATAATATTACTTAGCGACGTAAAGTCCAGCAATAACAAGCACGTCATAATCTCTAGCTACGTCGTGATCCACCAAGTACGTCGCCAACTACACGTCGCGAACCCAGGTTCCCGACGTAATATCGTCTTGCGACGTAAAGTCCAAACGAGGCCAACACGTCGTCATCCACAAATTACGCCGCGAAACAAAATCACGTCGCAAGACCAGTCTCACGACGTAAATCCGTTCAAGCCCGAAGCATTTCGCATTACGTCGCGATCGTCGCACTACGTAGCGAAGCCAGTATCACGATGTAACCTTTGCCTAGCGACGTAAGTACAAAATTCAGGGCTCAATCCGCGCGCGATACGTGTGTCATCTCCAATTCCGAGGCCAATGGTCAAATTCAAATTCAAATTCAAATTTTTGGAGATTGAGGCATTTCTTTTTACTGTACGGCTTCACTGATTTAAATAATGAACAATTTATCGGGTTGAAGTTCCATCAGAGTCGATAACTGACAGTGGAATTCCTCGAGAAATAAGTGCTTGTCACTGTTCCTCTGATTTATTTCACAAGAAACAGAGTTGAAGCTCCGTCTGCAATGTCAGATATTGGGGGTTCCTTAACAGTATGTATTACCGGGTTATTTCCAACAGCTTGGTGAGATTTATTATTGGGATTGTGTGAGTATGGCAGATATTTTATTTCCAGCATTTTATTTTTGTGAGGTTTTTACTTTACACTTTTAAATTACGAGGGGTCTAGATATTTGCTTGCATAGCTGATTAATGCGCTAAACCGATAATTAATTCAGATTAATCACATTTCACACACAACTCTGAGCCTTTTTCTTGATAGAGCCGGACACTACAAACTGTTTCTTGCACTGTGAGTCCAACATTTTATTTCTCTTACCATCTGATAGTTGGTCTATACGGTTGAGCACTTTCTGTCTTATTGGAACCAACTGGTGGAGAATTCGGACCTTCAATGAGAGATACACTTGTGAGATCACTCTACAAATTTCTGTAAATTTTTCACTCTCTCTCTATACATATATCTATTTTTCTTTTCTTTCTTGATCTGAAATGGTAGGAAACACTGAGCCAACTTTGAGGGATATCATGGAAGCACTCAGGAATCTGACTGAGACCTCTGCCAAGAGAACCGATTTAGAATCTTTTAGGCGTATAGTAGATGAAAATATAACTGTTGTAAATGAACGAGTAAGTGCTCTTGTAAATGATGTAAACGATGTCTCTAGTCGACTCGCAATACAAGAGCAAGCTCTGAATGTAACTCCCGGAAGCACGAGTGGGGTTAATCAGTCGGTGATGGACGAGGTGGAAACAACTATTGAGGAGAGGGAATTACAATTCAGAACCTATGATAGATGACAGGGCCCGCAAGGTCGGCGTGGAGCACCACCACCGCCCCCACGGCGACGAGCCATGCAAGATGCCGGTTCCAAGATCCTCCACCTCCATCTTCGGCACCAGCAGCAGCAGTTCCAAGACTACCATTACATCATCCTGTCCGACAGGGGCTAAATCTGAATCCACCTCCAGTGGACCTCCCTGCAGGCAATTTTGAGGAAGAAGGCGTACTCCAGGCACCTGTCGAGCAAAACAGATCAGAAGCTGATCTTCGAGTGATCAAATTCACAATTCCAGCACTTAAAGGCACAAATGACCCAGAGGAG
This sequence comes from Hygrophila difformis, assembly GCA_030278955.1. NCBI lineage: Eukaryota > Viridiplantae > Streptophyta > Magnoliopsida > Lamiales > Acanthaceae > Hygrophila > Hygrophila difformis. Next base: position 39,337,268 of record JAOANR010000009.1, on the reverse strand, counting down.
TTCATTGATTGGAGGCAATTTATTGAATTGATCTATGGTTGCCAACAGTACAACGAATTCACAAATATCCAACTTGTCGTTTGCCAATTTAAGACAATGCTCTGACTTGGTGGCAGAAAATCCAACATGACGGCCAGCGTCTAGGACTCCCAACCATTTCTACATGGGCTGAATCATGCACGCTATGGAAAAGAGGTTTGTTCCTAGTAGTTATTTTGATGATTTGTACATGAAGGTTAATTTTTGTGTGCAGGGTAATCGAATTGTGGATAAATACTACAAGGACTTGGAACGCCTCATGATGAGAGCCCAGATCAATGAGGATGAACAGTTACTGATCGCCAGGTTCAAAAGGGGTTTGTAAAGAGAGGTCCTAGCCGAAATCAAGTTAAGGACCTACCCTGGTTTGGAGCACTTGGTTCAGCTGTCCGCTGAAATTGATCGCCAACTGAGGGATAGACCGGTCAAGTCCACGATCATCTCAAATACCACCAAGTACTGGACCACCAGATCTAATGAGCAGCCTTCGAGACCAATGACAAGTATGCCAAGCACAATGCTACAAAGGATGACAGGCCCAACCGGCCCAAAGCATTTCAGATGGGCAAAGATTTCAAGGATCCATACGGATATAGGAAGGATGACCGGGATAAACCCAGACAGGATGTTAAGGACGTCACCTGTTTCAAATGTGGGCAGAATGGCCATTATTCTTGAGATTGTCAGAGACGAGAAAGACGAATGGTCATGATTGGATCAGGAACCTGGAAAGAGATTGGTTCTGATGAAGATCGTGAAGAAGCTGAGCATGAAGAAGATGATGACAATAAACAGTATCGAGACGAGGGCGAGCTGAGCCGAGTAGTCTTGGAGGAAAATGAAGAGGAGTATGTGATGAATTTCATCGCAATGCGAGCTCTAATTGCAGAGAAAGCTGATGAGCCTATCGGCAATGCTCCGGAACAAAGGGAGAATCTATTCCACTATCATTGTAAAGTTAAAGGCAATGTAGCCTCATTACTTATAGACAATGGTAGCTGTGTTAAAGTTGTTCGTCTCTATACTGTGCGCAGGTTAGGTATACCGATGCAGTATCACATGAAGCCATATCATCTACATTGGATGAATGAGCATGGGACTACAAAAGTCGCGAAGCAAGCACGGGTACCAATCACTATCGGGCCCTATTCCGGAGAAATTTTATGCGATGTAGCTCCCATGACCGCGTGTCATGTGCTGTTAGGAAGACCGTGGATGTATGACAAGCGAGTCATATATAGAGGCACATAAAATGATCTTTCCTTCCCTGATGGACAAAGCAGAATCACGATGAAGTCACTACCGCCAAAAACTATTACGATCGACCATCGGAACTTAGTGGAGAACATCCGAAAGGAAGAAGAAGAGTTCAAAAGGAAACAAAGGGGTAATGAGACTCTAATAGAATCTAATAATTCTAATTCATCTCCTTTACTCTTGATAGGTCATGATCGATGCTTGCTACTCAAGAAGTATGAGCTGGAAACGGCCATTGAGGACGCACCTATACCAGGTCACTGTTTCTTAGCTTTTGTCAAACCTGTTGAAGAAGTTTCTAAGAACTCCCCTTCTACACTTTATGTGCCTGATAATTTTCGCATGATGCTTGAAGATATTATGGATGTTTTCCCAAAGAATTGTTAGCTAGACTACCACCTTTGAGAGGTGTAGAGTATAGGATCGACTTCGTACCAGGAGCGTCAATAATAAATCAACCTGCCTACCGCATGAACCCCGAAGAGATCAAAGAAGTCCAGAAACAAGTCCAAGAACAATGGGATAAGGGATGGGTTCGAGAGAGTCTATATCCATGTGCACTGCCAGTGTTACTGGTACCGAAGAAAAATGGAACGTGGAGGATATGTGTAGACTGCAGAGCCGTCAACGCGATAACCATCAAATATCGCCATCCGATTCCACAATTAGATGACATGCTCGATGAGCTTGGTGGAGCGAGCATCTTTAAGAAGATTTATCTGAAAAATGGACATCACCAGATCCGCTTGCAGCCAGGAGATGAATGGAAGACTGCCTTCAAAATAAAGTTTGGGCTGTATGAGTGGCTTGTGATGCCTTTCGGACTCACCAACGCTCCATCCACTTTTATGAGGCTTACGAATAAGACCTTGAGGGAGTTTATTGGGAAGTTTGTTGTTGTGTACTTTGATCACATATTAATTTATAGCAACAACGAGTCTGATCATGTCAAACATGTCGTGCAGGTGATCATAAAGCTGAGGAAGGCCGATCTCTATGCGAATTTCGAGAAGTGCACCTTCCACGTGTCTGAGGTTACATTTTTGGGATTTATCGTGGGAGAAAGTGGACCAAAGGTGGACGAGTCTAAGATTGAGGCTGTAACACCCCGGATTTGGTAACCCAGGCCGAGGTGTCACCGCCGCATCTCCCTAGCAAGACACGGATTCCCGAGCTCGCTAAGGAGGTGCAAGGCTTATGGGTATACAAAGTTTTAAAAACATTCAACAATGAATCCGGAATTTATTAATACTTCAATCAAAGTACGATAGTAAAAATCATCATGCATGGATAAGGTAAATGCAGCGGAAAAGTAATCACGGCCGACACGGCCAAAACCTCGGGTTTAACAGACCCGGTAAAACAGTAGTATGATGCAGTAAATAAAAATGTTCACAAATATATCCCCCCAAATGCGCGTGCATGCGTCACTCGACATACTCTGTAGAAAAAGGAAATGACAACGGTTGTCAGTATAAAGATATACTGAGTAAGTTAATCCCTAACTAACAAATAAAAGGGGTTACATGTGTTTAAACTAAAGATTTCGCTTACCATACGTAAAGTTAAAATACATAATTTATTTGCAGCGGAAAAACACGATTGAAGGACTTAATTTTAAAAGCGTAATTTAAAGCATAATTTAAGATGCATAATTTAAATGCATAATTTAAAAAAAACATGATAAGTACGATTTAAGCATAACGGAACACACACAAGTCTTTTACATATTATCCCGTAGACTAAGAAGAGGACACCATACCGGGAGATCACTAACGAGGCAATCTCAACATAGGACCACTAACGAGGCAGTCCAAACAATGGGAGACCACTAACGAGGCAGTCTCAAAAAGATAGTAGGACCACTAACGAGGCGATCCAAAACACAGCGCGCGAGATCATTAACGAGGCAATCTCAGATAGTAAGGAGACCACTAACGAGGCAGTCTCAAAGATAATGATAGCATGAAGATCGGCTCAGCCTAGTGAACGAGATTTTTCGAAAGTTCGTATTTCAATGTTATCAAATGATCGTTATCACGTTTTCATAGTTCGAGTCTTCTCAAGTTCGAAAAATCCTATACGTGGCAGTTTACGCCTTTCTTAATTAAAAATTCGTCTTTACACCAAAAATTCCAAAATTTTTACAGTAGTTCATAAACACACACACGAACAACTTTCATGTTTTAAGTTTTCGGAAATAAGGTCCCGAAGTGAGTCGAAATTCGAGTTCATTGCAAAGAATAATTTCTGTCTTGAAAACTGGTTCCGTCACAGGTTCGTGCAACGCCGATTAAAAATTCATTTCAAAACCAGTTGTTGCAAAATTTTTACAGTAACTACAAAACATGTTAAGGAACAACTTTCATGTTTTAAGAATTTGGAAATAATGATTTCTTGGTACTCAAAAATCGACCACAACTCACTGCATACTCGCGGCCTTCGAAACAGTTTTAAAGCAGTTCTGAAAATTCGACCGTTTGACATATCAAATGAACACCAAAATCCGTGACATTTTATATGCATAATCTAGTCTCAATTATCTACAACTTTTGTTTAGGAATGCAAAGTTAAATCATTCGAAAAATGGGTGAAAAACATGCATCAAGTCAAGTAAGGAAAACTGTCACAGTTTAAAAATGTTCGAGTTGTCACAGAAAGTTTACGGCGAGATTTGGGATAGCAAATCTTAATGTCAACGGCTGAAATTTGGACACAAGATAGATAAAGATGTTAGGAACAACGTTTATGTTGAAAAGTTTTCGGTTTGAATTCCCGAAGGTCGAGTTTTAGGCGAGTCATTGAAATTGGACGAAAATAGGGTTTTTGAAAATCGATTTTTGTTACAAGCCTATATCTCGAGTTTTAAATAACAAACAACCACGAAAATTTGTGAGTAAGGTTTTAACTTACTGATTTGAAGATTAGGATTACTGGGATGGGTATCCGGATGCTCTAGGGTCGCGACGAACGACCAATCCTTCCGATCGCTTTTCGTTCGTTTTCCGGCGTGAAATCGTAGTAAAGGAAACGGGTTAGATTTTGAGTTTCTAAGTATTATGGACGGACTAAAACATTAAACTATGGCTTACCAAGGTTCTATGAGGCAGCACCTTCGTCCAGGTTGCCTCGCCGTCGCCGGAATGTTCGCCGGAAGTTGTCGTCGGATGAGTTTTGGCTTGGAGAGGGAGTTGGGAGTGTCTAGGGTTTTGAGAAACTGAAATCTAAGGGGAGGGGCGGCCAACACAGCCCCTATAACCCTCCCCACAGCCTTGATCCGCTTTCCCTCGATAGGGGACGGATTTTTGGCAAGAAAATCGCCATGGAAGGAAAGTTTACACCTCCTGCACCTCTGGCGCGCTGGTGGCGCGCACCTATTGCTATGGCCGCGCGGAGCACGCGTGGACTGCCCTGGAGTCGCGACGCCTCCATCCGCGCGGTGGCCGTGCGGCGGCGCGCGGAGGGGCGGGCCGGCCGGACCGGCCGGTTCGGTGGTCCGCGTGTTCTGTCGGGTCTTTCCTCGCTTTCCCCTATCGGTTTTCTACCCTCTACGTGTTAGCCCGATTCTTTGGGTCGTCTCCGGTTCGAAATCTTTACCTTCAACTTGTTACGAGTTCGGCTTATCGCTCGCAACATTTCCGTGTCCTAATTAGTCTAGTCTAAGTTGGTTCCAACTCCTCCTATCGTCCTTGTGATCTATTTTGTGATTTATTTCGTGACTGAACTTAGAAATTAGTTCCAAGCTGCCTACGTACCCTGTGAAGGGATCAAGTCATGACGTATTTCAAAACAATTTGAATTTGTTTTTTTCCTCGGGTGTTACATCCTCCCCCCCTTAAGAATACAGTTATGTCCCCATAACTGTGGTCGGGTCGTCTTGGAAGAGGGTAGGGTAACGTTGTCTCATGTCGGCTTCCAATTCCCAGGTCGCCGTTTCTGTCTCGTGGTTAGACAACAGGACCTTGGCCATCTTTACAGATTTATTTCTTGTCACCCTTTCCTTGTAGTCGAGTATTTGCACCGGGGTTTCTTCATAGGTCAAGTCATCATCCAATTTGATTACGTTCGGTTGGAGTACATGCGACGTGTCGGGCACATACTTCTTCAGTTGGGGGTCGTGGAGCTCGTTATGGATACGAGCAAACTGTGGTGGGGACGTTAGTTAATAAGCGGTTTTCTATTCCCTACGGAATTTTTTAAGGTCCCTATGTATTTACGTCCCGAGGGTTTCCTGTAGTCCTGCGAAAGGAGGACGTGAGGCAATTCTGCTGTCCTTGCCAGGAATAATGCCAGGTGATGCCCCATGTTGTTGTATTTCACTGTCAATGTATGCCCGGGTTTAGTGAGGAGCGTATAGCAAAAGGGATCAAGCAAAACAGGAAAAATAAAACTCCCTCCGGGTCCCGCGTGGTGGCCGCGCGGTATGGGGCCTGAGCACGCGGCGAGCGCGCGGCTGCCCCTGCTCGAGAAAATAGGGCTCGCGCTCCGCGCGAGCCACTTCCCCCATTTTCCATTCGAGAACACACCCCCAATTCTCTCTAAATCCGGCGAGTTACCTTCCTGTTTGCTTGATTTCGACTTCAATTTCACTCATCGAGGTACGATTCTACTAAACCCACTTACTAATTTCAACCTTTATGTTTTGAATGCCTTAATTTGTGAAGAGATTTAGGAAATTAGGGTTTGTGTACAAAAAATTGGGGGTTTGTGACTTTTAGGCTTGATTTGTGCAAATTAGCAAGTGTACGTGGCAATTGTTGTTACTCTTGTTGCCTTGCCTATGTTTATGTTATAATGTGTTTATGTTTTTGGCAAATTCTTGTTGAATTCGAATCCTTAGAAAGGCTATGAAGTTTTTGATGTTTGGTTGTTATTGGGGTGTGATTATTAGTTCGTTCCCCTGTTGTTTGGTGCTGTAGGATATGCTGTGTTGTTATTATAATGATTGTTTCATTCTGTGGGCAATTTCCGTGTGTTGTTAGTAACTTAGGTTTTGGTTTATTGCGCACATAACGTGTTCGACGAAATGCCACAAAGGGTTTGGGCACTAGTTTGAGCATATCCTTTGTCTAGATTACCTCCTGGTTGGTCTTAGCAAACGGTAGGATTTGTTGTTCTTACGGTATATTCGCGTTGGAAGTGTATATTGATGCCCTTTACGTATTTTCGCTTGACTTTTGTGTGGGACTTAGTCTTATAATCGGTATTTGGTAACTTGCAGGATGTTGCTCTTTTTGTGGGTCGTTTTGGCGTCTCTCATGTGTCCTCCGAGGACTAGGAGACGAGTTACTGATGAGGCTGGCCCTAGTCATGCCGCTCCGGCGATGCCTGATTCCGACGAGAGCGAGCTAGAGGAGGACGAGGAGCAGCGGGGCCCGCGACTCAGGGGTCTCCTGGACGAGGTGCGTCCTCACCGGCACGACAGGTTCCGGTTTAGGACGAGGGCTGCCCAGGACTTTTATTTCGACGAGCTTCGTCGAAACAGGGCTTACGTCCCTGAGAGAGGCATATATCCTCTTCATCTGGTCGATGACAGGGTCAGTGCAGTCTTGGAGTATTTGCAGTGGACCGGTCTAGCACGTCATCCCGAGGGCGTTGCCTCCGGTTATCTGGCTATGGAGGTTATCGCCAACATTGGCGGTCTCGGGGAGGGTGACGACCTATCTCGGGTATGGGTCCGTGGTCGCTATCTCGACTTCAGTGCTCGGGCGATCAATGTCTATTTTGGCCTGCCTGACGATGGCGTATTTCGCCCACAGCCTGAGGGACGTGTTCTTGCTCCTGCGTGGAACACCTTATGCACCATAGTGTGTAATACCCGAGAATTTTGCAACATAAAATAAATAAACAATAAATAAATATAATAAAAATAAATATAATAAACATGATAAAGGGATAAAGAATCATAAGAGATGAGAAAGTTCCGAGAACCCGAGAATCCGAAGGCCATTTAATTGAATAAATGGTTACACGGGGACCCGACACCGATAGACTCAATAACTCGAGTCCAAATATAAATTTAGGTACGAATAAAATTAAGATAGGAAATCGGAACCCGAAGATACCCCGAAGATCATAAAACGGGAGCATAGAAGAATAGAAGTCCGAAAGAGAGGAGGAAAAGCACGACGGATCGCACGACCCGCCCGGACCGAAGTCCAGGCGAAGTCGGCGCGGTGGCCGCGCGGTCCCAAGGCATTGGGCGCGCCACGACCGCGCCACGCGACAGATTCCCCCGTTGCGTGAATCTCTCGCCCGAACGCGGATTTTTCGACTTTCGGTTGAACGTCTCTCGACCCAAGACCCTTAGGTCAGATGTTGGACGCCCTAGGACCTGGAAATCTATAAATAAACCCCCTTGGGAGCCCCGAACAATTTTACGAAACCCTACAACTTTCTACACATTCGAAACCCTAAATCCGGAGTCGTCGGAGGCACGAAACCAAGACGAACGCTGTTGGACGAAAATTCTAAGATCTCCATAGTCGTGGTAAGTCTCGATCCAATCCTTGTTCAATAAACGATTCGAAAACGAATCCTAATCTTCTCCTTTTTCTTTCTACACCTCGTATTGGATCTAGATCGTAGAACCCGACGAACGGAGAGGAGAAACGGTGGACTGGAAGCCACGCCTTCGAATAGACGATCCCGGACGTTCATAAACTCTGTAAGTTAATACTTACATGGTTTTGGGAGTAATTAAAACACGAAAACTAAAAGCTTAATCGAATCTTTCAAAGATCTGTCATCTTGTGATTTCTACCGGCGCAATAGTTTTGACGAATTTTTCCGAACCTTAAAACGACTTCAAACGGAAAAACTTAAAACACGAAAAACGTTCTTAAGGCTTAGGTCTATCTACTGTAAAATTTTCAGAATTTTTAGAGATGATTGGTATGAGAAAACCCACCGAAACCGAACTGCTTGAATCTAGATCTTGAAATTCTTGACAGAACATAGGAATGATCTTGTTCACGTTTTTGACATAGGATCTAGACTGTTTTAGATCTTTGGCCGAACATGAAAGTCGTAGATAATTGTCTTAAGATGATCTCTGTAAAATTTCATCAAATTTGGAGTTGAATTACTATGGCAGAATTCGAAATCTTTAAACTGTGATACATTAAATTCGGACAGAATTATTCTTCTGCGAAAATTGGTGATTTTGACCTATTTAGATATCTCGGATTGAAAAAGTTAAAACACGAAAGTTGTAGATCTCGACGTTCCTGAGTCAGATGTGAAATTTTATAATTTTTGGAATTAAATCTGATTTTAGACGAATTTTAGAGTAAACTGTGGTTTACCGGAAACAAAATCTTGAAATCTTGTTGAAACATGAAATTAGCCTTTAAGGTTTAAATGATTGGGAATTCCTTGAAATAAAATAAACATGAAATACGATGCTTGCCGAAAGGCAATTGAAATATCCTGCTTGCCGAAAGGCAATTGAAATATCCTGCTTGCCGAAAGGCAATTGAAATATCCTACTTGCCGAAAGGCAATTGAAATATACTGCTTGCCGAAAGGCAATGGAAATATACTGCTTGCCGAGAGGCAATTGAAATATAAAGCTTGCCGAATGGCAATTGAAACATAAACTTGAAACATGAGACATGAGATATGAAACTAGGAGACTCGAAAATTGTTCCTTTTGGATTATGCTTTTAACTTATGTCCTACAATTATATTGCTTTGCAAATTATATTTATGATCTTATGAAGTCTCTGTTGCTTGAATTATTGTGAGTGAAATAAATTAAATTATGTGGTGTTGTGCACATGTTTTCTTTAAATATTAAATAATGGTTTTGAAACCCCATAGTTATGTGTGCGTTAACTTACTCAGCACGTAGTGCTGACCAAAACCGTATTTTTTTTTCCCCTGTTTCTTTCAGAGCTGAAGAATATGCATCATCGTATGCGTTCATGGGAATTTTGGGGAAATACTTTATTTTTTTTAAATGTTACGTTAGACTAGAAATTGCATGAACGGGCCTGTTTAACCCGTATTCTGGCCGTGTTGGCTATATTTAAATTCCGCTGCATTATACTTATGTAAATATTATTTTCCGCTGCAACTGTAATGACATTATTTTAAAATTATATATAAATGGGTTGTTTGAATGTTTTAAATTCTGAAAAACCCTAGCCTTGCATCTCTTTAGCAAGGTCGGAGAAACCGTGTCTTACTAGGGAGGTGTGGCGGTGACACCCCGACCTGGGTGACCAAAAACCGGCTTGTTACATAGTGCCTCCTCAGCTCGAGCACGGTCATGAGCTTCGTTTGACGACGATGGACTCCCCTTGGCGAGAGCTTGCTCAGCTGTGGTTAGGGCGCGTCCGGCCGATCACCCGGAGCCACATTGTCCTGGATCACGTCTACGAGACCATTTGCTTTATCGCGCGAGACGGTAGGGTGAATGTAGGAGCTTGCATCGAGGACAACTTGCGGGGTATGCGGAGAGGACGAGGGAGTAGGGTGATTACCCTTGTTCACCTCATCTGTGGGTTGTGCGCGGCGCAGGGGATTCGCACTACACCGGAGACAGACCCGTACGACCTAGCACCGGGCCGTTGCTACCGTATCCCGACTTATGCTGTCCGGCATAGCGCCTTACGTAGTGGGGCTCCCCGTACTGTACTTTGCCCGCAGCCTGATGACGGCGGCCTGATCCTTGTTGTACCACCTGAGCAGCCACTCCCTCCTCCAGTAGTCCCACCTCCTGCTGTGGCACCTCAGGGGCAGGAGATGACTCAGATGCTGCAGATGATGCAGGAGATGCGGGTCGGTATGGACGCCGGGTTTGAAACTGGGCAGGCTCGTTATGACGCCATCGACGCTAGGTTGGACTTCTATCAGACCCGTATGGACTCGTTTGCTACGAGGCAGGCTCAGCAGCAGGCCACCATGTCCGACATGTACGCCTATGTGCGGCAGATGGACGACTACCTGCGCCGGCAGTTCCCGCCTCCCGATCAGTGAGGTTCTTCCTTCATATTTGCGGTTTCGTTTAGGTTCTGCATTAGACGTACTTTGTTTAGTTTCTTCCTTATGAGGACGTTGCCGTTGTCTGGGATTTGTGATTTATATTTTCGTTATGTTATTGCTTAGTTATGTGTTTGACATGTGTTAGTTGTTTGCTGCTGTTTTAGAACCATGGTTTAATTGTTCTGTCGATTTTATGGTTTGAGACGTTCTGGATTTACTGTTACCTTCCTATCGTATCTGCATGTGTGTGGGTTGCCCAACAATACCTGCGCAGTTGCTTGACTAAACCGCTTTGAGGAACTTAGATAAACTAGTGTGATAAGATACACGGGATTAGAGTTTATATGTTAAATATATTGTTGCTTGTAAGGGGGAAATTTTATTGAATGAAGGTTAGTCTTTTAATAGGTATCAACTTATTGGGGTTTGTTTGTAGAGGTTGCTGGAATTTATTTATTTATTTATTTATTTATTTATTTATTTTTTTTTTTTGGTCTAGGGTTGTATGTTCCCCTCTTTGATCATGGTAGTTAAAGAATTTAATAGAATGTATGGAATAAAAAAAAATAGGCTTGTCTTTTTTTTATTCAAGAAATAAATTTGGGTTACAAGCATTCGAAACGGAAATAGTAATGGTGCATCAGTATGGATTTCTAAGTCTAGAGTGACTAGGCAGGTACATCCTCGATGGGAGCGTCCTCGTCGCTGGATAAGTCAATGGGAATGGGTGTCCCCACCGGGCTCGGGCTCGGGGGAAATATGTCAGCCTCTAGGCCCAGCAGCTCAGCCCCTAAGTGTCCTATTTGCATCATCAGTTCGTTATCCTTGTTTTGGAGTGTGATCACTTGGGTTTGGAGTTCGGCGACGTGGGCCTTGAGTTGGGTTATTTCCTGATGGTCAGCTTCCCTAAGATGTCTCAGATAGTCCACGTTACTCTCTAGATGCCCCACTCGAGCCTTGAAGTGATTGATATGCTGTTGGGACTCGAGGTATGCGTTGGTCAGTTTCATCATCAGATTGGTCATGTTTGCATTGGGCTCGGCCATCTAATGTCAACAAGGGAGGTTAGAGTTAGACATATTTCAGGCAAGGTTAAGATATGCAGAAATTTAAATCTATATGAAATTTGCATATTGAAACTTTTGACGAGTTTCATTAACACGAGTATTTTTCTGAAATATCAGGTTTGGATTATTAAATGAAAAGAGTTATGATTTAGGGAAGAGGTTTAAGGATATATTAAGATTTCCCTTTTTATTACTCATGTGGGGTGTTTTAATCTCAAACGGCGCTGTGGTCCTCCCCGCCATGAAACTTTTGACAAATATCACGGTGCAACCGGGATTGACCTTCAGTCTGTCACCCTGAAAGTCCCTGGTATCTGCGCCATGATACTTCTCATAATTTCATGTCACGAAAGCACCTGCCATGAAGCTTTTGAACATCTTCCCACTGTATGAGTATTTTCCCAAAATATTATGTTTTTATTTACTCGTGTCAAGAAACTGTGCTCCCGAAAGCGCACGGAGTCAAAAATTGCAGTAATTTATAGCAAGTACCGGATCGTTCACTGGAGGATGTGCGATGGAAGCAGGGCCCACGTCGTTTACTAAGATTTTCCAATCGGTTACTCGATTCAAGTTTTGCAAGGGTTTCTAACAACTACTTGACATAAATTAAACCAGATCATGAAAGCAGTAAAAATTATTCTACAAAGCATGGTAAACTAGATCGAAGAAAGCAATTAAATCTATACTACGAAAGCAATATAAAATTATGCTACACTATCTAGAAAGCAGGTTTAAATATGACAGAAGGGACAGGGAGGAAATAATAAAGATTGGACAAGATTCAGATGAAACACAATTAAACTCCCATTTTTTTATACACAGATCTTAGCTTGGGATAATCCTCCAGTTAGCTAATTCTCATGCTTTCTACACATTGTTCCCTTTAACAGACAGGTACTTACGGTGAGAATTTACATGCTCTTACGACCTCAATTTCTAAGATACCACAGACTCACAACTGCCCTCACATGGCCATGCTAAGGCGTATTATTCATCTGTGGTGGACAAGCAACACCTGACAAATCATTAGTTGACGTGCCAAGTACCCCTATCATTCCCCCATATCACACCCAAAGTTTCAAAACAAGCCCCAAACCATTCCATAACTCTCAAACCTTTTAACAGATGGACAGCCCCTAATTCTTCCGAGTGACCTCTATGAAAGCATTTTAAAGGGAAGCAGTAAGAACGCTGTAAAGAAAGCATTTAAATCTATCACTCGGAAGCGTTAAAAACGTCTCTTTCCGTTAGTATAAAAGAGCCCCTGGTCTTGGTGACCAGATGCAGATCAAGAACCCCCGAGATATCAATAAGCCACAGGGCTTACAACATCTGGGTAGTTATGAGATACAAACTAAATGAAACAGATCCATAAATGAACCTATTCCGGATGTACTCACTCAAGACTCAATTCTAGACTTTGGCAGAAGAAGATAGTAATCGAAGGAATACTCAACCATACCTTAGAAATTCACCAAGGCCTATATGTTGTTCCTCTAGTATTATTTATCACATCTCATCTACACCCAAGTGGATATTGATTTAATGCGATATCTAATATCAGATTTCCAACACACAGCACTTTTGAGAAGGAAATAAATATTTGAAAATCATTCCCTAGACAGGTACTAAACTCTCAATTAAAACACAGATCCTTTCAGTCTAGATGAGACCTAATCGCTGACTCTGCTTCGAAGCTCTCAAAATCAACCCCCAGTGGAATATGAATTAGTCATAACTGTTGAATTTATCACTTACTCAGATCCGGATTTTATAAAGGATTTTTTTTTGTTGGAATTTATTATGCAGCATCTGATTTAAATCAAGATTTCTGTGTCCAAGGGGAAGGATCCCCAAAATAGCAATAAGACCAGAACATCTACATAATAGTATCATGCATACAAGTATATGAAAAGGAAAATAAAGTACCCCAAAATATATGGTGGGGTTAAACAGAATGCGATACACAAAGGTGAATTAGCCTGAGATGAGAAGAAATCGGCTAAAAAGAGTGCCAGAGATAGTTGGGGTTTTCCGGACTGCAAACATCTGCTGTCCGGTTCCCAATTTTCCCAGATGACTGATTTTAGACAGAAAGAATTCCAAACAACGGTAACCGCCGTCATTTAGTTTTCTTTTGTCTGTGAGTGGAAGAAAAAACCCACATATTTCTTGCTGTAATATGTCTTAACTGATGTTGGTCGACATCAGTTAATACCATTGCAACTTGAATTCAGGTTGAGAAATTAAGATAAGGAAAATTAAAACTGTATTTGATTAGGAATTGGCTAAGTGACTAATCGAAACTCTTAGTGAAGAGAACGCTCGCCGAAGCTTCCACCAACCACTAACCAGATCATGCAAAATAACAGATAATGTTTTACACACAGAGGACGGGTTAATCGATATCCCTGTGAAGGGACCTTTCACCAACATTAATCTGTGGTGTTTCTCATTATCCGTTCATACACACAATGAAAGAGAAAAACATAAAGGTAAGAAAATATTTTTGGTATTGTGTGGGTGTTAAGCACACAATAAATGGACACTAATGGGTTGAAATGTGTAATGGATATAAATCAGATGAATTTGGCCTAGGCCCAATACATCCATGCAACTTACACAAATCATGGAAGAAAAAATATTTTTAGAGTTTTCAAAATAGAAGGAATAGTTCAATTCGAATTACTGGGGCAATTCGAATTGAGAATGCATGAAGAATGAAGTATGATCTTACCCAATTAATCCTTGCAAAGGAATGAGATATCATCTAATTCGAATTGTTGAGCAATTCGAATTAATTCGAATTGGACAACTCGAATTGATGAAGTCCTTTCCTTGCTCAAAATTGACTAAGGCATATACCTCAAGGGGAAGGGTGAATTCGAATTGTCCAGCAATTCGAATTAATTCGAATTGCATAATTCGAATTGGTTAGAGATGAAGAAATAAACCAAGGCATGAATGGGTGGTATGCAATACAATGTGATTTCTCACGCCAATTCGAATTGTATGAATCAATTCGAATTAATTCGAATTAGAGAATTCGAATTGGTTGGAGACCACATGAGAATAATTTTTGGTGTGCAATTTGAATTTCTCAGGCAATTCGAGACAATTCGAATTGCCTCAATTCGAATCACATTTTTGAACAATAATAAATTTTGTTCTCACAAGTATGGGTTAGGTGTACACTGTGCGGTTAATGATGGGTTTAGATTTACCAAATCCCTCATCTCACATCAATGTCACTTCACAGCCACCCTAGTGAGGTTTTCAAGAAATAAACAAACACATGTCCAGTGGGTATTGGCAAGATTTAAACCCTATTACTACAAACAAAGGATTCAAAGATCAGAGAACCTAAAACATCTAGTTATCTAAGAACTACATGAATAAACTAAGAACACTCAAGTTATCTAAGGCAGCATAAAATAAAAACAAGGCAGGAAAATAAGGCATAAAGGTAAATTCTAACAGATCCTAAAAACGTCTAAAACCTAAGAACACTTATTTGAGGCTCTAAGGCACAAAATCAAGCCAAAAACCACCAAACATGCATTTATTAAGTTTGAATGTCAACTAGGACATAATAAATGTAACCTAGTTGAAACAAACAAACATGCTAAGCATTTATTTCTAAAGAAAGCATTAAAGGGTGCCAAAACACATGAATAAAGTACCCCAAAATATATGGTGGGGTTAAACAGAATGCGATACACAAAGGTGAATTAGCCTGAGATGAGAAGAAATCGGCTAAAAAGAGTGCCAGAGATAGTTGGGGTTTTCCGGACTGCAAACATCTGCTGTCCGGTTCCCAATTTTCCCAGATGACTGATTTTAGACAGAAAGAATTCCAAACAACGGTGACCGCCGTCATTTAGTTTTCTTTTGTCTGTGAGTGGAAGAAAAAACCCACATATTTCTTGCTGTAATATGTCTTAACTGATGTTGGTCGACATCAGTTAATACCATTGCAACTTGAATTCAGGTTGAGAAATTAAGATAAGGAAAATTAAAACTGTATTTGATTAGGAATTGGCTAAGTGACTAATCGAAACTCTTAGTGAAGAGAACGCTCGCCGAAGCTTCCACCAACCACTAACCAGATCATGCAAAATAACAGATAATGTTTTACACACAGAAGACGGGTTAATCGATATCCCTGTGAAGGGACCTTTCACCAACATTAATCTGTGGTGTTTCTCATTATCCGTTCATACACACAATGAAAGAGAAAAACATAAAGGTAAGAAAATATTTTTGGTATTGTGTGGGTGTTAAGCACACAATAAATGGACACTAATGGGTTGAAATGTGTAATGGATATAAATCAGATGAATTTGGCCTAGGCCCAATACATCCATGCAACTTACACAAATCATGGAAGAAAAAATATTTTTAGAGTTTTCAAAATAGAAGGAATAGTTCAATTCGAATTACTGGGGCAATTCGAATTGAGAATGCATGAAGAATGAAGTATGATCTTACCCAATTAATCCTTGCAAAGGAATGAGATATCATCTAATTCGAATTGTTGAGCAATTCGAATTAATTCGAATTGGACAACTCGAATTGATGAAGTCCTTTCCTTGCTCAAAATTGACTAAGGCATATACCTCAAGGGGAAGGGTGAATTCGAATTGTCCAGCAATTCGAATTAATTCGAATTGCATAATTCGAATTGGTTAGAGATGAAGAAATAAACCAAGGCATGAATGGGTGGTATGCAATACAATGTGATTTCTCACGCCAATTCGAATTGTATGAATCAATTCGAATTAATTCGAATTAGAGAATTCGAATTGGTTGGAGACCACATGAGAATAATTTTTGGTGTGCAATTTGAATTTCTCAGGCAATTCGAGACAATTCGAATTGCCTCAATTCGAATCACATTTTTGAACAATAATAAATTTTGTTCTCACAAGTATGGGTTAGGTGTACACTGTGCGGTTAATGATGGGTTTAGATTTACCAAATCCCTCATCTCACATCAATGTCACTTCACAGCCACCCTAGTGAGGTTTTCAAGAAATAAACAAACACATGTCCAGTGGGTATTGGCAAGATTTAAACCCTATTACTACAAACAAAGGATTCAAAGATCAGAGAACCTAAAACATCTAGTTATCTAAGAACTACATGAATAAACTAAGAACACTCAAGTTATCTAAGGCAGCATAAAATAAAAACAAGGCAGGAAAATAAGGCATAAAGGTAAATTCTAACAGATCCTAAAAACGTCTAAAACCTAAGAACACTTATTTGAGGCTCTAAGGCACAAAATCAAGCCAAAAACCACCAAACATGCATTTATTAAGTTTGAATGTCAACTAGGACATAATAAATGTAACCTAGTTGAAACAAACAAACATGCTAAGCATTTATTTCTAAAGAAAGCATTAAAGGGTGCCAAAACACATGAATAACACCATTTCTGGAAATTTTTCTTGTATTGACACTTTGAAAGCAAAACAAAGAACCCAAAACCATCATTAACTTGAGGGTAGGGTTTATTTTAACTAGAAAGCATGTAAAAAAAATTCTGGAAATGGCTACTCTAAGGGTTACACAAACTGCTTCTACACTATACTAAGATCAAAAGCATGTAAACACTATACTACTTGCAAGGAAAGTAAACTAAACTAAACTAAACTAAACTACCTACCTAACCCTTAAGGGGTGTGGAACCTCCTGCTATTCTTTTTGTCCCAGCTGCTTTTTGGTTAAATTCTTCCTCTCTTTGCTCTGTTGTGGAAGGTCTGCTTTTATAGACAAATTTCGAAACCCTAGGCCCACCAATGTTGTGCTCATGCTCCACAGCTTTTGATGGATTTTTGAGTGAAGTTCGAATTATCTCATGCAATTCGAATTAATTCGAATTGTGAGATTTCTTCCTTGAGCTGGAAATGTGGCCTTCAGTTGTCAATTCGAATTGTTGTGAAGAATTCGAATTGGTCTTTTCTCGAATTGGATGAGGGTTTCTTGGCTTCTTTGCATCTGTTGGCAATTCGAATTGTTTGTGCCAATTCGAATTAATTCGAATTGGACATTTCGAATTGCATCTTCTTCTCTTCATTCCCTAATTCGAATTATTCAAGCCAATTCGAATTAACTCGAATTGGCCATAGTAATTCGAATTAGCTCTTCTGCATCCCTTCCCAACACTTAACCACTTCTTGTTCTCTTCAGCAATTCGAATTGTGTGCAATTCGAATTAATTCGAATTGCACAATTCGAATTGTGCTTCAACACTTGACCAAATTTCAGTTGTGGGATTTTTGATCTTTTTCCCATCTTTCTTCCTTTTTCTTTTCTTTTTCCTTTTTTCATGTTTTTGATTTTTTCTAACACAAATACAATTAAAAATTGCATATTTTGTGTCTTTTTATTACCGGCTCGATGTTTTTACAAACTAGCATTAATCTGTCAAATTCAACTGCTTTCTTATTAAAATAAGATGGAAACACGATCAAAATGTCCGTCTCAGACACGGAAATGGATTGGAAATAATGGTCAGTTTTGGCCATTATCAACATCCTCACATTTAATACTGATCGTCCCCGAGCAGTCAGAGTCAGTGCTCCTAGGAGCTTGGACTCTGCACATTCAATCCATTTGCGTGGCCTCAAATTTCATTCTTTTTATATTGGGATAAGACAATCAAAATTACAAGTATTAAACTCTCTTGGTTGCAGTGTTTAATGGAATGATACTTCTCACTTGAGTGAACACACAAACCAATCATTATTGTTAATTCTTCTTGAATAAGTGATTAGAAAGATCCATTGGCTTACTCCTTGAATTCAGGCGTGACATGATCATTGATTAATAGAAACAGAGCCTCACATATAGTAGAATCGGAAAGTTCACTCACTCTCAAGATTGGCTTTTATCATCACGCTCAAAATCAAATTCAATTAAATTCTCCCATAAGCTTGCAATTGGACCAACTCGCCACCTACTCATTTCCTCAAATCGAGATCCCGAGGTCTTTTTCAAGGTTATAACGGGGCATACGGTTGTAACATTTGGTAGGAAAGGAAAATATTGGGCTAAAAAGTGACATGACACCATTCCATCTTAACTTGGCATGTTGTAGAATTTATGATCATCATTATTTCTTTCTTTTGTTTTTCTTTCTTTTTCTATTGCATGACATTAGACTTTGTCTAATTTGCTTTGTCATTTGCAATTTATTCTTGTTGAATGGATCTCAACAATTTTTTTTTATTTTTTTATTTTTATTTTTATTTTTTTTGAATCGGTTTATAGCATACCGATTGATACATATTTGATGATCAAAAATCACAATGCCTTGATGGGATGGCTCATGTACACTTGGGTTTGATTTTCTTGGTCTTTTTGTAAGGCTGGGAATAATATAGTGGTTTCAAAGAAAAATTAGGCTTAAAGGCTCAAGTTGGTTAATCCTAAAGGGAAAATGTTTTTGGGTTTGGAATTCAAACGAAAGCCAAAATTTTGGGTTTTCTAAGTGCCTCGATCATTTGCTCGATTTCGGGAATATGGCATGGTCTTGAATCGGTCCCAATTGCAAGTTCTAGTGTCCTTTAATCGAATCGATTCACACAATCAAAGAAAGAAATGAGTGATAGTGACTCATGGCTCAAATCTCACATGGTATGGCTTGATCATGTCATACATTTATTCTCAGATTTAGCCTTTGAAAAATTCTTGCAATTATTCAATCAAATTCTCAACATGAAAGTTCGTTTTTCTTTCAAGTGATCATATCATTGGATTTTTATAGCTCAAAACCTCAAGAATTCATGTCATGCATATTTTTAATTGTTTTATCCCAATGTAATAGTCTGAAAATTTCATTTTCAGCCTAAATTCAACATGTGAATTTAGGTGACAGATTTATGCTTGTTTTATGCCGGTTTGTTTAATTGAAAGCAGTAAAAAGACACTGTGAGCATGCAAGCATGTCACAGCTTGTTTTTGGCGTGACAGTCACTTATTCATCTTGGACTGCCACACATCTTTTTCAAATAATAGAGAACTCAAGACGAAACTCTCTTTTGGAAAACAGTAATGTACGACTACCAGAATACGTCGTACAACCATCATAACAGACAAATCCAAGGTTCGTTATATAGCACACGACCTTAATCGCATCTAAACATCAATACAGACGCAGCTGTACACTTGAATAAGTTAGCATCAAAGATCAGTCAAAAGATTACCAAAATAATGTTCCAGTCAAAAGTGAATCTTTCCAGATTCAGTCCATCTTCAGCATCCTTCCCCTCTATCCTTGGAAGAATATTCTGGTCTAGTGGACATAGTTCGTCAGGCTGCAGGGTACGCAGAAATCTCCCATGTCTTCCTCATCTTCTTCTATCACCCTGGTGCAGTAGACTCTTGGTCCTTGATTTCCAAACAGGTCGGGTGTCTCCAGGCTGTCAGCCAACCATGCGAAGACGTTAGTCCCAACGTATTGCATGACGAACCTGTTGGTTATGATCCTGTTGATCATTGACACCCCCTGCTGGACCTGTTCATTGTCCAGCTTGCTAAGCAACATGTATCCCCTGACAAAGATTGAGGCCTTGTGGTTGTCCTCAATCCCTTCCTTTAGCAGCTCACAAGCCAGAGTTTCGTTTCCTGCTCCGAATGCCTGCAGGGCTGGGATGAGTTGGAGGTTGTAGTTGCCAGCTTCTTCGCACTTTACCAGGAGTACCCCTTTCTGCAGTTCAACCCTTTGTTCCCATAGCTTAACAATGGTAGTCTCCAGTTCACATCTCTTGTAGACAACGGGAAGATCAGCTGCATCCCTGAGCTTGGTACACACTTCTCTGACCCTCCACACTTTCTTGATGCAGTCCTCTCCGATACGGGAGAGAATCTCTCCTAAGAGTTCTACTGGCAGATCCAGTAGTTGGGTCGTCTCCTCTTGATCTTCGTTTTGGACTGGGGGAATGATGTCTCTGAAAAGACATTGAGAGATGATTAGGTCTGAGACCCTCAGCCTTACACCTTCAGCCACTTCAAAGTACAGTTCGCTTGCTAACACCTGTCTCACTTGAGGTACACTATGAAGGTCCAAGGGGTCAGATTATCAAATCTACTCTTATTACAGGAAAAATAAGGAAAGCAAGAGAGATATAAGGATCTTGGATCCTTAGAAATTTTTTTCTTGGACTATAAATAGTCTAAGATGTTTTTGGGTGGTCGAAGGACCAAAAAGAGTATATTTCGTAGGTTGTTGAGCCTACGAAAGGATTTTGATTTTTTTTTTTTTGGCATCACTTGAAAAGCGATTGAAATCATGTGAGATGGGAAAGATGAGAGATTAATGATGTACGGCAAATGCAAGAGATGAATTAT
Source organism: Hygrophila difformis (assembly GCA_030278955.1). NCBI lineage: Eukaryota > Viridiplantae > Streptophyta > Magnoliopsida > Lamiales > Acanthaceae > Hygrophila > Hygrophila difformis. Next base: position 39,316,554 of record JAOANR010000009.1, on the reverse strand, counting down.
GTAATCATCAGTATGCATAAATGGACCAACAAAATGAAAAATAAAAACAAACATGCATGCACAAAAGGTAATTTTTGGATTTTTATGAAAAAGTGTTGATTTGTTTATTTAGTAAAATTGGGGGTGTAAGTGGTCCCCCATTTGGATTTTGTTTTGGAAAGCGGGTTTTTGAGGAATAGAACAAAACATTCCTCATGAATATTCCCCACTTGTTCCAAAGTGACAAAGATCAAACACCTTTAATGCCAAGAACATTCTATCATTTTGTCTTTTTACACATAAATGACTTGCCAAAAGTGTTGGAAAAATTTTGGCATGGTTTCGTCTGTACCATGTATCCCGGATGTACAAACATCAACTTCTAGAATTGAGTTTGCAAAGTGCGGGCAACATGTACCCGACAAAAGCATTTATTACAAAAATACTCATATAATATAATACATATAACCATAAAAACAAACAAACACAATTGGTCCGTACATATCAATGTCATGCATAAATCTTTCCAAAAATCATGCTTCAAAACATGGATTCTTAGACATCATCAACATGCATTGTCCGTCATCATCATCAAGCATCAAAATAACAGTGACTCAAGGAAGATGTCACAGTGTTCATCCTACTCGCAGGTTACCAAAATCAATAATACAAAAATAAGCAGGGCAGTAAAACAACACTACAAAAAATAACAAAAACCGGATTTTAGAGGGTTTTGCAACCCTCATTTTCAAAATGAGATGCCCTCTCACCACAGAAAACTCGAACCCACTAAAAATGGCAGTTATGACCAAAAGTCCTAAAACCCTAGGTTCTGCCTACTCAGTTCTAACCCATTTCCGAACATGCCTAACATACTCCGACCATATTCCGACCCTTCCCAACATGAAAAACGAAACACATTCCCTCCCCAACCCCGATTTCACAAGGAATACGAAGGGACACAACTGAAAACTGTGAAAACCGAGTGCGAAAATGAAAAAGAAACACTTACCCCCTGCTCCCACTCGGATTCGATGACGAAGATGCCATTTCCGACGAGTTTGAACGGAGGAAAGGTCGAGACGAGTGACTGGTTTCGCGAGGAAGAAGGGTTTCGCGAGAGAGAGAACGGGGGATTTTGGAAATGTGAAAAGTGAAAGTGAGAGAAATGAGAGGGAAAGGGGGGTATAAAAAGGATTCGGAAAAGAGAGTTCGAATTATGCACTAATTTGAATTAATTCGAATTGGTGCATTCTGTGAGAGATGCGAGTTATTCAGGCCAATTCGAATTAATTCGAATTGGCTTGAAAGACAAAGAAACAAAGCAAGTTCGAATTCTGAGATCAATTCGAATTAATTCGAATTGACTCACAATTCGAACTTGAGGTTGAGGGCAAAATTTGCACAAGGTGCCCAAGTGAGCCAATTCGAATTATTGTGGCCAATTCGAATTAATTCGAATTGCTTAAATAACTCGAATTGCTCGCTTGCTGAGGAAGATGCCTTTTGTATGCCAATTCGAATTGGTCAGGCAATTTCGAATTAATTCGAATTGCCTTATAATTCGAATTGCAATACTTGGCCAGATAATACATCCGGAAGTTTTGCCTTGGGCGCCAATTCGAGTTTCGCATGTCAATTCGAATTAATTCGAATTGCCTGCATAATTCGAATTAGCTAATCTGAGAGTGAAAATTTCCAAGGTAAAATGTCTTATGTGGTTTGTTCCAAGCAATGCGAATTAATTCGAATTTTCTTGAAAATAAACCACATTCAAGACCTAGGAAAATTTTTAGGTTTTCAAAAAAAATTTATGTTCATCAAGATAAACTCAAAAGCAAACATGCCTACACAGAATTAGAATCTAAAACATATTGCTTGCATAAATTAGGTTGGGTTAACAATTTTATTTTATGAATTTATTCTGGATTTTAGATTTCTCTAAATTCCAGAATTAATTTTCATTAAATATAATGTTAACCCAACCGGGAACCTGGTTTGCTGGAAGCTTTATCTTTCTTTTTGTTGGTTCCTTGAATTCCTGCAAAACAATTATAAGAAAGCATTAGGTTTTCTCCAAATATCAACATCCTCACATTTAGAGTCTTAGTACTCTAAATGTTCAATTGATTTTTGGATACTTTGTCCCAATAAAAATAGGTGGAGCAAGTAATAAATAAGTAAGTAAATATATGTATAATATTTATTGAGCATAAGCCGGTTCTGTTGTCATTTGAGCTTCTTTTTCGGGGTCGAACTGCCCAAGATACTCCTTCAATCTGTGTCCATTCACTACCAGCTCTCCTTTGTCAGTTCGGATCCTGACAGCTCCACTTTCAAACACGTGCACCACTTCGTATGGCCCTTCCCATCTGGATTTAAGCTTTCCGGGGAACAGCTTCAACCTGGAATTGAATAACAAGACATTCTGGCCAACATAGAAGTGTTTAGACTTAACACGACGATCGTGTAACTTCTGGGTCAGCTCTTTATAAATCCTCGAGCTTTCATAAGCTTGCGCACGTATTTCCTCAATTTCATTGAGGTCCAACTTGCGCTTACTCTGAGCAACTCGTGAGTCAAAATTGAGCGTTCGTACGGCCCAGTAAGCCTTATGCTCTAGTTCCACGGGCAAATGACAGGCCTTTCCGAAGACGAGTCTGTATGGAGACATCCCAATGGGAGTCTTGAATGCAGTGCGGTATGCCCATAAAGCATCATTGAGCTTACGTGACCAATCTTTGCGAGTTGTCCCCACAGTGGCCTCGAGTATGTGTTTGATTTCGCGGTTTGAGACCTCGACTTGACCACTGGTTTGAGGATGGTAAGGCGTGCCGATCTTGTGGAGAATCCCATTTTTGCTCATAAGATTTGCAAATGCTTTATTAACAAAATGGGTTCCTCCATCTGATATGATCACCCTGGGTACACCAAATCTATTGAAAATGTTGTTTTTCAAAAATTTGACGACCTGGTTGCCATCATTGGTTGGCAGTGCAACGGCCTCAACCCATTTGGAAACGTAATCGACAGCTACCAAGATGTAATGGTTCCCATCAGATGTCGGGAATGGTCCCATGAAGTCAATACCCCATACATCGAAAATCTCGAGAGTGAGAATTCCTTGTTGAGGCATCTCATCCTTCTTGGAGATATTCCCTAGTCTTTGGCATCTGTCGCAAGCTTTAACAAACGCTTTGCAATCCTCGTAAATGGTAGGCCAATAAAAACCGCACTCGAGCACCTTATGGGCTGTTCGAGTGGGGCCATGGTGACCTCCATATTCCGACTCATGGCATTTCTTAGCGATTTGATAAGCCTCGTGCTCAGTTACACATCGTCTAATAATCGAATATGCGCAATGCTTGAAGAGATAAGGATCTTCCCAGAAGTAGTTGACTACATCTCGGTTGAACCTCGCTTTGTGGCCCCTGCTTTGAAATGGTGGAATTATTCCGCATGCTACAAAGTTAGCAATATCGGAAAACCACGGAGAAGCTTGATCATGAAGATGCAAGGCAAACAGTTGCTCGTCCGGAAAATTCTCATTTACGGCTAGCTCATTTTTATCGTTTTCTAGTCGAGACAAATGGTCAGCAGCACCATTGTCTCTGCCTTTTCTATCTTTTATTATAATGTTGAATTCTTGCAACAAAAGTACCCACCTGATTAATCGAGGTTTGGCGTCTTGTTTGCTAAACAAGTATCTCAGTGCAGAGTGATCTGTGTACACTGTGGTTTTCGTACCAATAAGATATTGTCAGAATTTATCAAACGCAAAAACCACATCATACATCTCCTTCTCCGTGGTGGTGTAGTTAATTTGGGCCTCATCAGGGCATGACTTGCGTAATGAATTACACAATGCTTCCCTTCCTTATGTTGCCCAAGAACTGCACCCACGGCGAGATCACTTGCATCACACATTACCTCGAAAGGCATTGACCAATCGGGTGGTTGCACTATTGGAGCAGAAATCAACATCTCTTTGAGCGTGTCAAAGGCTTGAACACACGCTTCATTTATTACGAAAGGATTTTCTTTACAAAGCAAGTTAGTGAGCGGCTTGGCAATTCTAGAAAAGTCTTTAATGAATCTCCGGTAGAAACCGGCATGCCCTAAGAAACTCCTAACTGCTTTTATTGAATTAGGCAATGGTAGGTTTGAGATGACTGAGACCTTAGCTCTGTCGACTTCGATACCTGCGCGCGAGATGCGGTGACCTAACACTATTCCTTCGGTGACCACGAAATGGCACTTCTCCCAGTTCAAAACTAGGTTGGTGTCCTCACATCTTTTCAAAATTTGTGCAAGATTAGTCAAACATTCATCAAAAGTATCTCCATACACAGAGAAGTCATCCATGAAAACTTCGATGCATTTTTCGATAAATTCTGAGAGAATTGACATCATGCATCTTTGAAATGTGGCAGGCGCATTACAAAGTCCAAAAGGCATGCGCCTGTACGCAAAAGTTCCATATGGGCACGTGAATGTGGTCTTGTCGTGATCCTCGCTAGCTATTACAATCTGATTATAGCCAGAGTACCCATCCAAAAAGCAATAGAACTCCCTTCCGGCCAACCGCTCTAGCATCTGATCAATGAATGGCAAGGGGAAATGGTCCTTCCTGGTAGCGGTATTGAGCTTCCGGTAGTCGATGCAAACTCTCCATCCGGTCACTGGACGCGTCGCCACTTCTTCTCCTTGCTCATTAGTCGTTACACAGATCCCCCCACGTTTCGGTACGACCTGCACTGGGCTGACCCATTTGCTATCAGATATAGGATAGATGATACCAGCATCTAAGAGCTTGATAACTTCTTTCCTTACCACTTCCTGCATATGGGGATTCAGACGCCTTTGTGGTTGCCTTGAGGGCTTGTACTCCTCTTCCATTAAAATTCCGTGCATGCAAACAGAGGGGCTTATTCCTTTTATATCAGAAATGGTCCATCCGATTGCATGTACATATTTCTTTAGAATGTCTACCAGAGCTTTTTCTTGTTCTTGTGTCAGCTTGGCAGACACAATTACCGGTAATCTTTTATGTTCAGCGAGAGAGACGTACTTAAGATGATCCGGAAGTATTTTAAGTTCAAGCTCTGGTGGGCATTCAACGGAAGGCAGTAATTTGCGAGAAATGGATGGGAGAGAGAGAGATCAGATTTACCTTCAGGATCCTGTGTCAGTACAGGATCCACTTCCTCCTCAGCGGTGCTTTCCTCTTCCTCCGGGATGAACTCAACCCCATCGAATTCTTCAAGGTCCCCAGAGATAGGGTCCTCGAAGTGGACAGCGTTGCAGCTCCTTGGTTGCTCCGCACCTTCAGGCTTCAGTACCTGTTTTGAAACTTTGTTTGGCTCATCAGTTACAGAGTCTATGCTCTCATCCTCACTCCTACTTTCTATTACATCAAATATGGAACAAGATCTCTCATTCGGAAATTTCTGCAGCTGTTCCATGTCAAAGGTGATTTCTTTGTCATCGACCCTCAATGTGACTCTTCCAGATTTGGCATCAATCAGTGCACCGCCAGTGGCCAGAAACAGGCGTCCCAGGATAAGTGGCATTTCAGAGTCCTCTTCGATGTCGAGGATGATGAAGTCAACTGGGAAAAGAACTTGACCGGTTCTGACTACCACATCCTTGAGGATTCCTACGGGCTTTGTGATTGATCTGTCTGCAAGCTGCAACTTCATCTTGACTGGTTCAATCTCCCCGAGCCTTAGGCGAATTGCCATGGCTAAGGGCATCACATTGATGCTGGATCCTAGATCACATAACCCCATGCTCACTTTGGCCTTCCCAATCTGTACTGGATGTGCAACATCAGGGTCTTCTTTCTTTTCGGGCAGTTTCTTCTGAACTATGGCACTGCATGTGCTGTTGAGAACAATCACCTCCTCCTGCTCTACCTGCCTTTTCCCTGAAATCAATTCTTTCAAGAACTTAGCATAGGTGGGCATTTCTGAAATCATTTCCACGAGAGGAATGGTTATCTCTACAGACCTTAACCGTTCTAGAAATTTCTTGAATTTAAGGTCATGTTCCTTATTTTTAAGACGTGCTGGGTATGGCACCCTTGGCATGTACTTATTAATGTTTGTTTTTGGTGGTAAAGAGAAGGAAGTTGTACCTTCAACCCTACCCTTTTCAGCTCCCTTTGCAGCTTCAGCCTGCGGAATAGCTGTTTCTGATTTGTCCTCGACCAGTCCAATACCGTCTCCTCCTTCAATCCTTTCTTTTTCTTTTTCACCCTCCACTGGATCCTTTTCCTCCTCGGCCGTCTCTTTTCCATGTCCAACAATTCCTTTTAAAGTCTTGCCTCCCCGCAATGTGATTGCTTTACACTGCGGGTTAGCTTCAGTACTACTTGGAAGTGTTCCTTTCCCCCTGTTCTGCAGTTCCTTGGCCAATTGGGTGACTTGCGTCGCCACATTCTTGATTGATGACTGCAGTTGTTGGTTTATATCCTTCTGGTTGGCTATAAACTCAGTCATCAGGATCTCCAGACGAGATGGTGGCCTTCGGTTATATTGTTGATTCTGATCAGGTTGGGATTGGAAATTCTGGAAATTCTGGCCTTGGTTCTGATTAGGCCTCTGTTGGATCTGAGGTTGGAAATTCTGATTCTGATTTTGAAAGTTCTGCACTCTTTGCTGGACGAATCCTTGATTCTGAGGTCTGAAGTTTTGCTGTGGGATTTGATTTGCGAACTGGTTGGGATGGTTTGGCTGCAACAAATGCGCATTAAGTGCATTGTTGTTGGAATAGGAGAGATTGGGATGGCGATTATGGTAGTTCCCGGCATAATTACAACTCTCGGTAGCTATCTGTTGGCATGTATCAGTTGGATGAGGTCCCTGACACAGCCCACAGACAACTCCCCATTGTTGTGTTTGAACTTGGTTTGATGAGGTTCCTGCCTGGGAAGCGTCTATTCCCTTCCCTTTATCCTGGCTCAGCTGTATCGCAGCTACCTGTTCTTGCAATTTTTCAAAATCTGTTTTCCCTTAACTTACAGCAAAGACTTTTCTAGGAGGATCCTCCTTCCTATCATCTGTGTTTAGGATGGATCTGTTGACAGACATTGTCTCAATCTTCTCCCAAGCTTGGTCCATAGGCATGTGGAGTAAATGTCGTCCGCCAGCAGCATCTAACATTGTTCTCCATGGATGGGTGAGTCCTCCGTAGAATTTCCTCAATTGCTCCCATGGTGCGTACCCGTGTTGGGGGCATCGCCTGATGAGGCCCAAGAATCTTTCTTTCGCATCATATAATGACTCGTCTGGCTTCATTTTAAAATCTCCAATCTTAGCTCGTCCTTCCTCAATCTTTGATTCTGGAAAATACTTCAGCAAAAAGCTCCTCACCAAGTCTGCCCAAGTGCTCCTCTGATTGATAGGCAATGACTTATACCAGTCCCTGGCACCACTATACAAAGAAAATGGAAACAACATTAGCCTTATAGCATCAGGAGAGACGCCCTGATTTTTGATCGTGTCGCAGAGCTCCAGGAAGGTCTGGAGATGATCATGAGGGTCCTCATGATTTGCACCGTAGAACTGATTGTTTTGCACCAAATTAATGAGTGCCGGTTTGAGCTCGAAATTGCGTGCAGGAAAGTGTGCTCTCTCAGGTCCATCCAGATAGGGCTCGACTATTGGTTGCATGAAGTCTGCCGCTGCTTGCTGCTGTTGTTGATTTCCTTGTTCAGCTTGGTTCTGGTACTGTTGGTGGTAGTTGGGAAATTGCTGGAAGTCGTGTGGATCTTGTGGGTTGTTCTGAAACTGAGGTGGGTTGAAAGCTTGGTTTTGGTATTGTTGGTTTGGTATGTTTTGGTTTTGGTGAAATTGGTTTAAGGGGTGGTGGTGGTTGTTGGTGGAATTGCAGGTACTGTTGCTGATTGGGATTTGGTAGATTCTCCTCTTCGTTGGCACGATTAGGATGTTCTACCATTCCTCCGTCAGCTCCATTACCAGGGTTATTTGGTGGTTGGTCTATGGGTAAGATCGGGGGAATGTTCTGGTTATCTGCCATGTCTGATAGATCGCTGCTCGATGTTTCAGGTGAAGTGCGGGTCCGACGCTCCTGCTCTTTCCGTCTTCTGGCTTCTGCCCTCAGTTGGCGAGCGGTCCTTTCTATTTCTAGATCGAACGGTAGCTCCGGCAATGTGTTCCTCCTCCGTTGCATAAGCAGTTGGTATCAAGATTTTGACAGTACCTGTACAATCCCCAAGTTAGTGATGGTTTGATAGTATATACAAAGACTATCTATGAGTAAATCAGGAATGTAATTCTCCTAGTAAACGACGCTGCATCCTCCCCGGCAACGGCGCCATGAAACTTTTGACGAGCTTCATCAACACGAGTACTTTTCTGAAATATCAGGTTTGGATTTATTAAATGAAAAGAGTTATGATTTAGGGAAGGGGTTTAAGGATATGTTATGATTTCCCTTTTATTACTCATGTGGGGTGTTTTAATCTCAGACGGCGCTGTGATCCTCCCCGCCATGAAACTTTTGACAAATATCACGGTGCAACCGGGATTGACCTTCAGTCTGTCACCCTGAAAGTCCCTGGTATCTGCGACATGATACTTCTCATAATTTCATGTCATGAAAGCTCCTGCCATGAAGCTTTTGAACATCTTCCCACTGTATGAGTATTTTCCCAAAACGTTGTGTTTTTATTTACTCGTGTCAAGAAACTGTGCTCCCGAAAGCGCACGGGTCAAAAATTGCATTAATTTATAGTAAGTACCGGATCGTTCACTGGAGGATATGCGATGGAAGCAGGGCCCACGTCGTTTACTAAGATTTTCCACTCGGTTACTCGTTTCAAGTTTTGCAAGGGTTTCTAACAACTACTTGACATAAATTAAACCAGATCATGAAAGCAGTAAAAGTTATTCTACAAAGCATGGTAAACTAGATCGAAGAAAGCAATTAAATCTATACTACGAAAGCAATATAAAATTATGCTACACTATCTAGAAAGCGAGTTTAATATGACAGAAGGGACAGGGAGGAAATAATAAAGATTGGACAAGATTCAGATGAAACACAATTAAACTCCCATTTCTAATACCTAGATCTTAGCTTGGGATAATCCTCCAGTTAGCTAATTCTCATGCTTTCTACACCATGTTCCCTTTAACAGACAGGTACTTATGGTGAGAATTTACATGCTCTTAAGACAACAATTTCTAAGATACCACACTTATAACTCCCTCCACAGGCCTTGTGAAGTTACATTACATATCTGTGGTGGACAAGCAACACCTAACATATCATTAGTTGACATGCCAAGTACTCCTATCGTTCCCCCATGTCACACCCAAAGTTTCAAATCAAGCCCCAAACCATTCCATAACTCTCAAACCTTTTAACAGATGGACATCCCCTAATTCTTCCGAGTGACCTCTATGAAAGCATTTAAAGGAAAGCAGTAAGAAAGCTGTAAAGAAAGCATTTAAATCTATCACTCGGAATCGTTAAAAACGTCTCTTTCCGTTAGTATAAGAGAGCCCCTGGTCTTGGTGACCAGATGCAGATCAAGAACCCCCGAGATATCAATAAGCCACAGGGCTTACAACATCTGGGTAGTTATGAGATACAAACTAAATGAAACAGATCCATAAATGAACCTATTCTGGATGTACTCACTCAAGACTCAATTCTAGACTTTGGCAGAAGAAGATAGTAGTCGAAGGAATACTCGACCTTACCTTGTAAATTCACCAAGGCCTATATGTTGTTCCTCTAGTATTATTTATCACATCTCATCTACACCCAAGTGGATATTGACTTAATGCGATATCTAATATCAGATTTCCAACACACAGCAATTTTGAGAAGCAAATGAATATTTGAAAATCATTCCCTAAACAGGTACTAAACTCTCAATTAAAACACAGATCCTTTCAGTCTAGTCGAGACCTAATCGCTGACTCTGCTTCTAAGCTCTCAAAATCAACCCCCAGTGGAATATGAATTACTCATAACTGTCGAATTTATCCCTTACTCAGATCCGGATTTTACAAAGGAATTTTTGTTGGAAATTTATTATGCAGCATCTGATTTAAATCAAGACTTCTGTGTCCAAGGAGAAGGATCCCCAAAATAATAGTAAGACCAGAACATCTACATAATAGTATCATGCATACAAGTATATGAAAAGGAAAATAAAACACCCCAAAATATATGGTGAGGTTAGACAGAATGCGATACCCAAAGGTGGATTAGCCTGAGATGAGAAGAAATCGGCTAAAAAGGGTGCCAGAGATAGTTGGGGTTCTCCGGACTGCAAACATCTGCTGTCTGGTTTCCAATTTTTCCCAGATGACTGATTTTAGACAAAAAGAATTCCAAATAACGGTGACCGCCGCCATTTAGTTTTCTTTTGTCTGTGAGTGGAAGAAGAACCCACATATTTCTTGCTGTAATATTTCTCAACTGATGTTGGTCGTCATCAGTTGATACTATTGCAACTTGAATTCAGGTTGAGAAATTAAGATAAGGAAAATTAAAACTGTATCTGATTAGGAATTGGCTGAGTGACTAATCGAAACTCTTAATGAAGAGAACGCTCGCCGGAGCTTCCACCAACCACTAACCAGATCATGCAAAATAACAAATAATGATTGACACACAGAAGACGGGTTAATCGATATCCCTGTGAAGGGACCTTTCACAAACATTAATCTGTGGTGTTTCTCATTATCCGTTCATACACACAATGAAGGAGAAAACATGAAAGTAAGAAAATATTTTTGGTATTGTGTGGGTGCTAAGCACACAATAAGTGGACACTAGTGGGTTGAAATATGTAATGGATAGAAATCAGATGAACTGGGCCGAGGCCCAGTACACCCATGCAACTTACACAAATCATGAAAGAAAATGTTTTTGGAGTTTTCAAAATGGAAGGGATAGTTCAATTCGAATTATTGGGTTAATTCGAATTGAGAATGCATGAAGGATGAAGTATTACTTTACTCAATTAATCATTGCCAGAAATTGGAACATCATCTAATTCGAATTATTGACCAATTCGAATTAATTCGAATTGGACAAGTCGAATTGGCGAAGTCCTTTTCTTGCTCAAATTGACTAGGGCATTTACCTCAAGGGGATGGTGAATTCGAATTGTCCAGCAATTCGAATTAATTCGAATTAGGCAATTCGAATTGGTAAGAGATGAAAAAAATAAACTAAGGCATGAATGGGTGGTATGCAATACAATGTGGTTTTCCTTGCCAATTCGAATTGTTGAACCAATTTGAATTAATTCGAACTGGAGAATTCGAATTGGTTAGAAACCACATGAAGGAAATTTTTGGTTGTGCAATTCGAATTTCTTAGGCAATTCGAGATAATTCGAATTGCCTCAATTCGAATTACACATTTTCGAACAACAACAATTTTTTTTTATTCTCACAAGTATGGGTTAGGTGAACATTGTGCGGTTAATGATGGGTTTAGATTTACCAAATCCCTCATCTCACATCAATGTCACTTCACAGCCACCCTAGTGAAGTTTTCAAGTAATAAACAAATACATGTCCAGTGGGTATTGGCAAGATTCAAACCCTATTTCTACAAACAAAGGATCAAAGATCAAAGAACCTAAAACATCTAGTTATCTAAGAACTACATGAATAAACTAAGAACACTCAAGTTATCTAAGGCAGCATAAAAATAAAAACAAGGCAGGAAAAATAAGATATAAAGGTAAATACTAACAAACCTTAAAAACATCTAAAACCTAAGAACACTTATTTGAAGCTCTAAGGCACAAAATCAAGCTAACAACCCACCAAACATGCATTCATTAAGTTTGAATGTCAACTAGGACATAATAAATGTAACCTAGTTGAAACAAACAAACATGCTAAGCATTTATTTCTAAAGAAAGCATTAAAGAGTGCCAAACACATGAATAACACCATTTCTGGAAATTTTTCTTGTATTGACACTTTGAAAGCAAAATAAAGAACCCAAAACCATCATTAACTTGAAGGTAGGGTTTATTCTAACTAGAAAGCTTATAAAAATCTGGAAATGACTACTCTAAGGGTTACACAAACTGCTTCTACACTAAACTAAGATCAAAGCATGTAAAGATTACACTACTTGCAAGAAAAATAAACTAAACTAAACTAAACTACCTACCTAACCCTTAAGGGGTGTGGAAGCTCCTGCTGTTCTTTTTGTCCCCAGCTGCTTTTTGGTTAAATTCTTGATCTAAGGATGTTTCTTGTGTTGAGGGAGGTCAGCTTTTATAGACAAACTTCGAAACCCTAGGCCCACCAGTTTGTGCTCATGCTCCATAGCTTCAATGAGTGAAGTTCGAATTAATTCAATCAGTTCGGATTAATTCGAATTGTGAGATCTCTTCCTTGAGCTGGAAATGTGGCCTTCAGTTATCAATTCGAATTGTTGTGAAGAATTCAAATTGGTCTTTTCTCGAATTGGATGAGGGTTTCTGCTTGGCTTCTTTGCATTTGTTGGCAATTCGAATTGTTTGTGCCTGTTCGAATTAATTCGAATTGGACAATTCGAATTGCACTTCTTCTTGCCTTCGGGTTTCTTCTCTGCATTCCCTAATTCGAATTAATTCGAATTTGAACAATTCGAATTAGGCTTCTGCATCCCTTCCCAACACTTAACCATTTCTTTGTTCTCTTCAGCAATTCGAATTGTTTGTGCCAATTCGAGTTAATTCGAATTGCACAATTCGAATTGTGCTTCAACACTTAGCCAAAATTCAGTTGTGGGATTTTCAATCTTTTTCCCATCTTTTTGGATTTTTGTGGGCTCTTTTATTCTTTTGCCCATCTTTCCATTCCTTTTTCTTTTCTTTTTCCTTTTTTCATATTTTTGGATTTTTCTAACACAAATACAATTAAAAATTGCATATTTTGTGTCTTTTCATTACCGGCTTGATGTTTTTACAAACTAGCATTAATCTGTCAAATTCAACTGCTTTCTTATTACAATAAGATGGAAACACGATCAAAATGTCCGTCTCAGACATGGAAATGGATTGGAAATAATGGACAATTTTGGCCATTATCAACATCCTCACATTTAATACTGATCGTCCCCGAGCAGTCAGAGTCAATGCTCTTAGGAGCTTGGACTCTGCATATTCAATCCATTTGCGTGGCCTCAGAAATTTCATTTTTCTTATATTGGGATAAGACAATCAAAATTACAAGTATTAAACTCTCTTGGTTGCAGTGTTTAATGGAATGATACTTCTCACTTGAGTGAGCACACAAACCAATCATTATTGTTAATTCTTCTTGAATAGGTGTTTAGAAAAATTCATTGGCTTACTTCTTGAATTCAGGCATGACATGATCATTGATTAATAGAAACAGAGCCTCACATATAGTAGAATCGGAAAGTTCACTCACTCTCAAGATTGGCTTTTATCATCAACGCTCAAAATCAAATTCAATTAAATTTTCCCATAAGCTTGCAACTGGACCAACTCGCCACCGGCTCATTTCCTCAAATCGAGATCCCGAGGTCTTATTCAAGGTTATAACGGGGCATACGGTTGTAACATTTGGTAGGAAAGGGAATTATTGGGCTAAAAAGTGACATGACACTATTCCATCATAACTGGGCATGTTGTAGAATCTATGATCATCATTATTTCTATCTTTCTTTTGTTTTTCTTTCCTAATACATGACATTAGACTTTGTCTAAGTTGCTTTGTCATTTGCAAGTTATTCTTGTTGAATAGATCTCAACTCTCTTTTTTTTTTTTGAATCGGTTTATAGCATACCGATTGATACATATTTGGTGATCAAAAATTATAATGCCTTGATGGGATGGCTCATGTACACTTGGGTTTGATTTTCTTGGTCTTTTTGTAAGGCTAGGAATAATATAGTGGTTTCAAAGAAAAATTAGGCTTAAAGGCTCAAGTTGGTTAATCCTAAAGGGAAAATGTTTTTGGGTTTGGAATTCAAACGAAAGCCAAAATTTTGGGTTTTTTCTAAGTGCCTCGATCATATGCTCAATTTCGGGAATATGGCATGATCTTGAATCGGTCCCAATTGCAAGTTCTAGTTCCCTTTAATCGAATTGATTCACACAATCAAAGAAATATTGAGTAAAAATGACTCGGCTCAGATCTCACATGGTATGGTTTGATCATGTCACACCCTTATTCTCAAATTTAACCTTTGAAAATTCTTACAACTTATTCAATCAAATTCTCAACATGAATATTTGTCAGTCTTTCAAGTGATCATATCATTGGATTTTTATAGCTCAAAACTTCGAGAATTCATGTCATGCATATTTTTAATTGTTTTATCCCAATGTAATAGTCTGAAAATTTCATCATCAGCCTAAATTCAACATGTGAATTTAGGTGACAAATTTATGCTTGTTTTATGCCGGTTTGTTTAATTGAAAGCAGTAAAAAGATACTGTGAGCATGCAAGCATGTCACAGCTTGTTTTTTTTTTTTGGTGTGACAGTCACTTATTCATCTTGGACTGCCACACATCTTTTTTTTTTTTCAAATAATGGAGAACTCAAGACGAAATTCTCTTTTGGAAAGCAGTAAATGTACGACTACCCAAAATACGTCGTACAACCATCATAACAGACAATTCCAAGGTTCGTTATACAGTACACGACCTTAATCACATCCAAACATCAATACAGACGCAGCTGTACACTTGAATAGGTTAGCATCAAAGATCAGTCAAAAGATTACCAAAATACAGTTCCAGTCAGAAGTGAATCTTTACAGATTCAGTCCATCTTCAGCATCCTTCCCCTCTATCCTTGGAAGAAGATTCTGGTCCAGTGGACATAGTTCGTCAGGCTGCAGGGGACGCAGAAATCTTCCATGTCTTCCTCATCTTCCTCCATCACCCTGGTGCAGTAGACTCTTGGTCCTTCATTTCCGAACAGGTCGGGTGTCTCCAGGCTATCAGCCAACCATGCGAAGATGTTAGTCCCAACGTATTGCATGACGAACCTGTTGGTTATGATCCTGTTGATCATTGACACCCCCTGCTGGATCTGTTTATTGTCCAGCTTGCTAAGCAGCATGTATCCCCTGACAAAGATTGAGGCCTTGTGGTTGTCCTCAATCCCTTCCTTTAGCAGCTCACAAGCCAGAGTTTCGTTTCTTGCTCCGAATGCCTGCAGGGCTGGGATGAGTTTCAGGTTGTAGTTGCCAGCCTCTTCGCACTTGACCAGGAGTGCCTCCTTTTGCAGTTCAACCCTTTGTTCCCACATCTTGACAATGGTAGTCTCCAGTTCACATCTCTTGTAGACAATGGGAAGATCAGCTGCATTCCTGAGTTTGGTACATACTTCTCTGACCCTCCACACTTTCTTGATGCAATCCTCTCCGATGCGGGAGAGGATCTCTCCCAAGAGTTCTACTGGCAGATCCAGTAGTTGGGTCGTCTCCTCTTGATCTTCGTTTTGGACTAGGGGAATGATGTCTCTGAAAAGACATGGAGAGATGATTAGGTCTGAGACCCTCAGCCTTACACCTTCAGCCACTTCAAAGTACAGTTCGCTTTCTAACACCTGTCTCACTTGAGGTACACTATGAAGGTCCAAGGGGTCAGATTATCAAATCTACTCTTATTACAGCAAAAACATGGAAAGCAAGAGAGAGATAAGGATCTTGGATCCTTAAAATTTTTCTTGGACTATAAATAGTCTAAGATGTTTTTGGGTGGTCGAAGGACCAAAAAGAGAATATTTCGTAGGTTGTTGAGCCTACGAAAGGATTTTTTGATTTTTATCACTTAACAAGTGATTGAAATCAGGTGAGATAGGGGAGATAAGAGATTAATGATGAAAAGCAAATGCAAGTGACAAATTATGCAATTACTAGTATGTAACAATGGACCATGACTAAAAATAAGAATAAAAATGAAAATAAAAGTAGACATGCATACATACAAAAGGTGATTTTTGGATTTTTATGGAAAAGTGTTGACTTGTTTATTTAATGAAATTGGGGTGTAAGTGGTCCCCCATTTGGATTTTGTTTTGGGAAGTGGGTTTTTAAGGAATATAAACAAAACATTCCTTGTGAACATTCCCCACTTGTCCCAAGTTGCACAAGAATCAACACTTAAACAAAGAACACTCTGAAAATTTGTCTTTTTACACATAAATGCCATGCCAAAAATGTTGGAAAAATTTTGGCATGGTTTCGTCTGTACCATGTGTCCCGTATGTGCAAACATCAACTTCTAGAATTGAATTTGCAAAGTGTGGGCAACATGTACCCGACAAAAGCATTTATTACCAATATACTCATATAATAGTATACATGCAAACACCAAAACAACCAGACAAAATTGGTCCATCTACACTACTGTAATGTACTAATGTTACCAACAATACTCATGCTTTAAAAACATAAATTTTGCAGATATCATCAATATGCATTTTCAGTCATCATCAACAATTATCTACTGAAAAACAACACAGTGGCTAAAGAAAGCATGACCACAGTGTTAACCCTACTCACATGTTACCGAAACATCAACACAGATAAACAAAATGCACACAAACAAAATTGGACAAACCAAACCATAAAACTAAAACAGAAACCATATTTTTAAGGGTTTTGCAACCCTTATTTTCAAAATGAGAACACCCCCCATCACAGAAACGTTCGAATCCACAAACATGGCAGTTTCAACAAAAAGCCCTAAAAATCTAAGTTCTGCCTACTCGGTTCTACCCCATAACTGACTATACCCAGTCATCCTCGACCAATTGCGACCATCCCCGTCGTTAAAACAGAGCACATTCCCCTCCCCCTCTCCGATTTCGCAGGGAAGACGAAAAGACAAAACTGTAAACTTGAAACCGAGCACGAAAACGAAACAGAGATACTTACCCCCGACTCCCACTAGGGTTTGACGACGACGAAGCCATTTCCGAATGGTTTGGCTGGAGGAAAGCTTGAAATGCGCGACTGGTTTCGCGAGGAAGAAGGGTTTCGCAAGAGAGAGAACGGGGGATTTTTGGAAATGTGGAAAGTGAAAGTAAGGGAAATGAGAGGGAAAGAAGGGTATAAAAAGAGTTTGGATGGAAGTTCGAATTATGCATCAATTCGAATTAATTCGAATTGATGCATTCTGTGAGGGGTGCGAGTTATTCAGGCCAATTCGAATTAATTCGAATTGGCTTGAAAGACACAGAAATAAAGCAAGTTCGAATTCTGAGATCAATTCGAATTAATTCGAATTGACTCACAATTCGAACTTAAGGTTGAGGGCAAAATTTTGCGCAAGGTGCCCAAGTGAGCTAATTCGAATTATTGTGGCCAATTCGAATTAATTCGAATTGCTTGAATAACTCGAATTGCTCACTTGCTGAGGAAAATGCCTTTTGCATGTTAATTCGAATTAGTCAGGCAATTCGAATTAATTCGAATTGCCTTATGATTCGAATTGCCATACTTGGCCAAATAAAACATCCGAAAGTTCTGCCTTGGGTGCCAATTCGAATTTGCTTGTCAATTCGAATTAATTCGAATTGGCAGCATAATTCGAACTAACTAATCCGAGAGTGAAAATTTCCAAGGCAAAATGTCTTACGTGGTTTGTTCCAAGCAATTCGAATTAATTCGAATTTTCTTGAAATGAAAAATAAACCACATTCAAGACTTAGGAAAAATTTAGTTTTCAAAAATTTATGTTCATCAAGATGAACTCAATGGCAAACATATCTACACAGAATTAGAATCTAAAACATATTGCTTGCATAAATTAGGTTGGCTTAACAATTTTATTTTATGAATTTATTCTGGATTTTTAGATTTCTCTAAATTCCAGAATTAATTTTCATTAAATATAATATTAACCCAACCGGGAACCTGGTTTTTTGAAGCTTTATCTTTCTTTTTGTTGGTTCCTCGAATTCCTGCAAAACAATTATAAGAAAGCATTAGGTTTTCTCCAAATATCAACATCCTCACATTTAGAGTCTTAGTACTCTAAATGTTCAATTGATTTTTGGATACTTTATCCCAATAAAAATAGGTGGAGCAAGTAATAAATAAGTAAGTAAATATATGTATAATATTTATTGAGCATAAGCCGGTTCTGTTGTCATTTGAGCTTCTTTTTCGGGGTCGAACTGCCCAAGATACTCCTTCAATTTGTGTCCATTCACTACCAGCTCTCCCTTGTCAGTTCGGATCCTGACAGCTCCACTTTCAAACACGTGCACCACTTCGTATGGCCCTTCCCATCTGGATTTAAGCTTTCTGGGGAACAGCTTCAACCTAGAATTGAATAACAAGACATTCTGGCCAACATAGAAGTGTTTAGACTTAATACGACGATCGTGTAACTTCTGGGTCCGCTCTTTATAAATCCTCGAGCTTTCATAAGCTTGCGCACGTATTTCCTCAATTTCATTGAGGTCCAACTTGCGCTTACTCTGAGCAACTCGTGAGTCAAAATTGAGCGTTCGTACGGCCCAGTAAGCCTTATGCTCTAGTTCCACGGGCAAATGACAGGCCTTCCCGAAGACGAGTCTGTATGGAGACATCCCAATGGGAGTCTTGAATGCAGTGCGGTATGCCCATAAAGCATCATTGAGCTTACGTGACCAATCTTTGCGAGTTGTCCCCACAGTGGCCTCGAGTATGTGTTTGATTTCGCGGTTTGAGACCTCGACTTGACCACTGGTTTGGGGATGGTAAGGCGTGCCGATCTTGTGGAGAATCCCATTTTTGCTCATAAGATTTGCAAATGCTTTATTAACAAAATGGGTTCCTCCATCTGATATGATCACCCTGGGTACACCAAATCTATTGAAAATGTTATTTTTCAAAAATTTGATGACCTGGTTGCCATCATTGGTTGGCAGTGCAACGGCCTCAACCCACTTGGAAACGTAATCGACAGCTACCAAGATGTAATGGTTCCCATCAGATGTCGGGAATGGTCCCATGAAGTCAATACCCCATACATCGAAAATCTCGAGAGTGAGAATTCCTTGTTGAGGCATCTTGTCCCTCTTGGAGATATTCCCTAGTCTTTGGCATCTGTCGCAAGCTTTAACAAACGCTTTGCAATCCTCGTAGATGGTAGGCCAATAGAAACCGCATTCGAGCACTTTATGGGCTGTTCGAGTGGGGCCATGGTGACCTCCATATTCCGATTCATGGCATTTCTTAGCGATTTGATAAGCCTCGTGCTCAGTTTCACATCGCCTAATAATCGAATCTGCACAATGCTTGAAGAGATAAGGATCTTCCCAGAAGTAGTTAACTACATCTTGGTTGAACCTCGCTTTGTGGCCCCTGCTTTGAAATGGTGGAATGATTCCGCATGCTAAAAAGTTAGCAATATCGGAAAACCACGGACAAGCTTGATCATGAAGATGCAAGGCAAACAGTTGCTCGTCCGGAAAATTCTCATTTACGGCTAGCTCATTTTTATCATTTTCTAGTCGAGACAAATGGTCAGCAGCACCATTGTCTCTGCCTTTTCTATCTTTTATTATAATGTTGAATTCTTGCAGCAAAAGTACCCACCTGATTAATCGAGGTTTGGCGTCTTGTTTGCTAAACAAGTATCTCAGTGCAGAGTGATCTGTGTACACTGTGGTTTTCGTACCAATAAGATATTGTCTGAATTTATCAAACGCAAAAACCACAGCATACATCTCCTTCTCCGTGGTGGTGTAGTTAATTTGGGCCTCATTCAGGGCATGACTTGCGTAATGAATTACACAATGCTTCCCCTCCTTATGTTGCCCAAGAACTGCACCCCACGGCCAGATCACTTGCATCACACATTACCTCGAAAGGCATTGACCAATCGGGTGGTTGCACTATTGGAGCAGAAATCAACATTTCTTTGAGCGTGTCAAAGGCTTGAACACACGCTTCATTTATTACAAAAGGATTTTCTTTACAAAGCAAGTTAGTGAGCGGCTTGGCAATTTTAGAAAAGTCTTTAATGAATCTCCGGTAGAAACCGGCATGCCCTAAGAAACTCCTAACTGCTTTTATTGAATTAGGCAATGGTAGGTTTGAGATGACTGAGACCTTAGCCCTGTCGACTTCGATGCCTGGGCGCGAGATGCGGTGACCTAACACTATTCCTTCGGTGACCATGAAATGGCACTTCTCCCAGTTCAAAACTAGGTTGGTGTCCTCACATCTTTTCAAAATTTGTGCAAGATTAGTCAAGCATTCATCAAAAGTATCTCCATACACAGAGAAGTCATCCATGAAAACTTCAATGCATTTTTCGATAAATTCTGAGAAAATTGACATCATGCATCTTTGAAATGTGGCATGCGCATTACAAAGTCCAAAAGGCATGCGCCTGTACGCAAAAGTTCCACATGGGCAAGTGAATGTGGTCTTGTCATGATCCTCGCTAGCTATTACAATCTGATTATAGCCAGAGTACCCATCCAAAAACCAGTGGTACTCCCTTCCGGCCAACCTCTCCAGCATCTGATCGATGAATGGCAAGGGGAAATGGTCCTTCCTAGTAGCGGTATTGAGCTTTCGGTAGTCGATGCAAACTCTCCAACCGGTCACTGGACGCGTCGCCACTTCTTCTCCTTGCTCATTAGTCGTTACACAGATCCCCCCACGTTTCGGTACGACCTGCACTGGGCTAACCCATTTGCTATCAGAGATAGGATAGATGATACCAGCATCTAAGAGCTTGATAACTTCTTTCCTTACCACTTCCTGCATATGGGGGTTCAGACGCCTTTGTGGTTGCCTTGAGGGCTTGTACTCTTCTTCCATTAAAATTCTGTGCATGCAAACAGAGGGGCTTATTCCTTTTATATCAGAAATGGTCCATCCGATTGCATGTACATATTTCTTTAGAATGTCTACCAGAGCTTTTTCTTGTTCTTGTGTCAGCTTGGCAGACACAATCACCGGTAATCTTTTATGTTCAGCGAGAAAGACGTACTTAAGATGATCCGGAAGTATTTTAAGTTCAAGCTCTGGTGGGCATTCAACGGAAGGCAGTAATTTGCGAGAAACGGATGGGAGAGAGAGATCAGGTTTACCTTCAGGATCCTGTGTCAGTACAGGATCCACTTCCTCCTCAGCGGTGCTATCCTCTTCTTCCGGGATGAACTCAACTCCATCGAATTCTTCAAAGTCCCCAGAGATAGGGTCCTCGAAGTGGACAGCGTTGCAGCTCCTTGGTTGCTCCGCACCTTCAGGCTTCAGTACCTGTTTTGAAACTTTGTTTGGCTCATCAGTCACAGAGTTTATGCTCTCATCCTCACTCCTACTTTCTATTACATCAAATATGGAACAAGATCCCTCATTCGGAAACTTCTGCAGCTGTTCCATGTCAAAGGTGATTTCTTTGTCATCGACCCTCAATGTGACTCTTCCAGATTTGGCATCGATAAGTGCACCGCCAGTGGCCAGAAACGGGCGTCCCAGGATAAGTGGCATTTCTGAGTCCTCTTCGATGTCAAGGATGATGAAGTCAACCGGGAAAAGAACTTGACCGGTTCTGACTACCACATCCTTGAGGATTCCTACGGGCTTCGTGATTGATCTGTCTGCAAGCTGCAACTTCATCTTGACTGGTTCAATCTCCCCGAGCCTTAGGCGAATTGCCATGGCTAAGGGCATCACATTGATGCTGGATCCAAGATCACATAACCCCATGCTCACTTTGGCCTTCCCAATCTGTACTGGTAGCGTGCAACATCCAGGGTCCTCCTTCTTTTCGGGTAGTTTCTTTTGAACTATGGCACTGCATGTGCTGTTGAGAACAATCACTTCCTCCTGCTCTACCTGCCTTTTTCCTGAAATCAATTCTTTCAAGAACTTAGCATAGGTGGGCATTTCTGAAATCATTTCCACGAGAGGAATGGTTATCTCTACAGACCTTAACCGTTCTAGAAATTTCTTGAATTTATGGTCATGTTCCTTATTTTTAAGACGTGCTGGGTATGGCACCCTTGGCATGTACTTATTATTGTTTGTTTTTGGTGGTAAAGAGAAGGAATTTGTACCTTCAACCCTACCCTTTTCAGCTCCCTTTGCAGCTTCAGCCTGCAGAATAGCTGTTTCTGATTTGTCCTCGACCAGTCCAATATTGTCTCCTCCTTCAATCCTTTCTTTTTCTTTTTCACCCTCCACTCGATCCTTTTCCTCCTCGGCCGTCTCTTTTCCATGTCCAACAATTCCTCTTAAAGTCTTGCCTCCCCGCAATGTGATTGCTTTACACTGCGGGTTAGCTTCAGTACTGCTTGGAAGTGTTCCTTTCCCCCTGTTCTGCAGTTCCTTGGCCAATTGGGTGACTTGCGTCTCCACATTCTTGATTGATGACTGCAGTTGTTGGTTTATATCCTTCTGGTTGGCTATAAACTCAGTCATCAGATTCTCCAGACGAGGTGGCCTTTGGTTATACTGTTGATTCTGATCAGGTTGGGATTGGAAATTCTGGAAATTCTGGCCTTGGTTCTGATTAGGCCTCTGTTGGATCTGAGGTTGGAAATTCTAATTCTGATTTTGAAAGTTCTGCACTCTTTGCTGGACGAATCTTTGATTCCGAGGTCTGAAGTTTTGCTGTGGGTTTTGATTTGCGAACTGGTTGGGCTGGTTTGGCTGCAACAAATGCGCATTAAGTGCATTGTTGTTAGAATAGGAGAGATTGGGATGGCGATTTTGGTAGTTCCCGGCATAATTACAACTCTCGGTAACTATCTGTTGGCATGTATCAGTTGGATGAGGTCCCTGACACAGTCCACAGACAACTCCCGATTGCTGTGTTTGAACTTGGTCTGATGAGGTTCTTGCCGGAGTAGCGTCTATTCCCTTCCCTTTTTCCTGGCCCAGCTATATCGCAGCTACCTGTTCTTGCAATTTTTCAAAATCTGTTTTCCCTTCACTTACAGCAAAAACTTTTCTAGGAGGATCCTCCTTCCTATCATCTGTGTTTAGGATGGATCTGTTGACAGACATTGTCTCAATCTTCTCCCAAGCTTGGTCCATAGGCAAGTGGAGTAAATGTCGTCCGCCAGCAGCGTCTAACATTGTTCTCCATGGATGGGTGAGTCCTCCGTAGAATTTCCTCAATTGCTCCCATGGTGCGTACCCGTGTTGGGGGCATCGCCTGATGAGGCCCAAGAATCTTTCTTTCACATCGTATAATGACTCGTCTGGCTTCATTTTAAAATCTCCAATCTTAGCTCGTCCTTCCTCAATCTTTGATTCCGGAAAATACTTCAGCAAAAAGCTCCTCACCAAGTCTGCCCAAGTACTCCTCAGATTGATAGGCAATGACTTATACCAGTCCCTGGCACCACTATATAAAGAAAATGGAAACAACATTAGCCTAATAGCATCAGGAGAGACTCCCTGATTTTTGATCGTGTCGCAGAGCTCCAGGAAGGTCTGGAGATGATCATGAGGGTCCTCATGATTTGCACCGCAGAACTGATTGTTTTGTACCAAATTAATGAGTGCCGGTTTGAGCTCGAAATTGCGTGCAGGAAAGTGTGCTCTCCCAGGTCCATCCAGATAGGGCTTTACTATTGGTTGCATGAAGTCTGCTGCTGCTTGCTGCTGTTGTTGATTTCCTTGTTCAGCTTGGTTCTGGTACTGTTGGTGGTAATTGGGAAATTGCTGGAAGTTATGTGGATCTTGTGGGTTGTTCCGAAACTGATCTGGATTGAAATCTTGGTTTTGGTATTGTTGGTTTGGTATGTTTTGATTTTGGTGAAATTGGTTTAGGGGTGGTGGCGGTTGTTGGTGGAATTGCTGGTATTGTTGCTGATTGGGATTTGGTAGATTCTCCTCTTCGTTGGCACGATTAGGATGTTCTACCATTCCTCCGTCAGCTCCATTACCAGGGTTATTTGGTGGTTGGTCTATGGGTAAGATCGGGGGAATGTTCTGGTTATCTGCCATGTCTGATAGATCACTGCTCGATGTTTCAGGTGAAGTGCGGGTCCGACGCTCCTGCTCTTTCCGTCTTCTGGCTTCTGCCCTCAGTTGGCGAGCGGTCCTTTCTATTTCTAGATCGAACGGTAGCTCCGGCAATGTGTTCCTCCTCTGTTGCATAAGCAGTTGGTATCAAGATTTTGACAGTACCTGTACAATCCCCAAGTTAGTGATGGTTTGATAGTAAATACAAAGACTATCTATGAGTAAATCAGGAATGTAATTCTCCTAGTAAACGACGCTGCATCCTCCCCGGCAACGGCGCCATGAAACTTTTGACGAGCTTCATCAATACGAGTACTTTTCTGAAATATCAGGTTTGGATTTATTAAATGAAAAGAGTTATGATTTAGGGAAGGGGTTTAAGGATATGTTATGATTTCCCTTTTTATTACTCATGTGGGGTGTTTTAATCTCAAACGGCGCTGTGATCCTCCCCGCCATGAAACTTTTGACAAATATCACGGTGCAACCGGGATTGACCTTCAGTCTGTCACCCTGAAAGTCCCTGGTATCTGCGCCATGATACTTCTCATAATTTCATGTCATGAAAGCTCCTGCCATGAAGCTTTTGAACATCTTCCCACTGTATGAGTATTTTCCCAAAACGTTGTGTTTTTATTTACTCGTGTCAAGAAACTGTGCTCCCGAAAGCGCACGGGTCAAAAATTGCAGTAATTTATAGTAAGTACCGGATCGTTCACTGGAGGATGTGCGATGGAAGCAGGGCCCACGTCGTTTACTAAGATTTTCCACTCGGTTACTCGTTTCAAGTTTTGCAAGGGTTTCTAACAACTACTTGACATAAATTAAACCAGATCATGAAAGCAGTAAAAATTATTCTACAAAGCATGGTAAACAAGATCGAAGAAAGCAACTAAATCTATACTACGAAAGCAATACAAAATTATGCTACACTATCTAGAAAGCGAGTTTAATATGACAGAAGGGACATGGAGGAAATAATAAAGATTGGACAAGATTCGGATGAAACACAATTAAACTTCCATTTTTAATACATAGATCTTAGCTTGAGATAATTCTCTAGTTAGCTAATTCTCATGCTTTCTACACCATGTTCCCTTTAACAGACAGGTACTTATGGTGAGAATTTACATGCTCTTAAGACAACAATTTCTAAGATACCACAGACATATAACTCCCTCCACAGGCCTTGTGAAGTTACATTACATATCTGTGGTGGACAAGCAACACCTAACATATCATTAGTTGACATGCCAAGTACTCCTATCGTTCCCCCATGTCACACCCAAAGTTTCAAATCAAGCCCCAAACCATTCCATAACTCTCAAACCTTTTAACAGATGGACAGCCCCTAATTCTTCCGAGTGACCTCTATGAAAGCATTTAAAGGAAAGCAGTAAGAAAGCTGTAAAGAAAGCATTTAAATCTATCACTCGGAATCGTTAAAAACGTCTCTTTCCGTTAGTATAAGAGAGCCCCTGGTCTTGGTGACCAGATGCAGATCATGAACCCCCGAGATATCAATAAGCCACAGGGCTTACAACATCTGGGTAGTTATGAGATACAAACTAAATGAAACAGATCCATAAATGAACCTATTCCGGATGTACTCACTCAAGACTCAATTCTAGACTTTGGCAGAAGAAGATAGTAGTCGAAGGAATACTCGACCTTACCTTGTAAATTCACCAAGGCCTATATGTTGTTCCTCTAGTATTATTTATCACATCTCATCTACACCCAAGTGGATATTGACTTAATGCGATATCTAATATCAGATTTCCAACACACAGCAATTTTGAGAAGCAAATGAATATTTGAAAATCATCCCCTAAACAGGTACTAAACTCTCAATTAAAACACAGATCCTTTCAGTCTAGTCGAGACCTAATCGATGACTCTGCTTCTAAGCTCTCAAAATCAACCCCCAGTGGAATATGAATTAGTCATAACTGTCGAATTTATCCCTTACTCAGATCCGGATTTTACAAAGGAATTTTTGTTGGAAATTTATTATGCAGCATCTGATTTAAATCAAGACTTCTGTGTCCAAGGAGAAGGATCCCCAAAATAATAGTAAGACCAGAACATCTACATAATAGTATCATGCATACAAGTATATGAAAAGGAAAATAAAACACCCCAAAATATATGGTGAGGTTAGACAGAATGCGATACCCAAAGGTGGATTAGCCTGAGATGAGAAGAAATCGGCTAAAAAGGGTGCCAGAGATAGTTGGGGTTCTCCGGACTGCAAACATCTGCTGTCTGGTTCCCAATTTTTCCCAGATGACTGATTTTAGACAAAAAGAATTCCAAATAACGGTGACCGCCGCCATTTAGTTTTCTTTTGTCTGTGAGTGGAAGAAGAACCCACATATTTCTTGCTGTAATATTTCTCAACTGATGTTGGTCGTCATCAGTTGATACTATTGCAACTTGAATTCAGGTTGAGAAATTAAGATAAGGAAAATTAAAACTGTATCTGATTAGGAATTGGCTGAGTGACTAATCGAAACTCTTAATGAAGAGAACGCTCGCCGGAGCTTCCACCAACCACTAACCAGATCATGCAAAATAACAAATAATGATTGACACACAGAAGACGGGTTAATCGATATCCCTGTGAAGGGACCTTTCACCAACATTAATCTGTGGTGTTTCTCATTATCCGTTCATACACACAATGAAGGAGAAAACATGAATGTAAGAAAATATTTTTGGTATTGTGTGGGTGCTAAGCACACAATAAGTGGACACTAGTGGGTTGAAATGTGTAATGGATAGAAATCAGATGAACTGGGCCGAGGCCCAGTACACCCATGCAACTTATACAAATCATGAAAGAAAATGTTTTTGGAGTTTTCAAAATGGAAGGGATAGTTCAATTCGAATTATTGGGTTAATTCGAATTGAGAATGCATGAAGGATGAAGTATTACTTTACTCAATTAATCATTGCCAGAAATTGGAACATCATCTAATTTGAATTATTGACGAATTCGAATTAATTCGAATTGGACAAGTCGAATTGGCGAAGTCCTTTTCTTGCTCAAATTGACTAGGGCATTTACCTCAAGGGGAAGGTGAATTCGAATTGTCCAGCGATTCGAATTAATTCGAATTAGGCAATTCGAATTGGCAAGAGATGAAAAAAATAAACTAAGGCATGAATGGGTGGTATGCAATACAATGTGGTTTTCCTTGCCAATTCGAATTGTTGAACCAATTCGAATTAATTCGAACTGGAGAATTCGAATTGGTTAGAAACCACATGAAGGAAATTTTTGGTTGTGCAATTCGAATTTCTTAGGCAATTCGAGATAATTCGAATTGCCTCAATTCGAATTACACATTTTCGAACAACAAAAATTTTTTTTTATTCTCACAAGTATGGGTTAGGTGAACACTGTGCGGTTAATGATGGGTTTAGATTCACCAAATCCCTCATCTCACATCAATGTCACTTCACAGCCACCCTAGTGAAGTTTTCAAGTAATAAACAAATACATGTCCAGTGGGTATTGGCAAGATTCAAACCCTATTTCTACAAACAAAGGATCAAAGATCAAAGAACCTAAAACATCTAGTTATCTAAGAACTACATGAATAAACTAAGAACACTCAAGTTATCTAAGGCAGCATAAAAATAAAAACAAGGCACGAAAAATAAGACATAAAGGTAAATACTAACAAACCTTAAAAACATCTAAAACCTAAGAACACTTATTTGAAGCTCTAAGGCACAAAATCAAGCTAACAACCCACCAAACATGCATTCATTAAGTTTGAATGTCAACTAGGACATAATAAATGTAACCTAGTTGAAACAAACAAACATGCTAAGCATTTATTTCTAAAGAAAGCATTAAAGAGTGCCAAACACATGAATAACACCATTTCTGGAAATTTTTCTTGTATTGACACTTTGAAAGCAAAATAAAGAACCCAAAACCATCATTAACTTGAAGGTAGGGTTTATTCTAACTAGAAAGCTTATAAAAATCTGGAAATGGCTACTCTAAGGGTTACACAAACTGCTTCTACACTAAACTAAGATCAAAGCATGTAAAGATTACACTACTTGCAAGAAAAATAAACTAAACTAAACTAAACTACCTACCTAACCCTTAAGGGGTGTGGAAGCTCCTGCTGTTCTTTTTGTCCCCAGCTGCTTTTTGGTTAAATTCTTGATCTAAGGATGTTTCTTGTGTTGAGGGAGGTCAGCTTTTATAGACAAACTTCGAAACCCTAGGCCCAGCAATTTGTGCTCATGCTCCACAGCTTCAATGAGTGAAGTTCGAATTAATTCAATCAGTTCGGATTAATTCGAATTGTGAGATCTCTTCCTTGAGCTGGAAATGTGGCCTTCAGTTATCAATTCGAATTGTTGTGAAGAATTTGAATTGGTCTTTTCTCGAATTGGATGAGGGTTTCTGCTTGGCTTCTTTGCATTTGTTGGCAATTCGAATTGTTTGTGCCAGTTCGAATTAATTCGAATTGGACAATTCGAATTGCACTTCTTCTTGCCTTCGGGTTTCTTCTCTGCATTCCCTAATTCGAATTAATTCGAATTTGAACAATTCGAATTAGGCTTCTGCATCCCTTCCCAACACTTAACCATTTCTTTGTTCTCTTCAGCAATTCGAATTGTTTGTGCCAATTCGAATTAATTCGAATTGCACAATTCGAATTGTGCTTCAACACTTAGCCAAAATTCAGTTGTGGGATTTTCAATCTTTTTCCCATCTTTTTGGATTTTTGTGGGCTCTTTTATTCTTTTGCCCATCTTTTCATTCCTTTTTCTTTTCTTTTTCCTTTTTTCATATTTTTGGATTTTTCTAACAAAAATACAATTAAAAATTGCATATTTTGTGTCTTTTCATTACCGGCTTGATGTTTTTACAAACTAGCATTAATCTGTCAAATTCAACTGCTTTCTTATTACAATAAGATGGAAACACGATCAAAATGCCCGTCTCAGACACGGAAATGGATTGGAAATAATGGACAATTTTGGCCATTATCAACAAGCAACACCTGACAAATCATTAGTTGACGTGCCAAGTACTCCTATCATTCCCCCATATCACACCCAAAGTTTCAAAACAAGCCCCAAACCATTCCATAACTCTCAAACCTTTTAACAGATGGACAACCCCTAATTCTTCCGAGTGACCTCTATGAAAGCATTTTAAAGGGAAGCAGTAAGAACGCTGTAAAGAAAGCATTTAAATCTATTACTCGGAAGCGTTAAAAACGTCTCTTTCCGTTAGTATAAAAGAGCCCCTGGTCTTGGTGACCAGATGCAGATCAAGAACCCCCGAGATATCAATAAGCCACAGGGCTTACAACATCTGGGTAGTTATGAGATACAAACTAAATGAAACAGATCCATAAATGAACCTATTCCGGATGTACTCACTCAATACTCAATTCTAGACTTTGGCAGAAGAAGATAGTAATCGAAGGAATACTCAACCATACCTTAGAAATTCACCAAGGCCTATATGTTGTTCCTCTAGTATTATTTATCACATCTCATCTACACTCAAGTGGATATTGATTTAATGCGATATCTAATATCAGATTTCCAACACACAGCACTTTTGAGAAGCAAATGAATATTTGAAAATTATTCCCTAGACAGGTACTAAACTCTCAATTAAAACACAGATCCTTTCAGTCTAGATGAGACCTAATCGCTGACTCTGCTTCGAAGCTCTCAAAATCAACCCCCAGTGGAATATGAATTAGTCATAACTGTTGAATTTATCCCTTACTCAGATCCGGATTTTATAAAGGAATTTTTTTTGTTGGAATTTATTATGCAGCATCTGATTTAAATCAAGATTTCTGTGTCCAAGGGGAAGGATCCCCAAAATAGCAATAAGACCAGAACATCTACATAATAGTATCATGCATACAAGTATATGAAAAGGAAAATAAAGTACCCCAAAATATATGGTGGGGTTAAACAGAATGCGATACACAAAGGTGAATTAGCCTGAGATGAGAAGAAATCGGCTAAAAAGAGTGCCAGAGATAGTTGGGGTTTTCCGGACTGCAAACATCTGCTGTCCGGTTCCCAATTTTCCCAGATGACTGATTTTAGACAGAAAGAATTCCAAACAACGGTGACCGCCGTCATTTAGTTTTCTTTTGTCTGTGAGTGGAAGAAAAAACCCACATATTTCTTCCTGTAATATGTCTTAACTGATGTTGGTCGACATCAGTTAATACCATTGCAACTTGAATTCAGGTTGAGAAATTAAGATAAGGAAAATTAAAACTGTATCTGATTAGGAATTGGCTAAGTGACTAATCGAAACTCTTAGTGAAGAGAACGCTCGCCGAAGCTTCCACCAACCACTAACCAGATCATGCAAAATAACATATAATGTTTTACACACAGAAGACGGGTTAATCGATATCCCTGTGAAGGGACCTTTCACCAACATTAATCTGTGGTGTTTCTCATTATCTGTTCATACACACAATGAAAGAGAAAAACATAAAGGTAAGAAAATATTTTTGGTATTGTGTGGGTGTTAAGCACACAATAAATGGACACTAATGGGTTGAAATGTGTAATGGATAGAAATCAGATGAATTTGGCCTAGGCCCAATACATCCATGCAACTTACACAAATCATGGAAGAAAAAATATTTTTGGAGTTTTCAAAATAGAAGGAATAGTTCAATTCGAATTACTGGGGCAATTCGAATTGAGAATGCATGAAGAATGAAGTATGATCTTACCCAATTAATCCTTGCAAAGGAATGAGATATCATCTAATTCGAATTGTTGAGCAATTCGAATTAATTCGAATTGGACAACTCGAATTGATGAAGTCCTTTCCTTGCTCAAAATTGACTAACGCATATACCTCAAGGGGAAGGGTGAATTCGAATTGTCCAGCAATTCGAATTAATTCAAATTGCATAATTCGAATTGGTTAGAGATGAAGAAATAAACCAAGGCATGAATGGGTGGTATGCAATACAATGTGATTTCTCACGCCAATTCGAATTGTATGAATCAATTCGAATTAATTCAAATTAGAGAATTCGAATTGGTTGGAGACCACATGAGAATAATTTTTGGTGTGCAATTTGAATTTCTCAGGCAATTCGAGACAATTCGAATTGCCTCAATTCGAATCACATTTTTGAACAATAATAATTTTTGTTCTCACAAGTATGGGTTAGGTGTACACTGTGCGGTTAATGATGGGTTTAGATTTACCAAATCCCTCATCTCACATCAATGTCACTTCACAGCCACCCTAGTGAGGTTTTCAAGAAATAAACAAACACATGTCCAGTGGGTATTGGCAAGATTAAAACCCTATTACTACAAACAAAGGATTCAAAGATCAGAGAACCTAAAACATCTAGTTATCTAAGAACTACATGAATAAACTAAGAACACTCAAGTTATCTAAGGCAGCATAAAATAAAAACAAGGCAGGAAAATAAGGCATAAAGGTAAATTCTAACAGATCCTAAAAACGTCTAAAACCTAAGAACACTTATTTGAGGCTCTAAGGCACAAAATCAAGCCAAAAACCCACCAAACATGCATTTATTAAGTTTGAATGTCAACTAGGACATAATAAATGTAACCTAGTTGAAACAAACAAACATGCTAAGCATTTATTTCTAAAGAAAGCATTAAAGGGTGCCAAAACACATGAATAACACCATTTCTGGAAATTTTTCTTGTATTGACACTTTGAAAGCAAAACAAAGAACCCAAAACCATCATTAACTTGAGGGTAGGGTTTATTTTAACTAGAAAACATGTAAAAAAAATTCTGGAAATGGCTACTCTAAGGGTTACACAAACTGCTTCTACACTATACTAAGATCAAAAGCATGTAAACACTATACTACTTGCAAGGAAAGTAAACTAAACTAAACTAAACTAAACTACCTACCTAACCCTTAAGGGGTGTGGAACCTCCTGTTATTCTTTTTGTCCCAGCTGCTTTTTGGTTAAATTCTTCCTCTCTTTGCTCTGTTGTGGAAGGTCTGCTTTTATAGACAAATTTCGAAACCCTAGGCCCACCAATGTTGTGCTCATGCTCCACAGCTTTTGATGGATTTTTGAGTGAAGTTCGAATTATCTCATCCAATTCGAATTAATTCGAATTGTGAGATTTCTTCCTTGAGCTGGAAATGTGGCCTTCAGTTGTCAATTCGAATTGTTGTGAAGAATTCGAATTGGTCTTTTCTCGAATTGGATGAGGGTTTCTTGGCTTCTTTGCATCTGTTGGCAATTCGAATTGTTTGTGCCAATTCGAATTAATTCGAATTGGACAATTCAAATTGCATCTTCTTCTCTTCATTCCCTAATTCGAATTATTCAAGCCAATTCGAATTAACTCGAATTGGCCATAGTAATTCGAATTAGCTCTTCTGCATCCCTTCCCAACACTTAACCACCTATTGTTCTCTTCAGCAATTCGAATTGTGTGCAATTCGAATTAATTCGAATTGCACAATTCAAATTGTGCTTCAACACTTGACCAAATTTCAGTTGTGGGATTTTTGATCTTTTTCCCATCTTTCTTCCTTTTTCTTTTCTTTTTCCTTTTTTCATGTTTTTGAATTTTTCTAACACAAATACAATTAAAAATTGCATATTTTGTGTCTTTTTATTACCGGCTCGATGTTTTTACAAACTAGCATTAATCTGTCAAATTCAACTGCTTTCTTATTAAAATAAGATGGAAACACGATCAAAATGTCCGTCTCAGACACGGAAATGGATTGGAAATAATGGTCAGTTTTGGCCATTATCACATATGCAATATGCAAGTGCGAGTCCCTTCCCCCATTAAAATTTAATTTATTCGTATGTTTAAAATAAATTGCTAAAGGTTGGGCCTCTATAGTGGGCATTTAATATTTCTTTGGCACAGATTTTGGGCTACGAAAAAAAAAAAAGAAAAATAAACTTTTGGGCTAAAAATAATACTAGTAGTCAAAATAAATAATTTAAAAATAATACTTGGGTTTTAAAAATAATTGTTTAAAATAATAGTAGTAGCTTTTAAAAATTAACCTGGCTCTGATACCAACTTGTAACACCCCGGATTTGGTAACCCAGGCCGAGGTGTCACCGCCGCATCTCCCTAGCAAGACACGGATTCCCGAGCTCGATAAGGAGGTGCAAGGCTTATGGGTATACAAAGTTTTAAAAACATTCAACAATGAATCCGGAATTTATTAATACTTCAATCAAAGTACGATAGTAAAAATCATCATGCATGGATAAGGTAAATGCAGCGGAAACGTAATCACGGCCGACACGGCCAAAACCTCGGGTTTAATAGACCCGGTAAAACAGTAGTATGATGCAGTAAATAAAAATGTTCACAAATATATCCCCCCAAATGCGCGTGCATGCGTCACTCGACATACTCTGTAGAAAAAGGAAATGACAACGGTTGTCAGTATAAAGATATACTGAGTAAGTTAATCCCTAACTAACAAATAAAAGGGGTTACATGTGTTTAAACTAAAGATTTCGCTTACCATACGTAAAGTTAAAATACATAATTTATTTGCAGCGGAAAAACATGATTGAAGGACTTAATTTTAAAAGCGTAATTTAAAGCATAATTTAAGATGCATAATTTAAATACATAATTTAAAAAAAACATGATAAGTACGATTTAAGCATAACGGAACACACACAAGTCTTTTACATATTATCCCGTAGACTAAGAAGAGGACACCATACCGGGAGATCACTAACGAGGCAATCTCAACATAGGACCACTAACGAGGCAGTCCAAACAATGGGAGACCACTAACGAGGCAGTCTCAAAAAGATAGTAGGACCACTAACGAGGCGAGCCAAAACACAACGCGCGAGATCACTAACGTAGCAATCTCAGATAGTAAGGAGACCACTAACGAGGCAGTCTCAAAGATAATGATAGCATGAAGATCGGCTCAGCCTAGTGAACGGAATTTTTCGAAAGTTCGTATTTCAATGTTATCAAATGATCGTTATCGCGTTTTCATAGTTCGAGTCTTCTCAAATTCGAAAAATCCTATTCGTGGCAGTTTACGCCTTTCTTAATTAAAAATTCGCCTTTACACCAAAAATTCCAAAATTTTTACAGTAGTTCATAAACACACACACAAACAACTTTCATGTTTTATGTTTTGGGAAATAAGGTCCCGAAGTGAGTCGAAATTCGAGTTCATTGCAAAGAATAATTTCTGTCTTGAAAACTAGTTCCGTCACAGGTTCGTGCAACGCCGATTAAAAATTCATTTCAAAACCAATTGATGCGAAATTTTTACAGTAACTACAAAACACGTTAAGGAACAACTTTTATGTTTTAAGAATTTGGAAATAATGATTTCTTGGTACTAAAAAATCGACCACAACTCACTGCATCCTCGCGGCCTTCGAAACAGTTTTAAAGCAGTTCTGAAAATTCGACCGTTTGACATATCAAATGAACACCAAAATCCGTGAAATTTTATATGCATAATCTAGACTCAATTATCTACAACTTTTGTTTAGGAATGCAAAGTTAAATCATTCGAAAAATGGGTGAAAAACATGCATCAAGTCAAGTAAGGAAAACTGTCACAGTTTAAAAATGTTCGAGTTGTCACAGAAAGTTTACGGCGAGATTTGGGATAGCAAATCTTAATTTCAATGGCTGAAATTTGGACACAAGATAGATAAAGATGTTAGGAACAACTTTTATGTTGAAAAGTTGTCGGTTTGAATTCCCGAAGGTCGAGTTTTAGGCAAGTCATTGAAATTGGACGAAAATAGGGTTTTTGAAAACCGATTTTTGTTACAAGCATATATCTCCAGTTTTAAATAACAAACAACCACGAAAATTTGTGAGTAAGGTTTTAACTTACTGATTTGAAGATTAGGATTACTGGGATGGGTATCCGGATGCTCTAGGGTCGCGACGAACGGCCAATCCTTCCGATTGCTTTTCGTTCGTTTTCCGGCGTGAAATCGTAGTAAACGGAACGGGTTAGATTTTGAGTTTCTAAGTGTAATGGACGGACTAAAACATTAAACTATGGCTTACCAAGGTTCTATGAGGCAGCACCTTCGTCCCGGTTGCCTCGCCGTCGCCAGAATGTTCGCCGGAAGTTGTCGTCGGATGAGTTTTGGCTTGGAGAGGGAGTTGGGAGTGTCTAGGGTTTTGAGAAACTGAAATCTAAGGGGAGGGGCGGCCAACATAGCCCCTATAACCCTCCCCACTGCCTTGATCCGCTTTCCCTCGATAGGGGACGGATTTTTGGCAAGAAAATCGCCATGGAAGGAAAGTTTACACCTCTAGCACCTCTGGCGCGCTGGTGACGCGCACCTATTGCTATGGCCGCGCGGAGCACGCGTGGACTGCCCTGGAGTCGCGACGCCTCCGTCCGCGCGGTGGCCGCGCGGCGGCGCGCGGAGGGCGCGGGCCGGCCGGACCGGCCGGTTCGGCGGTCCGCATGTTCTGTCGGGTCTTTCCTCGCTTTCCCCTATCGGTTTTCTACCCTCTACGTGTTAGCCCGATTCTTTGGGTCGTCTCCGGTTCGGAATCTTTACCTTCAACTTGTTACGAGTTCGGCTTATCGCTCGCAACATTTCCGTGTCCTAATTAGTCTAGTCTAAGTTGGTTCCAACTCCTCCTATCGTCCTTGTGATCTATTTTGTGATTTATTTCGTGACTGAACTTAGAAATTAGTTCCAAGCTGCCTACGTACCCTGTGAAGGGATCAAGTCATGACGTGGTTCAAAACAATTTGAATTTGTTTTTTTCCTCGGGTGTTACAGAGGCAATCTCAGAGTGGACTCCACCAACCAACATCAATGAAGTTAGAAGATTTTTGGGCATGTGCGGGTTCGTTCGACGATTTGTACCACAATTCAGTGTGATCGCCGCACCGATGACCTCTTTGCTAAAGAAGGGCTTACAGTTCAAATGGGGACCCAAGGACCAGAAGTCATTCGAAGAGTTAAAGGATAAACTCACCCATGCACCAGTGTTAGCGCTACTGAATTTTGATCTTCCTTTCGAGATCGAATGTGACGCCTATGGAACCGGCGTGGGAGCAGTTTTGTTGCAAGATGGCCGACCCATTGCATACCACAACGAGAAATTTGGAGGAGCTCAGATGAACTACGGCACCTATGATAAAGAGTTGTATGCGGTCGTACAAGCCCTGAGGACGTGGCAACACTGAATCTAGCTGCGTTTACCACAACACATCTGATTGGATTTGAGCACATCAAGGATTTATATGCTCAAGATGCTGATTTCGGAGAAGTGTATAAGAAAACCGAGAAATAGCCTTTTAAGGAATTTTCTCAGCTGAATGGTCTTCTGTACTATGGAAACAAGCTGTGTATACCAAAGGTGTAACACCCCGGATTTGATAACCCAGGCCGGGATGTCACCGCCACACCTCCCTAGCCAGACACGGATTTTCCGAGCTTGCTAAAGAAATGCAAGGCTATAGGTATTGCAAAGAGTTTTAAAACAAGTCCGGAATTTATTTAAAAATAATAATAATAATAAGTCTCATCCACACATAACAGTGATAATAATATGTCGCAGCGAAAAATAATAAAATGGGCCGACATGGCCAAAACTCGGGTTTTACATGCCCGATATGCAAGTATCATAAAAGCGATAAAACAATGTTTAAATTTTTCCATCCCCCAAATGCATATGCTCATGCATTTTCTCCATACTCCGAAAAAGAAAAAAAACAACAATTTTATCAGTATATAAAATACTGAATAAGTCGATCCTAACATAGCAATAAAGGGGTTTAATTAAATAATTAAGTTTTACTCCTAGGCATGCATACAAAAATATTCCATTTACCAATTTAAAAATAAATAATTTAATCATATACTTGAACATGCATTAAATTCATAAATAATATTTTAACATGTTATAAAATTTAAGACATAAATTTATTAAAGACAAGAATAAATAAATAAATACGTAAAAAGTATTAAGTCTTTTAATTTTCCCCGTTACGTCACCCTTTCTCAATATTTAGTGCAGCCGGTCATCCGGCGGCCGCAGCCGTTTCGTAAGTTTCTTGTGTAGCCGGTCATCCGGCGGCTGCAACCGTATCTGCCATACCCAAAACACTCCGAAGCCTCGGGAAATCCATACGGATAATCCCGAGAGTGTAGGCCATGTATCTCAATGCCGTTTTGGCGTAGTATTTCAATAATATTCTCTCGTCCATTATAGGCCCGAAGAGAAAGGCTAGAGGGGCACCCTGCAGAGCACTCACTGTAACACCCCGGATTTGATAACCCAGGCCAGGATGTCACCGCCACACCTTCCCAAGCAAGACGCGAACCATTTCGAGCTCACCTGAGAAGATGCTAAGGCTAAGTTGTACCAATACTTAAAAATAATTTTAAAAAAAAACATTCAATGAGTGCCCGAAGGTTTAAATCAGAGTTAAGTCTAACATATATAATTTAAAACAGTGCGGAAGCTAAGGGCCAAACACGACCAAACATGAGTTCGGAATTCGTAAAATAATTTAAAAACAAGTGCGACAAGTCTTCGGAACTTCCCATCCCAAATGTAAATGCCATGCGCTAATCTTCAACATCTGAAAAAAAAAAAATAGAGACAACGTATCTATCAGTACAACGGTACTGAGTAAGTTAATGTATAGCATAACAAATTTTAAAGTTTTTAGAAGAGAGATTTAAAGATAGAATTTGTAATTTAAAAAGGAAGGTCGAGTAAAAATAATTCCGGAAGATTCTTACACTTTGCCATACGAATAATATATCATTGTTCATTTTTATCGAGAAAAAAAACCATTCTTGGGGAATCAAACCCACAAGAGCTCAAACATAATTCTTTTACCAATGTTTCCATATGATCGAGGACATCATTGTTTCCAGAACTCAAATACCTTCGTTTACCATTGTTCATTATGATCGAGGACACCTCGTCCTTGGGGAATCGAACCCGCAAGAACTCAATATACATCCTAGGGAATCGAACCCATAGGAGTCAACAATATCCTGGGGAATCGAACCCGCAGGAAAAAAAAACATACACCTTGGGGAATCGAACCCGCAAGGCAAGTGAAAGTAGCGGACCCTATACAGACACACTCCGGAGCCCTAGGTAACCCATACGGATACACCTAGGAGTATAGACTCATACAAACACGCAACATAATTTCTTTGGCGCCGTTTTGGCCACCAAAAAGAGGGGGCGGCCCAACGAGCCCACGCCAAGTGCACTTACCCTCCAAATTGGGCATCTAACTCGATCAAAACTCACAAAGTTTCAAAATTCACATTTTAATCATTACAAACCATGACTACATTCCCAGAATTCATAATATTCACAAAAGAGTAGCAATTGACTCTCTAATCAACAAAACACACGAAGATAATTTCACCGATGAAAACTCACTGTGGCAGTCTTCAATTTCGTATTAGGAAATGTAGTAAATCATTTTAAAAATTTCTGGAAATTTTACAGAGGCTAGGAAACACCTAAATAAGCATTTTTCTTAGAAATAGGCTTTGCCAAATTCGGACTCCAAATAGCCCAAAAAAAATCATTTCAGAAACTACTCCTTCAAAGATGCAGAAATTACTGTTCACTCGACCACAGATTCTTTTAAAATCCATAACAATTCGAAGAGTGATCCAAAAATTCTGAAATTTCACAGGGATAAACTAGACACAGAGATGAACAATTTTCATGAAGAAACTAACCATCAAAAATGATCGTAGCTAGGAGTAATACGGACTACAAAACTGAACATGCTATGAAACGAAATCTGTCATCATGAACTCAGAAAATACCAGATGTTTTAACGATGCCCAAATCAAGTCCAAAAATTATGAAAATTTACAGAGATCATCTTTAAATTGTTAGGAACATTTTTCATTTAGAAAAGTTTTTCCGAAAATGAATGGATCTAAGCGAAACATGCACAACAATAAAATCTACTCGGATGAAACCCTAGAAAACAGTTTTGACATAGGATAGAAATCGAACTATAACTCAGTGAATACTCCATCAAAACCTCTAAAATTCGAGATGCACAACACTAACTTACCCTTGGTGAGATTAGAATCAAAAATCCCTTCTTTGGAATCCTTGAAGACGCCCAGTCACAGCCACAAGATCTACAATCCCTCTGAATGAACCTATATTTGGATTGTTGGCAAAATCCTTAGGTTTCAAGGCTATAGCTCGATCAAAACTGAAGTTATCGACTAAGAATCATCCTTACCTAGATCATGAATGGATTGGTGTGCAAAAATTTCGTCCAAAGTCCTCTGGAACCCGAAGAGCAACTCACAAACTCAACAACACTCAACTAATGGCAGATTTTTGAATGGGAGGTTTGGTGGGATGTTTTGGGCTGTTAAAGGGGGGTGATAATGGGGTATTTGGTATCCCAATGGCTGCCTTTAATAACCTAGGAAAGGTGAGAAGAGTTGATTTGGTCAAGCTCGAAAATTGCAGCCATCAATCCACAATAAATCCCCTCCTTCAATACCATGCTTCAATTACTCAACTTAGTTCATGTATCCAACTTTGTAGGGATTGAATGTACTTAAAAATTTATCCAAATGCACCTCAAAACATCCCTTAATGTCTGAGGATCGGATTTGGATTGATTGGAGTCGTCACATCTCGAAAATGGAGCCGAAAACGCGTGCAACGCATGAAGACACCATCCTGCCGCCGCCGCCGCGCTGGTGGCGCGCCGGCGCGTCGCCGCCGCGCGGCCACCTGGTCCCGTTTTTCTTCTTCTTCTTTTTTTTTATATATTATGATCTTTTTTTTTGTCTTCAAAAATCATAATATAAATTATCCATGATTGTTGGATAATCCGATAACTCTCTTCGAGTTGCTATCGTCCGAAAATATTTAATTCCGCTCTCTAGGAATTATTTCGGTTTGCGATAATTAAATCCAATTCTTTAATTTTTGGATTTAAATTCTCGACGTCGATTTCTCGGGTATTACAGTCTATCCCCCTTAGAAATCAACTTCGTCCTCGAAGTTGGGTCGCACTCGGAAAGCAACACCAACATAAGTAAGTAGTTTGCACGCATAGAAATATTGAGGCTCGAAATTAAATTCTTACCTCAACGCGTGACATCTCTGTGGGGTATCACATCCTCTCCCCCTTAGGACCGCAGTTATGTCGCCATAACTGCCTATGAATTTTCTTGTAATAGCTTTAACCCTTGAGCGACTTCTAATGTCAAATTCTACTAGGTTCGCAAAGAGTTCTAAATTCTTAATTATTATCGGGATTCCATCATATCTTTTAGTACACAATACCACTTTTCCCGATGATAATTGAATTCCAAAGCTGATCGCTCTAGGTTCCGACATATTTCATGCGTGTAAAGTTCTTGATCGAAATCAAAGAACACTTGTAGCAGAATCAAATAAAATCTTGTCCGATACGTCTAAAATAATAAACATACCTGCGATCACCTCTTCTTCGGCTAGCAACCCAGCTCGATTCATGATATTCAATCGTCCTTATGTTCTCCCTTGGTTTCCTTGCTGGTTGCGATTCTGTTGTGGCCTCTGTCCTTGATTATTGGGATGATTTGGCCCAGTCGGCCGATTCTCGTGTGGAGGGTTCACCAGATCCAACCTCTTCTCGATCATCTCCTCGCGAACATTGCATTCTCTAATCATGTGGTCTTCCCCACCACATCTATAACAAGTTCCATGCTTAGGGCACTCGCGTACCAGATGAGCTTTGTGGCACTGCGGACATCGTGGTATGGATGTACCACGGGTGTCATTTCTTCGGTTGTTCAAACCTCTGTCCACATTCTCCTTAGGTCCATCGAACCTAGCTTGACCATCGTCCTTCCTCAATTTGTTATTATTGTTGCTTTGATTCTTTTTCTCAAATCCTTGCGAGCCCTTGCTCGACTCACCATTGTCCTTACGCTTCAATCGCTGAACACGAGCGATTGCTACAGCTCGGTCATACACTGCCTGTAGTGTATTGTGTTGTCCTCCAACCACTATCTCTCGGATACTAAGGTTTAGCCCCATCTCGAACTTCTGGGCCTTGTCGGAGTCAGTTGGTACAAGTCTCGGAGCAAAGCGAACTAACTCCTTGAACTTGGTGTAATATTCTTGCACCGTTTTTCCTCCTTGTCTTAAGTTAATAAATTCTTCATACTTTGCAGCCTTAGTGCTCAGTGGATAAAACCTCTCTCTCAATGCTTCCTCAAATCTCCCCATCTATAAACCTTCTCAACTTCGGCCGAATCTCCTTGGAGATGTTGCCACCACTCGTCCGCCTCTCCATCCAGATAATAGGTCGCCAACCGAACTTTCTCGTTCTCGGGGCATTTGACGGCAGTAAGAAGCTTGTCAAAAGTTCGGATCCAATTCTCCAACTTGGTAGGGTCCTCTTGGCTGTCATAATGAGGTGGTTTGTAAGGGTTTACCAACGCTAGGTAGTTGACTCGGACTACCGGCGGTGGTACACCTGCTTGTGCACGTTGCACCTCGGCATTTCCTAATACTACGAGAACTTCCTCAACATTCCTTAGACGCTCATCCATATTGTTGGGAACAGGAGGCACTCGCCCTCCTATGTTTTGAGGAATGTCATTGTCATTAGGTGCGTTAGCACCACCGTTGTTTGGGACTACCCTCCTTGGCCTTCCCCTAGGTGCCATTTTCTGTTATTCAAGCACGCGAAGATGAGTTTCTAGTCTAAGGCACGCTAACAGTTAGGAAGATCTAAATGATAGGAAGGGCAAGAGGAGAGAATAGATATGTGCAAACTAAGCACCCTTGACCAAGTTCTAAGGCTAAAGCAAGGTTAGATTGAAGTTAGTGGCTCTAAGCCAAGGTCAAGCAACATACCAACTAAGAACGTTATCAAATACACGTGACATGCATATATATACTTTGGAGCATTTTAAAAAAAATGATGGATGTATGCAAATGCATCCCCCCCCCAAAAAAAAAAAATACTTATGTATTTTTCAAGACTTGTCGGAATAATTGTTATATAATTCCCATGGGTTTTAAAATAAAATTCATTTCCATGGAAATAATATTTGAAATGCTTAAAAGTAATATTGAATATTTTGGGCCTCTATAGTGGGCCGAAAAATAATAACTTTAAAAAAAATTTCCGGGCTCTCTGATACCACTTTGTAACACCCCGGATTTGATAACCCAAGCCAGGATGTCACCGCCACACCTTCCCAAGCAAGACGCGAACCATTTCGAGCTCACCTGAGAAGATGCTAAGGCTAAGTTGTACCAATACTTAAAAATAATTTTAAAAAAAAACATTCAACGAGTGCCCGAAGGTTTAAATCAGAGTTAAGTCTAACATACATAATTTAAAACAGTGCGGAAGCTAAGGGCCAAACACGGCCAAACATGAGTTCGGAATTCATAAAATAATTTAAAAACAAGTGCGACAAGTCTTCGGAAATTCCCATCCCAAATGTAAATGCTATGCGCTAATCTTCAACATCTGAAAAAAAAAATAGAGAGAACGTATCTATCAGTACAACGGTACTGAGTAAGTTAATGTATAGCATAACAAATTTTAAAGTTTTTAGAAGAGAGATTTAAAGATAGAATTTGTAATTTAAAAAGGAAGGTCGAGTAAAAATAATTCCGGAAGATTCTTACACTTTGCCATACGAATAATATATCATTGTTCATTTTTATCGAGAAAAAAAAACCAATCTTGGGGAATCAAACCCACAAGAGCTCAAACATAATTCTTTTACCAATGTTTCCATATGATCGAGGACATCATTGTTTCCAGAACTCAAATACCTTCGTTTACCATTGTTCATTATGATCGAGGACACCTCGTCCTTGGGGAATCGAACCCGCAAGAACTCAATATACATCCTAGGGAATCGAACCCATAGGAGTCAACAATATCCTGGGGAATCGAACCCGCAGGAAAAAAAAAAC
The DNA here is from genome assembly GCA_030278955.1 of Hygrophila difformis. Classification (NCBI taxonomy): domain Eukaryota; kingdom Viridiplantae; phylum Streptophyta; class Magnoliopsida; order Lamiales; family Acanthaceae; genus Hygrophila; species Hygrophila difformis. Next base: position 39,273,620 of record JAOANR010000009.1, on the reverse strand, counting down.
ATACACCTTGGGGAATCGAACCCGCAAGGCAAGTGAAAGTAGCGGACCCTATACAGACACACTCCGGAGCCCTAGGTAACCCATACGGATACACCTAGGAGTATAGACTCATACAAACACGCAACATAATTTCCTTGGCGCCGTTTTGGCCACCAAAAAGAGGGGCCGGCCCAACGAGCCCACGCCAAGTGCACTTACCCTCCAAATTGGGCATCTAACTCGATCAAAACTCACAAAGTTTCAAAATTCACATTTTAATCATTACAAACCATGACTACATTCCCAGAATTCATAATATTCACAAAAGAGTAGCAATTGACTCTCTAATCAACAAAACACACGAAGATAATTTCACCGATGAAAACTCACTGTGGCAGTCTTCAATTTCGTATTAGGAAATGTAGTAAATCATTTTAAAAATTTCTGGAAATTTTACAGAGGCTAGGAAACACCAAAATAAGCATTTTTCTTAGAAATAGGCTTTGCCAAATTCGGACTCCAAATAGCCCAAAAAAAATCATTTCAGAAACTACTCCTTCAAAGATGCAGAAATTACTGTTCACTCGACCACAGATTCTTTTAAAATCCATAACAATTCGAAGCGTGATCCAAAAATTCTGAAATTTCACAGGGATAAAGTAGACACAGAGATGAACAATTTTTATGAAGAAACTAACCATCAAAAACGATCGTAGCTAGGAGTAATACGGACTACAAAACTGAACATGCTATGAAACGAAATCTGTCATCATGAACTCAGAAAATACCAGATGTTTTTTCGACGCCCAAATCAAGTCCAAAAATTATGAAAATTTGCAGAAATCATCTTTAAAGTGTTAGGAACATTTTTCATTTAGAAAGGTTTTCCCAAAAACGAATGGATCTAAGCGAAACATGCACAACAATAAAATCTACTCGGATGAAACCCTAGAAAACAGTTTTGACATAGGATAGAAATCGAACTATAACTCAGTGAATACTCCATCAAAACCTCTAAAATTCGAGATGCACAACACTAACTTACCCTTGGTGAGATTAGAATCAAAAATCCCTTCTTTGGAATCCTTGAAGACGCCCAGTCACAGCCACAAGATCTACAATCCCTCGGAATGAACCTATATTTGGATTGTTGGCAAAATCCTTAGGTTTCAAGGCTATAGCTCGATCAAAACTGAAGTTATCGACTAAGAATCATCCTTACCTAGATCATGAATGGATTGGTGTGCAAATATTTCGTCCAAAGTCCTCTGGAACCCGAAGAGCAACTCACAAACTCAACAACACTCAACTAATGGCAGATTTTTGAATGGGAGGTTTGGTGGGATGTTTTGGGCTGTTAAAGGGGGGTGATAATGGGGTATTTAGTATCCCAATGGCTGCCTTTATTAACCTAGGAAAGGTGAGAAGAGTTGATTTGGTCAAGCTCGAAAATTGCAGCCATCAATCCACAATAAATCCCCTCCTTCAATACCATGCTTCAATTACTCAACTTAGTTCATGTATCCAACTTTGTAGGGATTGAATGTACTTAAAAATTTATCCAAATGCACCTCAAAACATCCCTTAATGTCTGAGGATCGGATTTGGATTGATTGGAGTCGTCACATCTCGAAAATGGAGCCGAAAACGCGTGCAACGCATGAAGACACCATCCTGCCGCCGCCGCCGCGCTGGTGGCGCGCCGGCGCGTCGCCGCCGCGCGGCCACCTGGTCCCGTTTTTCTTCTTCTTTTTTTTATATATTATGATCTTTTTTTTTGTCTTCAAAAATCATAATATAAATTATCCATGATTGTTGGATAATCCGATAACTCTCTTCGAGTTGCTATCGTCCGAAAATATTTAATTCCGCTCTCTAGGAATTATTTCGGTTTGCGATAATTAAATCCAATTCTTTAATTTTTGGATTTAAATTCTCGACGTCGATTTCTCGGGTATTACAGTCTATCCCCCTTAGAAATCAACTTCGTCCTCGAAGTTGGGTCGCACTCGGAAAGCAACACCAACATAAGTAAGTAGTTTGCACGCATAGAAATATTGAGGCTCGAAATTAAATTCTTACCTCAACGCGTGACATCTCTGTGGGGTATCACATCCTCTCCCCCTTAGGACCGCAGTTATGTCGCCATAACTGCCTATGAATTTTCTTGTAATAGCTTTAACCCTTGAGCGACTTCTAATGTCAAATTCTACTAGGTTCGCAAAGAGTTCTAAATTCTTAATTATTATCGGGATTCCATCATATCTTTTAGTACACAATACCACTTTTCCCGATGATAATTGAATTCCAAAGCTGATCGCTCTAGGTTCCGACATATTTCATGCGTGTAAAGTTCTTGATCGAAATCAAAGAACACTTGTAGCAGAATCAAATAAAATCTTGTCCGATACGTCTAAAATAATAAACGTACCTGCGATCACCTCTTCTTCGGCTAGCAACCCAGCTCGATTCATGATATTCAATCGTCCTTATGTTCTCCCTTGGTTTCCTTGCTGGTTGCGATTCTGTTGTGGCCTCTGTCCTTGATTATTGGGATGATTTGGCCCAGTCGGCCGATTCTCGTGTGGAGGGTTCACCAGATCCAACCTCTTCTCGATCATCTCCTCGCGAACATTGCATTCTCTAATCATGTGGTCTTCCCCACCACATCTATAACAAGTTCCATGCTTAGGGCACTCGCGTACCAGATGAGCTTTGTGGCACTGCGGACATCGTGGTATGGATGTACCACGGGTGTCATTTCTTCGGTTGTTCAAACCTCTGTCCACATTCTCCTTAGGTCCATCGAACCTAGCTTGACCATCGTCCTTCCTCAATTTGTTATTATTGTTGCTTTGATTCTTTTTCTCAAATCCTTGCGAGCCCTTGCTCGACTCACCATTGTCCTTACGCTTCAATCGCTGAACACGAGCGATTGCTACAGCTCGGTCATACACTGCCTGTAGTGTATTGTGTTGTCCTCCAACCACTATCTCTCGGATACTAAGGTTTAGCCCCATCTCGAACTTCTGGGCCTTGTCGGAGTCAGTTGGTACAAGTCTCGGAGCAAAGCGAACTAACTCCTTGAACTTGGTGTAATATTCTTGCACCGTTTTTCCTCCTTGTCTTAAGTTAATAAATTCTTCATACTTTGCAGCCTTAGTGCTCAGTGGATAAAACCTCTCTCTCAATGCTTCCTCAAATCTCCCCATCTATAAACCTTCTCAACTTCGGTCGAATCTCCTTGGAGATGTTGCCACCACTCGTCCGCCTCTCCATCCAGATAATAGGTCGCCAACCGAACTTTCTCGTTCTCGGGGCATTTGACGGCAGTAAGAAGCTTGTCAAAAGTTCGGATCCAATTCTCCAACTTGGTAGGGTCCTCTTGGCTGTCATAATGAGGTGGTTTGTAAGGGTTTACCAACGCTAGGTAGTTGACTCGGACTACCGGCGGTGGTACACCTGCTTGTGCACGTTGCACCTCGGCATTTCCTAATACTACGAGAACTTCCTCAACATTCCTTAGACGCTCATCCATATTGTTGGGAACAGGAGGCACTCGCCCTCCTATGTTTTGAGGAATGTCATTGTCATTAGGTGCGTTAGCACCACCGTTGTTTGGGACTACCCTCCTTGGCCTTCCCCTAGGTGCCATTTTCTGTTATTCAAGCACGCGAAGATGAGTTTCTAGTCTAAGGCACGCTAACAGTTAGGAAGATCTAAATGATAGGAAGGGCAAGAGGAGAGAATAGATATGTGCAAACTAAGCACCCTTGACCAAGTTCTAAGGCTAAAGCAAGGTTAGATTGAAGTTAGTGGCTCTAAGCCAAGGTCAAGCAACATACCAACTAAGAACGTTATCAAATACACGTGACATGCATATATATACTTTGGAGCATTTTAAAAAAAATGATGGATGTATGCAAATGCATCCCCCCCCCCCCCCAAAAAAAAAAAATACTTATGTATTTTTCAAGACTTGTCGGAATAATTGTTATATAATTCCCATGGGTTTTAAAATAAAATTCATTTCCATGGAAATAATATTTGAAATGCTTAAAAGTAATATTGAATATTTTGGGCCTCTATAGTGGGCCGAAAAATAATAACTTTAAAAAAAATTTCCGGGCTCTCTGATACCACTTTGTAACACCCCGGATTTGATAACCCAAGCCAGGATGTCACCGCCACACCTTCCCAAGCAAGACGCGAACCATTTCGAGCTCACCTGAGAAGATGCTAAGGCTAAGTTGTACCAATACTTAAAAATAATTTTAAAAAAAACATTCAACGAGTGCCCGAAGGTTTAAATCAGAGTTAAGTCTAACATACATAATTTAAAACAGTGCGGAAGCTAAGGGCCAAACACGGCCAAACATGAGTTCGGAATTCATAAAATAATTTAAAAACAAGTGCGACAAGTCTTCGGAAATTCCCATCCCAAATGTAAATGCTATGCGCTAATCTTCAACATCTGAAAAAAAAAATAGAGAGAACGTATCTATCAGTACAACGGTACTGAGTAAGTTAATGTATAGCATAACAAATTTTAAAGTTTTTAGAAGAGAGATTTAAAGATAGAATTTGTAATTTAAAAAGGAAGGTCGAGTAAAAATAATTCCGGAAGATTCTTACACTTTGCCATACGAATAATATATCATTGTTCATTTTTATCGAGAAAAAAAAAACCAATCTTGGGGAATCAAACCCACAAGAGCTCAAACATAATTCTTTTACCAATGTTTCCATATGATCGAGGACATCATTGTTTCCAGAACTCAAATACCTTCGTTTACCATTGTTCATTATGATCGAGGACACCTCGTCCTTGGGGAATCGAACCCGCAAGAACTCAATATACATCCTAGGGAATCGAACCCATAGGAGTCAACAATATCCTGGGGAATCGAACCCGCAGGAAAAAAAAAACATACACCTTGGGGAATCGAACCCGCAAGGCAAGTGAAAGTAGCGGACCCTATACAGACACACTCCGGAGCCCTAGGTAACCCATACGGATACACCTAGGAGTATAGACTCATACAAACACGCAACATAATTTCCTTGGCGCCGTTTTGGCCACCAAAAAGAGGGGGCGGCCCAACGAGCCCACGCCAAGTGCACTTACCCTCCAAATTGGGCATCTAACTCGATCAAAACTCACAAAGTTTCAAAATTCACATTTTAATCATTACAAACCATGACTACATTCCCAGAATTCATAATATTCACAAAAGAGTAGCAATTGACTCTCTAATCAACAAAACACACGAAGATAATTTCACCGATGAAAACTCACTGTGGCAGTCTTCAATTTCGTATTAGGAAATGTAGTAAATCATTTTAAAAATTTCTGGAAATTTTACAGAGGCTAGGAAACACCTAAATAAGCATTTTTCTTAGAAATAGGCTTTGCCAAATTCGGACTCCAAATAGCCCAAAAAAAATCATTTCAGAAACTACTCCTTCAAAGATGCAGAAATTACTGTTCACTCGACCACAGATTCTTTTAAAATCCATAACAATTCGAAGAGTGATCCAAAAATTCTGAAATTTCACAGGGATAAAGTAGACACAGAGATGAACAATTTTTATGAAGAAACTAACCATCAAAAACGATCGTAGCTAGGAGTAATACGGACTACAAAACTGAACATGCTATGAAACGAAATCTGTCATCATGAACTCAGAAAATACCAGATGTTGTTTCGACGCCCAAATCAAGTCCAAAAATTATGAAAATTTACAGAAATCATCTCTAAAGTGTTAGGAACATTTTTCATTTAGAAAGGTTTTCCCAAAAACGAATGGATCTAAGCGAAACATGCAAAACAATAAAATCTACTCGGATGAAACCCTAGAAAACAGTTTTGACATAGGATAGAAATCGAACTATAACTCAGTGAATACTCAATCAAAACCTCTAAAATTCGAGATGCACAACACTAACTTACCCTTGGTGAGATTAGAATCAAAAATCCCTTCTTTGGAATCCTTGAAGACGCCCAGTCACAGCCACAAGATCTACAATCCCTCGGAATGAACCTATATTTGGATTGTTGGCAAAATCCTTAGGTTTCAAGGCTATAGCTCGATCAAAACTGAAGTTATCGACTAAGAATAATCCTTACCTAGATCATGAATGGATTGGTGTGCAAAAATTTCGTCCAAAGTCCTCTGGAACCCGAAGAGCAACTCACAAACTCAACAACACTCAACTAATGGCAGATTTTTGAATGGGAGGTTTGGTGGGATGTTTTGGGCTGTTAAAGGGGGGTGATAATGGGGTATTTGGTGTCCCAATGGCTGCCTTTAATAACCTAGGAAAGGTGAGAAGAGTTGATTTGGTCAAGCTCGAAAATTGCAGCCATCAATCCACAATAAATCCCCTCCTTCAATACCATGCTTCAATTACTCAACTTAGTTCATGTATCCAACTTTGTAGGGATTGAATGTACTTAAAAATTTATCCAAATGCACCTCAAAACATCCCTTAATGTCTGAGGATCGGATTTGGATTGATTGGAGTCGTCACATCTCGAAAATGGAGCCGAAAACGCGTGCAACGCATGAAGACACCATCCTCCCGCCGCCGCCCGCGCTGGTGGCGCGCCGGCGCGTCGCCGCCGCGCGGCCACCTGGTCCCATTTTTCTTCTTCTTTTTTTTTTATATATTATGATCTTTTTTTTGTCTTCAAAAATCATAATATAAATTATCCATGATTGTTGGATAATCCGATAACTCTCTTCGAGTTGCTATCGTCCGAAAATATTTAATTCCGCTCTCTAGGAATTATTTCGGTTTGCGATAATTAAATCCAATTCTTTAATTTTTAGATTTAAATTCTCGACGTCGATTTCTCGGGTATTACACTCACCCTCCACCAAGGTATCTCATATCATTTCAATTTAGTGTAACGGGATTTTTCAAAAGTATAGATTTATCGTATTTCAAGTTTTTCGACCGTTTGTTTCGAAATTTCAAAATCTCTTCGATTTAAAATCGTTTGGCGTCACAGTTTACGCCTTTTTAGTTTAAAAATTCATTCAAGTCCAAAAAATTTGAAATTTGTACAGTGAACCAAAAACACCCTAACGAACAACTTTCGTCTTTTAACAATTTCGAAATAAGTTGAGGAAACATGTCAAAAATCGAGTTTATTGCACAACATATACGCTGTCAGGTTTCAGTTTTACCACAGTTCTGAAAATCGACGTCTTGACATAACAAATGGACTCCAAAAATTCCAAAATTTTATACACACATACTAGACATGATTATCTAAAACTTTCATTTAGATTGAAAAGATCAATTCGGAATAGAAAATATAGAAACATGCTCATCAAGTTCGGACATGTACACTGTCAGTTTTCGAAAAAGTTTTAACAAGGCAGTTTATGTTCGATGCGATTTGAGATAGCAAACATCGACGAAAATGTTTGAAATTTTTACACAGCATAGAATAATGTGTTAGGATGAAAAGTCTAGTTTTGAGTTTCTCGGATTGGACTCTCGAAATATGAGTTTTAACCGGATTTCAGAAATTGCGCAAGATAGGGTTTTTAGGTTCGGTTTTTACGTTTCATTACAAAGTGACTAAATCGGACGCCCCTAAACCACCCGTATTGATATGAAAGGCATCAACTTACAGTGATAGGGTGTTTGGTCGTCCTAGGATCGCTGGGTTTGTCCAAATTTGCTACGAACGGATCTCCTCAACGCCGAGCTTCCAACTTTGGCCACGATTTCAAATCGGAAGAAGAAATCCAATGTTAGATCTCGGAAGCAAGACCTCTTTTCGGTTTTGACTTCCGTGCGTTTCCGACTTTACGGGTTCTCGGAAGCAAGACCTGTTTTCTCATCGGATTAAATTCTATTTTATATCCTAAAAATTATGGGTATTACTGTAACACCCCGGATTTGATAACCCATGCCGAGATGTCACCGCCACACCTCCCTAGCAAGACACGGATTCTCCGAGCTTACTAAAGAGGTGCAAGGCTATCGGTATTGCAAAGGGTTTGTAAAACAAGTCCGGAATTTATTTAAAAATAATAATAAGTATCATCCACACCTATAGTAGTAATAATAATATATCGCAGGGGAAAATGTAAAGTGGGCCGACATGGCCAAAACTCGGGGTTTACATGCCCGATATGCAAGTATCATAAAAAGCGATAAAACAATGTTTAATAATTCCATCCCCCAATGCACATGCTATGCATTATCTCCATACTCTGAAAGAAAGAGAAAAACAACAATTTAATCAGTATATAAAATACTGAGTAAGTCGATCCTAACATAGCAATAAAGGGGTTTAATTAAATAATTAAGTTTTACTCCTAGGCATGCATACAAAAATATTCTATTTACCAATTTAAAAGTAAATAATTTAATTATATATATGAACATGCATTAAATTCATAAATAATAATTTAACATATTATAAAATTTAAGACATAAATTTAAATGCAAGATTTAAAGACAAGAATAAATAAATAAATACGTAAGAAGTATTAAGTCTTTTAATTTTTCCCGTTACGTCTCCGTTTCTCAATATTTAGTGTAGCCGGTCATCCGGCGGCCGCAGCCGTTTCGTATTTCAAGTATTTCAAGTATTTCCAAGTATTTCACGATTGCATCGCAATCTCGTCAAGTTTAGCCGGTCATCCGGCGGCCGCAGCCATATCTGCCATACCCAAAACATTCTGGAGCCTCGGGAAATCCATACGGATAATCCCGAGAGTGTAGGCCATGTATCTCCCGCCGTTTGGCGTAGTATCTCATCTAAATTCTCTCGTCCATTACAGGCCCGAAGAGAAAGGCTAGAGGGGCACCCTGCAGAGCACTCACCCTCCGCCAAGTATCTCATATGTTTCAATTTAGTGTAACGGGATTTTTCAAAAGTATGGATATATCGTATTTCAAGGTCTCGACCGTTTGTTTCGAAATTTCAAAATCTCTTCGATTTAAAATCATTTGGCATCACAGTTTACGCCTTTTTAATTTAAAAATTCATTTCAAGCCCAAAAATTCTGAAATTTTCATGGTATCTCAAAAACACCCTAACGAACAACTTTCGTGTTTTAACAATTTCGTAATAAGTTGAGGAAACATGTCAAAAATCGAGTTTATTGCACAATATGTACAGTGTCAGGATTCAGGTTTACCACAGTTCAGAAAGTCGACGTTTTGACATAACAATTGGACTCCAAAAATTCTGAAATTTTATATGCTCATACTAGACATGCTTATCTACAACTTTCATTTAGATTGCAAAGACCAATTCAGATTAGAAAATATAGAAACAGACTCATCAAGTTTGGACATCAACACTGTCAGATTTTCGAAAATGTTTTACGAGGCAGTTAATGTTCGGATCGTTTTGGGGGTAGCAAACATTGATGAAAATGGCTGAAATTTTTACACAACATAGAATAATGTGTTAGGAACAAAAGTCTAGTTTTGAGTTTCTCGGATTGGATTCTCGAAATATGAATTTTAATCGGATTTCAGAAATTGCGCAAGATAGGGGTTTTAGGTTCGGTTTTTACGTTTCGTTACAACGTGACTAAATCGGATGCCCCTAAGCCACCCGTATTGATATGAAAGGCATCAACTTACAGTAATGGTGTTCTTGAGTCATCCTTGGGTCGCTCGGCTCGTCCAAAGCTACTACGAACGGATCCTTGCACACGTTCTCTTCCTCCTTCGGTCACGAGCGTGTTTACAAGTCCAATATTCGTAAGTTAGATTAAGGATTGGAGATAAAAACGAGAAAAGGAATCTAAGTACTCCTTACCAATGATCTAAGGGATGTAAACCTTGATCTACACATTCCTACGGTCGCCGTTGGTCGCCGGGAGTCGCCGGGAGTTCGTCGGAAGGGTGTTTTGGCTTGGGAGAGTTTGAGAGTGAATGGGAGGTTGTGGGAGGCTGACAATGGGGTGGAGATTAACCCTAACTCGCCCCTTAAACTTCCCCCCCCTCCCCCCCCCCCCCCCCCCCCCGTCCAAATTCACTTTCCATAGTCGGGAGATCGAATTATGGCAAGAAATCGCCGAAAACGCGTGAATGGCCGCATTCTGTGGTGCCACGCAGTGGTGGCGCGCTGGAAAGCCAAACACCGCGCGATCAGCACGCAGCCTCCGCCCGGACCTCGGTCCGGGCGGGTCCATGCGATCCGATCCGTCGGGTCTTTTCCTCATCTCTTTCGGGCTTCTATCCTTCCGTGTTTTCGGGCTCGACTTTCCGGGATCTTTTTGGATTGTGATTCCCACCCTAGTTTTATTCCGACTTAAATTGATTTCATGTCTGAAATCTTAGGTCTGTCGGTCTTGGGTTTTCTTTCGACTTCCGTACATTTTCGATTTTACGGGTTCTCGGGAACAAGACCTCTTTTCTCATCGGATTAAATTCTTGTTTTATATCCTAAAATCAACGGGTATTACAATCTACCCCCCTTAGGAATCAACTTCATCCTCGAAGTTGTGCTTTATCATCTCACGAGTTCGGGAATTGTTTGATTCAGCGATTGTATTATTGTGTATTGTTGTTTGTTATTATTTGACTGAACCCAGAATTGAAATTTCCAAGTTGCCTACGTACCCCGTGAAGGGATCAAGTCATTACGTAGTTCAAAACAATTTGAATTTGTTTATTTGGGGTACAAAATATTCGGGCCATTACATCCTCCCTCTCTTAAGATTACAGTTATGTCTCCATAACTGTGGTTGCATTGTCTTGGAATAGGGTCGGGTAACATTCTTTCATGTCTGCTTCCAGTTCCCATGTTTCCGTCTCGGTTTCGTGGTTAGACCAAAGAACCTTGACCATCTTCACGGTCTTATTTCTTGTGACTCTCTCCTTCACGTCGCGTATTCGTACCGGGAATTCCTCGTAGCTCAGGTCATCATCCAATTCAATCTCTTCCGGTTGGAGTACATGGGTCGGATCGTGTATGTACTTTTTCAATTGTGAGACATGGAACACATCGTGGACACGAGCGAATTGTGGCGGCAATGCTAGCCGATATACTAGGTTTCCCACTCTTTCTAGGATCTCGTACGGTTCTATGTATCGTGGACTCAACTTTCCTCGCTTGCCAAAGCACATCACCCCCTTCATCGGTGATACCTTTAGCATGACCTTATCGCCGATTTGAAATTCCAAGTCTTGCCGTCTCACATCGGCATAGCTCTTTTGCCGGTCCTGAGCGGCTCTCATCTTTCGTTGGATTATTTTGCTTTGTTGAGCCATGTCCTCAACATGTTGCGGTCCGACTTCCATAGTCATATTGTTCTCTTCCCAGCTCAATGGGCTTCGGCACTTGCGTCCATACAGTGCCTCGGAATGTGCCATGCCTATGCTACCATGGTAACTATTGTTGTAGGAAAATTCGATTAGTGGTAAGTGATATTCCCAACTTCCCTTAAACTCTAGTACACATGCCCTTAGCATGTCTTCTAACGTTTGGATCGTTCTTTCTGTTTGTCCATCCGTCATGGGGTGGAATGCGGTACTCATCTTTATTTTCGTACCGAGGGCTTCTTGTAGCTTTGTCCAGAAATGAGAGACAAATCTACTGTCTCTGTCCGAGATGATATCATGTGGTACTCCATGCCGCCGTACCACATTGTCGACATACGCCTTTGCCAATTGGTCCATGGACCAAGTATCCTTCATTAGGATGAATATGGCAGCTTTTGTCAACCTATCCACGATCACCCAGATTTTATTCATCCCTTTCGATGAACGTGGTAACCCTGAGACGAAATCCATTGAAATACTATCCCATTTCCAACTCGGGATTTCCAATGGTTGCATTAGGCCTAGGGGTTTTTGGCGTACTGCCTTGATCTTCTGGCAGGTGAGGCATCTTGCCATAAATTCGACAACCTCTCTTTTCATGTTCGGTCACCAATAATTCTTCTTTAAGTCCTTGTACAGCTTGTCTCCTCCGGGATGGACCGAGTATGGAGTATTATGGCCTTCTTCCATCACTTTTAGCTTTAGGTCCTCGCATTTTCGTGGTATGCACCACCTTCCCTTGAAGCGGATTCTTCCGTACTCATGAATTTTAAAATCCATTGCCTTTCGTTCGGCAATGCTCTTACTAATCTCTTCCAACTTCTCATCACCTGGTTGGGCGAGTCGTATTTCATCAAATATGGTAGATCCCTCTACCATCGCGTTGACGACTTCATTTACTGTGCCAGAATGCACCAATTCTAGACTCAATTTCGCTAAGTCTTGGTACAATTCAGCCGGTATCACGAGTGAATTCGCCACGTGTTGAGTCTTTCAACTCAGGGCATCGGCTACAACGTTGGCTTTCCCTTCGTGATAAGCAATCTCCAGGTCAGAATCCTTGATTAATTCCAACCATCTTCTCTGCCTCAGATTCAGCTCTTTTTGCGTGAATATGTACTTGAGGCTCTTCTGGTCGGTGAACATCCGACACTTTCGCCCATAGAGATAGTGTCTCCATATCTTTAAGGCGAACACGACTGCGGCTAGTTCTAGGTCGTGCGTCGGGTAGTTCTCGTCGTGTGGTTTTAGTTGACGCGATGCGTATGCTATGACCCTTTGACCTTGCATTAACACGCATCCCAATCCTTCTTTCGAGGCGTCGCTGTACACCTCGAAGTCACCATCATCTGATGGTAACGCCAATACTGGCGCTGTGGTAAGTCGTTTCTTCAGGTCTTGGAATGCGGACTCGCATTCACCGGTCCATTCGTATTTTACCCCTTTCTTTAACAGCTGGGTTAGCGGGCGTGCGATTTTTGAGAAGTTCTTTACAAATCGCCTATAGTATCCTGCCAGTCCAAGGAAACTTCTTATCTCTGTTGGATTCTTCGGCGGTGCCCACTCGGTCACTGCCGAGATCTTTGCCGGATCTACTGCCACTCCGTTGGCGGATACTATATGCCCAAGGAAGGCCACTTCTTTTAACCAGAAGTCGCATTTGGACAGCTTGCCATACAGTTGATTTTCTCGTAAGATCCCTAACACCTTGTGTAAGTGCTCGGAATGTTCTTCTTCACTCTTCTAGTAGATCAAGATGTCATCTATGAACACCACCACGCATTGATCTAATAATTCTCGAAATACGTTGTTCATGAGGTTCATGAACATCGCTGGGGCGTTCGTTAGCCCGAATGATAGCACCGTGAACTCCTAGTGTCCGTAACGAGTCATGAACGTCGTCTTTGGGATGTCCTTTTCGGCGATCCTCAACTGGTGATATCCAGATCGCATGTCGATCTTTGAGAATACTGAAGCTCCCTTCAGTTGGTCGAATAAATCTTCGATCCTGGGCAATGGGTACTTGTTCTTAACGGTAACTTGATTAAGTCCTCTATAGTCAATGCATAGTCGTAGACCTCCGTCCTTCTTCTTAACAAATAAGACCGGGGCTCCCCATGGAGACGTGCTCGGCCTTATGTATCCTTTCTCCAACAACTCCTCGAGTTGTTCCTTTAGTTCCTTCATTTCTAGTTGTGCCATGCGGTTAGGGGCTTTCGAAACAGGTTCCATTCCCGGAATGAGATCTATAGTGAATTTAAGATCTCTCTCAGGTGACATGCCGGGAACGTCCTCAGGAAATACATCTGGGTATTCTCTCGCCACCGGAATGTCATCTACCTTGACTCCTTTAGCCTCAAGGTTATGTATGTAGCACGCATATAACGCGTAACCCTTACGCATTAAGCTACATAACTTAAGGGCGTTAATTATCTTGTTAGACTTCTTAGGGGGCTGGGAGTAAAAGATGACTCTTTTCCCCTTAGTCTTTGACAACGTGATCTTTTGCTTTTGGCATTCGATCACGGCTTTATATCAGGTTAACCAATCCATCCCTAGTATGACGTCAAAATCCCTTAAATCGAATTCTACCAAGTTCGCGAAAAACTCTACGTTCTTTATAACTATCGGAATTCCGTTATAGCGCTTAGAGCATGAGACTACTTCTCCTTACGGTAGTTGAACTCCTAAGTTAATCAGCTCGCACTTAGGTAGATCTAGTTCAGGTAAGACTCTTGATGATATTATTGAACAACTAGCTCATGAGTCAAACAGAACTTTGAGGGGTCTACTTAAGACATGGAACATACCTCCCATTACGTCTCCCTGCATAGGCACATCCGCCTCGTTGATGACATTCAACCGCCCCATTGGACGTCCCTGATTGCCTTGCTGATCCCGGTTCGGGTTCTGATTCTGTTGCTGATTTGGGTTCTGTGGAGGACGTTGATTTTGATTGAAGTTCTGGTTTTGAGGGGGTCTATACCCCTGGTTGTTTCCATTCCTCGACTTTAGCCGGGTCCTCTTCACCGGCGTAGCGCGGAGGGTGATATGAGTTTACCATAGCTAGGTAGTTAATGCGGGCCTCGGGTGGAGGTACCGCAGCTGCTTGTCCCTGGTTCATATGTGCGTTCCCTATCGCAATGAGAACCTCTTCCAAAGTGCGCAGACGAGCGTCAATGTTTGGCATGGGGTTTGCTGGCTCCTCTTGAGCGTGTACCCCTTTGTTGGGTATCGGCATATCTGGTTGCCCAGGTGTTTCGTTGGCGTTGGGAGTAGTGGGCTGGGGGCGCGATCTTCCTCTCGGTGCCATGCTGTTGCAAGAACATGAGAGTTTAGATTTTCTTGTTGAAGTATTATGTAATGCTTGCAAGGTGGTTTATTAAATAATTTATGGTATTAACAGGTATCGATCCACTAGACCCTGTTAGTAGGGGTTGTTTAGAGTTTTCAGTGTATTATTTGTTGTTGTTGGAAGTTGCTCAACACTTGTTGTTTTTGTTTTGTTTTGTTTTGTTGTTTTGTTTTTTTTTTTTTTTCGCGAACAGTAACCTGTTCAGGATTTTTTTTTTTTTGAAAAATCTAGGGTCTAGGGTTTAGGGTTTTCAGGGTTTGGGGTTGGAGGTACCCTTGTTTAATTATTGTCTTTATATAACATATATGTCGTTTGTTTATTAATACTTGTATATTTTTGTTTTAGTTGTCATCTCATTATTATAGATACGTAAGTTGGTTATTTATTATTACCTTGTTCCCTCATTTGATCAAGGTAATTAAAGAATGATAATTTAATAAAATGTATGGAATAATTTAAATATACTTGTATATAAAATAAAGGCTTGTATTTTTATTAATCAAGAAATAATTTTGTTTGGGTTACAAGCATTCGAAACGGAAATAATAATAGTGCATCGGTATGGATCTCTAAGTCTAGAGTGAATAGGTAGGTGCATCCTCGATGGGATCATCCTCGTCGCTGGATACGTCAATGGGGGTGGGTGTTCCAACAGGCTCGGGTCTCGGAGGAAATACGTCAGCCTCTAGGCCCAGCAGTTCCGCTCCTAAGTGCTCTACTTGCATCATCAGTTCGTTATCTTTGTCTTGAAGTGCAACCACTTAGGTTTGGAGTTCGGCGACTTGGGCCTTGAGTTGGGTTATTTCATGATGGTCAGCTTACCTAAGATGTCCCAAATGGGCCACGTTACCCTCTAGTTGTCCTACTCGAGCCTTGAAGTAATTGATGTGCTGTTGGGACTCGAGATATGCGTTAGTCAGTTTCATCATCAGATTGATAATGTTTGCGTTGGGTTCGACCATCTAATGTCAACAAGGAGGTTATAGTTAGAACATGTTTCGAGCAAAGTCAAGATATGCAGGAATTTAACTCTATATGAATATGCATATGCAATCCCCCCGATAAAAATTTATTTAATGTGTTTTTAATTTAAATTTAACCATGGATTTAAAAAGTTGGGCCTCTATATTGGGCCCAAATTTAATAATTTGGCTAAAGTAGAAAAAACATGGGTATTTGGGCCAATCCTAAAAAAAATTTTGGGTCAGAATAATTAATCTTTGGGCTCAAACTTTTGGGCTAAAAATAATTCTAGTAGTTAAAAATAATAAAACTAAAAATAATTCTAAGTTTTAAAATAATGGTTTAAAAATAATAATAGTAGCTTTAAAATTTTCCGGGCTCTGATACCAACTTGTAATACCCCAGATATGATAACCCAGGCCGGGATGTCACCGCCACACCTCCCTAGCAAGACACGGATTCTCCGAACTTACTAAAGAGGTGCAAGGCTATCGGTATTGCAAAGGGTTTGTAAAACAAGTCCGGAATTTATTTAAAAATAATAATAAGTATCATCCACACCTATAGTAGTAATTGTAACACCCCGGGGTAACCCAGGCCGGGATGCCACCGCCACACCTCCCAAGCAAGACACGACTTCATTCGAGCTCACTTGAGAGATGCAAGGCTAAGGTATTTCAAAAATATAAATATAAATCAAGCCCATTGTATAATAATTTAAAATTAGCATAACATAATCCATGCATAATAAAATAATCGCAGCGGAAATTTAAACTTGGGCCGATATGGCCAAAACGCAATGTATAACTTAAAAATAAAATGCGACATAGAGTTAATGTTCATATTCCCGAACCCGATGAAATGCACGTGCTCAATTGTCTTCGTACCCTGAGAGAAGAATTTAAACAA
This sequence comes from Hygrophila difformis, assembly GCA_030278955.1. NCBI lineage: Eukaryota > Viridiplantae > Streptophyta > Magnoliopsida > Lamiales > Acanthaceae > Hygrophila > Hygrophila difformis. The sequence continues at coordinate 39,257,103 of JAOANR010000009.1, read as the reverse complement.
CGGGTTTTATCAGTATATAAAATACTGAGTAAGTTAATACGCAACACAACAAATTTAGAAAATTTTTGAAGAGTATTTTAAAAAGGACTTTTATTTAAAATACGGAGAATTTAAGATCACGGGATAAGCTTCTTGTTCTCGCATAAACCAAAATTTCATTTTTTTATTTTATTTTTTTTTCAATACGATCGAGATCACCGTATCCCGCTTGGGCACTTATGTCCACAAGCCTCGCAAATCACAATTCGCTAGGGCCCTTATGTCCACTAGCCTTACAGATCACCATTCGCCAGGGCTCTTATGTCCACTAGCCTTACTGTGGGGCTCTTATGTCCACAAGCCTCATAAAACCATAATAATAATAATAATAATAATAATAATAATAATAATAATAATAATAATAATAATAACAATAATAATAATAATAATAATGATGATGATGATGATGATGATGATGATGATGATGATGATGATGATGATGATGATGATGATGATGATAATGATAATAATACAAGAAACGAATTTCTTTTGGCTACTATCTCGGGTATTACAATCTACCCTCCTTAGAAATCAACTTCGTCCTCGAAGTTGGGTCGCACTCGGAAAGAGAAAACCAATGTAGACAAGCAACTTGAACGCGTAGACATATTGAGGCTCGAAAATTAAATTTTTACCTCGACGCGTGACAACTCTTTGCGGGGTGTCACATCCTCTCCCCCTTAGGACTTCAGTTATGTCCCCATAACTGCCTATTCATTATTCTCAAGAAGGTTCGGGTTTTGATCTTGTTCCTTGTCACCCTCTCCTTGCTGAAGGTTCATCAGATCTACTCTCTTTTCAATTGTTTCCTCTGGCGTTCAACAGTCCCTAGGCTTGTGACCAAACTTGCCGCACTTATAGCATGCTCCAGGCCTCGGGCACTGGCGCACCAAATGTGCATGGTTGCATCGTGGGCAGTGTGGTATGAATGGACCACGGTTGTCATTTCCTCTGTTGTTGAGACCTTTCCTTTGATTCCTTCGAGATCCATCGCCTTTCCTAAAATTGTCATTGTTGTCTTTCCGATTCTTCTTCTCAAGTCCTTGCGAGTCCTTGCTCGACTCACCATTGTCCTTACGCTTCAGTTGCTGGACCCGAGCAATTGCTACAGCTCGATCATATGTCGCCTGCAGGTTCGTGTATTTTCCTCCTACAAGTATCTCCCGGATACTAAGGTCCAGACCCATTTCGAACTTTTGAGCCTTGTCAGAGTCAGTTGGTACCAACCTCGTAGCAAATCGGACTAGCTCCTTGAATTTGGTATAGTATTCTTGCACCGTTTGTGCACCTTGTCTAAGGTTGATAAACTCCTCTTATTTTGCAGACTTGGTGCTCAAGGGATAGAATCTTTCTCTCAAGGCTTCCTTAAAATCTTCACAGAAGTAGACATTCTCATTCTCAATCAAACCTCCTTGAAGGTTTTGCCACTATTCGTCCGCTTCACCACTCAAGTAATAGGTTGCCACCCAGACTTTCTCATCATCCGGGCATTTGACAGCATTTAGGAGCTTGTCGAAAGTACGAATCCAATCCTCCAACTTGGCCGGGTCCTCTTGGCCGTCATAATGGGGTGGTTTGTAGGGGTTCACCAATGCTAAATGGTTGACTCGGGCTACCGGTGGTGGTACATCCGCTTGTGCACGTTGCACTTCAGCATTTCCCAATGCTACAAGAACTTCCTCTACAGTTTTCAAACGTTCCTCCATATTGTTGGGCACAGGAGGCACTCGTTCTCCTAGGTTCTGAGGAGTCCCATTGTTGTTGGGCATGTTGGGGAGGTCAAAGTCAATGTTGTTTGGGATTACATTCCTTGGTCTTCCCCTAGGTGCCATTCTCTGTTATAAAAGTATGCGAAGATGAGCTTCTAATCTAAGGCACGTTAGAGTCAAGAAGATCTAAAAGATATGAATGGTAAGGGGAGAATGACAGACGTGGGCACACTAAGTATTCTTGTTCAACATCTTAAGACTAAAGCAAGATTACGCTCAAGTTAGCGCCTCTAAGTAGATGTCAAGCCGAAATCTATAACTAGGAATGTTATTTAACACAGATAGTTCATATAAAAAGGTTAGCGCAAATATGTATGTATGCATGTGAATCCCCTCGAAATAATTTTCATGCAATATGATTTAGACTTGTCAAAATAATTTGTATACATATTTTGTAACACCCCGGTTTTTGGTCACCCAGGTCGGGATGTCACCGCCACATCTCCCTAGTAAGACACGGTTTCTCCGGGCTTACTAAAGAGATGCAAGGCTAGGTATTGCAGTATTTAAAACATTTAAAGCATTCAAAATAGCCCATACAATATAATTCGAAAATAATAATAGCATAGCGCAGCGGAAATATTTAGTTTAGTACAGTATCGCAGCGGAAAATGTAAAAAGGGCCGACATGGCCAAAACACGGGTTAAACAGGCCCGTTCATAATATAGTCTAAGTACGAAATTTAAAAGCAAAATAAAAATTCCCAAAATCCCATGCATGATTCGTGCTCATACAGGCTCATTCCACATATTCTGTAAAGAAAGGAATAAAAATGGTTTTGGTCAGCAAAATTGCTGAGTAAGTTAACACATGCATGATCGTAGGGTTTAAAGCCATAAATTAATAATTTAACAAAAGCATGATAATAACATAATATTCAGTTTCATCTAATCCATGTCCAATAGCATAATTTATCTCAGGCTCTATTTAATAACACATATCACATGGTTCAAGATAATTGCCATAATTTAAATAAAGCATTTAAATAATTTAATTTGACAACAATATCATTTAATCTAGTTTAATTTAATTTAGAATCCCCATTACATTCCCGATTTGGTATTTCAAAGTTTCACGATAAAAATCGCGATGTCAACAAGTTTAGCCGGTAGCCCGGCGGCCGCAGCCGTATCAGCCATACCCAGTACCACTCTGGAGCCTCGGGAAACCCATACGGATATTCACGAGAGTGTAGGCTCTAAGTTTCGCCATTTAGGCAATCCATATCTCAAATTTAGCGCGCGGGGTCACCATCGTCCATTACGGCACGAAGTGAATCGTTAGGGGGCACCCTGCAGAGCACTCACCCCTAATTTTAATTTATCAAGTTTGTAAGGGGATTTAATTTTTAAAATCTGCCTTCAATTGTATTAATTTAGAAATAATATCTCAATTCGTTTCAACCTTAAAGGTTAATTCCATGTTTCAACAAGATTTCAAGATTTCGTTTCGGTAAATCACAGTTTACTCCAAAATTCGTCTAAAATCAGATTTAATTCCAAAAATTCCAAAATTTCATATCTGACTCGGAAACATCAAGATCTACAACTTTCGTGTTTTAACTTTTTCAATCCGAGATACCTAAGTAGGTCAAAATCGCCAATTTTCGCATAAGAAGAAATCTGTCCGAGTTTAATACACCACAGTTCAAAGATTTCAAATTCTACCATATCAATTCAACTCCAAATTTAATGAAATTTGACAGGGATCATCTTAAGACATTTATCTACAACTTTGATGTTTGGCCAAAGATCTAAAACAGCCTAGATCCTATGTCAAAAACGAGATCAAGATCATTCCTAAGTTCTGTCCAAGATTTCAAGATCTAGAATCAAACAGTTCGGTTTCAACGGGTTTTCACATATCAAATCAACTCCAAAAATTCTTAAATTTTTACAGTAGCTAGGTCTAAGTCTTAGGAACGTTTCTCGTGTTTTAAGTTTTTCCGTTTGAGTTTGTTTTAAGGGTCAGAAAAATTCAACAAATCTGTTGCGTCGGTAGAAAAACAAAAGTGGACAGATTTATGGTTCTTGTTGAATCTTTTAGGTTTCGAATGTTTTAAAATCTCCCAAAACCATGTAAGGTTAACTTACAGTGTCTATGAACGTCGGGAATGTCTAGTTCGGAGGCGTGGCTTCCAGATCACCGTTTCTCCTCTCCGTTCGTCGGGTTCTACGATCTAGATCCAATACGGGGTGTAGAAAGAAAAAGGAGGTGATTAGGATTCGTTTTCGAATCGTTTATTGACTAGAGATTGGATCGAGACTTACCACGACTATGGAGATCTGTGGGGAAACTCGTCCAACAGCGTTCGTCTTGGTTTCGTGCCTCCGACGACTCCGGATTTAGGGTTTCGAATGTATAGAATGTTATAGGGTTTTGTAAACTTGTTTGGGGCTCCCAAGGGGCTTATTTATAGAATTCTCAATCCCTAGGGCGTCCACAACCGACCTAAAGGTCTGGAGTCAAGAGATGTTCAACCGAAAGTCGAAAAATCCGCGTTCGGGCGAGAGATTCACGCAACAAACGAATCCGTGGGGTGGCGCGGTCGTGGCGCGCTAGTCGCCCTCCACCGCGCGGCCACCGCGCCGACTTCGCCTGGACTTCGGTCCGGGCGGGTCGTGCGATCCGTCGTGCTTTTCCGCCTCTCTTTCGGGTTTCTATCCCTCTATGCTCTCGAATTCCGATTCCCGGGGTATACTCGGGTTCATACTTTCTCTCTAATTTTATTCTCAGTCTAATTGGATGTTTTGGACTCGAATACTCGAGTTCATTAGTGTCGGGTTTTGGTGTACCACTTATCCATCCTTTTATTGAATTAAATTCCTTTAATTCCTTTTTAAGTGAAAATCTCATTTCTCATTTCCTTATCTTTATTTATTTCTTTTATTTGCTGGATTTGTTTATTTAATTATAGTATTTATTTTATTTATTATTTATTTATTTAATTATTGTTTTATTTTATGTTGGAAAATTCTCGGGTATTACAGTCTACCCTCCTTAAGAATCAACTTCGTCCTCGAAGTTGTGTTTCGGCTTTTCTCGTCTCGTGCTAAGGTCTTGTGTTTGTTTTATTATGTTGTGACTGAACTTAGAATTAAAACTTCTAAGCTGCCTACGTACCCGGTAAAGGGATCAAGCCATAACGTAGTTCAAAAGTTTACAAAAATGCACGAAAAATTAGGGGGTATGACATCCTCTCCCCCTTAAGATTGCAGTTATGTCCCCATAACTGTGTCGGAATCGGTTTGGAACAATGTCGGGTAACGTTCCCTCATATCGGATTCTACTTCCCAAGTTGCCGTCTCACTTTCGTGGTTTGACCAAAGAACCTTGATCATTTTGATGGTTTTGTTCCTCGTTACTCGTTCCTTAGTATCGAGAATACGCACTGGGACTTCTTCGTAAGTCAAATCTTCGTCTAGCTCAATTATCTCCGGTTGAAGTACATGTGTCGGGTCCGGCACATACTTCTTTAGTTGCGAGACATGGAAGACATTATGAACTCTATCTAAGTGTGGCGGTAAAGCCAACCGGTAGGCTAGAGTTCCGACTCGTTCTAGAATTTCGTAAGGTCCTATGTATCGAGGAATTAACTTCCCTCGTTTGCCAAAGCGCATCACCCCCTTCATGGGTGATATCTTTAGCATGACCCTATCTCCCACTTGAAATTCTAGGTCTCATCGTCTCACGTCGGCATAACTCTTTTGACGGTCTTGTGCGGCTTTCATCTTCCCTTGAATCACTTTGATTTGTTGAGCCATGTCTTCGATAAGTTGTGGTCCCACTACCACGGACTTATCGTTTTCTTCCCAGCTCAAAGGGCTTCGGCACTTTCGTCCATACAATGCCTCGAAAGGTGCCATGCCGATACTAGCATGGTAACTATTATTATAGGAAAACTCAATCAAGGGTAAATGAGATTTCCAATTTCCTTTGAATTCCAACACGCATGCTCTCAGCATGTCTTCTAGTGTTTGGATTGTCCTTTCGGTTTGTCCATCCGTCATCGGGTGGAATGCGGTGCTCATTTTGATTTGAGTACCGAGAGCTTTTTGTAACTCCGTCCAGAAATGAGAGACAAATCTACTGTCTCTATCGGAAATGATATCATGTGGTACTCCATGTCGTCATACCACATTATCAATGTAGGCTCGGGCCAATTGGTCCATAGTCCACGTGTCTTTCATTGGGATAAATATGGCTGTCTTCGTTAGCCTATCCACAATCACCCAAATCTTGTTCATGCCTTTAGGTGATCGGGGTAATCCCGAGACAAAGTCCATTGAGATGCTATCCCACTTCCAACTTGGGATCTCTAGTGGTTGCATCAATCCTAAGGGTTTATGTCGCACTGCCTTAACCTTTTGGCAGGTGAGACATCTTGCCACGAAATTTGCCACTTCCTTCTTCATTCCCGGCCACCAATAGATCTTCTTCAGATCCTTTTATAGCTTGTCACCTCCGGGATGTACGGAATATGGCGTGTTGTGCCCTTCCTCCATCAACCTTTGCTTCAACTCGGCACATTTAAGAGGCACACACCATCTACCTTTAAAACGGATGCTTCCATCCTCGTGGACAGCAAATCCTATTGCCTTTCCTTCGGCCATATACCCTTTTATCTTCTCGAGTTTCGGATCGCCTGGTTGAGCGAGTCGAATCTCGTCCAATATTGGAGTTCCTACGACCATGGCATTGACCGTTTCTCTCACTGTGCCAGGATGCACAAGTTCTAACTCCAATCTTGCCAAATCCATGTACAATGCCGGCGGAATTACCAACGGGTTTGTCACGTGTTGGGTTTTCCGACTTAGGGCATCGGCTACCACATTCGCCTTCCCCTCGTGGTATGCTATCTCTAAATCGTAGTCTTTAATAAGTTCCAACCACCTTCGCTGTCTCAAATTCAACTCCTTCTGAGTGAATATATACTTCAAGCTTTTGTGGTCGGTGAACATTCGACACTTCCGCCCATAAAGATAATGTCTCCATATCTTTAGAGCGAAAACGACCGCTGCCAACTCCAGGTCATGTGTCGGATAATTTTCCTCGTGAGGTTTTAGTTGGCGTGATGCATAGGCTACGACTCTCGAGTCTTGCATCAAGACACAACCTAAACCTTCCTTCGAAGCATCGCTATATACTTCGAAGTCACCATTCTCTGATGGTAATGTTAATACGGGTGTGGTTGTGAGTCGTTTCTTCAGCTCTTGAAACGATGTCTCACATGCTTCGGTCCACTCGTATTTTGCTCCTTTCTTTAGTAGCTGGGTCAAAGGACGTGCAATCCTTGAAAAGTCCCTCACAAATTGTCTATAATATCCGGCTAATCCAAGGAAACTCCTTATTTCCGTTGGACTTTTCGGAGTTGCCCATTCAGTTACGGCAGAAACTTTTGCCGGATCCACTGATACTCCATCAGCGGATACTATGTGTCCGAGAAATGCCACTTCTTTCAGCCAGAAGTCACATTTCGACAGCTTGCCGTATAGCTGATTTCTTCGCAAGATTTCCAACACTTGATGTAAGTGCTTCGCATGCTCCTCCTCGCTCTTCGAGTAGATCAGGATGTCGTCGATGAACACTACGACACACTGGTCTAACAATTCTCGGAACACATTGTTCATGAGATTCATGAACATGGCCGGAGCATTTGTTAACCCGAAGGATAACACTGTGAACTCGTAATGACCATATCGTGTTCGAAACGCCGTCTTCGGAATGTCCTTCTCGGCAATCCTCAATTGATGATACCCAGATCGCAAATCGATCTTCGAGAATACTGAAGCTCCATTCAGTTGATCAAACAGATCCTCTATTCTCGGAAGGGGGTATTTATTCTTAATGGTCACTTGGTTTAGTCCTCGGTAATCTATGCAAAGACGTAGTCCTCCGTCTTTCTTCTTGACAAACAAAACCGGTGCTCTCCAAGGGGACGTACTCGGTCTTATGTAACCTTTTCCCAATAGCTCCTCGAGTTGTTCCTTTAACTCCTTCATTTCCAGTGGTGCCATCCGGTACGGAGCTTTTGAGACAGGCTCTGTCCCCGGAATGAGATCTATCGTGAATTCAAGATCTCTCTCAGGTGGCATGCCCGGAACGTCTTCAGGGAACACGTCCGGGTATTCTCTTACCACTGGTATGCTATCAACCTTGTCCTCTTCCGCCTCAAGGTTGTGCACATAGCACGCATATAGTTCATACCCCTTACGCATCAAGTTACTTAGTTTAAGTGCACTAACGATTTTGTTACTTTTCTTAGGGGGCTGAGAGTAAAAGATAACTCTCTTTCCCCTATTTTTTGACAAGGTGATCTTTTGCTTTTGGCATTCGATCACCGCTTTATACTGGGATAGCCAATCCATCCCCAGTATGATGTCAAAGTCTCTTAAGTTAAATTCTTCCAAGTTCGCGAAGAATTCTACGTTCTTTATCACTATAGGAATCCCGTTATATCGTTTAGAGCAAGACACTACTTCTCCAGAAGGCAATTGAATTCCTAAGCTAATTCTCTCGCACTTAGGTAGATCTAACTCAGGCACTATCCTTGATGCAATAATTGAGCAACTAGCTCCGGAATCGAATAAAATTCTAAGGGGTGTATTCAAAACGTGAAATGTACCTGCCATCACTTCTCCTTGCGCAGGCACGTCCGCTTGGTTTACCACATTGAGCCTTCCCACAGGGCGTCCCTGATTGCCCTGCTGATTCGCATTCGGCTGTTGATTTTGTTGCTGGTTTTGATTCTGTGGGGGCGGAGGTCGTTGGTTCTGGTTCTGGTTTTGCGGCCTATTTTGAGGGGGTCTGTACCCTTGGTTATTGCCGTTTCGCCCGTTTTGGTTTTGAGGCTGTTCTTGCCCCGCGACCAAATCGTCCCTCTTCGTTATGTTCTCGAGCCTAGTTCGACAATCCCGTCGAACGTGACCCATTCGACCGCATCGGTAACAGGCGCCTTGTTGCGGGCATCCCCTTGCCAGATGTGGTCGTCCACATCGCGGGCAAGGCGGTACCGGATCTTCTTGATTGAACCTCCTCCCAGTGTTGTTTTGTTGGGGCCTATTCGACCCTCTGCGCTGCTCGTTCCTTCCAGTGTTGTTCTCGTTTCTTGAGTCTCGGCTTCTCTTGTCTTGAGGACCCCTGCTGGACTCCCCACTCACCCTTCTTTTCAGCTGCTGCACGCGTGCTACCGCTACAGCGCGATCGTATACGGCTTGCAAATCGGGGTAGTGTACCCCCGCGATCACCTCGCGCACAGACAGGTTCAGTCCCATCTCGAACTTCTGTGCCTTTTCCGCATCAGTAGGCACTAGCCTTGGTGCGAACCTCACCAGCTCCTTGAAGCGGGTGTAGTATTCCTGCACCGTTTGGCTTCCTTGCTTCAACGACAGGAATTCTTCGTACATGGCAGCTTTGGTACTCAAGGGATAGAATCGATCCCTGAGTAGTTCCATCATCTCCATCCACGAGTAAGGCTCGTCATTTCAGTCAGTTTGGCTTGCGTTGCTTGCCACCAGTCATCAGCTTCGCCTCCCAAGTAGTATGAAGCGACATGTACCCTCTCTCCTTCCGGACATTTGACCGCTCCTAGCAGCTTGTCAAAAGTCCGAATCCATTCCTCCAGTTTAGCTGGATCCTCCTCACCAGCATAGTGGGGCGGCTGGTAGGGATTCACCATCGCCAGGTAGTTAGGGCGAGCTTGGGGCGGAGGTACCGCCGCAGCTTGACCCTGGTTGACTTACGCGTTTCCGAGCGCAATCAACACTTCCTCTATCGTCCTAAGACGATCGCCCACATTGTTCGGTGCGGGGGCGTCCTGCGCACCTTAGGGTTGTTCCTCATCAGGTTGGTTTGGTTCAGTGACGTTTGGTGGTGTTTCAGTAGGTATCTCAGTGGTGGTTTGGGGAGTGGTTTGAGTTCTTCCTCTTCCTCTTCCTCTGGGTGCCATTCTAGTACAAATGGGATAGATTAGGACTGGTGAATTTAGCATATAGTCTAAGCAATTTCTATGAATGTATATTTGCGTAGTAATTTAGCACGTGGTGCTTTGTTCAGATTAAGAAGCATCGTATGCTTCAGGTTTTATTTTATTTTGTCTTGTTTTGTTTTGATTAAAAAAAATAAATCGGGCATTTTATTTCCTCAAAAGAAATTTTAGTACAAAAGTAGAAATATTTTCCTAGCGAAACAATGTCTAACAGTAGAATCTCTAGTGCCTCATGACGTCTCCCGGTGGGGTAGCAGGATCTTCCTCCGGATCTTCCTCCTCTGAACTCGGCGGTAGTAGGTCGTCAAAGATAGTGTTTAAGTCTTGCCCGTGGGCATCAATGTATTCCTTTAGTATTAAGTTTTGTGTAGTGAGGGTTTGGACTTGGCGTTCGAGTTGGTTTATGCGGTGATGACCCGCCTCTCTCAAGTTGCCCATGTGATGTAAATTGGCCTCCAACTGAGCCATACGGTACTTCATTTGCTCTAGGGTTTGGTGGGAATCGAGGTGAACACTCATCATCCTGACCATCAACTGCATCATGTCTTGACTAGCCATCTAGCGCAAGCAAGAGATCTAAGTTAATATTCGCCAAGATTCTAAGTTCAATTCGCCAAGATTCTAAGTTCGAGTTTCCAAGATTCTAAGTTCAAGTTTCGCCAAGATGCTAAGTTCAAGTTTCGCCAAGATTCTAAGTTCATAGCAGAGATGCAACATGCAAATGCAAATGATATTTTCCCCCAATAATAATAATTTAATGCACCATATATATATAGGTTTCCATGGGTTTTAAAAATAAAAATTCTTCTCCATGGAAATAATAATTTAAAATTTAAAATAATAGTCAAAATATTAATAATAGTTTAAAAATAGTAATTGTTTAAAAATAGTAGTTTAAAAATAGCCGGGCTCTGATACCAACTTGTAACACCCCGGTTTTTGGTCACCCAGGTCGGGATGTCACCTAGCCTTGCATCTCTTTAGTAAGCCCGGAGAAACCGTGTCTTACTAGGGAGATGTGGCGGTGACATCCCGACCTGGGTGACAAAAAACCGGGGTGTTACATATTTTCCATGGGTTTTAAAATAAAACTCATTCCATTGAAGTAATGCTTTAAAAATTTAAAAATAATAGTTAAAATTCTTGGGACGAAAATAATAAAACTTTGAGTCTAATTAAAGTATAAGTATTGGGCTAAAAAAAATATTTGGGCTTCAAAAATTTTGGGTTTAGGAATATTTGAGCTAAAAATAATTATCTGGGCTTAACTAACAAGTGAATAAAAATATTAGGCTAAAAGTTTGGGCTTTAGAAATAATAGTTTAAAAACAATAGCTTAAAAATATTTCGGGATCTGATACCACTTTGTAACACCCCGGTTTTGGTAACCCAGGCCGGAATGCCACCGCCACACTTCCCAAGCAAGACACGACTTCATTCGAGCTCACTTGAGAGATGCAAGGCTAAGGTATTTCAAAAATATAAATATAAATCAAGCCCATTGTATAATAATTTAAATTTAGCATAACATAATCCATGCATAATAAAATAATTGCAGCGGAAATTTAAACTTGGGCCGATATGGCCAAAACGCAATGTATAACTTAAAAATAAAATGCGACATAGAGTTAATGTTCATATTCCCGAACCCGATGAAATGCACGTGCTCAATTGTCTTCGTACCCTGAGAGAAGAATTTGAACAACGGGTTTTATTAGTACATAAAATACTGAGTAAGTTAATACGCAACACAACAAATTTAGAAAATTTTTGAAGAGTATTTTAAAAAGGACTTTTATTTAAAATACGGAGAATTTAAGATCACGGGATAAGCTTCTTGTTCTCGCAAAAACCAAAATTTCATTTTTTTTATTTTATTTTTTTTCAATATGATCGAGATCATCGTATCCCGCTTGGGCACTTATGTCCACAAGCCTCGCAAATCACAATTCGCTAGGGCCCTTATGTCCACTAGCCTTACAGATCACCATTCGCCAGGGCTCTTATGTTCACTAGCCTTACTGTTGGGCTCTTATGTCCACAAGCCTCATAAAACACAATTCGCTAGGGCCCTTATGTCCACTAGCCTTACAGATCACCATTCGCCAGGGCTCTTATGTCCACTAGCCTTACGCTTGGGCTCTTATGTCCACAAGCCTCATAATCAATATTTCATAGTATCCAACTCGATCATACATCACAATATTTCAAAAGTTCATAATTTAGTAAAAACGAGTTTTCGACACGGATTCACAAATTCCGCCAAAATTCATATTTTTCCCAAACAAAACCAATTCAACCATAGTTTACGCCAAACCAAACTAAAAATCCATTTGATACCCGATGATTACGAAATTTTGGTAGTGAATAGCTAACACATGGAGGAACAACTTTTTAGTTTTATAATTTTCGAAAATAAGTTGGGAAGGGCCTCAAAAATCGTCTTTACAGCAGAACATAAGAAATGCATTACAAGGCATGACTTCCAATAATGAACAGTAAACACTTTTAGGCATGGAAACATAGCAAAATATTTTTAAAAATTCTGAAAATTTTACAGTAGCTTAAAAACATCAAAATAAACATTTTCTCTAGAAATAGCCGTTTCGAATTGAGGAATCTTTCTAAGTCAAAAATGCAATTTACAGAACCCCAATTTAAAACTTTTAATAAGAGTGACATTTCGGACATCATTGGATTTAGAAACCATGACTCTCACATATGGCTTTCAAAAATCAACATATTTTGCAGAGACATACTAGATACATATATGAGCAAGTTTCAAAAGTAAATGAATACAAATAGATGAACTTAAGACCGCCTAAAACACCCTACAAATTCGGATTCTACAAGCAACAGAATTGACAGCAAACTTCCCCGGTAAACCAGATCGTTTTTGACTTATCAAATCAAGTCCAAAATTCATGAAAATTAACAGGCATGTACTTTGATGTGTTAGGAACAACTTTCATTTGAAAAAGATTTCAGAAAAACGAACGCAACATGGTCAAAATGGTGGATTACAGAAAATGGTCGTAGTGAATCCTAAGTTGACAGATTCACACTGTTATGATAAAAGGGTTGTAACTCGGTTTCTACTCAACCAAAACCTCTAAAATTCGACGTGTATGATATTAACTTACTGTAGGAGTGATTAGGATGGTCAACTCGAGTTTTGATGGTCCCTAGTGCGGGAGAACAGTCCGCGAACTCAACGCCGTGGCTGCGTTATTTGGACAAGTCTAAGATTTGAGATTTTGTAATCCTGAATTTGAGTTTATGGACAAGGATAAAAGTTAGGAAGGATTTACTTACTGCCTTGATGATTCGAGTGTGGAGTAGTCGAACTTCGAAGTTGAAGAACACTAAAGAAATAAAACTCTCAACACTATGATCTATGCTATTCTCGCCAGTAGAAGAGTTGGTTGGGAAATGATAATGGAATGGCTGAATTTTTTTTTAAGGTTTGGAGAATGTGAATGAGAGCTTAAACTGCCCACTATAGCCTCATAATGTCTTATTAAAAATCACCTTCAATTCCGTCATAGAATGGCACATAATTAGGGATGATTTCTTTGACTACACAAGTCTTATCCGTCCAATATCTATCCGTCCAAAAATCATGGCATTGACAACACTTGATTTCCATAATCCTAAATGTATCTTATTAGTGATAAAATAAAAGAAATAATACTACACTACTTTATCTAACCATTTGTGCATGGACTTGTTGGTCCCGTCTAGACCATGCATCGGAGAAGTATAAATAACCATAATATAATAATAATAATAATAATAATAATAATAATAATAATAATAATAATAATAATAATAATAATAATAATAATAATGATGATGATAATGATGATGATGATGATGATGATGATGATAATAATAATAATCATAATAATAATAATAATAATAATAATAATAATAATAATAATAATAATAATACAAGAAACGAATTTCTTTTGGCTACTATCTCGGGTATTACAATCTACCCTCCTTAGAAATCAACTTCGTCCTCGAAGTTGGGTCGCACTCGGAAAGAGAAACCAATGTAGACAAGCAACTTGAACGCGTAGACATATTGAGGCTCGAAAATTAAATTTTTGCCTCGACGCGTGACAACTCTTTGCGGGGTGTCACATCCTCTCCCCCTTAGGACTTCAGTTATGTCCCCATAACTGCCTATTCATTATTCTCAAGAAGGTTCGGGTTTTGATCTTGTTCCTTGTCACCCTCTCCTTGCTGAAGGTTCATCAGATCTACTCTCTTTTCAATTGTTTCCTCTGGCGTTCGACATTCCCTAGCCTTGTGACCAAACTTGCCGCACTTATAGCATGCTCCAGGCCTCGGGCACTGGCGCACCAAATGTGCATGGTTGCATCGTGGGCAGTGTGGTATGAATGGACCACGGTTGTCATTTCCTCTGTTGTTGAGACCTTTCCTTTGATTCCTTCGAGATCCATCGCCTTTCCTAAAATTGTCATTGTTGTCTTTCCGATTCTTCTTCTCAAGTCCTTGCGAGTCATTGCTCGACTCACCATTGTCCTTACGCTTCAGTTGCTGGACCCGAGCAATTGCTACAGCTCGATCATATATCGCCTGCAGGTTCGTGTATTTTCCTCCTACAAGTATCTCCCGGATACTAAGGTCCAGACCCATTTCGAACTTTTGAGCCTTGTCAGAGTCAGTTGGTACCAACCTCCTAGCAAATCGGACTAGCTCCTTGAATTTGGTATAGTATTCTTGCACCGTTTGTGCACCTTGTCTAAGGTTGATAAACTCCTCATATTTTGCAGTCTTGGTGCTCAAGGGATAGAATCTTTCTCTCAAGGCTTCCTTAAAATCTTCCCAGAAGTAGACATTCTCATTCTCAATCAAACCTCCTTGAAGGTTTTACCACCATTCGTCCGCTTCACCACTCAAGTAATAGGTTGCCACCCAGACTTTCTCATCCTCCGGGCATTTGACAACATTTAGGAGTTTGTCGAAAGTACGAATCCAATCCTCCAACTTGGCCGGGTCCTCTTGGCCGTCATAATGGGGTGGTTTGTAGGGGTTCACCAATGCTAAATGGTTGACTCGGGCTACCGGTGGTGGTACACCCGCTTGTGCACGTTGCACTTCAGCATTTCCCAATGCTACAAGAACTTCCTCTACAGTTTTCAAACGTTCCTCCATATTGTTGGGCACAGGAGGCACTCGTTCTCCTAGGTTATGAGGAGTCCCATTGTTGTTGGGCATGTTGGGGAGGTCAAAGTCAATGTTGTTTGGGATTACATTCCTTGGTCTTCCCCTAGGTGCCATTCTCTGTTATAAAAGTACGCGAAGATGAGCTTCTAATCTAAGGCATGTTAGAGTCAAGAAGATCTAAAAGATATGAATGGTAAGGGGAGAATGATAGACGTGGGCACGCTAAGTATTCTTGTTCAACATCTTAAGACTAAAGCAAGATTACCCTCAAGTTAGCGCCTCTAAGTAGATGTCAAGCCGAAATCTATAACTAGGAATGTTATTTAACACAGATAGTTCATATAAAAAGGTTAGCGCAAATATGTATGTATGCATGTGAATCCCCTCGAAATAATTTTCATGCAATATGATTTAGACTTGTCAAAATAATTTGTATACATATTTTCCATGGGTTTTAAAATAAAACTCATTCCATTGAAGTAATGCTTTAAAAAATTTAAAAATAATAGTTAAAATTTTTGGGACGAAAATAATAAAACTTTGAGTTTAATTAAAGTATAAGTATTGGGCTAAAAAAAATATTTGGGCTTCAAAAATTTTGGGTTTAGGAATATTTGAGCTAAAAATAATTATCTGGGCTTAACTAACAAGTGAATAAAAATATTAGGCTAAAAGTTTGGGCTTTAGAAATAATAGTTTAAAAATAATAGCTTAAAAATATTCCGGGATCTGATACCACTTTGTAACACCCCGGTTTTGGTAACCCGGGATGCCACCGCCACACTTCCCAAGCAAGACACGACTTCATTCGAGCTCACTTGAGAGATGCAAGGCTAAGGTATTTCAAAAACATAAATATAAATCAAGCCCATTGTATAATAATTTAAAATTAGCATAACATAATCCATGCATAATAAAATAATCGCAGCGGAAATTTAAACTTGGGCCGATATGGCCAAAACGCAATGTATAACTTAAAAATAAAATGCGACATAGAGTTAATGTTCATATTCCCGAACCCGATGAAATGTGTAATACCCGAGAAATCAACATCGATTATTAAATCCGAAAATTAAAGATTGGATTTAACTATCGCAACCGAAATAATTCCGAGAGAGCGGAATTAAATATTTTCGGACGATAGCAACTCGAAGAAAGTTATCGGATTATCCAACAATCATGGATAATTCATGTTATGATTTTTAAAGATTAAAAATCATAATATTATAAAAAAAAATAAAAAAAATAAAATGCGCAGCAGGTGGCCGCGCGGCGGCGACGCGCCGGCGCGCCACCCGCGCGGCGGCGGCGGCAGGCGGCGATTCAAGCGCTGCACGCGGTTTCAACTCCGATTTTCGAAAATTTTCATTCCCAATCGACCCAATTCAGATCCTCAGTCATTATAGGATGTTGTGAGATGCATTGGATAAATTTTAAGTGCAATAAACTCCCATTCAAGTTGGAAAATGGGGGTACATGTATACAATGTGAGATTAAATGAACCAAGTGGTTCAAGGTTGGTGAATGTGGGATTTGGGAACTTTAATTCGTCCCTTGACTGCTATTAATCCTCCTTAGCTGTCCTAGGAACATTAGGGCAGCTCTTGGGAAGCTTAAAACTCCCTATACTCATCCAAAACCAGTCACAAACCCACCCTCTTTACCTAATCCGGATTTCAGAAACACAATTGAGAGTAGTGAGTTTTTGGGAAAGTTCTTCGGTTTTCCAGAGACTTTGGTTGATCCTCAAGCATCCTAGGTGATCATCCATTGATAGGTAAGTGTTCTAATCCATCCCTTGTGCCCTAACTTCGAATTTCAAGCCTCAAATCTAAGGAACTCTTTCAATCTCTCCAAAATAGGATTCGTTCGGTAGAACTTCGGAAGAGTGGGCTGTCCCGGACGATTGTGGAGATTCAACCAAAGGCGTTTTCGATCCTAATCTCTTCTAAAGTAAGTTAGTGTTGTGCCTTTCAAATTTTAGAGCTTTTGGTTGAGTATCCATTGTGATACAACTCGAATCCCATTTCTTGCCAAATCTGTTCGTTACGGTTTTATCAGTATAGTTTCTTTTGTTCATCGTTTTTCATCTAGATCCGTTCATTTTTGGGAAATCTTTCCTAAATGAAAAATGTTCCTAACATAAGAATATGATCTTTGTAAGTTTTCACAATTTTTGGACATGATTTACGCGTCGAAAAATCATCTGGTATTTCTGAGTTTTCTGATGACAAAATTAGTTTCATGGTGTAGTCAGTTTTGTTGTCCGTATTACTCCTATCTATAATCGTTTTCAATGGTTAGTTTCTTCATGAAAGTTGTTGATCTATGTGTCTAGATTATCCCTGTAAAAGTTCAGAATTTTTAGATCACTCTTGGAATTGTTATGAATTTTTAAAGGAACTGTGGTCGAGTGAACAGTATTCCTATACCCTTTGAAAGATGAGTTTCTGAAATGATTTTTTAGGCCATTTAGATTCCGAATTTGATAAAGCCTATTTCTAAGAAAAATGCTTATTTTGATGCTTTCTAGCACCTGTAAAATTTTCAGAATCTTCTAAAAAGTTTTACTACATTTCCTAGTACGAATTTGATGACTGCCACAGTGAGGCTTTTACCGGAAAAATTGGTTTCGTGCGTTTTGATGAATTGTGAGTCAATTGCTACTCATTTGTGAAAATTATGAAATCTGGAAATGTAATGATGTTTTGTAATGGTTAAAATGCAAATTTTGAAACTTTGTAAGTTTTGATCGAGTTAGATGCCCAACTTTGGAGGGTAAGTGCACTTGGCGTGAGCTCGTTGGGCCGCCCCCTCTTTTGGTGGCCAAAACGGCGCCAAGGAATTTATGTTGCGTGTTAGTATGAGTCTATACTCCTAGATGTATCCGTATGGGTTATCTAGGGCTCCGGAGTGTGTCTGTATAGGGTCCGCTGCTTTCACATTTGTTGATACCATCGGCTTGTGGACATAAGCGCCCAAGCGGGTAATTTGATCTTAAACGGCTTAGGCCCAGGATCGTTGATACCGGCGGCTTGTGGACATAAGCGCCCAAGTGGGTAATTTTTGGATGTCCTCGATCAAAATGAGCATTGGTAATTATGCATGTGTTATAGTGTAAGAATTTCCGTAAATTATTTTACTCGCTTATTTTTAAAAATTAAATTCCTATTTTTTTTATTACTCTTCTAAAAACTTTAAATTTTGTTATGCTATACATTAACTTACGCAGTACCGTTTGTACTGATAAATTGTTGTTTTCTATTTTCTCGCAGAGTAAGACATGGCACGTCGGGATGGGATTTCTCAATAAAGAACTTGTCGTATTTATTTTATTTTAAATTTCTCGTATTGGACTTGGAATGTTGAACTTTGGTTTTGGCATTCTGTTTGGCCTTATTTTGCTTCCGCACTAATTATTTATTACTGTTATGCATGTGATACACTGATTTAAATTCGGGCGTATTTGAATGCATTTTAAAGTATTTTAAAACTTGGTACAACTTAGCCTTAGCATTTTTCTAGATAAGCTCGACTTGGTTCGGGTCTTGTTTAGAAAAATGTGGCGGTAATGCCCTGGCCTGGGAAATCAAATCCGGGGTGTTACAAAGTGGTATCAGAGCCCGAAAATTTTAAAGCTATTATTTTTCGGCCCACTATAGAGGCCCAAATTATTCAATATTATTTTTAAAGCATTTTGAATATTATTTCCATGGAAAAATGAAAAATTTTTGTTTTAAAACCCATGGAAAAGAATATCTCAAAAATTCGACAAGTCTTAAAAAAAATTAGTACTATTTTTGGGGGGAAGCATGTGCATTAACAAAATTATTATGTGGTAAATCCCTTAATGTAAAATTTGTATGTTAGATGGCCGACCCAAGATTAAGGACTCTATCATGCGTTTATTATGCTCTATGTCCGACATTACGCATGAGCTTCGCCACATTACCAGGGACGCCGCGAATGATAGGAATAGAATTGTGGCATTGGAAGAGAGGATTGAGGTGATGACTATTAGGACTAACCAGATGGCTGCTCGCCACGACGCACTGGCAGCTGAGTTTGAGGATTGCCGTCATCATGTGCACATGTTACAGGGACGTATGTTTGCATTGGAGGAGGCAATAGTTGGGCTGCAAAATCAGCTCAATCCTGAGCCGGAGATGGAAGAAGAGGAGGAAGAGGACCCGGATGAGTTTATCAACATTGTGGATGAGGATCCCGAGGAGGTCGTGGAGAACCCTCCACTGCCTCTTGGCACTGACGAGGAGATTGAGGCCGATCGCAGGATGCTCGGCTACTCCCCTGACTACTTACTTTAGGCGTTGCATGCTACTTTTGTGATGGACTTCTTTACTTGTTTTTACTAGTATTCCGATTCCGTACATTGCGTATTAGCGTTATCACATCTTGTTTACCTTATCGTTATCACATTTTACGTAGTGGGAACCTAGTAGTATATGATGATGTAGCCCTTATTATCAATCATTATGATCTAGTGGAAATTTCGTACTAGTGTTTTTCCTTCCTTGTCCATTTCGGTGTTCTTCGCACTTAGAGTTTTGAGATAGAATTCTGATCGTAGTCTAACTCGACTATTAACCTACATCTAACTGCGAATCTAACCTCTGCGTGCTTGGTCATCAGAATGCCGCCAAGAGGGAGACCCCAAGCTGAGATCCCAGTGAACGCTAACACTCCAGTTGGTGCGAACCCGCCAAACCCTGGAGGCCAACCTAATCCTGCCCCTAATGCGATGGATGAGCGACTGTGGACAGTTGAACAAGTCCTCATTGCTTTAGGAAACGCAGAAGTTAACCGAGCACAAGCTGCAGTGCCACCTCCAGCCGCAAGAATTAACTATTTGGCGATGGTGAACTCCTACCAGCCGCCCCACTACGAAGGACAGGAGGATCCTGCAAAATTGGAAGACTGGATCCGAACGTTTGACAAGCTCCTGACTGCCGTCGGCTGTCCCGAGAACGAGAAAGTGAGGGTGGCGACATATTATCTGAATGGGGAAGCTGATGAGTGGTGGCAGAACCACCAAGCGGGGCTGGCCGAGGGTGAGCACGAGTATTTCTGGGCGGAATTTAAAGAGATGATGAGAGAGAGGTTCTACCCTCTCAGCACCAAAGTTGCTAAGTACGAAGAGTTTATCAACCTTCGTCAAGGCACTCAGTCGGTTCGGGAGTATTATGCAAAGTTCAAGGAGCTCGTTCGATTTGCTCCTAGGCTTGTACCGACCGAAGCTGACAAAGCCCAAAAGTTTGAGATGGGGCTGAACCTGAGCATTCGAGAAATTTTGGTGGGAGGACAGCATGCAACTCTGCAAGCTGCATATGACCACGCAGTAGCGATTGCCCGAGTACAACAGTTGAAGCGAAAAGACAATGGAGAATCGAGCAAAGGCTCGAACAACTTTGACAAGAGGAACAGAAACAACAACAACAACTTCAGGAGAGGAAACGATCAAGGAAGGAACGAGGGCCAGAGGAGGCCAGAAAACAGAGGGTTTAACCAGGGAGGTAACGGCCACCGGAAGCCGGAGAATCAGGGCACTTTCATACCTAGGTGCCAGCAGTGCAATATTTCGCAACTGGTGAGAGAGTGTCCGAAACCAGGACCGTGTTATCGTTGCGGCCGAGAAGGCCATATGAGGAAGGAATGTCGCACAAACGAGGATCGTATCGATAAGAGGCCGGATTTGCTGAATCGACCTCAAGGGAATAGCCCAGCTGGGCAGAACCAGCAGAACAACCAGGGACAGAGGTTTCCTCAGGGTCAGAGGCCGCCTCAAAATCAGAACCAGCAAGGAAACCAAGGGCGACCGGTCGGACGCCTCAATGTCATCAATCAGGCAGATATGGCTACCCAAGGAGAAGTAATAACCGGTACGTTTACTGCTTTAAACGTATCTGTTAAGGTTTTATTCGATTCAGGCGCAAGCTGTTCTTTGCTATCTCCAAGAATTAGGTCTGCCTTAGATCTTCCAGCGCCTAAGAATATTAACCTAGGAATTCAACTACCATCGGGTAAAATGGTATCGTGTTCAAAACGATATGATGGAATCCCGATTGTGATCAAGAACATAGAATTTTTCGCGAACCTAGTCGAATTTGAGCTCAAAGACTTTGACATTATCTTAGGAATGGACTTTCTGACTCAATACAAGGCGGTTATTGAGTGTCAGAAACAGAAAATATCTCTAGCCAAGAGTCGAGGAAAGAGGGCCATTTACTACATGCAGCCTTAGAAGAAGGGTGCCAAGGTAGTAAATGCAGTGAAGTTCTGCAATCTCATGCAGAAAGGATATCAGCTGTACGCCTGTTACGTGCATAACCTGGAGGACGAGGGGAATAAGATCGAGAGAATTCCAGTCGTGAGCGAGTACCCCGACGTCTTTCCTGAAGATATCCCAGGAATGCCTCCCGAGTGTGAAGTTGAGTTCACAATCGATCTGGTGCCCGGAATCGAACCCGTATCGAAGGCACCGTATCATATGGCACCCGCGGAGATGAAAGAACTGAAGGAACAACTTGAGGAGTTGTTATCGAAAGGGTATATTCGGCCGAGCACATCACCATGGGGTGCACCAGTCCTGTTCGTCAAGAAGAAAGACGGTGGACTCCGACTGTGCATAGATTATAGAGGCCTTAATCAGGTAACAATCAAGAATAAATACCCGCTGCCTAGGATCGAAGATCTCTTCGATCAGCTGAAAGGAGCGGCAGTATTTTCAAAAATTGACCTGAGATCGGGATACCACCAACTGCGTATCGCCGAGCAAGATATACCCAAAACAGCTTTCCGAACAAGATATGAGCACTACGAATTCACCGTAATGTCCTTCGGTCTGACTAATGCTCCCGCAGTATTCATGAATCTCATGAATAGTGTTTTCTGTGAGCTACTAGACTCATGTGTTGTCGTATTTATCGACGACATCCTAGTTTACTCGAGGAATGAAGAGGAGCATCGGAGTCATTTGCACCAAGTACTCGGACTTTTGAGGAAAAATTAACTCTACGCGAAGCTGCCAAAGTGCGATTTTTGGATGAAAGAAGTCGCCTTTCTGGGTCATATAGTATTGGCTCAAGGAGTATCGGTTGACCCGGCAAAGATATCGGTAGTGTCTGATTGGCCGGCACCGACAAGCCAGACTGAGGTAAGAAGTTTCCTAGGACTAGCCGGATACTACCGAAGATTTGTGAAAGACTTTTCAAAAATTGCGAGACCAATGACCCAGTTGTTGAAGCAAGGGTTGAAATTCGAATGGACAGCTGAGTGTGAGCAGTCATTCCGAGAGCTTAAGGAGAGACTCACATCAGCACCGGTCTTGGCATTGCCATCAGAAACTGAGGATTATGAGGTATACAGTGACGCCTCGAAAGAAGGTCTTGGTTGCGTGCTAATGCAAAACCAAAGGGTGATTGCTTATGCATCGAGGCAACTCAAGCCACACGAAGAAAACTATCAGACACATGATCTGGAATTAGCAGCGGTAGTGTTCGCTCTTAAGATCTGGCGACACTACCTATATGGACGAACTTGTCGGATGTTTACAGATCACAAGAGCCTCAAGTATATATTTACTCAGAAAGAGTTAAATATGAGGCAAAGGCGATGGCTCGAGCTGATCAAGGATTTCGACCTGGACATAGCCTACCATGAGGGCAAGGCGAACGTCGTTGCGGACGCACTGAGTCGCAAGACGAGGCATACGACGAACACACTCATTTTACCTTGGGGACTGTACATGGACTTAGCCAAGTTGGATACTGAACTAGTCCATTATGGGACCGTGGTAGAGACAGTGAATGCCATAACACTTGAATCTACCGTATTTGACGAGATTCGAACAGCTCAACCGGAGGACGAGAATCTCAAGAGAATCAAAGAAAAGATTGGTGAACGAAAGGCGGTAGGATTCACAATCCATGAGGACGGAAGTATCCGTTTCAAAGGAAGATGGTGCGTTCCTCATAAGTGCGAGGAATTGAAGAGAAAACTCATGGAAGAAGGCCACAGTACACCTTATTCAGTCCACCCTGGTGGGGATAAGTTGTACAAGGACTTAAAGAAAATTTACTGGTGGCCGCGGATGAAGAAGGATGTTGCCGACTTTGTGGCTAAGTGCATAACCTGCCAGAAGGTGAAGGTAGTGAGGCAAAAGCCGTTAGGATTGGTAAAGCCATTGGAGATCGCAAGCTGGAAATGGGACAGCATCTCCATGGATTTTGTTTCAGGGTTACCAAGATCTCCCCGAGGAATGAATAAAATTTGGGTAATAGTTGACCATCTTCATACCAATGAAGGAAAATTGGTCGATGGATCAAATAGCTAAGGCATATATCGAGAACGTAGTCCGAAGGCACGGAGTACCACATGATATTATCTCAGACCGAGATAGTAGATTCGTCTCCAACTTCTGGACTAAACTACAAGAAGCCTTAGGAACCCAAATCAAGATGAGCACAGCGTTTCATCCAATGACGGACGGTCAGACTGAGCGCACGATTCAGACGCTCGAGGACATGCTAAGAGCGTGCGTACTCGAATTCAAGGGAAGTTGGGAAGACCACTTGCCGTTAATTGAATTCTCGTACAACAACAGTTATAACGCAAGTATTGGCATGGTACCGTTCGAAGCGCTTTATGGACGAAAGTGTCGCAGTCCGTTGTGCTGGACAAAAGATGATAATTCGGTAGTTGTTGGACCGCAACTCATTGAAGATATGAGCAAACAAATCAAGGCGGTTCAACAGAAAATGAAGGCCGCACAGGACAGGCAGAAGAGTTACGCCGACACTAGGCGGCAAGTGTTGGAATTTGAGGTGGGAGACAGAGTCATGCTGAAAGTGTCGCCCATGAGATGGGTGATGCGATTCGGTAAACGAGGAAAGCTGAGTCCTCGCTACATCGGTCCGTACGAGATTCTGGATCGCGTAGGTACCTTGGCTTATCGTTTGGCACTTCCACCAGAATTGTCGCGAGTGCACAACGTATTTCACGTTTCTCAATTGAAGAAATATGTGCACGACCCACCTCATGTTTTGCAACCCGACGTGATCGAGCTGGATGATGACCTGACATACTAGGAATATCCGATCGAGATACTTGATGTCAAGGAAAGGGTCACAAGGAACAAGACTGTGAAGATGGTGAAGATCCTATGGTCAAATCATGGCACTGAGGAAGCGACGTGGGAATTGGAAGCGGATATGAAGCAGAAATATCCCAACCTTTTCCGAAGCGACTCAGGAGCAGTTATGGGGGCATAACTACAGTCCTAAGGGGGAGAGGATGTGACACCCCGCACAAGAGTCGTCGCATACCGAGGTAAGAAATTTAAATTGCAAGCCTCAATAATTTCTTTGTGCCAATTATTTTTCCGAAGTACGACCCAACTTCGAGGACGAAGTTGATTTCTAAGGGGGGTAGACTGTAATACCCGAGAAATCAACATCGATTATTAAATCCGAAAATTAAAGAATTAGATTTAACTATCGCAATCGAAATAATTCCGAGAGAGCGGAATTAAATATTTTCGGACGATAGCAACTCGAAGAGAGTTATCGGATTATCCAACAATCATGGATAATTCATGTTATGATTTTTAAAGATTAAAAATCATAATATTATAAAATAATAATAATAATAATAATAATAATAATAATAATAATAATAATAATAATAATAATAATAATAAAACGCGCAGCAGGTGGCCGCGCGGCGGCAACGTGCCGGCGCGCCACCCGCGCGGCGGCGGCGTCAGGCGGCGATTCAAGCGCTGCACGCGGTTTCAACTTCGATTTTCGAAAATTTTCATTTCCAATCGACCCAATTCAGATCCTCAGTCATTATAGGATGCTGTGAGATGCATTGGATAAATTTTAAGTGCAATAAACTCCCATTCAAGTTGGAAAATGGGGGTACATGTATACAATGTGAGATTAAATGAACCAAGTGGTTCAAGGTTGGTGAATGTGGGATTTGGGAACTTTAATTCGTCCCTTGATTGCTATTAATCATCCTTAGCTGTCCTAGGAACATTAGTGCAGCTCTTGGGAAGCTTAAAACTCCCTATACTCATCCAAAATCAGTCACAAACCCACCCTTTTTACCTAATCCGAATTTCAGAAACACAATTGAGAGTAGTGAGTTTTTGGGAAAGTTCTTCGGTTTTCCAGAGACTTTGGTCGATCCTCAAGCATCCTAGGTGCTCATCCATTGATAGGTAAGTGTTCTAATCCATCCCTTGTGCCCTAACTTTGAATTTCAAGCCTCAAATCTAAGGAACTCTTTCAATCTCTCCAAAATAGGATTCGTTCGGTAGAACTTCGGAAGAGTGGGCTGTCCCGGACGATTGTGGAGATTCAACCAAAGGAGTTTTCGATCCTAATCTCTTCTAATGTAAGTTAGTGTTGTGCCTTTCAAATTTTAGAGCTTTTGGTTGAGTATCCATTGTGATACAACTCGAACCCCATTTCTTGCCAAATCTGTTCGTTAGGGTTTTATCAGTATAGTTTCTTTTGTTCATCATTTTTCGTCTAGATCCGTTCGTTTTTGGGAAATCTTTCCTAAATAAAAAATGTTCCTAACATCTTGAATATGATCTCTGTAAATGTTCACAATTTTTGGACATGATTTAGGCATCGAAAAATCATCTGGTATTTCTGAGTTTTCTGATGACAGAATTAGTTTCTTGGTGTAGTCAGTTTTGTTGTCCGTATTACTCCTATCTACGATCGTTTTCAATGGTTGGTTTCTTCATGGAAGTTGTTCATCTATGTGTCTAGATTATCCCTGTAAATATTCAGAATTGTTAGATCACTCTTGGAATTGTTATGAATTTTTAAAGGAACTGTGGTCGAGTGAACAGTATTCCTATACCCTTTGAAAGATGAGTTTCTGAAATGATTTTATTTAGGCCATTTAGATTCCGAATTTGATAAAGCCTATTTCTAAGAAAAATGCTTATTTTGATGTTTCCTAGCACCTGTAAAATTTTCAGAATCTTCTAAAAAGTTTTACTACATTTCCTAGTACGAATTTGATGACTGCCACAGTGAGGCCTTTACCGGAAAAATTGGTTTCGTGCGTTTTGATGAATTGTGAGTCAATTGCTACTCATTTGTGAAAATTATGAACTCTGGAAATGTAATGATGTTTTGTAATGGTTAAAATGCAAATTTTGAAACTTTGTAAGTTTTGATCGAGTTAGATGCCCAACTTTGGAGGGTAAGTGCACTTGGCGTGAGCTCGTTGGGCCGCCCCCTCTTTTGGTGGCCAAAACGGCGCCAAGGAATTTATGTTGCGTGTTAGTATGAGTCTATACTCCTAGATGTATCCGTATGGGTTATCTAGGGCTCCGGAGTGTGTCTGTATAGGGTCCGCTGCTTTCACATTTGTTGATACCATCGGCTTGTGGACATAAGCGCCCAAGCGGGTAATTTGATCTTAAACGGCTTAGGCCCAGGATCGTTGATACCGGCGGCTTGTGGACATAAGCGCCCAAGTGGGTAATTTTTGGATGTCCTCGATCAAAATGAGCATTGGTAATTATGCATGTGGTATAGTGTAAGAATTTCCGTAAATTATTTTACTCGCTTATTTTTAAAAATTAAATTCCTATTTTTTTATTACTCTTCTAAAAACTTTAAATTTTGTTATGCTATACATTAACTTACGCAGTACCGTTTGTACTGATAAATTGTTGTTTTCTATTTTCTCGCAGAGTAAGACATGGCACGTCGGGATGGGATTTCTCAATAAAGAACTTGTCGTATTTATTTTATTTTAAATTTCCCGTATTGGACTTGGAATGTTGAACTTTGGTTTTGGCATTCTGTTTGGCCTTATTTTGCTTCCGCACTAATTATTTATTACTGTTATGCATGTGATACACTGATTTAAATTCGGGCGTATTTGAATGCATTTTAAAGTATTTTAAAACTTGGTACAACTTAGCCTTAGCATTTTTCTAGATAAGCTCGACTTGGTTCGGGTCTTGTTTAGAAAAATGTGGCGGTAATGCCCTGGCCTGGGAAATCAAATCCGGGGTGTTACAAAATGCACGTGCTCAATTGTCTTCGTACCCTGAGAGAAGAATCTAAACAACGGGTTTTATCAGTATATAAAATACTGAGTAAGTTAATACGCAACACAACAAATTTAGAAAGTTTTTGAAGATTGTTTTAAAAAGGACTTTTATTTAAAATACGGAGAATTTAAGATCACGAGATAAGCTTCTTGTTCTCGCATAAACCAAAATTTCATTTTTTTTATTTATTTTTTTTTCAGTATGATCGAGATCACCGTATCCCGCTTGGGCACTTATGTCCACAAGCCTCATAAAACACAATTTTCTAGGGCCCTTATGTCCACTAGCCTTACAGATCACCATTCGTCAGGGCTCTTATGTCCACTATCCTTACGCTTGGGCTCTTATGTCCACAAACCTCATAATCAATATTTCATAGTATCCAACTCGATCATACATCACAATATTTCAAAAGTTCATAATTTAGTAAAAAACGAGTTTTCGACACGGATTCACAAATTCCGCCAAAATTCATATTTTTCCCAAACAAAACCAATTCAACCATAGTTTACGCCAAACCAAATTAAAAATCCATTTGATACCCGATGATTACGAAATTTTGACAGTGAATAGCTAACACATGGAGGAACAACTTTTTAGTTTTATAATTTTCGAAAATAAGTTGGGAAGGGCCTCAAAAATAATCTTTACAGCAGAACATAAGAAATGCATTACAAGGCATGACTTCCAATAATGAACAGTAAACACTTTTAGGCATGGAAACATAGCAAAATATTTTTAAAAATTCTGAAGATTTTACAGTAGCTTAAAAACATCAAAATAAACATTTTCTCTAGAAATAGTCGTTTCGAATTGAGGACTCTTTCTAAGTCAAAAATGCAATTTACAGAACCCCAATTTAAAACTTTTAATAACAGTGACATTTCGGACATCATTGGATTTAGAAACCATGACTCTCACATAGTGCTTTCAAAAATCAACATATTTTGCAGAGACATACTAGATACATATATGAGCAAGTTTCAAAAGTAAATGAATACAAATAGATGAACTTAAGACCGCCTAAAACACCCTACAAATTTGGATTCTACAAGCAACAGAATTGACAGCAAACTTCCCTGGTAAACCAGATCGTTTTTGACTTATCAAATCAAGTCCAAAATTCGTGAAAATTAACAGGCATATACTTTGATGTGTTAGGAACAACTTTCATTTGAAAAAGATTTCAGAAAAACGAACGCAACATGGTCAAAATGGCGGATTACAGAAAATGGTCTTAGTGAATCCTAAGTTGACAGATTCACACAGTTATGATAAAAGGGTTGTAACTCGGTTTCTACTCAACCAAAACCTCTAAAATTCGACGTGTATGATATTAACTTACTGTAGGAGTGATTAGGATGGTCAACTCGAGTTTTGATGGTCCCTAGTGTCGGAGAACAGTCCGCGAACTCAACGCCGTGTCCGAATGGCTGCGTTTTTTGGACAAGTATAAGATTTGAGATTTTGTAATCCTGAATTTGAGTTTATGGACAAGGATAAAAGTTAGGAAGGATTTACTTACTGCCTTGATGATTCGAGTGTGGAGTAGTCGAACTTCGAAGTTGAAGAACACTAAAGAAATAAAACTCTCAACACTATGATCTATGCTATTCTCGCCAGTAGAAGAGTTGGTTGGGAAATGATAATGGAATGGCTGAATTTTTTTTTTAAGGTTTGGAGAATGTGAATGAGAGCTTAAACTGCCCACTATAGCCTCATAATGTCTTATTAAAAATCACCTTCAATTCCGTCATAGAATGGCACATAATTAGGGATGATTTCTTTGACTACACAAGTCTTATCCGTCCAATATCTATCCGTCCAAAAATCATGGCATTGACAACACTTGATTTCCATAATCCTAAATGTATCTTATTAGTGATAAAATAAAAGAAATAATACTACACTACTTTATCTAACCATTTGTGCATGGACTTGTTGGTCCCGTCTAGACCATGCATCGGAGAAGTATTAATAACCATAATATAATAATAATAATAATAATAATAATAATAATAATAATAATAATAATAATAATAATAATGATGATGATGATGATGATGATGATGATGATGATGATGATGATGATGATGATGATGATGATGATGATGATGATAATAATAATAATACAAGAAACGAATTTCTTTTGGCTACTATCTCGGGTATGACAGTAATAATAATATATCGCAGCGAAAAATGTAAAGTGGGCCGACATGGCCAAAACTCGGGGTTTACATGTCCTATATGCAAGTATCATAAAAAGCGATAAAACAATGTTTAATAATTCTATCCCCCAATGCACATGCTATGCATTATCTCCGTACTCTGAAAGAAAGAGAAAAACAACAATTTTATCAGTATATAAAATACTGAGTAAGTCGATCCTAACATAGCAATAAAGGGGTTTAATTAAATAATTAAGTTTTACTCCTAGGCATACATACAAAAATATTCTATTTACCAATTTAAAAATAAAAATTTAATTATATATTTGAACATGCATAAAATTCATAAATAATAATTTAACATATTATAAAATTTAAGACATAAATTTAAATGCAAGATTTAAAGACAAGAGTAAATAAATAAATACGTAAGAAGTATCAAGTCTTTTAATTTGTCCCATTACGTCTCCATTTCTCAATATTTAGTGTAGCCGGTCATCCGGCGGCCGCAGCCGTTTCGTATTTCAAGTATTTCAAGTATTTCCAAGTATTTCACGATTGCATCACAATCTCGTCAAGTTTAGCCGGTCATCCGGCGGCCGCAGCCGTATCTGGCATACCCAAAACACTCCGGATCCTCGGGAAATCCATACGGATAATCCCGAGAGTGTAGGCCATGTATCTCCCGCCGTTTGGCGTAGTATCTCATCTAAATTCTCTCGTCCATTACAGGCCCGAAGAGAAAGGCTAGAGGGGCACCCTGCAGAGCATTCACCATCCGCCAAGTATCTAATATGTTTCAATTTAGTGTAACGGGATTTTTCAAAAGTATGGATGTATCGTATTTCAAGGTCTCGACCGTTTGTTTCGGAATTTCAAAATCTCTTCGATTTAAAATCATTTGGCGTCACAGTTTACGCCTTTTTAATTTAAAAATTCATTTCAAGTCCAAAAATTCTGAAATTTTCACGGTATCTCAAAAACACCCTAATGAACAACTTTCGTGTTTTAACAATTTCATAATAAGTTGAGGAAACATGTCAAAAATCGAGTTTATTGCACAACATGTACACTGTCAGGATTCAGGTTTACCACAGTTCAGAAAGTTGGCGTTTTGACATAACAAATGGACTCCAAAAATTCTGAAATTTTATATGGAGATACTAGACATGCTTATCTACAACTTTCATTTAGATTGCAAAGACCAATTCAGATTAGAAAATATAGAAACAGGCTCATCAAGTTCGGACATCAACACTGTCAGATTTTCGAAAACGTTTTACAAGGCGGTTTATGTACGGATCATTTTGGGGTAGCAAACCTTGATGAAAATGGCTGAAATTTTTACACAGAATAGATTAATGTGTTAGAAACAAAAGTCTAGTTTTGAGTTTCTCGGATTGGATTCTCGAAATATGAGTTTTAATCGGATTTCAGAAATTGCGCAAGATAGGGTTTTTAGGTTCGGTTTTTACGTTTCGTTACAACGTGACTAAATTGGACGCCCCTAAGCCACCCGTATTGATATGAAAGGCATTAACTTAGAGTAATGGTGTTCTTGAGTCATCCTAGGGTCGCTCGGCTCGTCCAAAGCTACTACGAACGGATCCTTGCACACGTTCTCTTCCTCATTCGGTCACGAGTGTGTTTACAAGTCCAATATTCGAAAGTTAGATTAAGGATTGGAGATAAAAATGAGAAAATGAATCTGAGTACTCCTTACCAATGATCTAAGGGATGTAAACCTTGATCTACACGTTCCTACGGTCGCCGTTGGTCGCCGGGACTCGCCGGGAGTTCGTCGGAAGTTCGTCGGAAGGGTGTTTTGGCTTGGGAGAGTTTGAGAGTGAATGGGAGGCTGTGGGAGGCTGACAATGGGGTGGAGATTAACCCTAACTCGCCCCTTAAGCTTT
Source organism: Hygrophila difformis (assembly GCA_030278955.1). Taxonomy (NCBI): domain Eukaryota; kingdom Viridiplantae; phylum Streptophyta; class Magnoliopsida; order Lamiales; family Acanthaceae; genus Hygrophila; species Hygrophila difformis. The sequence goes on along the minus strand of JAOANR010000009.1, from coordinate 39,225,918 downwards.
CCCCCCGTCCAAATTCACTTTCCATAGTCGGGGTCGAATTATGGCAAGAAACCGCCGAAAACGCGTGAATGGCCGCATTCTGTGGTGCCACGCGGTGGTGGCGCGGTGGAAGGCCAAACACCGCGCGGCCTCCGCCTGGACCTCGGTCCGGGTGGGTCCGTGTGATCCGATCCGTCGGGTCTTTTCCTCCTCTCTTTCGGGCTTCTATCCTTCCGTGTTTTCAGGCTCGACTTTCCGGGATCTTTTCAGATTATGATTCCCACCCTAATTTTATTCCGACTTAATTTGATTTCATGTCTGAAATCTTAGGTCCGTCGGTCTTGGGTTTTCTTTCGACTTCCGTACATTTTCGATTTTACGGGTTCTCGGGAACAAGACCTCTTTTCTCATCGGATTAAATTCTTGTTTTATATCCTAAAATCAACGGGTATTACAATTACAGTCTACCCTCCTTAAGAATTAACTTCGTCCTCGATGTTGTGTTTTATCATCTCGCGAGTTCGGGAATTGTTTGATTAAGTGACTGTACTAGTGTGTGTTGTTGTTTGTTATTATTTGACTAAACCCAGAATTGAAATTTCCAAGTTGCCTACGTACCCCGTGAAGGGATCAAGTCATTACGTAGTTCAAAACAATTCGAATTTGTTTATTTGGGGTACAAAATATTCGGGCCGTTACATCCTCCCCCTCTTAAGACTACAGTTATGTCCCCATAACTGTGGTTGCATTATCTTGGAATAGGGTCGGGTAACGTTCCTTCATATCCGCCTCTAATTCCCACGTTGCCGTCTCGGCTTCGTGGTTAGACCAAAGAACCTTGGCCATTCTTATGGTCTTGTTTCTTGTTACTCTCTCCTTCACGTCAAGTATTCGTACCGGAATTTCCTCGTAGCTCAAGTCATCGTCCAATTCAATCTCCTCCGGTTGGAGTACATGGGTCGGATCGTGTACATACTTTTTCAATTGTGAGACATGGAACACATCATGGACACGAGCAAATTGTGGCGGCAATGCTAGCCGATATGCTAGGTTTCCCACTCTTTCTAGGATCTCATATGGTCCTATGTATTGTGGATACCTTCAGCATGACCTTATCGCCGATTTGAAATTCCAAGTCTTGTCGTCTCACATCGGCATAGCTCTTTTGCCGGTCCTGAGCGGCTCTCATCTTTCCTTGGATTATTTTGATTTGTTGAGCCATGTCCTCAACAAGTTGCGGTCCAACTTCCATAGTCCTATTGTTCTCTTCCCAGTTCAATGGGCTTCGGCACTTGCGTCCATACAGTGCCTCGAAAGGTGCCATGCCTATGCTAGCATGGTAACTATTGTTGTAGGAAAATTCGATTAGTGGTAAATGATCTTCCCAACTTCCCTTAAACTCTAGTACACATGCCCTTAGCATGTCCTCTAACGTTTGGATCGTTCTTTCTGTTTGTCCATCCGTCATGGGGTGGAACGCGGTACTCATCTTTATTTTCGTACCGAGGGCTTCTTGTAGCTTTGTCCAGAAATGAGAGACAAATCTACTGTCTCGGTCCAAGATGATGTCATGTGGTATTCCATGCCGCCGTACCACATTGTCGACATACGCCTTTGCCAATTGGTCCATGGACCAAGTATCCTTCATTGGGATGAATATGGCAGCTTTTGTCAACCTATCCACGATCACCCAGATTTTATTCATCCCTTTCGGTGAACATGGTAACCCCGACACAAAATCCATTGAAATGCTATCCCATTTCCAACTCGGGATTTCCAATGGTTGCATTAGCCCTAGGGGTTTTTGACGTACTGCCTTGATTTTCTGGCAGGTGAGGCATCTGGCCACAAATTCAGCTACCTCTCTTTTCATGTTCGGCCACCAATAGTTCTTCTTTAAGTCCTTGTATAGCTTGTCGCCTCCGGGATGAACCGAGTAGGGGGTATTATGGCCTTCCTCCATAACTTTTTGCTTTAGGTCAACACATTTTCGTGGTATACACCACCTTCCCTTGAAGCAGATGCTTCCGTCCTCATGAATTCTAAAATCCATTGCCTTTCCATCGGCAATGCTCTTCCTAATTTCTTCCAACTTCTCATCACCCAGTTGGGCGAGTCGTATTTCGTCGAATATGGTAGGTCCCACTACCATTGCATTGACGACTTCGTTTATGGTGCCTGGATGCACCAGCTCTAGACTCAATTTCGCCAAGTCTCTGTATAACTCGGCCGGTATCATGAGTGAATTTGCCACGTGTTGAGTCTTTCGACTCAAGGCGTCGGCTACTACGTTGGCTTTTCCTTCGTGATAAGCAATCTCCAGGTCATAATCCTTGATTAGTTCCAACCATCTTCTTTGCCTCAAATTCAGCTCTTTTTGCGTGAATATATACTTAAGGCTCTTATGGTCGGTGAACATCCGACACTTACGCCCGTAGAGATAATGTCTCCATATCTTTAAGGCGAACATGACTGCAGGTAGTTCTTAGTCGTGCGTCGGGTAGTTTTCTTCGTGTGGTTTTAGTTGACGCGATGCGTATGCTATAACCCTTTGATCTTGCATTAGCACGCATCCCAATCCTTCCTTCGAGGCGTCGCTGTACACCTCGAAGTCTCCATCCTCTGATGGTAACGCCAATACTGGCGCTGTGGTAAGTCGTTCCTTCAAATCTTGGAACGCGGACTCGCGCTCCCTGGTCCAGACGTATTTTACCCCTTTCTTCAACAGCTGGGTCAACGGACATGCGATTTTTGAGAAATCCTTTGCAAATCGCCTGTAGTATCCTGCCAATCCAAGAAAACTTCTTATCTCAGTTGGGTTCTTCGGTGGCACCCACTCGGTCACTACCGAGATCTTTGCCGGGTCTACTGCCACTCCGTTGACGGATACTATATGCCCAAGAAATGCCACTTCTTTTAACCAGAAGTCGCATTTGGACAGCTTACCATACAGCTGATTTACTCGTAAGATCCCTAACACTTTGTGTAGGTGCTCGGAATGTTCTTCTTCGCTTTTCGAGTAGATCAAAATGTCATCTATGAACACCACCACGGATTGATCTAATAGTTCTCAAAATACGTTGTTCATGAGATTCATGAACATCGCGGGGGCGTTCGTTAACCCAAATGATAGCACCGTGAACTCATAGTGTCCGTAACGAGTTCTGAACGCCGTCTTTGGAATGTCCTTTTCGGCGATCCTTAACTGGTGATATCCAGATCGTAGGTCGATCTTTGAGAATACTAAAGCTCCTTTCAGTTGGTCGACTAAGTCTTCGATCCTGGGCAATGGGTACTTGTTCTTGACGGTGACTTGATTAAGTCCTCTATAATCAATGCATAGTCGTAGACCTCCGTCCTTCTTCTTAACGAATAAGACCGGGGCTCCCCATGGAGACGTGCTCGGCCTTATGTATCCCTTCTCCAACAACTCCTCGAGTTGTTCCTTTACCTCTTTCATTTCCAGTGGCACCATGCGGTAAGGAGCTTTTGAGACCGGTTCCGTTCCCAGAATGAGTTCTATGGTGAATTCAAGATCTCTCTCGGGCGGCATGCCGGGAACGTCTTCAGAAAATACATCCGGGTATTCTCTTACCACCGGAATGTTATCTACCTTGATTCCTTCGGCGTCAAGGTTATGAATGTAGCATGCGTACAACGCGTAACCCTTACGCATTAAGCTACATAATTTGAAGGTGTTAACTATCTTGTTAGACTTCTTAGGGGGCTGGGAGTAAAAGATGACTCTCCTCCCTTTGCTCTTTGACAACGTGATCTTTTGCTTTTGGCATTCGATCACGGCCTTATATTTGGTTAACCAATCCATCCCTAGTATGACGTCAAAATCCTTTAGATCGAATTCTACCAAGTTCGCGAAAAACTCTACGTTCTTTATAACTACCGAAATTCCGTTATAGCGCTTAGAGCATGATACTATTTCTCTGGATGGTAGTTGAATTCCTAAGTTAATCAGCTCGCACTTAGGTAGATCTGGTTCAGGTAAGACTCTTGATGATATTATTGAACAACTAGCTCCTGAGTCAAACAGAACTTTAACGGGCGTACTTAAAACATGGAACGTACCTCCCATTACGTCACCCTGCACAGGCACATCCTCCTGGTTGATAACATTCAACCGCCCCATTGGCCGTCCCTGATTGCCTTGTTGATCCCGGTTCGGGTTCTAATTCTGTTGCTGATTTGGGTTATGTGGAGGACGTTGATTTTGGTTGAAGTTCTGGTTTTGAAGGGGTCTATACCCCTGGTTGTTTCCATTCCGCCCATCCTGATTGCGGGGTTGCACTGGTCCCATGCCCAAGTCTTCCCTCTTGGTGATGTTTTCCATTCGAGTGCGGCACTCGTTCACCCAGTGGCCATTGCGACCACACCGGTAGCATGCACCCTGTTGGGGGCATCCCCTAGCCAAATGAGGCTTGCCACATCTTGGGCATGGTGGCACCGGCTTACCTTGGAAAAAGATTCTCCCATCATTTCCCCCATTGTTGTTCGGAGGGGGTCTGTTCAGGCCTCCTTGGAAGTTGTCTCCCCCAGAATTGTTACCGGATCGGTTATCCCTATTCCTCTTATCTTGTCCCTGAGATGCCCGACTGGGCTCTCCACTCACTTTCTTCTTCATTTGTTGCACCCTCGCGACAGCTATCGCACGATCATACACCGCTTGCAGGTCCGGGTAGTGGACGCCAGTGATCACTTCCCGTATGGTCAAGTTCAGCCCCATTTCAAATTTTTGTGCCTTTTCCACGTCTGTCGGCACGAGCCTTGGTGCGAATCGCACCAACTCCTTGAAACGGGCGTAGTATTCCTGTACGGTTTGTCCTCCTTGTTTCAACGAGAGGAACTCCTCGTACATCGCCGCCTTTGTGCTCATGGGATAAAATCGATCCCTGAGCAGTCCCATGAATTCCTCCCACGAGTAGGGTTCTTCGTCCTCAGTTAACTTGTCTTGCATGGCATGCCACCATTCGTCTGCCTCAGCTCCGAGGTAGTATGATGCCACGTGCACCTTCTCGCCAACTGGGCACCTCACAGCGTTTAATAATTTATCGAATGTTCGGATCCATTCCTCGAGTTTAGCCAGGTCCTCTTCGCCGGCGTAGCGCGGAGGGTGATATGAGTTCACCATATCTAAGTAGTTAATGCAGGCCTCGGGTGGAGGTACCGCATCTGCTTGGCCCTGGTTCACATGTGCGTTCCCTATCGCAATGAGAACCTCTTCTAAAGTGCGTAGGCGAGCGTCCATGTTGTTTGGCATAGGGTTTGCTGGCTCCTCCTGAGCGTGCACCCCCTCGTTGGGTATAGGCATATCCTATTGTTCAGGTGTTTCGTTGGTGTTGGGAGTAAAGGGTTGGGCGTGTGGTCTTCCTCTCGGTGCCATGCTGTTGCAAGAACAAGAGAGATTCTTAGATTTTCTTGTTGAAGTATCATATAATGCTTGTGAAGTGATTTATTAAATAATGTATAGTATTAACAGGTATCACTCCACTAGATCCAGTTAGTAGAGGTTGTTTAGAGTTTTGTATATTATTTATTGTTGTTGGAAGTTGTTTAACGCTTGTTGTTTGTTTCCGTTTGCGTTTTCGTTTTCGTGTTGGTTTTTTTTTCATGAACAGTAACATGTTCAGGTTTTTTTTTTAAATATAGGGTCTAGGGTTTAGGGTTTTCAGGGTTTGGGGTATCATTGTTTGATTATTGTCTTTATATGGTATATATATGTCGTTTATTCATTAATACTTGTATTTTTGTTTGGTTGTTATCTCTTTATTACATATGCATATGTTGTTTTATTTATTATTACCTTGTTCCTTTATTTGATCGAGGTAATTAAAGAATGATAATTTAAATAAATGTGAGGAATAATTTAAATATACTTGTATATAAAATAAATGCTTGTGTATTTATTACTCAAGAAATTTTTTTTTTATTTGGGTTACAAGCATTCGAAACAGAGGTAGTAGTGCTGATAATAGTCTAAAGGGATATATAAATAATAGTTCATCGGTATGGATCTCCAAGTCTAGATTGAATAGGTAGGTGCATCCTCGATGGGATCGTCCTCGTCGCTGGATACGTCAATGAGGGTGGGTTTTCCAACAGGCTCGGGGCTCTGAGGAAATACGTCATCCTCTAGGCTCATCAGTTCCATTCCTAAGTGCCCTACTTGCATCATCAGCTCGTTATCCTTGTTTTGAAGTGCAACCACTTGGGTTTGAAGTTCGCGACTTGGGCCTTGAGTTGAGTTATATCGTGATGGTCAGCTTCCCTAAGATGTCCCAAATGGGCCACGTTACCCTCTAGTTGTTGTACCCGAGTCTTGAAGTAATTGACATGTTGTTGTGACTCTAGATAGGCATTCATTAGTTTCATCATCAGATTCATCATGTTTGCATTGGGTTCGGCCATCTAATGTCAACAAGGAGGTTAGAGTTAGAACTTGTTTCGAGCAAAGTCAAGATATGCAAGAATTTAAATCTACATGAATATGCATATGCAATCCCCCCAATAAAAATTTATTTAATGTGTTTTTAATTTAAATTTAATCATGGATTTAAGTAATTAAAAAGTTGGGCCTCTATATTGGGCCAAAATTAATAACTTGGGCTAAAGTAACAAAAATATGGGTATTTGGGTCAAAATGATTGGGCCTATCATAAAAATTTTTGGGAAAAAAAATTAATCTTTGGGCTCAAAAATATTATTCTAAGTAGATAGGAAATTTTGGGCTCAAACTTTGGGCTAAAAATAATACTAGTAGTTAAAAATAATAATTTTTTTTAAAAAAACAATATTAGGTTTAAAATGATGGTTTAAAAATAATAATAGTAGCTTTAAAATATTTCGGGCTCTGATACCAACTTGTAACACCCCGTATTTGATAACCCAGGCCGGGATGTCATCGCCACACCTCCCTAGCCAGACACGGATTCTCCGAGCTTGCTAAAGATGTAATGCCCCAAAAATTTAAAACCAATTTTTGTGACGTCACTGCCGTGTTACCTCTCTTAAACTGTTGGCCAATCAATTTAAGATCAATAACACGTAGCCAAGTAAACAGAAAGCCAATAAACCAGAACATCAGAATACAAATCCAGAAAGGAAATATCACATCTTAACAGACGTCCGGCTTACAAGCCTAAATCGTGCGATATAACAGTCTCATCTCAACCGGTCAGAGATACCAAGTAAAACACAAAACAGAACATAGTGCACCGATCAATACCACAAACAGTACGAGATAAGGTAATTGAGTCATAGCATAATATTCAAGACAAGCACATAAGTCCACAACATGCTAATGCATCTCTAGGTAGATCACTCATCCCCAAACCCCACATCATGATCAGGCTCTGCGTCCTCCTCGGGAGTATCTATACATAGAAACAATTGCAAAGGGTCAGTACAAGGTACTGAGCAAGAGTAGAAATAACCGGCATAAGGGAAGACAAGAATTAACATAATTCTATAGTAGTGTATATATATATATATATATATATATATATATATAGTACATACATAAACATTATTAGGCATAGCATAATAAGTGCACAATGTAAATAGATGAACATCACACCGTCCCATACCGGTGCTTCAACCACTGCAAATAAAATGAATGATGGATGATGAGATGTAATGTTATGACCTATGAGGTCTATCTACCCTAAATGCAGCACATAAGAATGTCTAGCGCGCATCCTAAGTACCATGGTCGGTATTCCCCCCCATATAAGGGTCCACTCCCCTTAATGGTCGGGAGACATACCCACAGTGCCCCCGCTGCGGACACTAACAGCTGAGAATGTGGCTTACGGCAAGCGGGTCAGGCTATGGATCATGAGCCCTTTATCAGCCAAATTTCCAGACTACGGATATACAATCCTTATCAGTCTCAATGCTCAGGATAAGGTATTAACTATGCCCAATCGGATACCGACTCGTAAGCATAGGATACCCAATATCCTCGAAAGCATAATTTAGATTCATAATCATATCAACACATGTCCATACGTAAATTAACGCATCATGACAAAATAAACAACTCATCGCGAGTTAAGTATAAACAACGTATCGGCACCAACTCTCACATCAACATAGAAGCGACGCAAGACTCAATCTCAACTAAGGCATAGTAGATCACCGCTAATCGCAACTAAGTTCCAAGATTGTGAGCATAATGATAGTTCAAGCTTGCTAGGATCATATTTAGAGACATAAGGATGACCAAAGAGCAAGAATAGACAAAACGGAGAAACAAGAAGAAAAATCGAATTTGGCAACAGCAGGTGCCACGCGCTGCCCGCGTGCAGCACGCGGACACCGCGTGGTCCGCGGCGTCTCAACAGAGACGCCGCGCGCTGATCACGTGCGGCGCGCCAACGGCGCATCGGTCGGCAGAGGCTGTCGGACATGGCGTTTTCCGGCCATTCCGGCAGTTTAGCCCCCAATCGAACCTATCTCTACCCTTGCCTTCGATGTAGACGAGTCTCCAAGCTCCTCTCCTCAACCTCCAAGCTCCCAATCTACAATTCCAAGCCTACATTGCAAGAATTCAACCCAAAGTATCAAAATCTCCCAATCGCACTCCAACACCAACTTGCAAGTATATTTGAGTTGAAACTCCAACTTAGGCCAACAAAACCAAGTCAAAAACTTACCCAAATACCTCAATACAAGCCTCAAACTGAAATTGGTGGAAATCCAAGCTCCAAATCAACACCAAAAGCAAGAAACCTTCAAACACCAAATTTTCGCCACTTTGAGAAACACCCCCAAAAACATCTCAAAGGCTCTTCAAAAACAAGATGTAAATGGTGGAAATTACTTACCAAAGCATATATAAACAATCCCCCAACTTGATTTGAGCTCAAACTTGCCAATTCCTTCCCAAGGGCACCATTTTTCTCTCTTCCTCCACAAAAACGGGATGAGCCCTAATTTTCTAAGTGTTGGGTGCAAATGAAAGGGGTATGGCTGATTTGGGGTGTTTTGATGGAATGTGGGTCGACCCGGGTTGACAAATGGGTCGGGTCGGAAGATGGGTTAGTGGCTTGGTTACTTGTCTTGACCAATTCTACCATTTAACACCCATTTGAGTACTTGACTCTTATTATCTTGTGAGTTGAACTCACTTATTCCCCCACTTAAATCTTCATTCACCTACAAAATAATCCACATACCAAGTCTTTTGTTAATTAACCATAACTAAATTAAATTAATTATGAGTTAATTAAATCGGGGTGTTACAATCCCTCGCCCTTAGGATCATTCGTCCTCGAATGAAAAGTATGGATTAATGTTATTACCTCATTGAATTGGAGTTAAATCCAATTCGGGATAACGCTCCGCCATGCCGTCCTCTGTCTCCCAAGTGGCATCCTCTACGCCATGTCTCGACCAAAGTACTTTCACCATTTTGTTCACCTTATTGCGAAGTACCTTTTCTTTAGTGTCTAGAATCGCCACGGGGTATTCTTCGTATTCTAGGCTGTCATCCAACTCCACCTCCTCCGGTTGTATAATCTTGTCAGGATCCGAGATAAACTTCCTCAACTGAGAGATGTGGAAAACGTTGTGCACATTTCCCACCTCAGCTGGAAACTCTAACCAGTATGCGACCTTCCCAATCTTCTTAGTGATCTCATAGGGGCCTATAAATCTGGGACTCAGTTTCCCCTTCTTCCCAAACCGCCTCACGCCCCTCATGGGTGACACTCTCAAAAGTACCCAATCTCCAACCGCGAATTCAATGTCTCTCCTGGACAAATAAGCATAACTCTTCTGACGATCCTGGGCTTCCTTCATTCTGTCCCTGATCACCCGCACCACCTCAGTGGTCTGTTCAATAAGTTCAGGACCCATCACCGCTCGTTCTGAAGGGTCACTCCAACATAAGGGTGTCCTGCACCTTCTTCCGTATAAGGCCTCGAAAGGCGCCATACGAATACTCGCGTGATAGCTATTGTTGTAGGAGAACTCCACCAAGGGTAGGTGTTCCTCCCACAATCCTTGAAAATCCATCACACACGCCCTCAACATATTTTCCAAGGTTCTGATGGTCCTTTCAGTCTGTCCATCAGTCTGAGGGTGCCACGCAGTACTCATACTGATCTGTGTCCCAAAGGTTGTCTGCAATTCCTTCCAAAACCTTGACAAGAACCTGGAATCTCTGTCGGAAATGATCTCCCGAGGGATACCAAAACGTCTAACCACATGTTGGATGTAAGCGCCAGTCAACTGTTGCATGCTCCAGCTCAATCTCATCGGTTTTAACACAGCACTCTTGGTTAGTCGGTCCACAACTACCCAAATAGTATCAAATCTGCTCCGTGACCTGGGTAGCCCGGTGACAAAGTCCATAGCAATGGACTCCCATTTCCAAGTAGGACCATCCAAAGGTTGTAATAAGCCTGAAGGCCTCATATGCTCGGCTTTCACCTTCTGGCAAGTGGAACACCTAGACACAAATTCTGCCACTTCCTTCTTCATGCCTTTCCACCAATAGTTTTACCTCAAATCCTTGTACATGTTTACTGCTCCTGGATGTATAGAATAAGGTGTGCAATGTGCTTCCTCCATAATCTTTCTTTTCAACGCTTGATCTTCCGGAGGCACACACCAACGGTCCTGAAACTTGATCATATCCTGGCTATCAATCACAAAGTCTTCCGCCTTACCCTTACGAATCTGAGCTCTTAAATGCATCATCTCTTGACTTACAGCTTGACTCAGTCTGAGCTCCTCGAGTAATGATGGCACCACCGTCATAGCATACAACCTCGCTATCGTGCCGTAAGGTACAACCACAACACCTTCCTTGTCTAACTCCTGCCTCAACTTCCAAGGGAGAGTAATCGAGTTCAGTACATGTCCTTTCCTGCTAAGTGCATCAGCCACTCGGTTTGCTTTCCCTTCTATGTACTAAATACTCGTGTCATAGTCCTGTAAAAACTCCAACCACCTCCTCTGTCTACCGCTCATCTTATCTGCAGTGTAGAGACATTTAAGATTCTTATGATCCGAGTAGATTTGGCACTTGGCGCCATAACGATAATGCCTCCAAATTTTTAATGCATGCACGACCGCTGCCATCTCCAGGTCGTGAGGTGGGTAATTCAGCTCGTGAGGCTTTAATTGTCTAGAGGCATACGCAATCACCCTTCCATACTGCATAAGTACACACCCAAGTCCTTGATGAGATGCATCTGTGTATACCTCATATTCCCCCAACTCATCAGGTAACACTAGGATCGGAGCCTCTGTCACCTTCTCCTTCAATAGATCAAAAGCCTGCTGACAGTCCTCACTCCAATGAAATGATACATCCTTCCACAATAACCGAGTCAAGGGTCGAGCAATGCTGGCGAACCCCTCGATGAACCTTCTGTAGTATCCCACCAATCCAAGGAAACTACGTACCTCACTGACATTAGTTGGAGGATTCCACTCCAACACTGCTTCGACCTTCGCGGGGTCTACTGAAATTCCTTCTCCTGACACAATATGCCCAAGGAAAGCCACCTGATCCAACCAAACTCACACTTCGAAAGTTTGGCATACAACCTGTGCTCCCGAAGTACCTGTAAAACTGTCCTGAGGTGTTCCTTGTGTGTCTTTATATTGGGAGAGTATACCAAAATTTCATCAATAAAGACGACCACACAAACGTCTAGCCAAGGTCGAAAGACGAGATGCATTAAATCCATAAAAACTGCTGGGGCATTAGTCAGCCCAAATGGCATCACTGTGAACTCAAAATGGCCGTACCGCGTTCGGAAAGCTGTCTTTTCACGATCTCCCTCTGCCACCCGAATCTGATGATATCCCGATCTCAAGTCGATCTTAGAGAATGTAGATGCACCCTTCAACTGGTCAAATAGGTCATCAATCATCGGCAGTGGGTAACGGTTCTTGACTATGACCTGATTGAGCCCCCGATAATCAATACACATCCGTAAGCTCCCGTCCTTCTTTTTGACAAAGATTACCGGTGCTCCCCAAGGTGAGCTGCTAGGCTGAATGTATCCTTTATCAAGTAGATCCTTAAGCTGTTTCTTCAACTCCCTCAACTCAGCAGGAGCCATTCGGTACGGGGCCTTGGCAACTGGTGCCGCCCCCGACACCAAGTCAAGGGCAAAGTCTATCTCCCGGGCAGGTGGAAATCCGGGTATCTCATCAGGGAACACATCTGGGAACTCCGATACAATAGGAATCTTTGCAATTGTCGAACTCGAGGGTGCTGGTGTCATCTCACGCACGGAACAAAAGTACACCGGATACCCCTTTCGAATTAAGGCTGCAAAAGTGACAGAAGATACCACTCCAATGTTAGGAGGGTAATAAATCACTTGCTCACCTTCCTCATCGGTGAAGGAAATCCTTGGTATTCCGCAGTCCAATCTGGCTCGGTACTTAGATAGCCAATCCATTCCCAAGATCACGTCAAAATCGGCCAAATCCAGCACCACTAGATTCGCTCTGAACTCTCGATCTTTGATGATTATCTGTGCATCGGGTTTAATCCACTGGCTCCGCATGAGGTCTCCCGAAGGTAGCGTAACAGGGAGTTGATAAGCCTCCAGTGGTCCCATATCATTCTTGGTTACGAATTCCGATGATATAAACGAGCATGATGCACCAGAATCATATAAGGCATAAGCAGGCACATTATCAACTAGTATAGTACCTACACATTCAACAACATAAGGCACTACCTAGGTACTCGTTACAGATGGTTAGATCAATTAAGATTGAAATTGAACAATGTAAACTTACCAGTCATGACATCGTCTCGCCCATCTAGCTCAGCCCGCTCAATCACGTTGAGGCGGCCTCCACGGCCCCTCTGTGGTCCACGACCTCTGTCTGCACCTCGTCCACGCGACGCATTCCCACCGGAAGCACCTGAAGTAGTACCTCCTGCTCGGCCCACCAACTGTGGGCACTGTGGCCTCAAATGTCCTTCCTGTCCGCAATTCCAGCAATGGGACCCGCCCCTGTACTGTGACTGTGCATAAGTCGGAGCCCTAGAGGTCTCTCCACCACCCCTCGGCCTCGGCTGTCCCCTCTGGGGTCTGCTCGATCCCCCTGAATCCCTACGACGCGCGGTCCACACCCGCTGCACATCAGCGCGAGCCCTCTCAATGAATAAAGCCTGATCATATGCTGAAGATAAGGATGCGTGTTGTGTGCTAAATCCTGTCCGGATCTCAGCCTTCAGTCCATCAACAAACCTTGAAACCTTATCTTCCTCACCAGCAACTAGCATTGGTACATACGACATGAGTTCCACAAAACGACCGTAGTACTCAGATACTGTCATGTTCCCCACTTGCTCTAAGTTGAGGAACTCCCTCTTCTTAACATTCATCATCTGTGTGGTGAAAAAGTGGGATCTCAAAGCGTGACAGAAAACCTCCCATGAGAAATCGCGTCTCGCAATGAGGTCACTCTTACACGACCTCCACCAATGGAGCGCTGGTCCAGTAAGATACTGCCGTCCCACCCTGACTTTCCAATTCTCTGGACAGTCTATATTCTCGAAGATCTCCTCCATATGATAAATCCAATCAGTCAGAGCAACCGGGTCTACTCCTCCACTAAAGACCGGCGGCTGATAGTGCCTTGCTAGATGCACGTAGTCCACGGGTTGGGGTGGTGGCTGTGCAGGCTGATTCGCCTGCCCCTGATACATCCCATGCATAGCGTTAAACATGTATTGCATAAACTGAGGGTCGAAGGGCATCTGCCCAGGTGGCGGTGGTGATGGAGGCACTGGTTCGTCCTCATAATTCAAGTCATCCTCCACCTCCATAGGTTCTTCATTTGGGACATTATCCCCATGATCATAGCCAAGCCCGTCATCCTCGTGGTACTGTCCACGACCCCCAATAACTGGCCCCGGATTCCTACGACGCCTTCCCCTCCTCCTGGGCTCTCCATCCCTGCGCGGTGGCATCCTGCACTCATAACATAACGAAATATTCAGCAACATTCGGTAAATAAGAATAATTCTTTACCGAACATCAATTATTAAGTATAGATCCCCCGGAATATCCCTATGGATTGATCATGGGTCGATTCACAAACCACAATCCAACCATATAGGGCACGCAGATATCCAAAACAATGCAATCAACAAGAATATAAGCAGAACCAGAAGCAATTCCTACACTATATGCTTTCCCCCACACACCTCACCACATGCTTGTGTCAAAATTCTAAGCACATACGAGCAAACATGGCTCTGATACCAACCTGTAACGCCCCAAAAATTTAAAACCAATTTTTGTGACGTCACTGCCGTGTTACCTCTCTTAAACTGTTGGCCAATCAATTTAAGATCAATAACACAAAGCCAAGTAAACAGAAAGCCAATAAACCAGAACATCAGAATACAAATCCAGAAAGGAAATATCACATCTTAACCGACGTCCGGCTTACAAGCCTAAATCGTGCGACATAACAGTCTCATCTCAACCGGTCAAAGATACCAAGTAAGACACAAAACAGAACATAGTGCACCGATCAATACCACAAACAGTACGAGATAAGGTAATTGAGTCATAGCATAATATTCAAGACAAGCACATAAGTCCACAACATGCTAATGCATCTCTAGGTAGATCACTCATCCCCAAACCCCACATCGTGATCAGGCTCTGCGTCCTCCTCGGGAGTATCTATACATAGAAACAATTGCAAAGGGTCAGTACAAGGTACTAAGCAAGAGTAGAAATAACCGGCATAAGAGAAGACAAGAATTAACATAATTCTATAGAAGTATATATATATATATATATAGTACATACATAAACATTATTAGGCATATCATAATAATTGCACAATGTAAATAGATGAACATCACACCGTCCCATACCGGTGCTTCAACCACTGCAAATAAAATGAATGATGGATGATGAGATGTAATGTTATGACCTATGATGTCTATCTACCCTAAATGCAGCACATAAGAATGTCTAGCGCGCATCCTAAGTACCATGGTCGGTATTCCCCCCCATATAAGGGTCCACTCCCCTTAATGGTCGGGAGACATACCCACAGTGCCCCCGCCGCGGACACTAACAGCTGAGAACATGGCTTACGGCAAGCGGGTCAGGCAAAGGATCATGAGCCCTTTATCAGCCAAATTTCCAGACTACGGATATACAATCCTTATCAGTCTCAATGCTCAGGATAAGGTATTAACTATGCCCAATCGGATACCGACTCGTAAGCATAGGATACCCAATATCCTCGAAAGCATAATTTAGATTCATAATCATATCAACACATGTCCATACGTAAATTAACGCATCATGACAAAATAAACAACTCATCGCGAGTTAAGTATAATCAGGGGTGTACCAAGTCCCACGTATCGGCACCAACTCTCACATCAACATAGAAGCGACGCAAGACTCGATCTCAACTAAGGCATAGTAGATCACCGCTAATCGCAACTAAGTTCCAAGATTGTGAGCATAATGATAGTTCAAGCTTGCTAGGATCATATTTAGAGACATAAGGATGACCAAAGAGCAAGAATAGACAAAACGGAGAAAAGAAAAAAATCGAATTTGGCAACAGCAGGTGCCACGCGCTGCCCGCGCGCAGCGCGCGGACACCGCGTGGTCCGCGGCGTCTCAACAGAGACGCCGCGCGCTGATCACGCGCGGCGCACCAACGGCGCGTCGGTCGGCAGAGGCTGTCGGACATGGCGTTTTCCGGCCATTCCGGCAGTTTAGCCCCCAATCGAACATATCTCTACCCTTGCCTTGGATGTAGACGAGTCTCCAAGCTCCTCTCCTCAACCTCCAAGCTCCCAATCTACAATTCCAAGCCTACATTGCAAGAATTCAACCCAAAGTATCAAAATCTCCCAATCACACTCCAACACCAACTTGCAAGTATATTTGAGTTGAATCTCCAACTTAGGCCAACAAAACCAAGTCAAAAACTTACCCCAATACCTCAATACAAGCCTCAAACTGAAATTGGTGGAAATCCAAGCTCCAAATCAACACCAAAAGCAAGAAACCTTCAAACACCAAATTTTCGCCACTTTGAGAAACACCCCCAAAAACATCTCAAAGGCTCTTCAAAAACAAGATGTAAATGGTGGAAATTACTTACCAAAGCATATATAAACAATCCCCCAACTTGATTTGAGCTCAAACTTGCCAATTCCTTCCCAAGGGCACCATTTTTCTCTCTTCCTCCACGAAAACGGGATGAGCCCTAATTTTCTAAGTGTTGGGTGCAAATGAAAGGGGTATGGCTGATTTGGGGTGTTTTGATGGAATGTGGGTCGACCCTGGTTGACAAATGGGTCGGGTCGGAAGATGGGTTAGTGGCTTGGTTACTTGCCTTGACCAATTCTACCATTTAACACCCATTTGAGTACTTGACTCTTATTATCTTGTGAGTTGAACTCACTTATTCCCCCACTTAAATCTTCATTCACCTACAAAATAATCCACATACCAAGTCTTTTGTTAATTAACCATAACTAAATTAAATTAATTATGAGTTAATTAAATCGGGGTGTTACAAATGAGATGCAAGGCTATAGGTATTGGGAAGAGTTTTAAAACAAGTACGGAATTTATTTAAAAATAATAATAATAATAATAAATCTCATCCACACATAACAGTGATAATAATAAGTCGCAGCGGAAAATAATAAAATGGGCCGACATGGCCAAAACTCGGGTTTTACATGCCCGATATGCAAGTATCATAAAAGCGATAAAACAATGTTTAAATTTTTCCATCCCACAAATGCATATGCTCATGCATTTTCTCCATAATCTGAAAAAGAGAAAAACAACAATTTTATCAGTATATAAAATACTGAGTAAGTCGATCCTAACATAGCAATAAAGGGGTTTAGCTAAATAATTAAGTTTTACTCCTAGGCATGCATACAAAAATATTCCATTTACCAATTTAAAAATAAATAATTTAATTGTATACTTGAACATGCATTAAATTCATAAATAATATTTTAACATGTTATAAAATTTAAGACATAAATTTAAATACAAAATTTAAAGACAAGAATAAATAAATAAATACGTAAAAAGTATTAAGTCTTTTAATTTTCCCCGTTACGTCACTGTTTCTCAATATTTAGTGTAGCCTGTCATCCGGCGGCCGCAGCCGTTTCGTAAGTTTCTTGTGTAGCCGGTCATCCGGCGGCCGCAGCCGTATCTGCCATACCCAAAACACTCCGGAGCCTCGGAAAATCCATACGGATAATAACGAGAGTGTAGGCCATGTATCTCAATGCTGTTTTGACGTAGTATTTCAATAATATTCTCTCGTCCATTATAGGCCCGAAGAGAAAGGCTAGAGGGGCACCCCGCAGAGCACTCACCCTCCACCAAGGTATCTCATATCGTTTCGATTTAGTGTAATGGGATTTTTTAAAAGTATAGATTTATCGTATTTCAAGGTTTTCGAACTTTCGAAATTTCAAAATCTCTTCGATTTAAAATCGTTTGGCGTCACAGTTTACGCCTTTTTAGTTTAAAAATTCATTTCAACTCCGAAAAATCTGAAATTTGTACAGTGAACCAAAAACACCCTAACAACAACTTTCGTGTTTTAACGATTTCGAAATAAGTTGAGGAAGCATGTCAAAAATCGAGTTTATTGCACAACATATACGCTGTCAGGTTTTAGTTTTACCATGGTTCTGAAAATCGAAGTTTTGACATACCAAATGGACTCCAAAAATTCTGAAATTTTATACACACATACTAGACACGATTATCTACAACTTTCATTTAGATTGCAAAGATCAATTCGGACTAGAAAATATAGAAACATGCTCATCAAGTTCGGACATGTACACTGTCAGTTTTTGAAAAAGTTTTAACAAGGCAGTTTATGTTCGATGCGATTTGAGATAGCAAACGTCGATGAAAATGTCTGAAATTTTTACACAATATAGATGTTAGGATCAAAAGTCTAGTTTTGAGTTTCTCGGATTGGACTCTCGAAATATGAGTTTTAACCGGATTTCAGAACTTGCGTAAGATAGGGTTTTTAGGTTCGGTTTTTACGTTTTGTTACAAAGTGACTAAATCGGATGCCCGTAAGCCACCCGTATTGATATGAAAGGCATCAACTTACAGTGATAGGGTGTTTGGTCGTCCTAGGGTTGCTGGGTTTGTCCAAATTTGCTACGAACGGATCTCCTCAACGCCGAGCTTCCAACTTTGGCCACGATTTCAAATCGGAAGAAGAAATCCAATGTTAGATCGAGTTATCGGGTTTGAAAACTTAAACTAAAACCTATGAACGACTTACCACAATCTGGAGCACTAAATATCTTGTATTCCACGCCGCCTCCGTCAATTTTCATCGCCGGAAAGTGATCGGAAAGTTCGAAGTTGGTGATTTCGGGTGTTGGATGAACTTGGGAGAAATTGGGGAGTGTTTAGGGCTGCTCTGAGAATTCGAAATAATGAGTCTCAAGACCCCTAGAGTCGACCATATACACCTTCCCTTCATCGGGATCGAGTTTCCAAAGTCGGGTTTGAAAATATGGTAAGAAAATCGCTGAGATCGCTCTTGGGCAGCTGTCTGCTGCTGTCCCGCGGGGTTGGCGCCCTGCCTTCAGGAACACCATGCGGCTAACGCCTGGACTTCGGTCCGGGCGGGTCGTGCGGTCCGTCGAGCCTTTCCTCCTCTCCTTCGGACTTCTATCCCTCTATGTTCTCGGATTTCGATTTTCCGGGTCATTCTCGGATTACGATTCCCATCCTAAATTTAATCCGACTTAAATTGATTTCACGTTTGAAATCTTAAGTCCGTCGGTTTTGACTTCCGTGCATTTCCGACTTTACAGGTTCTCGGAAGCAAGACCTCTTTTCTCATCGGATTAAATTCTATTTTATATCCTAAAAATTACGGGTATTACAAAAGGGATCTGTCAGGGAACTTCTGATTATTGAAGCACATTTTGGCGACATGATGGGTCACTTTGGGAGGATTGCAATGATGAGCATATTTACAGAGCGTTTCCATTGGCCAGGGGTGGAGAAACAAGTTGCGGACGTTGTCAACAAATGCATCACCTGTCTCCGAGCCAAGTCAACTGCCAAGCCACACGGACTGTATCAAGCCTTGCCAGCACCAGAGGGCCCATGGATTGATTTATCTATGGATTTTGTTTTAGGGTTACCTTGCACTGCTCGAGCTAAAGACTCTATTTTTGTTGTGGTTGACAGGTTTTCGAAGATGGCGCATTTCATACCGCGCGCCATGACAAATGATGCGCACCACGTGGCCAAAAATTCTTTAAGGAAGTTGTAAGACTCCACGGTGTGCCGAGGACAATCGTTTCTGACAGAGATGCAAAGTTTGTAAGTTAACTTTGGAAATCCTTAAGGTCTGAAATAGAGACTAGACTATTATTTTCCACTGCTTATCACCCACAAACTGATGGTCAAACTGAGGCAGTCAATAGGGTCTTAGGTAATTTACTTAGTATTATTACAACATCTAGTAGCAAAAGTTGGGATGAATGCTTATCTTATATTGAATTTGCCTGTAACAGATATGTACACAGTGCCACACACATGTCACCTTTCAAGGTCATGTACGGTTTTAACCATTGACGCCACTTGATTTGTTGCCATTGCCTCGCAATGAGGATTTGAACATCAATGGCAGGAACAAGGCAAATGCAATCAAGTAAATGCATAAAGATGTGAGAGATAGTCTGGTCAAAGCGGCAGAAGGATATGCCAAATATAACAACTGGGGTCGGAAGGAGCTAAAACTGAACCCAGGGGATTGGGTGTGGCTCAACTGGAAGAAGGAACGATTTCTCGCTGGCCGACGAAACAAGCTATTTCCAAGAGGAGACAGACCTTTTAAAATTTTAGAATGGATTAATAAAAATGCATATAAATTGCAATTATCTGAAGAATACGGTCATGATAATCATGTCTTTAATGTTGCAGATCTGACTCTGTTCGAGAGGGACGAGAAAGATCATGGTCGGTTGATGGATCAACCTTCCCAAGGGGGGTGGGGATGGCATGGAAGCCGGAACCAGAGTACTGATAATCCCCGCATTTTAGAAGGACCGGTGTCCCAGCATCGTTACAGAAAGTTCACGCCCAAAGTTAATGAGTTGCTGACCCAGAATTTTGAAGACGAACTGTTAGAGGCCAAAACTGGAAAAATGGGCCTGAAGCTGCTGATCCAGATAGAGGAACACCCCAGACCCACTCAAATGGATTCGGAAGCCCATAACTTATCGAGAGCAGCCGGATGTCGATCGCTGGAAGTTGACAGAACCCCACCGGAACAACCGCCGAAAAATCGAATATTTTTGTTAGATTGTTGATTTGTAATTCAACAAGTGCATGCATGCACAAGGATAATTAAACAATTAGGGAGAGAGAGAGAAAAAAACCAAGTGGGCCCCACAAGATTGGAAGAAAAGCTGATTACGTCGCGAGCCTCGACTTATGTCGCTATCCTACTCTCGCGACGTAACCCTCCCTTTCACGGCGTCTGAGCAAGCGGACATGTCGCAAGCCTTACATCGCGATCCTATCGACTTACGTCGCAAGCCCCCTTTCGCGACGTAACCTTCACGACGTCATTTGAGAAGTTTCCGCACGACTACGTCGCGACCCCTCTTACGTCCCTAGACCTGTTTCACGATGTAAGGATCGACGTAGCCTCAGATCACGATGTAGTCTTGGATCACGACGTGAGCCATGCCTGAGGACCCCACATCGCAAGACCTCGCTTACGTCGCAAGCCGTGCTTCACGACGTAACTGTCTCGCGACGTCACAATGATGCACTCTGTGAAACCACATTTAAATGAGCTTAAATTGCACTAAAATATGTCTAAATTGCATGCATGTAACCTTATTTTTAGGGTTTTTAGTTTATATTTCATGTGATTTGTAAATATTAGTTATCATGGTTAAATTAAGCTTATTTGAGTTGAATTTACCATGTTTTATGCTTTTTAATAAGACTTTGGCAAATCTAATACATTGCGATGATGTTTCAGGCATTAAAATGAAGAAAAGAAGATGTTCGGAGGATAAAGATTGTCAAATTCGGATTTTACAACCCTAAAGTGTGCCCAGGATGAGCCACATCAACATGGCGGTGCCCAAAAAGACCTCGGAGCGCCACCCAGGCGCCGTTTCAACACTTAGAAAAATTTCAAAGATGAAAAAGCTTCAGGATGCGCCGCATGTGCATGGCGGCGCCAGAAATGGCCTCCGAGCGCCACTTTTGGCGCAGAGCGTGGAAAATTGTCAGGATGCGCCGCATCAATGTGGTGGCGCCGAAATCCCTTCCCGAGCGCCACCTGGCGCCTCCCGAACTCGGTTTTTAACACCGTTCTTCGCCTTTCTTCATCATTCAGACGCATTAGAACATCAGAAAACACTCTGCAAACACTGCACAATGGGAGAAGGCGGCCAGAAACACAAAATCATGCCGGAGGAATTGGACAAGATGTTGTTTTGATCGAGTTCTCCCTATTCTAGGTGTTGCCTTTCTTTTTCTTGCTTTGTGATGTTATGAATTTGCCACTAAATGTAATTTTCTATCATGTTTCGAATTGTAGATGGATTTCTATGTTGTTCGTGTTAGGAGTGATCTAGAACGGGAGTTCAGAATCACTTTAAAGTACGATTTCATCTTTTATAGAAGTAAAATAAGATCGATGTTTATATGTTTAATCTGGATTAATCTGTAATAATATTGGAATCTGAATTAGGATTGCTGTTTGCTGCATACATATGATCGATAATTCTGTGTTTAAAGGAATCTGCAATTCACATCATTAATGTCATACCACCTATTTTTCGCACATTTTTGTAAACTTTTGAACTACGTTATGGCTTGATCCCTTCACCGGGTACGTAGGCAGCTTAGAAGTCTTAATTCTAAGTTCAGTCACAAAATAACAAAACAAACAAAAAAAATACCCTTAGCACGAGAAAGGCCGTAACACAACTTCGAGGACAAAGTTGATTCTTAAGGAGGGTAGACTGTAATACCCGAGAATTTTCCAACATAAAATAAAACAATAATTAAATAAATAAACAATAAATACAATAAATACCATAAATAAAGAAATCCAGCAAATAAATAAATAAATAAGTAAAGGAAATGAGAAATGAGATTTTACTTAAAAAAGAATTAAAGGAATTTAATTAAATAAAAAGAATTGATTAAGGATAAGTAAATTGTACACCGAAACCCGACACCAATGAACTCGAGAATTCGAGCCCAAACATAAATTATACAGGGTTCCTACTTTCGTAAACCCGAAGATACCCCGAAAATCATAAAACGGGAGCATAGAGGGATAGAAGTCCGAAAGGGAGGAGGAAAGGCACGATGGATAGCACGACCCGCCCGGACCGAAGTTCAGGCGAGTTCGGCGCGGTGGCCGCGCGGTCGAAGAAGGGAGGGCGCGCCACGGCCGCGCCACCGGACATATTCGCCCGTTGCGTGAATCTCTCGCCCGAACGCGGATTTTTCGACTTCGGTTGAACATCTTTCGACTCAAGACCCTTAGGGTCAGATCTTGGACGCCCTAGGTCTTAGCTATCTATAAATAAAACCCCCTTGGAAGCCCGAACACTTTTACAAAACTTACAACTCTCTCTATACATTCAAAACCCTAATTCCGGGGTCGTCGGAGGCACGAAACCAAGGCGAATATTGGTTGGATGAAAATTCTGAGATCTCCAGCGTCGTGGTTAGTTTCGATCCAATCCTAGCTCAATATACGATTCGAAAATGAATCCTAATCGTCTCCTTTTTCCTTCTACACCTCGAATTGGATCTAGAGCGTAGAACCCGACGAACGGAGAGGAGAAACGGTGGACTGGAAGCCACGCCTTCAAAATAGATGATCCCGGACGTTCAAAACTCTGTAAGTTAGCCTTACATGGTTTTGGGAAGAATTAAAACGTTCGAAACTAAAAGATTTAAGAAGAGATAGAAAATCTGCCAACATGGTGTTTTTACCGATGCAACAGCTTTGCTAATTTTTCCGAACCTTAAAACGACCTCAAACGGAAAAACTTAAAACACAAAAAACGTTCCTAAGGCTTAGATCTATCTACTGTAAAATTTTCAGAATTTTAAGAGACGAATTGTTATGCGAAAACCAACCGAAACCGAACTGCTTGAAATTTGATCTTGAAATTCTTGACAGAACTTAGGTCCGATCTTGATCACGTTTTTGACATTAATTGTAGACCGATTTAGATCTTTGGCCGAACATGAAAGTTGTAGATAAATGTCTTAAAATGGTGTCTGTAAAATTTCATCAAATTTGGAGTTGTTTTGCTATGGTAGATTTCAATATCTTTAAACTGTGGTCTGCGAAATTCGGACAGATTTGTGTTTCTGCGAAATTTGACGTTTTTGACATGTTTCGGTATCTCGGATTGAAAAAGTTAAAACACGAAAGTTGTTCATCTCGACGTTTCTGAGCCAGTAGTGAATGGTCGGAATTTTTGGAGTTTAATCTGATTTTAGACGAATTTTAGAGTAAACGGTGGTTTACCGGAAGTCAAATCTTGAAATCTTGTTGAAACATGAAATTAACCTTTAGGGTTGAAATGAGTTGAAATATGATTTTTAAATAAACTAAATTGAAATCAGATTTTTGAAATTAAATCCCCTTACAAACTTGATAAATTAAAATTAGGGGTGAGTGCTCTGCAGGGTGCCCCCTAACGATTCACTTCGTGCCTTAATGGACGATGATGACCCCGCGCGAAATTGAGATATGATATTGCCAAAACGGCATGAGATATAGAGCCTACACTCTCGAGAATATCCACATGGGTTTCCCGAGGCTCCGGAGTGGTACTGGGTATGGCTGATACGGTTGCGGCCGCCGGGCTACCGGCTAAACTTGTTGAGATTGCGACGCAATCGTGAAATACTTGAAATACCAAATCTGGGATGTAAGGGGGAAATTAGAATTAAATTAAATTGAAATGTGTGTGGTTGTCTAATTAAATTATTTGAATGCTTTATTTAAATTATGGCTTTATTTTAAGTTGAATAGTTAATTAAATTAAATCGAATATTATGTTATTATCATGCTTTTATTTAATTATGAAATGAATGGCTTTTAAACCCTATGATCATGTCTGTGTTAACTTACTCAGCAAGTTGTGCTGACCAAACCATTTTTATTTTCTTTTCTTACAGAGTATGTGGAATGAGCATGACCATATTCATGCATGGGGGAAATTACAATTTGGGAAAACTTATCGTTTTTAAATTCGTACATTAGACTATATTATGAACGGGTCTGTTTAACCCGTGTTTTGGCCATGTCGGCCCTATTTACATTTTCCGCTGCAATACTATACTAAAACAATTATTTCCGCTGCGCTATGATATTATTATTTTCGAATTATATCGTATGGGCTGTTTTGAATGCTTTAAATATTTTAAATACTGCAATACCTAGCCTTGCATTCCTTTAGTAAGCTCGGAGAAACCGTATCTTACTAGGGGGATGTGGCGGTGACATCCCGACCTGGGTGACCAAAAACCGGGGTGTTACAAGTTGGTATCAGAGCCCGGCTATTTTTAACCTATTATTTTTAAACCATTATTATTTTTAAGTACTATTAATATTTTGACTATTATTTTAAATTTTAAAGTATTATTTCCATGGAAAATTTTTATTTTAAAACCCATGGAAAAAAAATATATATATAGTGCATTAAATTATTTTTGGGGGGAATCATCATTTGCATTTGCATATTGCATGCATCTCTTCTATGAACTTAGAATCTTGGCGAATTTGAACCTAGAATCTTGGCGAATTTGAACTTAGAATCTTGGCGAATTTGAACTTAGAATCTTGGCGAATTTGAACTTAGAATCTTGGCGAATTTGAACTTAGAATCTTGGCGAAGTTTAACTTAGAATCTTGGCGAATATTAACTTAGATCTCTTGCTTGCGGTAGATGGCTAGTCAAGATATGATGCCGTTGATGATCAGGATGATGAGCGTTCATCTTGATTCCCAACAAACCCTAGAGCAAATGAAGTACCGTATGGCTCAATTGGAGGCCAATTTGCACCACATGGGCAACTTGAGAGAGGCGGATCATCACCGCATAAACCAACTCGAACGCCAAGTCCAAACCCTCACTACACAAAACCTAATACTGAAGGAACACATCGATGCCCATGGGCAAGACTTGAACACTATCTTTGACGATCTACTGCCGCCAAGTTCGGAGGAGGAAGACCCGGAGGAGGATCCTGCTACCCCACCGGAGGACGTCTTGAGACGCTAGAGATTCTATTTTTAGATACTATTTTGCGAGGAAAATATTTCTACATTTGTACTAAAATTTCTTTTGAGGAAATAAAATGCCCGATTTATTTATAATAAATCGAAAAAAAAACCGGACAGACCTGTCCGTACGACAAAAAAAAAACGAAATAAAACAAATTAAAATAAAACCCCGAAGCGTACGGCGCTTCTTAGTTCGATCGAGCACCACGTGCTAAATTACAAAACACATATACATTTATAGAAATTGCTTAGACTATATGTTAAATTCACAAGTCCTAATCCACCCTATTTGTACCAGAATGGCACCCAGAGGAAGAGGAAGAGGAAGAACTCAACCCGTTCCCTAAACCACCACTGAAACACCTACCGAAATACCTCCAATTGTCACGGAACCGGCCCAACCTGTAGAGGAACAACCCCAAGGTGCGCAGGACGCCCCCGCACCGAACAATGTGGGCGATCGTCTTTGGACGATAGAGGAGGTTTTGATAGCGTTAGGAAACGCGCAAGTTAACCAGGGCCAAGCTGCAGCGGTACCTCCGCCCCAAGCTCGCCCTAACTATCTGGCTATGGTGAATCCCTACCAGCCACCCCACTATGCTGGTGAGGAGGATCCTGCCAAACTGGAGGAATGGATCCGGACCTTCGACAAACTGCTGGGAGCAGTCAAATGTCCGGAAGGAGAAAGGGTGCATGCCGCTTCGTACTACTTGGGAGGCGAAGCGGACGACTGGTGGCAGGCGACTCAAGCTAAGCTGACTGAAGATGACGAGCCCTACTCGTGGATGGAGATGATGGAACTACTCAGGGATCGATTCTATCCCTCGAGTACTAAAGCCGCCATGTACGAAGAATTCCTGTCACTGAAGCAAGGAGGCCAAACCGTACAAGAGTACTACACACGATTCAAGGAGCTGGTGAGGTTCGCACCAAGACTCGTACCCACGGATGCGGAGAAGGCTCAAAAATTCGAGATGGGACTGAACGTGTCTGTTCGCGAGGTGATCGCGGGGGTACACTACCCCGACCTGCAAGCTGTGTATGACCGCGCTGTGGCGGTAGCGCGTGTGCAACAACTGAAGAGAAGGGTGAGTGGGGAGTCCAGCAGGGGTCCCCAAGACAAGAGAAACCGGGACTCGAGAAGCGAGAACA
Source organism: Hygrophila difformis (assembly GCA_030278955.1). Lineage (NCBI taxonomy): Eukaryota > Viridiplantae > Streptophyta > Magnoliopsida > Lamiales > Acanthaceae > Hygrophila > Hygrophila difformis. The sequence continues at coordinate 39,199,434 of JAOANR010000009.1, read as the reverse complement.
ACACTGGAAGGAACGAACAGCGGAGAGGGTCGAATAGGCCTCAACAAGCCAACAATGGGAGAAGGTTTAACCAAGAAGAGCCCGTACCACCCTGCCCAAGGTGTGGATGACCCCATCTGACGAGGGGATGCCCTCAACAGGGCGCCTGCTTCCGATGTGGTCGAATGGGTCACATACGTCGGGAGTGCCGAACTAGGCTTGAAAACATAATGAAAAGGGAAGACTTGGTCACGGGGCAGGAACAGCCTCAGAACCAAAATGGACGGAACGGAAATAACCAGGGGTATAGACCCTCTCAAAACCAATTTAGGCCGCCGAATCAGAACCTGAACCAACGACCTCCGCCACCGCAGAATCAAAACCAACCGCAAAACCAGCAGCATAATGCGAATCAGCAGGGCAACCAAGGACGCCCTGTGGGGAGGCTCAATGTGGTTAACCAAGCGGACGTGCCTGCGCAAGGAGAAGTGACGGCAGGTACATTTCACGTTTTGAATACACCCCTTAGAGTTCTATTTGACTCTGGAGCTAGTTGCTCAATCATAGCATCAAGGATAGTGCCTGAGTTAGATCTACCTAAGTGTGAGAGAATTAGCTTAGGAATTCAAATGCCATTTGGAGAAGTAGTATCTTGCTCTAAACGATATAACGGAATTCCTATAGTGATAAAGAACGTAGAATTCTTCGCGAACTTAGTAGAATTTAACTTAAGAGACTTTGACATCATACTGGGGATGGATTGGTTATCCCAGTATAAAGCGGTGATCGAATGCCAAAAACAAAAGATCACCTTGTCAAAGAGTAGGGGAAAGAGTGTTATCTTTTACTCTCAGCCCCCTAAGAAGAGTAACAAAATCGTTAGTGCACCTAAACTAAGTAACTTGATGCGTAAGGGGTATGAACTATATGCGTGCTACGTGCACAACCTTGAGGCGGAAGAGAACAAGGTTGATAGCATACCAGTGGTAAGAGAATACCTGGATGTGTTTCCCGATGACATCCCGGGCATGCCACCTGAGAGGGATCTTGAATTCACGATAGATCTCATTCCGGGCACAGAGCCTGTCTCGAAAGCTCCGTACCGGATGACACCACTGGAAATGAAGGAGTTAAAAGACCAACTCGAGGAGCTGTTAGGAAAGGGGTATATAAGGCCGAGTACTTCCCCCTGGGGAGCACCGGTTTTATTTGTTAAGAAGAAAGACGGAGGATTACGTCTTTGCATAGATTACCGAGGATTAAACCAAGTGACCATCAAGAATAAATACCCTCTGCCAAGAATAGAGGATCTATTTGATCAACTGAAGGGAGCTTCAGTATTCTCGAAGATTGACTTACGATCTGGGTATCACCAGTTGAGAATTGCCGGGAAAGACATTCCGAAGACGGCGTTTCGAACTCGATATGGTCACTACGAGTTCACGGTGTTATCCTTTGGGTTAACAAATGCTCCGGCAATGTTCATGAACCTCATGAACATTGTATTTCGAGAGCTGTTAGATCAGTGTGTAGTGGTGTTCATTGATGACATCCTAATCTACTCGAAAAACGAGGAGGAGCATGCCCAGCACTTGCACCAAGTGTTAGGGACCTTGCGAAGGAATCAGCTATACGGCAAACTGTCCAAATGCGATTTTGGTTGAAGGAAGTAGCATTTCTTGGACATATAGTATCCGCTGATGGAGTTTTAGTGGATCCGGCAAAAGTCTCTGCCGTAACTGAATGGGCAACTCCCAAGAGCCAAACCGAGATAAGGAGTTTCCTTGGCTTAGCCGGGTACTATAGACGGTTCGTGAAGGATTTTTCGAAAATCGCACGACCTTTAACCCAGCTTCTTAAGAAGGGAGTAAAATACGTGTGGACAGAGGCTTATGAGATAGCGTTTCAAGAGCTGAAGAAAAGACTCACAACCACACCCGTATTAACACTACCATCAGAGAATGGTGACTTCGAAGTTTACAGCGATGCTTCGAAGGAAGGTTTAGGTTGTGTTTTGATGCAAGATGAAACTTTTGACGAGTTTCATTAACACGAGTATTTTTCTGAAATATCATGTTTGGATTATTAAATGAAAAGAGTTATGATTTAGGGAAGAGGTTTAAGGATATATTAAGATTTCCCTTTTTATTACTCATGTGGGGTGTTTTAATCTCAAACGGCGCTGTGGTCCTCCCCGCCATGAAACTTTTGACAAATATCACGGTGCAACCGGGATTGACCTTCAGTCTGTCACCCTGAAAGTCCCTGGTATCTGCGCCATGATACGTCTCATAATTTCATGTCACGAAAGCACCTGCCATGAAGCTTTTGAACATCTTCCCACTGTATGAGTATTTTCCCAAAATATTATGTTTTTATTTACTCGTGTCAAGAAACTGTGCTCCCGAAAGCGCACGGAGTCAAAAATTGCAGCAATTTATAGTAAGTACCGGATCGTTCACTGGAGGATGTGCGATGGAAGCAGGGCCCGCGTCGTTTACTAAGATTTTCCACTCGGTTACTCGATTCAAGTTTTGCAAGGGTTTCTAACAACTACTTGACATAAATTAAACCAGATCATGAAAGCAGTAAAAATTATTCTACAAAGCATGGTAAACTAGATCGAAGAAAGCAATTAAATCTATACTACGAAAGCAATATAAAATTATGCTACACTATCTAGAAAGCAGGTTTAAATATGACAGAAGGGACAGGGAGGAAATAATAAAGATTGGACAAGATTCAGATGAAACACAATTAAACTCCCATTTTTTTATACACATATCTTAGCTTGGGATAATCCTCCAGTTAGCTAATTCTCATGCTTTCTACACCTTGTTCCCTTTAACAGACAGGTACTTACGGTGAGAATTTACATGCTCTTACGACCTCAATTTCTAAGATACCACAGACTCACAACTGCCCTCACATGGCCATGCTAAGGCGTATTATTCATCTGTGGTGGACAAGCAACACCTGACAAATCATTAGTTGACGTGCCAAGTACTCCTATCATTCCCCCATATCACACCCAAAGTTTCAAAACAAGCCCCAAACCATTCCATAACTCTCAAACCTTTTAACAGATAGACAGCCCCTAATTCTTCCGAGTGACCTCTATGAAAGCATTTTAAAGGGAAGCAGTAAGAACGCTGTAAAGAAAGCATTTAAATCTATCACTCGGAAGCGTTAAAAACGTCTCTTTCCGTTAGTATAAAAGAGCCCCTGGTCTTGGCGACCAGATGCAGATCAAGAACCCCCGAGATATCAATAAGCCACAGGGCTTACAACATCTGGGTAGTTATGAGATACAAACTAAATGAAACAGATCCATAAATGAACCTATTCCGGATGTACTCACTCAAGACTCAATTCTAGACTTTGGCAGAAGAAGATAGTAATCGAAGGAATACTCAACCATACCTTAGAAATTCACCAAGGCCTATATGTTGTTCCTCTAGTATTATTTATCACATCTCATCTACACCCAAGTGGATATTGATTTAATGCGATATCTAATATCAGATTTCCAACACACAGCACTTTTGAGAAGCAAATGAATATTTGAAAATCATTCCCTAGACAGGTACTAAACTCTCAATTAAAACACAGATCCTTTCAGTCTAGATGAGACCTAATCGCTGACTCTGCTTCGAAGCTCTCAAAATTAACCCCCGGTGGAATATGAATTAGTCATAACTGTTGAATTTATCCCTTACTCAGATCCGGATTTTATAAAGGAATTTTTTTTTTGTTGGAATTTATTATGCAGCATCTGATTTAAATCAAGACTTCTGTGTCCAAGGGGAAGGATACCCAAAATAGCAATAAGACCAGAACATCTACATAATAGTATCATGCATACAAGTATATGAAAAGGAAAATAAAGTACCCCAAAATATATGGTGGGGTTAAACAGAATGCGATACACAAAGGTGAATTAGCCTGAGATGAGAAGAAATCGGCTAAAAAGAGTGCCGGAGATAGTTGGGGTTTTCCGGACTGCAAACATCTGCTGTCCGGTTCCCAATTTTCCCAGATGACTGATTTTAGACAGAAAGAATTCCAAACAACGGTGACCGCCGTCATTTAGTTTTCTTTTGTCTGTGAGTGGAAGAAAAAACCCACATATTTCTTGCTGTAATATGTCTTAACTGATGTTGGTCGACATCAGTTAATACCATTGCAACTTGAATTCAGGTTGAGAAATTAAGATAAGGAAAATTAAAACTGTATCTGATTAGGAATTGGCTGAGTGACTAATCGAAACTCTTAGTGAAGAGAACGCTCGCCGAAGCTTCCACCAACCACTAACCAGATCATGCAAAATAACAGATAATGTTTTACACACAGAAGACGGGTTAATCGATATCCCTGTGAACGGACCTTTCACCAACCTTAATCTGTGGTGTTTCTCATTATCCGTTCATACACACAATGAAAGAGAAAAACATAAAGGTAAGAAAATATTTTTGGTATTGTGTGGGTGTTAAGCACACAATAAATGGACACTAATGGGTTGAAATGTGTAATGGATAGAAATCAGATGAATTTGGCCTAGGCCCAATACATCCATGCAACTTACACAAATCATGGAAGAAAAAATATTTTTGGAGTTTTCAAAATAGAAGGAATAGTTCAATTCGAATTACTGGGGCAATTCGAATTGAGAATTCATGAAGAATGAAGTATGATCTTACCCAATTAATCCTTGCAAAGGAATGAGATATCATCTAATTCGAATTGTTGAGCAATTCGAATTAATTAGAATTGGACAACTCGAATTGATGAAGTCCTTTCCTTGCTCAAAATTGACTAAGGCATATACCTCAAGGGGAAGGGTGAATTCGAATTGTCCAGCAATTCGAATTAATTGGAATTGCATAATTCGGATTGGTTAGAGATGAAGAAATAAACCAATGCATGAATGGGTGGTATGCAATACAATGTGATTTCTCACGCCAATTCGAATTGTATGAATCAATTCGAATTAATTCGAATTAGAGAATTCGAATTGGTTGGAGACCACATGAGAATAATTTTTGGTGTGCAATTTGAATTTTTCAGGCAATTCGAGACAATTCGAATTGCCTCAATTCGAATCACATTTTTGAACAATAATAATTTTTGTTCTCACAAGTATGGGTTAGGTGTACACTGTGCGGTTAATGATGGGTTTAGATTTACCAAATCCCTCATCTCACATCAATGTCACTTCACAGCCACCCTAGTGAGGTTTTCAAGAAATAAACAAACACATGTCCAGTGGGTATTGGCAAGATTTAAACCCTATTACTACAAACAAAGGATTCAAAGATCAGAGAACCTAAAACATCTAGTTATCTAAGAACTACATGAATAAACTAAGAACACTCAAGTTATCTAAGGCAGCATAAAATAAAAACAAGGCAGGAAAATAAGGCATAAAGGTAAATTCTAACAGATCCTAAAAACGTCTAAAACCTAAGAACACTTATTTGAGGCTCTAAGGCACAAAATCAAGCCAAAAACCCACCAAACATGCATTTATTAAGTTTGAATGTCAACTAGGACATAATAAATGTAACCTAGTTGAAACAAACAAACATGCTAAGCATTTATTTCTAAAGAAAGCATTAAAGGGTGCCAAAACACATGAATAACACCATTTCTGGAAATTTTTCTTGTATTGACACTTTGAAAGCAAAACAAAGAACCCAAAACCATCATTAACTTGAAGGTAGGGTTTATTTTAACTAGAAAGCATGTAAAAAAAATTCTGGAAATGGCTACTCTAAGGGTTACATAAACTGCTTCTACACTATACTAAGATCAAAAGCATGTAAACACTATACTACTTGCAAGGAAAGTAAACTAAACTAAACTAAACTAAACTACCTACCTAACCCTTAAGGGGTGTGGAACCTCCTGCTATTCTTTTTGTCCCAGCTGCTTTTTGGTTAAATTCTTCCTCTCTTTGCTCTGTTGTGGAAGGTCTGCTTTTATAGACAAATTTCGAAACCCTAGGCCCACCAATGTTGTGCTCATGCTCCACAGCTTTTGATGGATTTTTGAGTGAAGTTCGAATTATCTCATCCAATTTGAATTAATTCGAATTGTGAGATTTCTTCCTTGAGATGGAAATGTGGCCTTCAGTTGTCAATTCGAATTGTTGTGAAGAATTCGAATTGGTCTTTTCTCGAATTGGATGAGGGTTTCTTGGCTTCTTTGCATCTGTTGGCAATTCGAATTGTTTGTGCCAATTCGAATTAATTCGAATTGGACAATTCGAATTGCATCTTCTTCTCTTCATTCCCTAATTCGAATTATTCAAGCCAATTCGAATTAACTCGAATTGGCCATAGTAATTCGAATTAGCTCTTCTGCATCCCTTCCCAACACTTAACCACTTCTTGTTCTCTTCAGCAATTCGAATTGTGTGCAATTCGAATTAATTCAAATTGCACAATTCGAATTGTGCTTCAACACTTGACCAAATTTCAGTTGTGGGATTTTTGATCTTTTTCCCATCTTTCTTCCTTTTTCTTTTCTTTTTCCTTTTTTCATGTTTTTGAATTTTTCTAACACAAATACAATTAAAAATTGCATATTTTGTGTCTTTTTATTACCGGCTCGATGTTTTTACAAACTAGCATTAATCTGTCAAATTCAACTGCTTTCTTATTAAAATAAGATGGAAACACGATCAAAATGTCCGTCTCAGACACGGAAATGGATTGGAAATAATGGTCAGTTTTGGCCATTATCAACATCCTCACATTTAATACTGATCGTCCCCGAGCAGTCATAGTCAGTGCTCCTAGGAGCTTGGACTCTGCACATTCAATCCATTTGCGTGGCCTCAAAAATTTCATTCTTTTTATATTGGGATAAGACAATCAAAATTACAAGTATTAAACTCTCTTGGTTGCAGTGTTTAATGGAATGATACTTCTCACTTGAGTGAACACACAAACCAATCATTATTGTTAATTCTTCTTGAATAAGTGTTTAGAAAGATCCATTGGCTTACTCCTTGAATTCAGGCGTGACATGATCATTGATTAATAGAAACAGAGCCTCACATATAGTAGAATCGGAAAGTTCACTCACTCTCAAGATTGGCTTTTATCATCACGCTCAAAATCAAATTCAATTAAATTCTCCCATAAGCTTGCAATTGGACCAACTCGCCACCTACTCATTTCCTCAAATCGAGATCCCGAGGTCTTTTTCAAGGTTATAACGGGGCATACGGTTGTAACATTTGGTAGGAAAGGAAAATATTGGGCTAAAAAGTGACACGACACCATTCCATCTTAACTTGGCATGTTGTAGAATTTATGATCATCATTATTTCTTTCTTTCTTTTGTTTTTCTTTCTTTTTCTATTGCATGACATTAGACTTTGTCTAATTTGCTTTGTCATTTGCAATTTATTCTTGTTGAATGGATCTCAACAATTTTTTTTTATTTTTTTTATTTTTTATTTTTTATTATTATTTTTTTTTGAATCAGTTTATAGCATACCGATTGATACATATTTGATGATCAAAAATCACAATGCCTTGATGGGATGGCTCATGTACACTTGGGTTTGATTTTCTTGGTCTTTTTGTAAGGCTGGGAATAATATAGTGGTTTCAAAGAAAAATTAGGCTTAAAGGCTCAAGTTGGTTAATCCTAAAGGGAAAATGTTTTTGGGTTTGGAATTCAAACGAAAGCCAAAATTTTGGGTTTTCTAAGTGCCTCGATCATTTGCTCGATTTCGGGAATATGGCATGGTCTTGAATCGGTCCCAATTGAAAGTTCTAGTGTCCTTTAATCGAATCGATTCACACAATCAAAGAAAGAAATGAGTGATAGTGACTCATGGCTCAAATCTCACATGGTATGGCTTGATCATGTCATACATTTATTCTCAGATTTAGCCTTTGAAAAATTCTTACAATTATTCAATCAAATTCTCAACATGAAAGTTCGTTTTTCTTTCAAGTGATCATATCATTGGATTTTTATAGCTCAAAACCTCAAGAATTCATGTCATGCATATTTTTAATTGTTTTATCCCAATGTAATAGTCTGAAAATTTCATTTTCAGCCTAAATTCAACATGTGAATTTAGGTGACAGATTTATGCTTGTTTTATGCCGGTTTATTTAATTGAAAGCAGTAAAAAGACACTGTGAGCATGCAAGCATGTCACAGATTGTTTTTGGCGTGACAGTCACTTATTCATCTTGGACTGCCACACATCTTTTTCAAATAATAGAGAACTCAAGACGAAACTCACTTTTGGAAAGCAGTAATGTACGACTACCAGAATACGTCGTACAACCATCATAACAGACAAATCCAAGGTTCGTTATATAGCACACAACCTTAATCGCATCTAAACATCAATACAGACGCAGATGTACACTTGAATAAGTTAGCATCAAAGATCAGTCAAAAGATTACCAAAATAATGTTCCAGTCAAAAGTGAATCTTTCCAGATTCAGTCCATCTTCAGCATCCTTCCCCTCTATCCTTGGAAGAATATTCTGGTCCAGTGGACATAGTTCGTCAGGCTGTAGGGTACGCGGAAATCTCCCATGTCTTCCTCATCTTCTTCCATCACCCTGGTGCAGTAGACTCTTGGTCCTTGATTTCCGAACAGGTCGGGTGTCTCCAGGCTGTCAGCCAACCATGCGAAGACGTTAGTCCCAATGTATTGCATGACGAACCTGTTGGTTATGATCCTGTTGATCATTGACACCCCCTGCTGGACCTGTTCATTGTCCAGCTTGCTAAGCAGCACGTATCCCCTGACAAAGATTGAGGCCTTGTGGTTGTCCTCAATCCCTTCCTTTAGCAGCTCACAAGCCAGAGTTTCGTTTCCTGCTCCGAATGCCTGCAGGGCTGGGATAAGTTGGAGGTTGTAGTTGCCAGCTTCTTCGCACTTGGCCAGGAGTACCCCTTTCTGCAGTTCAACCCTTTGTTCCCATAGCTTAACAATGGTAGTCTCCAGTTCACATCTCTTGTAGACAACGGGAAGATCAGCTGCATCCCTGAGCTTGGTACACACTTCTCTGATCCTCCACACTTTCTTGATGCAGTCCTCTCTGATACGGGAGAGAATCTCTCCTAAGAGTTCTACTGGCAGATCCAGTAGTTGGGTCGTCTCCTCTTGATCTTCGTTTTGGACTGGGGGAATGATGTCTCTGAAAAGACATGGAGAGATGATTAGGTCTGAGACCCTCAGCCTTACACCTTCAGCCACTTCAAAGTACAGTTCGCTTGCTAACACCTGTCTCACTTGAGGTACACTATGAAGGTCCAAGGGGTCAGATTATCAAATCTACTCTTATTACAGCAAAAATAAGGAAAGCAAGAGAGATATAAGGATCTTGGATCCTTAGAAATTTTTTTCTTGGACTATAAATAGTCTAAGATGTTTTTGGGTGGTCGAAGGACCAAAAAGAGAATATTTCGTAGGTTGTTGAGCCTACGAAAGGATTTTGATTTTTTTTTTGGCATCACTTGAAAAGCGATTGAAATCATGTGAGATAGGAAAGATGAGAGATTAATGATGTACGGCAAATGCAAGAGATGAATTATGTAATCATCAGTATGCATAACTGGACCAACAAAATGAAAAATAAAAACAAACATGCATGCACAAAAGGTAATTTTTGGATTTTTATGAAAAAGTGTTGATTTGTTTATTTAGTAAAATTGGGGGTGTAAGTGGTCCCCCATTTGGATTTTGTTTTGGAAAGCGGGTTTTTGAGGAATAGAACAAAACATTCCTCATGAATATTCCCCACTTGTTCCAAAGTGCCAAAGATCAAACACCTTTAATGCCAAGAACATTCTATCATTTTGTCTTTTTACACATAAATGACTTGCCAAAAGTGTTGGAAAAATTTTGGCATGGTTTCGTCTGTACCATGTATCCCGGATGTACAAACATCAACTTCTAGAATTGAGTTTGCAAAGTGCGGGCAACATGTACCCGACAAAAGCATTTATTACAAAAATACTCATATAATATAATACATATAACCATAAAAACAAACAAACACAATTGGTCCGTACATATCAATGTCATGCATAAATCTTTCCAAAAATCATGCTTCAAAACATGGATTCTTAGACATCATCAACATGCATTGTTCGTCATCATCATCAAGCATATCAAAATAACAGTGACTCAAGGAAGATGTCACAGTGTTCATCCTACTCACAGGTTACCAAAATCAATAATACAAAGATAAGCAGGGCAGTAAAACAACACTACAAAAAATAACAAAAACCGGATTTTCGAGGGTTTTGCAACCCTCATTTTCAAAATGAGATGCCCTCTCACCACAGAAAACTCGAACCCACTAAAAATGGAAGTTATGACCAAAAGTCCTAAAACCCTAGGTTCTGCCTACTCAGTTCTAACCCATTTCCGAACATGCCTAACATACTCCGACCATATTCCGACCCTTCCCAATATGAAAAACGAAACACATTCCCTCCCCAACCCCGATTTCACAAGGAATACGAAGGGACACAACTGAAAACTGTGAAAACCGAGTGCGAAAATGAAAAAGAAACACTTACCCCCTGCTCCCACTCGGATTCGATGACGAAGATGCCATTTCCGACGAGTTTGAACGGAGGAAAGGTCGAGACGAGTGACTGGTTTCGCGAGGAAGAAGGGTTTCGCGAGAGAGAGAACGGGGGATTTTGGAAATGTGAAAAGTGAAAGTGAGGGAAATGAGAGGGAAAGGGGGGTATAAAAAGGATTCAGAAAAGAGAGTTCGAATTATGCACTAATTTGAATTAATTCGAATTGGTGCATTCTGTGAGAGATGCGAGTTATTCAGGCCAATTCGAATTAATTCGAATTGGCTTGAAAGACAAAGAAACAAAGCAAGTTCGAATTCTGAGATCAATTCGAATTAATTCGAATTGACTCACAATTCGAACTTGAGGTTGAGGGCAAAATTTGCACAAGGTGCCCAAGTGAGCCAATTCGAATTATTGTGGCCAATTCGAATTAATTCGAATTGCTTAAATAACTCGAATTGCTCGCTTGCTGAGGAAGATGCCTTTTGTATGCCAATTCGAATTGGTCAGGCAATTTCGAATTAATTCGAATTGCCTTATAATTCGAATTGCAATACTTGGCCAGATAATACATCCGGAAGTTCTGCCTTGGGTGCCAATTCGAGTTTCGCATGTCAATTCGAATTAATTCGAATTGCCTGCATAATTCGAATTAGCTAATCTGAGAGTGAAAATTTCCAAGGCAAAATGTCTTATGTGGTTTGTTCCAAGCAATGCGAATTAATTCGAATTTTCTTGAAAAATAAACCACATTCAAGACCTAGGAAAATTTTTAGGTTTTCAAAAAAAATTTATGTTCATCAAGATGAACTCAAAAGCAAACATGTCTACACAGAATTAGAATCTAAAACATATTGCTTGCATATATTAGGTTGGGTTAACAATTTTATTTTATGAATTTATTCTGGATTTTAGATTTCTCTAAATTCCAGAATTAATTTTCATTAAATATAATGTTAACCCAACCGGGAACCTGGTTTGCTGGAAACTTTATCTTTCTTTTTGTTGGTTCCTTGAATTCCTGCAAAACAATTATAAGAAAGCATTAGGTTTTCTCCAAATATCAACATCCTCACATTTAGAGTCTTAGTACTCTAAATGTTCAATTGATTTTTGGATACTTTGTCCCAATAAAAATAGGTGGAGCAAGTAATAAATAAGTAAGTAAATATATGTATAATATTTATTGAGCATAAGCCGGTTCTGTTGTCATTTGAGCTTCTTTTTCGGGGTCGAACTGCCCAAGATACTCCTTCAATCTGTGTCCATTCACTACCAGCTCTCCTTTGTCAGTTCGGATCCTGACAGCTCCACTTTCAAACACGTGCACCACTTCGTATGGCCCTTCCCATCTGGATTTAAGCTTTCCGGGGAACAGCTTCAACCTGGAATTGAATAACAAGACATTCTGGCCAACATAGAAGTGTTTAGACTTAACACGACGATTGTGTAACTTCTGGGTCCGCTCTTTATAAATCCTCGAGCTTTCATAAGCTTGCGCACGTATTTCCTCAATTTCATTGAGGTCCAACTTGCGCTTACTCTGAGCAACTCGTGAGTCAAAATTGAGCGTTCGTACGGCCCAGTAAGCCTTATGCTCTAGTTCCACGGGCAAATGACAGGCCTTTCCGAAGACGAGTCTGTATGGAGACATCCCAATGGGAGTCTTGAATGCAGTGCGGTATGCCCATAAAGCATCATTGAGCTTACATGACCAATCTTTGCGAGTTGTCCCCACAGTGGCCTCGAGTATGTGTTTGATTTCGCGGTTTGAGACCTCGACTTGACCACTGGTTTGGGGATGGTAAGGCGTGCCGATCTTGTGGAGAATCCCATTTTTGCTCATAAGATTTGCAAATGCTTTATTAACAAAATGGGTTCCTCCATCTGATATGATCACCCTGGGTACACCAAATCTATTGAAAATGTTGTTTTTCAAAAATTTGACGACCTGGTTGCCATCATTGGATGGCAGTGCAACGGCCTCAACCCATTTGGAAACGTAATCGACAGCTACCAAGATGTAATGGTTCCCATCAGATGTCGGGAATGGTCCCATGAAGTCAATATCCCATACATCGAAAATCTCGAGAGTGAGAATTCCTTGTTGAGGCATCTCATCCTTCTTGGAGATATTCCCTAGTCTTTGGCATTTGTCGCAAGCTTTAACAAACGCTTTGCAATCCTCGTAAATGGTAGGCCAATAAAAACCACACTAGAGCACCTTATGGGCTGTTCGAGTGGGGCCATGGTGACCTCCATATTCCGACTCATGGCATTTCTTAGCAATTTGATAAGCCTCGTGCTCAGTTACACATCGTCTAATAATCGAATCTGCGCAATGCTTGAAGAGATAAGGATCTTCCAGAAGTAGTTGACTACATCTCGGTTGAACCTCGCTTTGTGGCCCCTGCTTTGAAATGGTGGAATTATTCCGCATGCTAAAAAGTTAGCAATATCGGAAAACCACGGACAAGCTTGATCATGAAGATGCAAGGCAAACAGTTGCTCGTCCGGAAAATTCTCATTTACGGCTAGCTCATTTTTATCGTTTTCTAGTCGAGACAAATGGTCAGCAACACCATTGTCTCTGCCTTTTCTATCTTTTATTATAATGTTGAATTCTTGCAACAAAAGTACCCACCTGATTAATCGAGGTTTGGCGTCTTGTTTGCTAAACAAGTATCTCAGTGCAGAGTGATCTGTATACACTGTGGTTTTCGTACCAATAAGATATTGTCTGAATTTATCAAACGCAAAAACCACAGCATACATCTCCTTCTCCGTGGTGGTGTAGTTAATTTGGGCCTCATTCAGGGCATGACTTGCGTAATGAATTACACAATGCTTCCCTTCCTTATGTTGCCCAAGAACTGCACCCACGGCGGGATCACTTGCATCACACATTACCTTGAAAGGCATTGACCAATCGGGTGGTTGCACTATTGGAGCAGAAATCAACATCTCTTTGAGCGTGTCAAAGGCTTGAACACACGCTTCATTTATTACGAAAGGATTTTCTTTACAAAGCAAGTTAGTGAGCGGCTTGGCAATTCTAGAAAAGTCTTTAATGAATCTCCGGTAGAAACCGGCATGCCCTAAGAAACTCCTAACTGCTTTTATTGAATTAGGCAATGGTAGGTTTGAGATGACTGAGACCTTAGCTCTGTCGACTTCGATACCTGCGCGCGAGATGCGGTGACCTAACACTATTCCTTCGGTGACCATGAAATGGCACTTCTCCCAGTTCAAAACTAGGTTGGTGTCCTCACATCTTTTCAAAATTTGTGCAAGATTAGTCAAACATTCATCAAAAGTATCTCCATACACAGAGAAGTCATCCATGAAAACTTCAATGCATTTTTCGATAAATTCTGAGAAAATTGACATCATGCATCTTTGAAATGTGGCAGGCGCATTACAAAGTCCAAAAGGCATGCGCCTGTACGCAAAAGTTCCATATGGGCACGTGAATGTGGTCTTGTCGTGATCCTCGCTAGCTATTACAATCTGATTATAGCCAGAGTACCCATCCAAAAAGCAATAGAACTCCCTTCCGGCCAACCGCTCTAGCATCTGATCAATGAATGGCAAGGGGAAATGGTCCTTCCTGGTAGCGGTATTGAGCTTCCGGTAGTCGATGCAAACTCTCCAACCGGTCACTGGACGCTTCGCCACTTCTTCTCCTTGCTCATTAGTCGTTACACAGATCCCCCCACGTTTCGGTACGACCTGCACTGGGCTGACCCATTTGCTATCAGATATAGGATAGATGATACCAGCATCTAAGAGCTTGATAACTTCTTTCCTTACTACTTCCTGCATATGGGGGTTCAGACGCCTTTGTGGTTGCCTTGAGGGCTTGTACTCTTCTTCCATTAAAATTCTGTGCATGCAAACAGAGGGGCTTATTCCTTTTATATCAGAAATGGTCCATCCGATTGCATGTACATATTTCTTTAGAATGTCTACCAGAGCTTTTTCTTGTTCTTGTGTCAGCTTGGCAGACACAATTACCGGTAATCTTTTATGTTCAGCGAGAAAGACGTACTTAAGATGATCCGTAAGTATTTTAAGTTCAAGCTCTGGTGGGCATTCAACGGAAGGCAGTAATTTGCGAGAAATGGATGGGAGAGAGAGATCAGATTTACCTTCAGGATCCTGTGTCAGTACAGGATCCACTTCCTCCTCAGCGGTGCTTTCCTCTTCCTCCGGGATGAACTCAACCCCATCGAATTCTTCAAGGTCCCCAGAGATAGGGTCCTCGAAGTGGACAGCGTTGCAGCTCCTTGGTTGCTCCGCACCTTCAGGCTTCAGTACCTGTTTTGAAACTTTGTTTGGCTCATCAGTTACAGAGTCTATGCTCTCATCCTCACTCCTACTTTCTATTACATCAAATATGGAACAAGATCCCTCATTCGGAAATTTCTGCAGCTGTTCCATGTCAAAGGTGATTTCTTTGTCATCGACCCTCAATATGACTCTTCCAGATTTGGCATCAATCAGTGCACTGCCAGTGGCCAGAAACGGGCGTCCCAGGATAAGTGGCATTTCAGAGTCCTCTTCGATGTCGAGGATGATGAAGTCAACTGGGAAAAGAACTTGACCGGTTCTGACTACCACATCCTTGAGGATTCCTACGGGTTTTGTGATTGATCTGTCTGCAAGCTGCAACTTCATCTTGACTGGTTCAATCTCCCCGAGCCTTAGGCGAATTGCCATGGCTAAGGGCATCACATTGATGCTGGATCCTAGATCACATAACCCCATGCTCACTTTGGCCTTCCCAATCTGTACTGGTAGCGTGCAACATCCAGGGTCTTCTTTCTTTTCGGGCAGTTTCTTCTGAACTATGGCACTGCATGTGCTGTTGAGAACAATCACCTCCTCCTGCTCTACCTGCCTTTTCCCTGAAATCAATTCTTTCAAGAACTTAGCATAGGTGGGCATTTCTGAAATCATTTCCACGAGAGGAATGGTTATCTCTACAGACTTAACCGTTCTAGAAATTTCTTAAATTTAAGGTCATGTTCCTTATTTTTAAGACGTGCTGGGTTTGGCACCCTTGGCATGTACTTATTATTGTTTGTTTTTGGTGGTAAAGAGAAGGAAGTTGTACCTTCAACCCTACCCTTTTCAGCTCCCTTTGCAGCTTCAGCCTGCGGAATAGCTGTTTCTGATTTGTCCTCGACCAGTCCAATACCGTCTCCTCCTTCAATCCTTTCATTTTCTTTTTCACCCTCCACTGGATCCTTTTCCTCCTCGGCCGTCTCTTTTCCATGTCCAACAATTCCTTTTAGAGTCTTGCCTCCCCGCAATGTGATTGCTTTACACTGCGGGTTAGCTTCAGTACTGCTTCAAAGTGTTCCATTCCCCCTGTTCTGCAGTTCCTTGGCCAATTGGGTGACTTGCGTCTCCACATTCTTGATTGATGACTGCAGTTGTTGGTTTATATCCTTCTGGTTGGCTATAAACTCAGTCATCAGATTCTCCAGACGAGATGGTGGCCTTTGGTTATATTGTTGATTCTGATCAGGTTGGGATTGGAAATTCTGGAAATTCTGGCCTTGGTTCTGATTAGGCCTCTGTTGGATATGAGGTTGGAAATTCTGATTCTGATTTTGAAAGTTCTGCACTCTTTGCTGGACGAATCCTTGATTCTGAGGTCTGAAGTTTTGCTGTGGGTTTTGATTTGCGAACTGGTTGGGCTGGTTTGGCTGCAACAAATGCACATTAAGTGCATTGTTGTTGGAATAGGAGAGATTGGGATGGCGATTTTGGTAGTTCCCGGCATAATTACAACTCTTGGTAGCTATCTGTTGGCATGTATCAGTTGGATGAGGTCCCTGACACAGCCCACAGACAACTCCCGATTGCTGTGTTTGAACTTGGTTTGATGAGGTTCCTGCCTGGGAAGCGTCTATTCCCTTCCCTTTATCCTGGCTCAGCTGTATCGCAGCTACCTGTTCTTGCAATTTTTCAAAATCTGTTTTCCCTTTACTTACAGCAAAGACTTTTCTAGGAGGATCCTCCTTCCTATCATCTGTGTTTAGGATGGATCTGTTGACAGACATTGTCTCAATCTTCTCCCAAGCTTGGTCCATAGGTATGTGGAGTAAATGTCGTCCACCAGCAGCGTCTAACATTGTTCTCCATGGATGGGTGAGTCCTCCGTAGAATTTCCTCAATTGCTCCCATGGTGCGTACCCGTGTTGGGGGCATCGCCTGATGAGGCCCAAGAATCTTTCTTTCGCATCATATAATGACTCGTCTGGCTTCATTTTAAAATCTCCAATTTTAGCTCGTCCTTCCTCAATCTTTGATTCTGGAAAATACTTCAGCAAAAAGCTCCTCACCAAGTCTGCCCAAGTGCTCCTCTAATTGATAGGCAATGACTTATACCAGTCCCTGGCACCACTATACAAAGAAAATGGAAACAACATTAGCCTTATAGCATCAGGAGAGACTCCCTGATTTTTGATCGTGTCGTAGAGCTCCAGGAAGGTCTGGAGATGATCATGAGGGTCCTCATGATTTGCACCGCAGAACTGATTGTTTTGCACCAAATTAATGAGTGCCGGTTTGAGCTCGAAATTGCGTGCAGGAAAGTGTGCTCTCCCAGGTCCATCCAGATAGGGCTCTACTATTGGTTGCATGAAGTCTGCTGCTTGCTGCTGTTGTTGATTTCCTTGTTCAGCTTGGTTCTGGTACTGTTGGTGGTAGTTGGGAAATTGCTGGAAGTCATGTGGATCTTGTGGGTTGTTCTGAAACCGAGCTGGGTTGAAAGCTTGGTTTTGGTATTGTTGGTTTGGTATGTTTTGGTTTTGGTGAAATTGGTTTAAGGGTGGTGGTGGTTGTTGGTGGAATTGCTGGTACTGTTGCTGATTGGGATTTGGTAGATTCTCCTCTTCGTTGGCACGATTAGGATGTTCTACCATTCCTCCGTCAGCTCCATTACCAGGGTTATTTGGTGGTTGGTCTATGGGTAAGATCGGGGGAATGTTCTGGTTATCTGCCATGTCTGATAGATCGCTGCTCGATGTTTCAGGTGAAGTGCGGGTCCGACGCTCCTGCTCTTTCCGTCTTCTGGCTTCTGCCCTCAGTTGGCGAGCGGTCCTTTCTATTTCTAGATCGAACGGTAGCTCCGGCAATGTGCTCCTCCTCCTGCATAAGCAGTTGGTATCAAGATTTTGACAGTACCTGTACAATCCCCAAGTTAGTGATGGTTTGATAGTATATACAAAAACTATCTATGAGTAAATCAGGAGTGTAATTCTCCTAGTAAACGGCGCTGCATCCTCCCCGGCAACGGCGCCATGAAACTTTTGACGAGTTTCATTAACACAAGTATTTTTCTGAAATATCAGGTTTGGATTATTAAATGAAAAGAGTTATGATTTAGGGAAGGGGTTTAAGGATATATTAAAATTTCCCTTTTTATTACTCATGTGGGGTGTTTTAATCTCAAACGGCGCTGTGGTCCTCCCCGCCATGAAACTTTTGACAAATATCACGGTGCAACCGGCATTGACCTTCAGTCTGTCACCCTGAAAGTCCCTGGTATCTGCGCCATGATACTTCTCATAATTTCATGTCACGAAAGCACCTGCCATGAAGCTTTTGAACATCTTCCCACTGTATGAGTATTTTCCCAAAATATTATGTTTTTATTTACTCGTGTCAAGAAACTGTGCTCCCGAAAGCGCACGGAGTCAAAAATTGCAGTAATTTATAGTAAGTACCGGATCGTTCATTGGAGGATGTGCGATGGAAGCAGGGCCCACGTCGTTTACTAAGATTTTCCACTCGGTTACTCGATTCAAGTTTTGCAAGGGTTTCTAACAACTACTTGACATAAATTAAACCAGATCATGAAAGCAGTAAAAATTATTCTACAAAGCATGGTAAACTAGATCGAAGAAAGCAATTAAATCTATACTACGAAAGCAATATAAAATTATGCTACACTATCTAGAAAGCAGGTTTAAATATGACAGAAGGGACAGGGAGGAAATAATAAAGATTGGACAAGATTCAGATGAAACACAATTAAACTCCCATTTTTTTATACACAGATCTTAGCTTGGGATAATCCTCCAGTTAGCTAATTCTCATGCTTTCTACACCTTGTTCCCTTTAACAGACAGGTACTTACGGTGAGAATTTACATGCTCTTACGACCTCAATTTCTAAGATACCACAGACTCACAACTGCCCTCACATGGCCATGCTAAGGCGTATTATTCATCTGTGGTGGACAAGCAACACCTGACAAATCATTAGTTGACGTGCCAAGTACTCCTATCATTCCCCCATATCACACCCAAAGTTTCAAAACAAGCCCCAAACCATTCCATAACTCTCAAACCTTTTAACAGATGGACAGCCCCTAATTCTTCCGAGTGACCTCTATGAAAGCATTTTAAAGGGAAGCAGTAAGAACGCTGTAAAGAAAGCATTTAAATCTATCACTCGGAAGCGTTAAAAACGTCTCTTTCCGTTAGTATAAAAGAGCCCCTGGTCTTGGTGACCAGATGCAGATCAAGAACCCCCGAGATATCAATAAGCCACAGGGCTTACAACATCTGGGTAGTTATGAGATACAAACTAAATGAAACAGATCCATAAATGAACCTATTCCGGATGTACTCACTCAAGACTCAATTCTAGACTTTGGCAGAAGAAGATAGTAATCGAAGGAATACTCAACCATACCTTAGAAATTCACCAAGGCCTATATGTTGTTCCTCTAGTATTATTTATCACATCTCATCTACACCCAAGTGGATATTGATTTAATGCGATATCTAATATCAGATTTCCAACACACAGCACTTTTGAGAAGCAAATGAATATTTGAAAATCATTCCCTAGACAGGTACTAAACTCTCAATTAAAACACAGATCCTTTCAGTCTAGATGAGACCTAATCGCTGACTCTGCTTCGAAGCTCTCAAAATTAACCCCCAGTGGAATATGAATTAGTCATAACTGTTGAATTTATCCCTTACTCAGATCCGGATTTTATAAAGGAATTTTTTTTTGTTGGAATTTATTATGCAGCATCTGATTTAAATCAAGACTTCTGTGTCCAAGGGGAAGGATCCCCAAAATAGCAATAAGACCAGAACATCTACATAATAGTATCATGCATACAAGTATATGAAAAGGAAAATAAAGTACCCCAAAATATATGGTGGGGTTAAACAGAATGCGATACACAAATGTGAATTAGCCTGAGATGAGAAGAAATCAGCTAAAAAGAGTGCCAGAGATAGTTGGGGTTTTCCGGACTGCAAACATCTGCTGTCCGGTTCCCAATTTTCCCAGATGACTGATTTTAGACAGAAAGAATTCCAAACAACGGTGACCGCCGTCATTTAGTTTTCTTTTGTCTGTGAGTGGAAGAAAAAACCCACATATTTCTTGCTGTAATATGTCTTAACTGATGTTGGTCGACATCAGTTAATACCATTGCAACTTGAATTCAGGTTGAGAAATTAAGATAAGGAAAATTAAAACTGTATCTGATTAGGAATTGGCTGAGTGACTAATCGAAACTCTTAGTGAAGAGAACGCTCGCCGAAGCTTCCACCAACCACTAACCAGATCATGCAAAATAACAGATAATGTTTTACACACAGAAGACAGGTTAATCGATATCCCTGTGAAGGGACCTTTCACCAACATTAATCTGTGGTGTTTCTCATTATCCGTTCATACACACAATGAAAGAGAAAAACATAAAGGTAAGAAAATATTTTTGGTATTGTGTGGGTGTTAAGCACACAATAAATGGACACTAATGGGTTGAAATGTGTAATGGATAGAAATCAGATGAATTTGGCCTAGGCCCAATACATCCATGCAACTTACACAAATCATGGAAGAAAAAATATTTTTGGAGTTTTCAAAATAGAAGGAATAGTTCAATTCGAATTACTGGGGCAATTCGAATTGAGAATGCATGAAGAATGAAGTATGATCTTACCCAATTAATCCTTGCAAAGGAATGAGATATCATCTAATTCGAATTGTTGAGCAATTCGAATTAATTCGAATTGGACAACTCGAATTGATGAAGTCCTTTCCTTGCTCAAAATTGACTAAGGCATATACCTCAAGGGGAAGGGTGAATTCGAATTGTCCAGCAATTCGAATTAATTCGAATTGCATAATTCGAATTGGTTAGAGATGAAGAAATAAACCAAGGCATGAATGGGTGGTATGCAATACAATGTGATTTCTCACGCCAATTCGAATTGTTTGAATCAATTCGAATTAGAGAATTCGAATTGTTGGAGACCACATGAGAATAATTTTTGGTGTGCAATTTGAATTTCTCAGGCAATTCGAGACAATTCGAATTGCCTCATTTCGAATCACATTTTTGAACAATAATAATTTTTGTTCTCACAAGTATGGGTTAGGTGTACACTGTGCGGTTAATGATGGGTTTAGATTTACCAAATCCCTCATCTCACATCAATGTCACTTCACAGCCACCCTAGTGAGGTTTTCAAGAAATAAACAAACACATGTCCAGTGGGTATTGGCAAGATTTAAACCCTATTACTACAAACAAAGGATTCAAAGATCAGAGAACCTAAAACATCTAGTTATCTAAGAACTACATGAATAAACTAAGAACACTCAAGTTATCTAAGGCAGCATAAAATAAAAACAAGGCAGGAAAATAAGGCATAAAGGTAAATTCTAACAGATCCTAAAAACGTCTAAAACCTAAGAACACTTATTTGAGGCTCTAAGGCACAAAATCAAGCCAAAAACCCACCAAACATGCATTTATTAAGTTTGAATGTCAACTAGGACATAATAAATGTAACCTAGTTGAAACAAACAAACATGCTAAGCATTTATTTCTAAAGAAAGCATTAAAGGGTGCCAAAACACATGAATAACACAATTTCTGGAAATTTTTCTTGTATTGACACTTTGAAAGCAAAACAAAGAACCCAAAACCATCATTAACTTGAGGGTAGGGTTTATTTTAACTAGAAAGCATGTAAAAAAAATTCTGGAAATGGCTACTCTAAGGGTTACACAAACTGCTTCTACACTATACTAAGATCAAAAGCATGTAAACACTATACTACTTGCAAGGAAAGTAAACTAAACTAAACTAAACTAAACTACCTACCTAACCCTTAAGGGGTGTGGAACCTCCTGCTATTCTTTTGTCCCAGCTGCTTTTTGGTTAAATTCTTCCTCTCTTTGCTCTGTTGTGGAAGGTCTGCTTTTATAGACAAATTTCGAAACCCTAGGCCCACCAATGTTGTGCTCATGCTCCACAGCTTTTGATGGATTTTTGAGTGAAGTTCGAATTATCTCATCCAATTCGAATTAATTCGAATTGTGAGATTTCTTCCTTGAGCTGGAAATGTGGCCTTCAGTTGTCAATTCGAATTGTTGTGAAGAATTCGAATTGGTCTTTTCTCGAATTGGATGAGGGTTTCTTGGCTTCTTTGCATCTGTTGGCAATTCGAATTGTTTGTGCCAATTCGAATTAATTCGAATTGGACAATTCGAATTGCATCTTCTTCTCTTCATTCCCTAATTCGAATTATTCAAGCCAATTCGAATTAACTCGAATTGGCCATAGTAATTCGAATTAGCTCTTCTGCATCCCTTCCCAACACTTAACCACTTCTTGTTCTCTTCAACAATTCGAATTGTGTGCAATTCGAATTAATTCGAATTGCACAATTCGAATTGTGTTTCAACACTTGACCAAATTTCAGTTGTGGGATTTTTGATCTTTTTCCCATCTTTCTTCCTTTTTCTTTTCTTTTTCCTTTTTTCATGTTTTTGAATTTTTCTAACACAAATACAATTAAAAATTGCATATTTTGTGTCTTTTTATTACCGGCTCGATGTTTTTACAAACTAGCATTAATCTGTCAAATTCAACTGCTTTCTTATTAAAATAAGATGGAAACACGATCAAAATGTCCGTCTCACACACGGAAATGGATTGGAAATAATGGTCAGTTTTGGCCATTATCACAAGACTCGAGAGTCGTAGCGTATGCATCACGCCAACTGAAACCTCACGAGGAGAATTATCCGACACATGACCTGGAGTTGGCAGCGGTCGTTTTCTCTCTAAAGATATGGAGACATTATCTTTATGGGCGGAAGTGTCGAATGTTCACCGACCACAAGAGCTTGAAGTATATATTCACTCAGAAGGAGTTGAATTTGAGACAGCGAAGGTGGTTGGAACTTATTAAAGACTACGATTTAGAGATAGCATACCACGAGGGGCAGGCGAATGTGGTAGCCGATGCCCTAAGCCGGAAAACCCAACATGTGACGAACTCGTTGGTAATTCCGCCGGCATTGTACATGGAGTTGGCAAGATTGGAGTTAGAACTTGTGCATCCTGGCACAGTGGGTGAAACGATCAATGCCATGGTCGTAGAAACTCCAATATTGGACGAGATTCGACTCGCTCAACCGGGCGACGCGAAATTGGAGAAGATAAGGGGGTATATTGCCGAATGAAGGGCAATAGGATTTGCTGTCCACGAGGATGGAAGCATCCGTTTTAAAGGGAGATGGTGTGTGCCTCAGAAGTGTGCCGAATTGAAGCAAAGGTTGATGGAGGAAGGGCACAACACGCCATATTCCGTACATCCCGGAGGTGACAAGCTATACAAAGATCTGAAGAAGATCTATTGGTGGCCGGGAATGAAGAAGGAAGTGGCAAATTTCGTGGTGAAATGTCTCACCTGCCAAAGGGTCAAGGCAGTGCGACATAAACCCCTAGGACGGATGCAACCACTAGAGATTCCAAGTTGGAAGTGGGATAGCATCTCAATGGATTTTGTCTCGGGATTACCCCGATCACCTAAAGGCATGAACAAGATTTGGGTGATTGTGGATAGGCTAACGAAGACAGCCATATTTATCCCGATGAAGGACACGTGGACTATGGACCAATTGGCCCGAACCTACATTGATAATGTGGTACGACGACATGGAGTACCACATGACATCATTTCCGATAGAGACAGTAGATTTGTCTCTCACTTTTGGATGGAGTTACAAAAGGCTCTCGGTACTCAAATTAAAATGAGCACCGCATTCCACCCAATGACGGATGGTCAAACCGAGAGAACAATCCAAACACTAGAAGACATGCTGAGAGCATGCGTGTTGGAATTTAAGGGAAATTGGGAATCCCATTTACCCTTAATCGAATTCTCTTATAATAATAGCTACAATGCTAGCATTGGCATGGCACCTTTCGAGGCGTTGTATGGATGAAAGTGCCGAAGTCCGTTGAGCTGGGAAGAAAACGATAAGTCGGTGGTAGTGGGACCACAACTTATCGAAGACATGGCTCAACAAATCAAGGTGATTCAAGGAAAAATGAAAGCCGCACAAGACCGTTATGCCGACGTGAGATGACGAGACCTAGAATTCCAAGTGGGAGATAGGGTCATGCTAAAGATATCACCCGTGAAGGGGGTGATGCGCTTTGGCAAACGAGGAAAGTTGAGTCCTCGATACATAGGACCTTATGAGATTCTAGAACGAGTCGGAACTTTAGCCTACCGACTGGCTTTACAGCCACAATTAGATCGAGTTCACAATGTTTTCCATGTCTCACAACTAAAAAAGTATGTGCCGGACCCGACACATGTACTTCAACCGGAGATAATTGAGCTCGATGAAGATTTGACTTATAAAGAAGTCCCAGTGCGTATTCTCGACACTAAGGAACGAGTGATGAGGAACAAAACTATCAAAATGATCAAGGTTCTTTGGTCGAACCACGAAAGTGAGACGGCAACTTGAGAAGTAGAATCCGACATGAGAGAACGCTACCTGACATTGTTCCGAACCGATACCGACACAGTTATGGGGACATAACTGCAATCTTAAGGGGGAGAGGATGTCATACCACCTATTTTCGCACATTTTTGTAAACTTTTGAACTACGTTATGGCTTGATCCCTTCACCGGGTTCGTAGGCAGCTTAGAAGTCTTAATTCTAAGTTCAGTCACAAAATAACAAAACAAACAAAAAAAAAACCTTAGCACGAGAAAGGCCGTAACACAACTTCGAGGACGAAGTTGATTCTTAAGGAGGGTAGACTGTAATACCCGAGAATTTTCCAACATAAAATAAAACAACAATTAAATAAATAAACAATAAATACAATAAATATCATAAATAAAGAAATCCAACAAATAAATAAATAAATAAGTAAAGGAAATGAGAAATGAGATTTTACTTAAAAAGGAATTAAAGGAATTTAATTAAATAAAAAAAATTGATTAAGGATAAGTAAATTGTACACCGAAATCCGACACCAATGAACTCGAGAATTCGAGCCCAAACATAAATTATACGGGGTTCCTACTTTCGTAAACCCGAAGATACCCCGAAAATCATAAAACGGGAGCATAGAGGGATAGAAGTCCGAAAGGGAGGAGGAAAGGCACGACGGACCGCACGACCCGCCCGGACCGAAGTCCAGGCGAGTTTGGCGCGGTGGCCGCGTGGTCGAAGAAGGGAGGGCGCGCCACGGCCGCACCGTCGGACAGATTCGCCCGTTGCGTGAATCTCTCGCCCGAACACAGATTTTTCGACTTCGGTTGAACATCTTTCGACTCAAGACCCTTAGGGTCAGATCTTGGACGCCTTAGGTCTTAGCTATCTATAAATAAAGCCCCCTTGGAAGCCCGAACACTTTTACAAAACTTACAACTCTCTCTATACATTCGAAACCCTAATTTCGGAGTCGTCGGAGGCACGAAACCAAGGCGAATACTGGTTGGACGAAAATTCTGAGATCTCCAGCGTCGTGGTAAGTTTCGATCCAATCCTTGCTCAATATACGATTCGAAAACGAATCCTAATCGTCTCCTTTTTCCTTCTACACCTCGAATTGGATCTAGAGCGTAGAACCCGACGAACGGAGAGGAGAAACGGTAGACTGGAAGCCACGCCTTCGAAATAGACGATCCCGGACGTTCACAACTCTGTAAGTTAGCCTTACATGGTTTTGGGAAGAATTAAAACGTTCGAAACTAAAAGATTTAAGAAGAGATCGAAAATCTGCCAACATGGTGTTTTTACCGATGCAACAGCTTTGCCTAATTTTTCCAAACCTTAAAACGACCTCAAACAGAAAAACTTAAAACACAAAAAACGTTCCTAAGGCATAGATCTATCTACTGTAAAATTTTCAGAATTTTAAGAGACGAATTGATATGCGAAAACCAACCGAAACCGAACTGCTTGAAATTTGATCTTGAAATTCTTGACAGAACTTAGGTCCGATCTTGATCACGTTTTTGACATTAGTTGTAGACCGATTTAGATCTTTAGCCGAACATGAAAGTTGTAGATAAATGTCTTAAAATGGTCTCTGTAAAATTTCATCAAATTTGGAGTTGTTTTGCTATGGTAGATTTCAATATCTTTAAACTGTGGTCTGCGAAATTCGGACAGATTTGTGTTTCTGCAAAATTTGACGTTTTTGACATGTTTCGGTATCTCGGATTGAAAAAGTTAAAACACGAAAGTTATTCATCTCGACGTTTCTGAGCCAGTAGTGAAATGTCAGAATTTTTGGAGTTTAATCTGATTTTAGACGAATTTTAGAGTAAACAGTGGTTTACCGGAAGTCAAATCTTGAAATCTTGTTGAAACATGAAATTAACCTTTAGGGTTGAAATGAGTTGAAATATGATTTTTAAATAAACTAAGTTGAAATCAGATTTTTGAAATTAAATCCCCTTACAAACTTGATAAATTAAAATTAGGGGTGAATGCTCTGCAGGGTGCCCCCTAACTATTCACTTCGTGCCTTAATGGACGATTGTGACCCCGCGCGAAATTTAGATATGATATTGCCAAAACGGCATGAGATATAGAGCCTACACTCTCGAGAATATCCACATGGGTTTCCCGAGGCTCCGGAGTGGTACTGGGTATGGCTGATACGGTTGCGGCCGCCAGGCTACCGGCTAAACTTGTTGAGATTGCGATGCAATCGTGAAATACTTGAAATACCAAATCTGGGATGTAAGGGGGAAATTAGAATTAAATTAAATTAAAATGTATGTGGTTGTCTAATTAAATTATTTGAATGCTTTATTTAAATTATGGCTTTATTTTAAGTTGAATAGTTAATTAAATTAAATCGAATATTATGTTATTATCATGCTTTTATTTAATTATGAAATGAATGACTTTTAAACCCTACGATCATGTCTGTGTTAACTTACTCAGCAAGTTGTGCTGACCAAACCATTTTTATTTTCTTTTCTTACAGAGTATGTGGAATGAGCATGACCATATTCATGCATGGGGGAAATTACATTTTGGGAAAACTTATCGTTTTTAAATTCGTACATTAGACTATATTATGAACGGGCCTGTTTAACCCGTGTTTTGGCCATGTCGGCCCTATTTACATTTTCCGCTGCAATACTATACTAAAACAATTATTTCCGCTGCGCTATGATATTATTATTTTCGAATTATATCGTATGGGCTGTTTTGAATGCTTTAAATATTTTAAATACTGCAATACATAGCCTTGCATTCCTTTAGTAAGCTCGTAGAAACCGTGTTTTACTAGGGGGATGTGGCGGTGACATCCCGACCTGGGTGACCAAAAACCGGGGTGTTACAATTAATTTGCTAAATTCTGGGTTGATCGATCTTTCTGTATTTTATTATTTACAGCAATCTGGCAATGATCTTAATTTGTCTGCATACTAATATTAGTAATATAATCCATTTTACCATGTTTCTACTGAAGCTTTACCATGTTTACTAAATTATTTACACTATTCTGCATATTAGAATGTTAGAATCTAATTTCTCTTGTTTCTGCTTTGCTAAATTGAGAGATAAAAAGTAGAATCTAAATTTTTGTACCGGTATTGGAAATAAATTACATTAAAAATGGATTCTGGCATGTGCACGCTGATTTGGGAAATGAAATCTGTCTTTTAATCGCTATAGGAAAATTTGTATGCTTGGGAAAGACTCAAATTTAGGCCTAGAATGATGATTGCAGAATGTTAGATAATTTAATTAGCTTCCATGAAGTCTGTTTAAGTATAATATGAATTTTGGAAAATTACTATATTTTTAATCTTTATAAAATAATGAAATTTGAAGAAATTGATCTTTTTAGACATTGGAAAATGCTAAATCAATATGCAAATTCTCTTTTATATAAAGATGTCAATATTTAAAATATCACAAACATCTCCGATTTATATTTTTTATTAATTAAAATTTTAACTTGCTTTATTTTAAATTTAATGTCACTATTTTTAATTTAATCCACTCTAGAATTAAACAAACTCTTTTAAAATATATAAATATATTTAATAAACTTAAAAACAATTAAAATATTCTCCGGAATGAAACAATATTCTGAAATTCCCTGTGGATCGACTCGGTTATTCACCGATTTTATTACTTGATGACAACCATCCGCTTGTGGTAAAATATGAGTAGTGAAAATCATTCATCAAGTTTTTGGCGCCGTTGCCGGGGACATTTGTTGTGAACTTTTAATTGTTTTTAGTTTATTAATTAAATTTAATTAAGTTAAATATTAATTTAAATGTTACTTATTTTATTTTATTTTTATTTAAAATTGCAGTGCGAAGCAAACAAGCAGAAATAGCTTATGATCCTGAAATTGAGCGCACTCTAAGAGCTATTAGATTAGGAAAACATAGAAGACCAGCTCAGTTGGAAATACTAATTAACTCATCCTCTGATGAAGAAGACTATACTCCAACGACTGGGGTTCTGACAATTCAAACTAATCAATTAGTTGCTCAATTCAATAGGTTAAACATGGCCGAGAATAATGAAAATAATAGGGGTAATAATGGAGGTAACGGTGGTGATGTGGAACATGATGAACAAGCTGAAATGACCATTGAGGAACATTTGCAATGAACTAGTGGAAATTTGCTTAATAGAACTCCAAAGCCAGATGTAGATGCGTTAAGTTTTACACTTCAGCCAGCACTAATCACAATGGTGCAGGCTAATCAATATAATGGAGCTCCTACTAATGATGCAGTAGAACACATAAGAAATTTCCTGGATTATTGTGACACAGTGAAGATAAATGGGGTTACTAGTGATGAAATTAAGTTAAGATTGTTCTCATTTTCACTTAGGGATAATACTAAAACTTGGTATAATTCACTTCAATTAAGGGATGTTACTACTTGGGATAAGATATT
The DNA here is from genome assembly GCA_030278955.1 of Hygrophila difformis. Lineage (NCBI taxonomy): Eukaryota > Viridiplantae > Streptophyta > Magnoliopsida > Lamiales > Acanthaceae > Hygrophila > Hygrophila difformis. Next base: position 39,170,609 of record JAOANR010000009.1, on the reverse strand, counting down.
ATAAGCTTTCTTAGAGCAGTTCTTCCCACCTTCTAAGGTTTTAGAATTGCAAGAAAAGATCAAGGAATTTGTGCAAGATGAGGACGAGACTTTACTTGATGCGTGGGATAGATATAACACCTTACTGGCGAGATGTCCGAATCATGGCTTTGAAGATTGGCAGCAGATGCACTTCTTCTACAATGGATTGTTGGATCAGTGGAGGAAATTTTTGGATGCAGCAGCTGGAGACTCTTTTCTATCTATAAGACCATCTAGAGCTAAGGAAATAATAGAGAAAAAGATATCTAACATGAAAAAATTTCCTGGTAAGAAAAATGCTATAAACAAATCAAAAGCGGGGTTATATGAGGTAGAAAGATAGTTGCTATGGATTCTAAGTTGGATGCTCTTATGAGGGACGTTGCTTCACTTAAGAAAGGTCAAAGTAAGGTTGTGAGATGCGGTATTTGTCATGGACCTCATGAATCATCAGCCTGTCACCTGCTCGATCGAGGAGTTCAAGAGACTATGCAGTGTGAGGGGACTGGGGAGCAGGTAGAAGATGTGAATTACATGGGAAATAGGCAGCAAAACTTTAACCAAAACCTTCCTCAAAACCAAAACTTCTATCCAAATCAAAATTCTCAATTTCAGCAAAACACTTACCCACAAAATAACCATCCACCTTACCATCGAAACCAAAATCAAAATATTCAGAATCAAAATCAAAATCAAGGCTTTAATCAGAATAGAAATCAAAATCAACCCTTTTACGCTAATCAACCGCCTAGGAACTTCCAAGCTCAACAACAGCTGCAACAGAAACAAGAAGGAGATGAGGTCAATTTAAAAGAATTAATGAATACAATTGTGTCTCAACAACAAACAATTCAACAAATGCAAGCCTCAATGAGAAATCTAGAAGTTCAAGTTGGTCAAATTGCTTGGGACACTTCAAATAGACAGCAAGGAACACTACCAAGTATGCCTGACCCTAATCCGAAAGAACAATGTAAAGCTATCACTTTAAGGAACAAAAAGGAATTACCTAATCCTTACCCTACCTTAGATGACCCAAAGGTTTCAGCTGATACTGTAGACGATCAGAGTGAGGATGCAGAGGACGAAAGTCAGCAAAAGAATACTGATGAGCCTAAAGAGAGTGAGAGACTTAGTGTTGACAAGGATAGGGATAAGGGAAAGTCCACTGTGCCAATTAAGCCATATCAGCCACCTATTCCATATCCACAACGTCTTAAAAAGGCTAAAGAAGATAAAGACTTTGCTAAATTTTTAGAAGTGTTTAAAAATTTAAGAATTAACATTCCTTTTTCTGATGCTATAGCCCAAATGCCCATTTGTGCTAGTTCTTAAAAGAAATCCTATCAAAGAAGACGAGTGTAGATGATGAAGAGAAAGTGACACTAACAGGGGAGTGTAGTGCAATCTTACAAAGAAGGCAGCCTACTAAACAAAAAGATCCAGGGAGTTATACCATTCCGTGCATTATTGGCACTAAAGAATTCATTAAAGCTATGTGTGACCTTGGCTCTAGCATTAATTTGATGCCTTTACATGTCTTTAGAGAACTTGGAGTAGGAGTTGTAAAGCCTTCTAGGATGTAGCTAGAGCTTGCTGATAGATCTATTAGGACACCTTTAGGCATTGTAGAAGACGTTCCTGTTCAAGTAGAGAGCTTCATTTTCCCTGTTGACTTCGTTGTCCTTGATATGGAGAAAGATATGGACATTCCTCTTATTTTAGGTAGACCATTCTTACAGACTGGGCGGACTATGGTTGATATGGATGATGGTAAGATTACACTTAAAGTAGGTAATGAATAAGTGTGGTTTGATATTTCTAAAACAACTAAAACACAACACGCTAGTTCTGACACCTACCCGTGTAATAGAGTGACAGCTATCTATCAAGAGGATGAGGTGATTGAGAGAGAGTTCTTTGCTAGACATGATCCCTATAGGAAAGTTGAGCAATTAGAGGAGAGTTGTGAGGACTTAGCTGAAAGTAAGTGTGAGGGAGGATTACCTTTGCAAGTAGCATGTGCGATAGAAAAGTCTAAGTTAGTCCCATCTGTTGAAAAGCCACCTGTATTGACTTTGAAAGAGCTTCCATTACACTTGAGGTATGTTTTTCTTGGTGAGAATGATACATTGCCTGTTATTACAAGTAATAAATTAAATGATGATCAATTAAATGCATTAACCAAAGTGTTGAGTAAGCATGTTAAAGCAATAGGTTGGATAATAGCCGATATCAAGGGACTGAGTGATAATAGCTGATATCAAGGGATTGAGTCTAGCATTATGTACACACCGGATTTACATAGAGGAAGATGACAAGCCAGTGAGACAGCCCCAAAGGAGACTGAATCCCTATTTACAAGAAGCTGTAAGGGCAGAGGTGATTAAATTACTCGATGCAGGTATTATCTATCCTATTTCTGATAGTCAGTGGGTGGGTCCAGTACAAGTAGTGCCTAAAAAGGGAGGTATGATTGTGGCTAGAAATGAAAATGGTGAATTAGTACCTACTAGACCTACTACTGGATGGCGTGTTTGCATTGATTATAGGAGATTGAATGATAAGACTAGGAAAGATCATTTTCCACTGCCTTTTATTGATCAAATGTTAGAACGTTTAGCTGGGCATGAGTTTTATTGCCTTTTAGATGGTTATTCTGGTCATAATCAAGTTCCAATTGCACCTGAAGATCAAGATAAAACTACATTTACATGTGTAATACCCCGTAATAATGCATAGACATTTATTTTCGAGCCTGACCCAAATATTTTGTATCCCGAATAAACAAGTTCAAATTGTTTTGAACTACGTAATGATTCGATCCCTTCACGGGGTATGTAGGCAACTTGGAAATTTCAATTCTGAGTTCAGTCACAAAATAATAAAATAAACAAAAAGGACCCTAACTCTTAGCGCGAGAAAAGCCGAAACACAACTTCGATGACGAAGTTGATTCTTAAGGGGGTAGACTGTAATACCCAAGATTTTTATCGGCGTCCAAAGGAATATAATTTATTTCTTGATCCGATCAAGGCCGAAATATTTCCGAGAAGAAGAAAATAATTCATTATTGCTCGGAAATGAATTACTGATAAATTCAAAATGGAATAAAAGAGGGAAAGGAAGCTCGAAGATATTCCATGGATTAACCCCAAAAGAACTGGAATTAAATTCAAGGAAAAGAATTTTAATTCCAAGAACCCGTGAAGTCGGAAATAATTTAATTAGATAAATTATTGCACGGGAGCCAAAAGACGACGAATTAGAAGCCGACAAATCCGAAACCGACGGACTTAAGATTTCAAACACGAAATTAATTTCAAGTAGAAATAGATTTAAGATAGGAATCATAGATTTAAGAAAAGGCCCGATGGGATCGCACGGCCCAGTTCAGGCCGCGTGCCCTCCGCGCGGTATTGGGCAAACCCCGCGCCACTACAGAGGCAGCTGGCAACTTGCGCGATTTCGGCGATTTCTTGCCAAAATTTTGCGACCCCGACTATGGAAACCCGATTTCAATCGATGGAAGGGCCTTTAGGTTGAGATTGGATAATCCCTAACCCCATTTCTCAGCAACCAACAGCCTTTGTTCATCCCAAACCCTCCCACAACCAAAAAACAAAGTTCATACCTTCCGACGACTTTCCGGCAACCAACGACGACCGAGGAAGTGTTTAGATCAAGGATTTCAGACCTTGAATCGTTGGTAAGGATTATATTAGGTTCCTTTATCGTTTATAATCTCAAACAATATCTCTAACTTACGAATTTTGACTTACAAACACAAATCGGAGCCAAAGGAAGAAGAAATCGGGTTGAGGAGATCCGTTCGTAGCCATCCGTCGATTCCGAACGACCCGGAGACATCCTTTATCACACCCACTGTATGTTGATACCTTTCATATCATACGGGTGGTTTTGGGGCGTCCGATTTAGTGGTTTTGAGACGAAACGTAAAAATCGAACCCTAAAACCCCAACTCGCACGTTTTCTGAAATCTGTTTAAAACCCGTATTTCGAGAGTTCAAACCGAAAAACTCAAAACTAGAATTTTGATCCTAACACCTTAAGATATGTTGTGTAAACATTTCAGAGATTTTCATTAATGTTTACTACCTTAAATCGCGTCGAACATAAACTGTATTTTTAAACTTTTTCGAAAAATTGACAGTGCATGTGCACAAAATTGATGAGAATGTTTCTATGATTTCTAGTCCGAACTAATCTTTGAAATGTAAACAAAAGTTGTAGATAATCATGTCTAGTATATGTCCACCAAATTTCAGAATTTTTGGAGTTCATTTGGTATGTCAAAAAGTCAAATCTTTGAACTGTGTCAAAACTGAATCCGGACAGCACAATGTTTGTGTAGTAAACTCGATTTTTGACATGTTTCCTCACCTTATTTCGAAATCGTTAAAACACGAAAGTTGTTCGTTAGGTGTTTTTGATATACTGTAGAAATTTCAGATTTTTCGGACTTGAAATGAATTTTTAAATTAAAAAGGCGTAAACTGTGACGTCAAACGATTTTAAATTGATGAGATTTTGAAATTCCGAAACAAAATGTCGAAACCTTGAAATACGATAAATCTATACTTTTTGAAAAATCCCGTTACACTAAATCGAAACGATATCGGATACTTAGGTAGAGGGTGAGTGCTCTGCAGGGTGCCCCTCTAGCCTTTCTATGCGGGCCTATAACGGACGAGAGAATTTGAATGAAAAACTATGCCAAAAAGGTGATGAGATTGGCCTACACTCTCGGGAGTATCCGTATGGGTTTCCCGAGGCTCCGGAGTGTTACTAGGTATGGCGGATACGGCTGCGGCCGCCGGACGATCGGCTACACAAGAAACTTACTAAATTGGTTGGGGCCGCGCGGATCACCGGCTGAACGAAACTTACTAAATTGGCTGAGGCCGCCGGATCGCCGGCTAAATGAAGCTTACTAAATTGGCTGAGGCCGCCGGATCGCCGGCTAAATGAGACTTACTAAATTGGCTGAGGCCGCCGGATCGCCATCTAAATGACACTTATTAAATTGGTTGCGGCCGCTGGATCGCCGGCTAAACAGAAACTTACGAAACGGCTGCGGCCGCCGGATTGCCGGCTAAACAGAAATTTACGAAACGGCTGCGGCCGCCGGATCGCCGGCTAAACTAAATATTGTTGAGATGGTGACGTAACGGGAAAAATTAAAAGACTTAATTCTTTTTATGTATTTATTTATTTATTTATGTCTTTAAATTATGTCTTAAATTTACACCGTGCTTAAATTATTATTTATGAATTTAAATGCATGTTCAAGTATACAAATTAAATTCTTATCGTTCTTAAAATTTTTTAAAAATTATGTTCTATCTTATTTTTAAATTATGCCTTTACTCATGCTATTTAATATGCCATGTTTTAAAGTGTGCCCATGCCTTAAATTCTCATTTTTAAACTTAATTTGGCTATGAGAGTATGTGTATTAAATTATTGTCTATTAATTAGTCGAATTACATGTTTTTGATATGCATGCTTAAAAATGAGTTTTTAATTATTAAAATTTTAAAACCCCTTTATTGCTATGTTAGGAATTTACTTACTCAGTATTTTATATACTGATAAAACCCGTTGTTTCATTTTTCTTTACATGGAGAGATGGCATGAGCATGCACGCATATTGGGGATCGGGAACTAAATTAAGAACTGTGAATGTTGCATTTATTAGACTTAAATTATTTACTGTGTGTTTGGCCATGTAGGTCGTATTTATATTTCCGCTTCATTACAGATATTTATATTTAGATATTATTTTTCCGCTGCAACTTATTATGAACTTCAAGTTATATACGATGGGCTGTTTACTTATTCAAATGTTTTGTAACACTGAAACCATAGCCTTGCATCTCTCTAGCAAGCTCGAAAAAGTCGTGTCTTGCTAGGGAGGTGTGGCGGTGACATCCCGACCTGGGTTATCAAAAACGGGGGTGTTACAACATGTCCCTATGGTACATTTGCATATAGGAGAATGCCATTTGGTTTGTGTAATGCACCAGCTACATTTCGGAGATGCATGATGTCTATATTTTCTGACTTAATTGAGGCATGCATTGAAGTATTTATGGATGATTTTTCTGTATTTGGGTCTGACTTTGAAAAATGTTTAATTAATCTTGAAAAAGTGTTGATTAGATGTGAAGAGTCAAATTTGGTTCTTAATTGGGAGAAATGTCATTTTATGGTTAATGAAGGCATTGTCTTAGGACATAGGATTTCTAAAAATGACATTGAAGTTGATAGGGCTAAGGTAGAAGTGATTGCTAAAATTCCACCTCTTAATAATCTTAAAACTTTAAGTTTTCTGGGACATGCTGGATTTTATAGAAGGTTTATAAAGGATTTTTCTAAAATTGCACAACCCTTATTTAAATTGCTATGTAAAGATGTTAAATTTGATTTTACTGAGAGTGTGTTGAGGCATTCAATAGGATCAAAGAAGCATTGGTGATTGCACCTATTATTCAACCGCCAGACTAGAGCCTACCATTTGAGATCATGAGCGATGCGAGTGACTTTGCCGAGGGAGCAGTATTGGGTCAACGAAAGGATAAAAAGCTACATGTTATTTATTCGGCTAGTCAGGCTTTAAATTATGCACAACAAAATAATGCTACAACTGAAAAAGAATTATTATCTGTTGTGTATGCATGTGAAAAATTTAGACCTTATTTGATTGGCTCTAAGACTGTAGTTTACACTGATCATGCTGCTATTTAAATATTTATTTACAAAGAAAGATGCAAAACCACGGTTAATTCGATGGGTGTTATTGTTATAGGAGTCTGATTTGGAAATTAAAGATAGAAAAGGCAACGAAAATCCTGTGGCCGATCACTTGTCGAGATTGGAACATGAAAAAGAGGAAGAAAAGTTAATAAATGATTCATTTCCTGATGAAAATTTATATTTAATAGATAACACTTCCTCTGATCCATGGTTTGCTGATTTTGTAAATTATTTAGCATGTGGTTTGATTCCTGATCATTTAAAGTGGCATAGTCAAAAGCAAAAATTTAAAACCGATGCTAAATATTTTATTTGGGATGAACCTTATTTGTTTAGACTTTGTGCAGATCAAATCATAAGGAGATGCATCCCTGATGAGGATTTTGGGAAAGTTTTAAAAGCATGCCACGAAGGACTTGGAGGAGGACATGTTGGACCAAATAGGACAGCTCATAAGCTACTCGAAGGTGGTTTATATTGGCCTAACATTTATCGTGATGCTAGAATTTTTATGCAAAAATGTGATGTATGTCAAAGGGCTGGTAATATCACTAAAAGAGATGAAATGCCTTTAACAGGAATAATGTCTGTTGAGTTGTTTGATTTGTGGGGAATTGATTTTATGGGTCCATTTCCACCATCTAATGGTAAATTATATATTCTAGTTGCTGTAGAATATATGTCAAAATGGGCAGAAGCTGAAGCATGGGCTTTAAATGATTCTAAAAAAGTGATTAAATTTCTGAAAAGCAAATTTTTACCCGTTTTGGTGTGCCTAAAGCGATCATTAGTGATGGTGGATCTCATTTTGTCAATAGGGTTGTTAATCAATTGCTATCTAGATTTCATGTTCATCATAGTATAACACCACCCTATCATCCCCAAGCCAATGGTCAGGTAGAAGTCACTAATCATGAGATTAAAAAGATTTTGGAAGCAACTGTAGGAAAATCTAGAAAAGATTGGGCTTTTAAGTTAGATGAAGCACTATGGGCTTATAGGACAACATTTAAAACACCTATAGGTATGGCCCCTTTCAAATTAGTTTATGATAAAGCTTGTCACTTACCTTTCGAACTTGAGTTTAAATCATTATGGGCAATGAAGAAATTAAACTTTGAATTTAAAGAGGCTCAAGAGAAAAGAAATGTTGATCTTAATGAATTAGAAGAAATTAGACGTCATGCATATGACAATGCTCTAATTTACAAGGAAAGGACAAAACTTTATCATGACAAGTTACTCCGGCCTAAGGTGTTTGAAGCTGGTCAATTAGTGCTATTATATAACTCTAGATTTAAGGTGTTTCCTGGTAAATTGAAAACAAAATGGTCAGGGCCTTTTAAAATTGTGAAGGTGTTAGATAATGGTGCAGTTGTATTAAAAGGTGAAGATGAAAGGGAATTCACTGTGAATGGTCAAAGACTTAAACATTATTTCGGAGATGAAGTTAAATTCATCGAACAAATTAATGTTAAACCTTTGATTATTTAAATCTGCTTATTAAAGTAAATGCATTGCAAATTATTTAAATTATAGGTTTTTATTCGATTAATTAAACATATAAAAATTTAAATTAAAAATTACAAAAATTAAAAATGAATTAAAAATAAAATTTATTAGATATTAATGTTTGTGTGTTTTATGTTCTACATGTTGAATATGCTTATAGCTTTAAATTTAATTTTAAATTGTCATGCTAAAATATTACTTGTGTTATGCTAGCTTAAGGATGCCTTGGTTTAATTATGTGGTTTTGGATTTTATGTTTTCTTAATTGCATGTTATTTTAATAAATTGAGCAAGGCATTCCTAATAAAGCATGAATAATAGTAGATATGGAGTTGTAATAAAATGAAATAAAGTAGCAAAATATTGAGGAATGATATAACTGAGTGTGCTTGGTAATTGAGCTTTAATATGCAAGTGAACTCGATGAAAGTATTGAAGAGGGAAAATCTATATTGAATTGTTGTGTTTAATTGGGAAGAACAATGATCCGGAAGATTTAGAGGGGATTGTATATGCTAAGTCTGACCTGCTAATCTTAGGAAGTGAATTGGCCATCATTCTACCTGTATTTGAGCTGAAATTCGAGTCATTAAGACTCAGTTCAGGCGCCACACCTTGTGTGCGGCACCCAAATGAGCATGTGAGCGCCATCGTGGCGCTATATGGGCTCAAGGATGCAGATCAGGCGCCACACCTTTTTGCTGGCGCCTAGAATCAAGTCGAAGCGCCACATTTTGCGCCATTCTCGGACCTAAAAATGTTTTGAAGTCAGACTCTGCGCCACACACACTGTGTGACACACTATGTGGCGCCCAAAATGGCCTCCCAGTGCCACCCTCGGACTTAGAAATTTCCAGGAACAGACCCGGCGCTGCATACACTATGCGGCGCCGAAATTGGCCTTGAAGCGCCAATGTGGTGCTCGACCCGACGGGTCTGGGTGTAACACCCGAGAAAAACAAATTCAAATTGTTTTGAACTACGTCATGACTTGATCCCTTCACAGGGTACGTAGGCAGCTTGGAAATCTAAATTCTAAGTTCAGTCACAAAATAAATCACAAATAAATCACAAGATCAATCACAAAAATGTTAGGAGGAATTGGAACTAATTTAACTAGACTAATTATGGCACGGAAATGTTACGAGCGATAAACCCGAACTCGTAACAAGTTTAAGGTAAAGATTTCGAACCGGAAACGACCCGATGAGTCGAGCCAACACATAGAGGATAGAAAACCGATAGAGGAAAGAAGAAAAGACTCGACGGACCACGCAGACCACCGAACCGGCCGGTCCGGCCGTCACGCGGCCTCCGTGCGCCGCCGCGCGGCCACCGCGCGGCATGAGGAGACGCGTCCCAGGACTGGTCGCGTGTACTCCGCGTGGACAAAGCTCTATGTGCGCGCCACCACCGCGCCAGAGGTGCAAGAGGTGTAAACTTTCCTTCTATGACGATTTTCTTGCCAAAAATCCGATCCCTATCGAGGGCAAGTGGATCAAAGCCTTTGGGAAAGGCTTAAGGGCGGATTAGGGTGCCCCCAATCCCATTTGGACAGAAAACAAAAGTTCCACCCTCTCAAATTCTCCCCTCTAAGCCAAAACTCCTTCGACTTCACTTTCCGGCGAGGATTCCGGTGAAGACGGGACGATCGGAGCGTGGCATCTGCCTTCTAAGACTTTGGCGAGTCGTATTACAGTTTTGAGTTCGTCCTTAGACCCCAAATACTCGAAATCTAACACTATTTCTCGTTACAATTTCTCGTCGGGGGGCGAACAAAAAGAGATCGGAGAAGTTGGCCGTTCGTCGCGACCTTAGGATGCCCGGAAATCCCTTACAGCGACCCTACCCTATAACTAAGTAAGTTAAGACCTTACTCTTCAATTTTTTTGGTATATTGTCGTTTAAAACTTAAGATCTAGCCACGTAACTAAAATTGATTTTCAAAAACCCTATTTTCGTCCAATTTTAGAAACTCGCCTAAAACTCGACCTTCGGGAATTCAAACCAAAAACCTTTCAACATAGATTTTGTTCATAAGACTCTAATCTACCTTGTGTCCAAATTTAAGCCATTGACATAAAGATTTGATATCCCAAATTGTACCGTAAAGTTTCTGTAATAAAACCGAACGCTTGAATTCTGGACAGATTTATTGACTCGACTTGATGCATATTTTTCACCCGTTTTTAGATCAATTCAACTTTGAATTTCTAAACAAAAGTTGTAGATAATTGTGTCTAGATTATGCATATAAAATTTCACGAATTTTGGAGTTCATTTGATATGTCAAAACGAGCGATTTCAGAACCTGTTCTAAACCAACTTTTGAGTCCGCGCGTATGCAGCGTTTTGGTGTCAACTTTTGAACATCTAAAATTCATTATTTCCAAAATCTTAAAACATGAAAGTTGTTCATTAAGGTGTTATGTACATCCTGTAAAAAGTTCGGACCAATTAGATTTGAAATGAATTTTTAATTGGCGTCGCACGTAACTGCGTCGGAATCAGTCTTTTGGACATAAATCTTCTTTTGCAAAGAACTCGAAATTTGACTCACTTCGAAACCTTATTTCCAAAAACTTAAAACATGAAAAGTTGTTCGTATGTGTGTTCTTGAGCTACTGTGTAAATCTCAGAATTTCTGGTTTAAAGATGAATTTTTAATTATGAAAGGCGTAAACTGTGTCGAATCGGATTTTTCGAACTTGAGAAAACTCGAACTACGAAACGCAATATCAAATATTTTGTAACATTGAAATATGAACTTTCGAAAAATCTCGTTCACTAGGCTGAGCCGATCTTCATGCTATCATTATTTTTGAGACTGCCTCGTTAGTGGTCTCCTTACTATCTGAGATTGCCTAGTTTGTGATCTCGCGCGCTGTGTTATTTGGATCACCTTGTTAGTGGTCCTACTATCTTTGAGACTGCCTCGATAGTGGTCTCCCATTTATTTGGACTACCTCGTTAGTGGTGCTACGATTTGAGTTTGCCTCGTTAGTGATCTCCCCGGTATGGTGTCCTCTTCTTAGTTTGCGGGATAAAATATAAAAGACTTGCGTGAGTGTTTAATTATGCTTAAATTTTATTTACCATGTTTTTAAATTATGCTTCTAAATTACGTTCTTAAATTATGCTTTTAAATTACGCTTTTAAATTGTGTCCTTTAATTATGTATTCTCGTCTTGAATAAATTAATCATGTTCTTCCGCTGCGAGTAAATTATGAATTTTAAATTAATGCATGAAAAGTGTAATTTTAATTAAACACATGTAACCCCTTAAATTGTTTAGTTAGGGATTAACTTACTCGGTATATTTTTATACTGATAAACCGTTGTCATTTTTCTTTTACAGAGTATGTCGAGTGACGCATGCACATGCACTTGGGGGGAAACATTTATGAACATTTTTCATTACTGCATCATACTACTGTTTTACCGGGCCTGTTGAACCCGAGGTTTGGCCGTGTTGGCCGTGGTTACTTTCCCGCTGCATTTACTCTATCTCGTGCATGATGATTTTTACTTCTGTATTTTTGAATTAAGTATTATTAATTTCCGGACTCAATATTGAAATGTTTTTAAATCTTTTACGTACCCATAAGCCTTGCATTTCCTTAGTGAGCTCGGGAAGCCGTGTCTTGCTAGGGAGATGTGGCGGTGACATCCCGGCCTGGTTATCAAATCCGGGATGTTACAAGTTGGTATTAGAGCCCGGAAAATTTTAAAGCTACTACTAATATTTTAAACCATTATTTTAAAACCAAGTATTATTTTTAAATTTATTATTTTTGACTACTAGTATTATTTTTTTTAGCCCAAAAGCTTATTTCTACGTAGCCCAATATCTTAGCCAAAGAAATATTAAATTTTGGTCCACTTTAGAGGCCCAACTTTTATTCCTACCCATGTAGTAGATTTATTTTAAATACATGGATGAATTAAATTTTTTAATTGGGGAGGGAACTTGCACTTGCATAATGCATGTAGATTTAAATTCCTATCTAATCCCGTCTAAAACATATTCTAACTCTAACCTACCTTGTTAATATTAGATGGCCGCACCAAACGTGAACATAATCAACCTTCTAATGAGGTTGATCGAAGCATACCTCGAAACCCCTCAAAACGTGAACAACTTCAGGCTAAGGGTAGAGCAAATGGAGGCTAACCTGGGCCACTTGACTAACCTGGGGAAGCAGGGTATCAAGATCTGACCCAACTCCAAATTCAAATCAACGAACTCCAGACCCGCGAGACTGAGCTCCGAACCCAGATTGACGGCATAGAGACTCAAGCAGGGATCTTGGGAAATGAACTGCTTAACCTAAAGGATATCTTGCTCCCACATGCCCCTCTTAGCCCGGAAGCTCCTCCTGTAGCTAGCCCTGTTGCTGATCCTGTCGCTGTCCCGGCAGCCGCCCCTACGCCAGTTGCCGCCGTCGATCCTGCTCCTACTGCTGGGCCCGATTGGCCAGCAAGCCCAGTGTTCCATGGGCCCCTTGGCACGGGCACCATCGAGGATTCGAGTGACGAGGATGACCCCATGGAGGATCCGACCACCTACCCTCCCCAGGCTTAGGGATTATTGATACATTATTCCTAGTGTTCTCTTTTCCATTTTCCCGAACTGTTCTCAGTATTTTGATTCCTATCGCTTGTACTGAATAAAGTTCCCTATTAAGCAATAAATTCGCAACCACTACTTTATACACAATCTTCATATTTTATTAAAAACTCAACCAACCAAGGAGACAAGACAACAATAAACGAACAACATATCTATATATGCATAACGAATCAATAAGGTACCTCGAACCCTAAACCCTAGAAACCTGGGGTCTAAACGTTTCGACCCTTAAACCCTTAACGTAAGCAACTGAATAAATACAAACCCTACCCAACTCTCAGTAGGCATCACTCGATTCAGTAAATCACTTTCTCCCTACACTCTATCAAATCCCCAGAACTCTAAACCTTCTTTGTGCTCGCATGGTTATTGTAACACCCGAGAAAAACAAATTCAAATTGTTTTGAACTACGTCATGATTTGATCCCTTCACAGGGTACGTAGGCAGCTTGGAACTAAATTCTAAGTTCAGTCACAAATTAAATCACAAAATAAATCACAAGATCAATCACAAAAACGTTAGGGGGAATTGGAACTAATTTAACTAGACTAATTAGGGCACGGAAATGTTACGAGCGTTAAGCCCGAACTCGTAACAAGTTTAAGGTAAAGATTTCGAACCGGAAACGACCCGAGGAGTCGAGCTAACACGTAGAGTGTAGAAAACCGATAGAGAAAAGAAAAGACCCGACGAACCACGCGGACCGCCGAACCGGCCGGTCCGGCCAGCACGCACTCGCCGCGCGGAAGGAGGCAACGCGCCCCAGGACTGGTTGCACGTGCTCCGCGCGGGCAAAGCTCTATGTGTGCGCCACCACCGCGCCAGAAGTGCAGAAGGTGTAAACTTTCCTTCCATGGCAATTTTCTTGCCTAAATTAACATTCCCTTCGATGGTAAACGGATCCCAGCCTTGGGAAAGGCTTAAGAACAGATAGGGACGCCCTCACCCCCATTTACACAGAAAACAAAAGTCCCTACACTCTTATTCTTCCTCTCCAAGCCAAAATCTCTTCGACTCCACTTTCCGGCGAGTATTCCGGCGACGACGAGGCAAACGGGACGAAACCTCTGCTTTCTAGACCTTTGGTAAGTCATGGTATAGTGTTTAGTTCATCCATAAACCTTAAAAACTCGAAAACTAACATCCTTTCTTTTACTACGATTTCACGTCGGGGGACGAACAAAAAGCGATCGGAGAAGTTGGCCGTTCGTCGCGACCTTAGGACATCCGGAAACCCCTTCCGACGACCCCACTCTCTAACTAAGTAAGTTAAGACCTTACTCTTCAACTTTTGTGGTTTATTGTCGTTTAAAACTTAAGATATAGACACGTAACAAAAATCGGTTTTCAAAAACCCTATTTTCGTCCGATTTTATAAACTCGCCTAAAACGCGACCGTCGGGAATTCAAACCAAAAACTTTTCAACATAGATTTTGTTCATAAGACTCTAATCTACCTTGTGTCCAAATTTCAGCCATAGACATAAAGATTTGCTATCCCAAATTGCACTGTAAAGTTTCTGTGACAAAACCGAATGTTTGAAATCTGGACAGATTTATTGACTTGACTTCATGCATATTTTTCACCCATTTTTAGATCGATTCAACTTTGCATTTCAAAACAAAAGTTGTAGATAATTGTGTCTAGAATATGCATATAAAATTTCATGAATTTTGGAGTTCATTTGATATGTCAAATGGACGATTTTCAGAAACTGTTCTAAACCAACTTTGGAGTCCGCGCGTATGCAGCGTGTTGTGGTCGACTTTTGAACATCTAAAATTCATTATTTCCAAAATCTTAAAACATGAAAGTTGTTCACTAAGGTGTTTTGCACATCCTGTAAAAATTTCGGACCAATTGGCTTTGAAATGAATTTTTAATTGGCGTCGCATTTAACTGTGTCGGAATTAGTCTTTTGGACAGAAATCATATTTTGCAAAAGAACTCGGAATTTGACTTACTTCGAAACCTTATTTCCGAAAACTTAAAACATGAAAGTTGTTCGTATGTGTGTTTTTGAGCTACTGTGTAAATTTCAGAATTTTTGGGTTAAAGATGAATTTTTAATTAAGAAAGGCGTAAACTGCGTCGAATCGGATTTTTTGAACTTGAGGAAACTCGAACTACGAAACGCGATATCGAATATTTTGGTAACATTGAAATACGAACTTTCAAAAAATCCCATTCACTAGGCTGAGCCGATCTTCATGCTATCATTATCTTTGAGACTGCCTCGTTAGTGGTCTCCTTACTATCTGAGATTGCCTCGTTAGTGATCTCGTGCGCTGTGTTATTTGGATCGCCTCGTTAGTGGTCCTACTATCTTTGAGACTGCCTCGTTAGTGGTCTCCCATTTATTTGGACTGCCTCGTTAGTGGTCCTACGATTGAGATTGCCTCGTTAGTGATCTCCCCGGTATGGTGCCCTCTTCTTAGTTTGCGGGATAAAATATAAAAGACTTGTGTGAGTGTTTAATTATGCTTAAATCTTATTTACCATGTTTTAAATTATGCTTCTAAATTACGTTCTTAAATTATGCTTTTAAATTACGCTTTAAAATTTAGTCCTTTAATTATGCATTTTCGTCTTGAATAAATTAATCATGTTCTTCCGCTGCGAGTAATTATGATGTTTAAATTAAGGCATGAAAAGTGTAATTTTTAATTGGACACATGTAACCCCTTAAATTGTTTAGTTAGGGATTAACTTACTCTGTATATTTTTATACTGATAAACCGTTGTCATTTTTCTTTTACAGAGTATGTCGAGTGACGCATGCACATGCACTTGGGGGGAAACATTTATGAACATTTTTAATTTCTGCATCGTACTACTGTTTTACCGTGTCTGTTAAACCCGAGATTTGGCCGTGTTGGCCGTGATTACTTTTCCGCTGCATTTACTCTATTTCGCGCATGATGATTTTTACTTCCGTATTTTGAATCAAGTATTATTAATTTGCGGACTCAATGTTGAAATGTTTTTAAATCTTTTACGTAACCATAAGCCTTGCATTTCCTTAGTGAGCTCGGGAAGCCGTGTCTTGCTAGGGATATGTGGTGACATCCCGGCCTGTGTTATCAAATCCGGGGTGTTACAAGTTGGTATCAGAGCCCGGAAAATTTTTAAAGCTACTACTATTATTTTAAACCATTATTTTAAAACCAATTATTATTTTTAAATTTATTATTTTTGACTGCTAGTATTATTTTTAGCCCAAAAGCTTATTTTTACGTAGCCAATATTTTAGCCAAGGAAATATTAAATTTTTGGTCCGCTATAGAGGCCTAACTTTTATTCTTACCCATGTAGTAGATTTATTTTAAATACATGGACAAATTAAAATTTTTATTGGGGAAAGGGGGACTTGCACTCACTTTCCTAGCCTGTATAGGCTGTTCAGCAAAAAAAAAAAAAAAAAAAATCATGCATGACAAATCTTGCCTAAAACATATTCTAACTCTAACTTACCTTGTTGACATTAGATGCCCGAACCAAATGCAAACATGATCAACCTGATGGTAAAACTGATGAATGCGTACCTCGAGTCCCAACAACATATCAATTATTTCAAGACGCGGGTAGGATAGTTGGAGGGTAACCTGGCCCATGTGGGTCATCTTAGGGAGACAGACCATCACCACATAACCCAGCTGCAGGAGCAAGTCACACAGCTCCAAGCCCAAGTGGCCCAGCTCCAAGACAAGGGTGATGACTTGGAGGAGCAAGTAGAGACCCTGGGCTGGGAATTGACTAACCTAGCCCATGACGTGGATGGGGCGGTTCTTCAGAACCCGGGGCCTGCCCCCAATGTCGCCATACCCATCGATGTATCGAGCGATGAGGATGATCCCATCAAGGACGAGCCTACCCATTCGTTTTAGATCTAGTGATCCAGCTACGCACTATTAGTAGTATCTTTCCCTTTCCGTACTATTAGCAGCACTCCTATTTCCATTTCAAATGCTTGTAACCAATAAGAGTTTTTATCTGGAGGAATAAAATTTCAAGCTTTTATCTTATATGCGAGGACATCTAAATTGTTCCTTACATTTTATTAAATTACTTTAATGAAACTCCATCGAATAAAGGAACAAAGTGAAAATAAATAAATAATATAAATACATATTATAGAGGTAACAATTAAACAAGGGTACCTCCAACCCCAAACCCTGAAAACCCTAAACCCTTAAAAAAAACGAACAGGTTACTGTTAAAAAAAAAAGAATTTCCTTACAAGCAGTTATTTATTTAACATATATCCATTTAAAATTTTTCCCTGTAAACCTTATCACATTATCTCACCTAATTTCCTTGAAGCAGCTCAGTCCCACAACGATGCAAGTATTGTCGGGCAACCCACACACATATAGATGCGATAAGGAGGTAACAATGAATCCAGAACATCTCGAACCATAAACTAAGGTAGAACAATTAAACCGTGTTTCTAAAAAGCAACAAACAACTAACGCATGTCAAACACGTAACTAGGCAATAACACAACGGAAATGTAAACGATGAATCCAAGTCAGCAGAAACATCCTCATAAGGAGGAAACCAAACAAAATACGTCGTATGCAAAACCTAAATGAAAATGCGAATACGAGAGAAAACATCACTGATCGGGAGGCGGGAACTGCCGACGCATGTAGTCGTCCATCTTGTAATACCCGTAAATTTTAGAATATAAAAATAGGAATTAATCCAATAGGAGAGAAGGTTTTGTTTCCGAGAACCCGTAGACGCGGAAATGCACGGAAGTTAAAGGACGACGAATTAGAACCCGACGGACCAAAACCGACGGTCTTAAGATTTCAAGCATGAAATCGAATTGAGACGGAATAAATTTATGATGAGAAGCATAATCCGAAAATGACCCAGAAAATCGAGCGCGAAAACGTGGAAGGATAGAAGTCCGAAAGAGAGGAGAAAAAGACCCGACGGATCGGATCGCACGGACCCGCCCGGACCGCAGTCCAGGCGAGGGCCGCGCGCTGGCCGGGCGGGGTTTGGCCAAAAGGCGCGCCAACCCCGCGTGGCTCCACAGGTTTTGGCAAGTTGCGCGTTTTCGGCGGTTTCTTGCCATATTTCGACCCCCCGACTTTGGAAAGTGGATTTTGGACGGGGAAGGTGAATAAGGTCGACCTAGGGTTGTCTCCCCACCCTTTTCATCAGTCACAAATCTCCCTCCACTCTCCCAAACTCTCTCCAAAGCCAAAACACATTCCGGTGACTTCCCGACGACTTTCCGATCACTTCCCGGCGACGAAAACCGACGGAGGAGGCGTGGAATACAAGATCCCTAGTGTTCTAAACTGTGGTAAGTCATTCATAGATTTCTATTTAAGTTTTTGAACCCGAAAACTCGATCTAACATTGGATTTCTTCGTCCGATTTGAAATCGTGGCCAAAGTCGGAAGCTTGACGTTGAGGAGATCCGTTCGTAGCAAATTTAGACGAGTCAGCGACCTTAGGACGACCAAAACTCCCTATCACTGTAAGTTGAGCCTTCCATATCAATACGGGTGATTTAGGGGCGTCCGGTATAGGCGTAATGTAACGAAACGTAAAAATCGAAATTAAAAACCCCAACTTGCGCAGTTTCTGTAATCGGCCTAAAACTCATATTTCGAGGATTCAATCCGAGAAACTCAAAACTAGACTTTTAATTCTAACACATAAATCTAGGTTTTGTAAAAATTTCAGACATTTTCATTAACGTTTGCTATTTTAAATCGCATCGAAAAGAAACTGTTTGACAAAACGTGTTTGAAATCTGCCTATGAACATGTCCAAACTTAGTGAGTCTATTTCTATATTTTGTAGTCCGATTTGATCTTTACAATCTAAATGAAAGTTGTAGATAATCATGTCTAGTATATGTGGTTAATATTTCAGAATTTTTGGAGTCTATTTGATATGTCAAAAAGGCAATTTCCCGAACTGTGACAAATCTGTTTTGGGACAGTAGACTGTTTCCGTATTAAACTTGATTTTTGACATGTTTCCTCAACTTATTTCGAGAAAGTTAAAACACAAAAGTTGTTTGTTAGGGTGTTTTGCATAAACTGTGAAATTTTCAGATTTTTCGGACTTAAACTGAATTTTTAAATCGAAAAGGCGTAAACTGTGACGCCAAGATACTTTTAAATCGAAGGATTTTGAAAATTCGAAACGAACGATCAAAGATTTGAAATACGATACATCTAAACTTTTGAAAAACCCCGATACGCTAAATCTAAACGATACATGAGATACTTTGGTGGAGGGTGATTGCTCTGCAGGGTGCCCCTCTAGCCTTTCTCTTCGGGCCTATAATGGACGAGAGAATTTGATGAGATATTACGCCAATCGGCGGGAGATACATGGCCTACTCTCTCGGGTTGTCCGTATGGATTTCCCGAGGCTCCGGAGTGGTACTGGGTATGGCAGATACGGCTGCGGCCGCCGGATCACCGGCTAAACGAGATACTTACGAAACGGCTGCGGCCGCCGGATCACCGGCTATACAAAACACTGAGAAATGGTTACGTAACGGGGAAATAAAAGATTTAATATTTTTAAGTATTTATTTATTTTTGCACGTCTTTAAATTATGCATTTAAATTATGTCTTTAAATTTCATATCGTGACTAAATTGTTATTGTGGATTAAATGCATGTTCAAGTACACAATTAAAATATTATTTCCTTTAAATTTTGTGAATGCATGTTAGGAGTGAAATTTTAAATTATCTAATTGAATCCCTTTATTGCTGTGTTAGGATCGACTTACTCAGTATTTTATATACTGATAAAATTGTTGTTCTCTTTTCCTTTCAGAGTATGAAGATAATGAATGAGCATATGCATTGGGGGATGGAAAACTTAAACATTGTTTTTATTGCTTTTACGATACTTGCATAACGGGCATGTAAATCCCGAGTTTTGGCCATGTCGGCCCACTTTACATTTTTCCGCTGCGATATATTATTACTACTACTTTGTGTGTGGATGATACTTAATATTATTTTTAAATAGATTCCGGACTTGTTTTTAAACCTTTTTGCAATACCTATAGCCTTGCATCTCTTTGGCAAGCTCGGAGAATCCGTGTCTTGCTAGAGAGATGTGGCGGTGACATCCCGGCCTGGGTTATCAAATCCGGGGTGTTACAAGTTGGTATCAGAGTCCGGAATATTTTAAAGCTACTATTATTATTATTTTAAAAATATTTTGAACTAAGTATTATTTTTTTAAAATTTATTATCATTATTATTTTTAAGACTACTGGTGTTATGATTTTAGCCCAAAATTTGAGCCCAAAAATTTTCCTATCCAATTAGTGTAATATTTTGAGCCCAAAGGGGGTTAAACTATTTTGACCCAATAATTATTTATTATAAGCCCAACCATTTCGGCCCAAATACCCATGCTTTTATTTCTTAAGTCCAAATTATTATTTTTGGTCAATATAGAGGCCCAACTTTTTAAATCCATGATTAAATTTAAAAATACATTAAAATTAATTTTTGGGGGGATTGCATGTGCATATTCATATAGATTTAAATTCCTGCATATCCTGACTTTTATTCGAAACCTACTCTAACTCTAACCTCCTTGTTGACATTAGATGGCCGAACCCAACGCGAACATGACCAATCTGATGATGAAACTGACCAACGCATACCTCGAATCCCAACAGCATATCAATCACTTCAAGGCTCGAGTGGGGCATCTAAGAATAACGTGGACTATTTGAGACATCTTAAGGAAGCTGACCATCATGAAATAACCCAACTCAAAGCCCAAGTCGCCGAACTCCAAACCCAAGTGGTCACACTCCAAAACAAGGACAACGAACGGATGATGCAAATAGGACACTTAGGAGCTGAGCTGCTAGGCCTAGAGGCTGACATATTTCCTCCGAGCCCGAGTCCGGTGGGGACACCCATTGCCATTGACGTATCCAGCGACGAGGACGATCCCATCGAGGAATACCTGCCTAGTCACCCTAGACTTAGGATTCCATACTGATGCACTACTATCTATGTTCTTCTTTTTTTTCCAAACTAGTACCAGCACTACTATTTCATTCCTGTCACGAATGCTTGTAGTCAACTGAAAAATTTTCTCTTGAGTAATAAATCTACAAGCATTTATTTTATACAAGTATATTTAAAGTATTCCTTACATTTTAATTAAATTATTTCTCTTCGAATACCTTGTTAAACCCGATCAAACAAATGAACAACGTAATAATAATCAATGACCTATAGATAACAACTAAACAAAAACACAAGTAGTAATAAATAACATAAATATGTAAATATATATATATATTATGTAGAGATAGTCATCAAACAAGGGTATCTCCAACCCTAAACCCTAACCCCAACACCCTGGATCCTAGGGTTTAAAAAAAAAAAAAACCTGAACAGGTTACTGTTCACGAAAAAAAAAAAAAACAAAACAAAACAGCATGTAGAACCAACCCCAAATAACAACAAACAATACGCTAAACTCCAACAACCTATACTAACAGGTTCCAACAGACTGATACATGTTAATATTGTCATTTATTTAGTCAAATTATTTCATAAGCATTATATAATACTTCAACAAAAAGAATCTAAACTCTCTTGTTCTTGCAACAGCATGGCACCGAGAGGAAGACCACGCGCCCAGCCTACTACCCCAAACACCAACGAAACCCCTATGCAACCAGAAATGCCTATACCCGGCGAAGGGGTACACGCTCAAGAGGAGCCGGCAAACCCTATGCCAAACAACATGGACGCGCGCCTACGCACTCTAGAAGAGGTTCTCATTGCGATAGGGAACGTGCATGTGAACCAAGGCCAGGCCGCTGCGGTACCTCCACCCGAGGCCCGCATTAACTACTTAGCTACGGTGAACTCATATCGTCCGCCGAACTACGCCGGAGAAGAGGACCCGGCTAAACTTGAAGAATGGATCCGAACATTCGACAAGCTACTAAACGCGGTGAAGTGCCCAATTGGCGAGAAGGTGCCTGTGGCATCGTACTATCTCGGAGGGGAGGCGGATGACTGGTGGCGTGCCATGCAAGATAAGTTAGCCGAGGACGAGGAACCCTATTCTTGGGAAGAATTCATGGGTCTGATCAGGGATCGCTTTTATCCCATGAGCACAAAGTCAGCCATGTACGAGGAGTTCTTATCTCTGAAGCAAGGAGGGCAAACAGTCCAGGAATATTACACCCGTTTCAAGGAGTTGGTGCGTTTTGCACCGAGACTCATGCCGACAGATGCGAAGAAGGCACAGAAATTTGAAATGGGGCTAAACTTGACTACACGAGAGGTGATCACTGGCGTCCCATACCCAGACCTGCAATCGGTGTATGATCGTGCGGTAGCTGTTGCAAGGGTGCAAAAACTAAAAAGGAAAGTGAGCGGAGAACCCAGTCGAGGATCTCAGGGACAGGATAAGAGGAGTAGAGACAACCGTTCCGGTAACAATGCTGTAGGGAACAACTTTCGGGGAGATCTGAACAGACCCCCTCAAAACAACAACAGAGGATATGACGATAGAACCCTTTTCCGGGGTAACCCGGTACCACCTTGCCCCAGATGCGGCAGGCCTCATTTGGCCAGAGGGTGCCCCCAACAGGGCGCCTGCTACAGGTGTGGTCGCATCGGCCACATGGCGAACGAGTGCCGCACTCGACTGGAAAACATCACCAAGAGGGAGGACTTAGGCACGGGGCCAACTCAGCCTCGCAATCAAGATGGACGGAATGGAAACAACCAGGGGTATAGACCCCCTCAAAACCAGAATCTCAATCAGAATCAACGTCCCCTACAGAATCCAAACCAGCAACAGAATCAGAACCCGAACCAGGATCAACAAGGCAACCCGGGACGTCCAATGGGGCGATTGAATGTCATCAATGAGGCAGATGTGCCTATGCAGGGGGACGTAATGGGAGGTACGTTCCATGTCTTAAGTACACCCCTTAGAGTTCTGTTTGACTCAGGAGCTAGTTGTTCGATAATATCATCTAAAGTCTTACCTAAATTAGATCTACCTAAGTGCGAATTGATTAACTTAGGGATTCAACTTCCATCGGGAGAGGTAGTATCATGCTCTAAGCGATATAACGGAATTCCGATAGTTATAAAGAACGTAGAGTTTTTCGCGAACTTGGTAGAATTCGAACTACAGGATTTTGACGTCATACTAGGGATGGATTGGCTAACCCAATATAAAGCCGTGATCGATTGCCAAAAACAAAAGATCACGTTGTCAAAGAGTAGGGGAAGGAGAGTCATCTTTTACTCCCAACCCCCTAAGAAGTCTACCAAGATAGTTAACGCCATGAAGCTATGTAGCTTAATGCGTAAGGGTTACGCGTTATATGCATGCTACATTCACAACCTTGAGGCCGAAGAGGTCAAGGTGGATAACATTCCGGTGGTGAGAGAATACCCGGATGTATTTCCGGAAGACGTTCCCGGCATGCCGTCTAAGAGAGATCTGGAATTCACCATAGATCTTATCCCGGGAACGGAGCCTGTCTCAAAGGCTCCTTACCGTATGGCGCCGCTAGAAATGAAGGAGCTAAAGGAACAACTCGAGGAGTTGCTAGAGAAGGGCTACATAAGGCCGAGCACGTCCCCATGGGGAGCCCCGGTCTTATTCGTTAAGAAGAAAGATGGAGGTCTACGATTATGCATCGATTATAGAGGGCTTAACCAAGTCACGGTCAAGAACAAGTACCCGTTGCCCAGAATCGAGGATTTTTTCGACCAACTGAAGGGAGCTTCAGTATTTTCAAAGATCGACTTGCGATCAGGATATCACCAATTAAGGATCGCCGAAAAGGATATCCCAAAGACGGCATTCAGAACTCGCTACGGGCACTACGAATTCACGGTCCTATCATTCGGGCTGACGAACGCCACAGCGATGTTCATGAATCTCATGAACAACGTGTTTCGGGAATTATTAGATCAATGCGTAGTGGTGTTTATAGATGACATCCTGATCTACTCGAAAAGCGAAGAGGAACATTCCGAACACTTACACAAAGTGTTAGGGATCTTACGAGTGAATCAGCTGTATGGCAAACTGTCCAAATGCGACTTCTGGCTATGAGAAGTGGCATTTCTGGGACATATCGTATCCGCCAACGGAGTGGCAGTAGACCCAGCAAAGATCTCGGCAATGACCGAATGGGTGCCACCGAAGAATCCAACCGAGATAAGGAGTTTTCTCGGATTGGCAGGGTACTACCGAAGGTTTGTAAAGGATTTCTCAAGGATCGCTCGCCCATTGACACAGCTGTTAAAGAAAGGGGTGAAATACGACTGGACCATTGAGTGTGATTCCGCATTCCAATAATTGAAGAAACGACTTACTACAGCGCCGGTGTTGGCATTACCATCGGAGGATGGAGACTTCGAGGTGTACAGCGACGCCTCGAAGGAAGGATTGGGATGCGTGCTAATGCAAGATCAAAGGGTTATAGCATACGCATCACGTCAACTAAAGCCACACGAAGAGAACTATCCGACGCACGACTTGGAGCTAGCCGCAGTCGTGTTCGCTCTAAAGATATGGAGGCACTACCTCTATGGGCGGAAGTGTCGGATGTTCACCGACCATAAGAGCCTCAAGTATATATTCACGCAAAAAGAGCTGAATTTGAGGCAACGGAGATGGTTGGAGCTGATTAAGGATTACGACCTGGAAATTGCGTATCACGAAGGAAAAGCCAACGTGGTGGCCGATGCCTTGAGTCGAAAGACTCAACACGTGGTGAATTCACTTGTGGTACCGGCCGAGTTGTACAGAGACTTGGCAAAATTAAGTCTGGAGTTGGTACACTCTGGCGAAGTAAGTGAGGTCGTCAACACGATGGTAGTAGGATCTACCATACTCGATGAGATATGACTAGCACAACAGGGTGATGAAAAGCTGGAGGAAATTAGGAAGAGCATTGCTGAAGGAAAGGCAATGGATTTTAAAATTCATGAGGACGGAAGCATCCGCTTCAAGGGAAGGTGGTGCATACCGCGAAAATGCGAGGACCTGAAGCAAAAAGTGATGGAGGAAGGCCATAATACCCCATACTCGGTCCATCCCGGAGGTGAGAAGCTATACAAGGACATAAAGAAGAACTATTGGTGGCCGAACATGAAGAGAGAAATAGCCGAGTTTGTGGCAAGATGCCTTACCTGCCAGAAGATCAAGGCTGTACGACAGAAACCCCTAGGATTAATGCAACCATTGGAAATCCCAAGTTGGAAATGGGATAGCTTTTCAATGGATTTCGTTTCGGGACTACCACGTTCACCGAAGGGGATGAATAAAATCTGGGTGATCGTGGATACGTTGACAAAAGTTGCCATATTTATCCCTATGAAGGATACCTGGTCCATGGACCAATTGGCAAGGGCATATGTCGACAACGTGGTACGACGACATGGAGTACCACATGACATCATCTCAGACAGAGACAGTAGATTCGTCTCACATTTTTGGACAAAACTACAAGAAGCCCTCGGTACGAAGATAAAGATGAGTACCGCGTTCCACCCCATGACGGATGGGCAAACGGAAAGGACGATCCAAACTTTGGAAGACATGCTAAGGGCATGTGTATTAGAGTTTAAAGGAAGTTGGGAAAGTCACTTACCCTTAATCGAATTTTCCTACAACAACAGCTACCATGCTAGCATTGGCATGGCACCTTTCGAGGCACTGTATGGACGCAAATGCCGAAACCCATTGAGCTGGGAAGAGAGCGAGAGGACTATGGTAGTTGGACCACAACTTGTTGAGGACATGGCTCAACAAGTCAAAATAATACAAGGAAAGATGAGAGCCGCGCAAGACCGGCAAAAGAGCTATGCCAACGTGAGACGGCAAGATTTGGAATTCCAAATAGGCGATAAGGTCATGTTAAAGGTGTCACCGATGAAAGGTGTGATGCGCTTTGGCAAGTGGGGGAAATTGAGCCCACGGTACATAGGACCATACGAGATCCTAGAAAGAGTGGGGAATCTTGCATACCGACTAGCATTACCGCCACAATTTGCTCGTGTCCACGACGTGTTCCACGTCTCACAACTGAAGAAATACGTCCATGATCCGACCCACATACTCCAACCGGAGGAAATTGTGCTGGATGATGACTTAAGCTACGAAGAAATTCCGGTGCGAATACTCGACAGGAAGGAGAGGGTAACAAGGAATAAGACCGTGAGAATGGTTAAAGTTCTTTGGTCTAACCACGAAGTCGAGACGGCAACGTGGGAGCTAGAAGCAGACATGAAGGATCGTTACCCAACCCTATTCCAAGACCGTGCAACAACAGTTATGGGGACATAACTGTAATCTTAAGAGGGAGAGGATGTGACGACCCGAATATTTCCGGATATTTTATACGAATACTTTGTACCCCAAATAAGCAAATTCAAATTGTTTTGAACTACTGAAACTTTTGACGAGTTTCATTAACACGAGTAATTTTCTGAAATCTCAAGTGTGGATTTTTAAATGAAAAGAGTTATGATTTAGAGAAGGGGTTTAAGGATATATTAAGATTTCCCTCTTTATTACTCATGTGGGGTGTTTTAATCTCAAACGGCGCTGTGGTTCTCCCCGCCATGAAACTTTTGACAAATATCACGGTGCAACCGGGATTGACCTTCAGTCTGTCACCCTGAAAGTCCCTGGTATCTGCGCCATGATACTTCTCATAATTTCATGTCACGAAAGCACCTGCCATGAAGCTTTTGAACATCTTCCCACTGTATGAGTATTTTCCCAAAATATTATGTTTTTATTTACTCGTGTCAAGAAACTGTGCTCCCGAAAGCGCACGGAGTCAAAAATTGCAGTAATTTATAGTAAGTACCGGATCGTTCACTGGAGGATGTGCGATGGAAGCAGGGCCCACGTCGTTTACTAAGATTTTCCACTCGGTTACTCGTTTCAAGTTTTGCAAGGTTTTCTAACAACTACTTGACATAAATTAAACCAGATCATGAAAGCAGTAAAAATTATTCTACAAAGCATGGTAAACTAGATCGAAGAAAGCAATTAAATCTATACTACGAAAGCAATATAAAATTATGCTACACTATCTAGAAAGCAGGTTTAAATATGACAGAAGGGACAGGGAGGAAATAATAAAGATTGGACAAGATTCAGATGAAACACAATTAAACTTCCATTTTTATACACAGATCTTAGCTTGGGATAATCCTCTAGTTAGCTAACTCTCATGCTTTCTACACCATGTTCCCTTTAACAGACAGGTACTTATGGTGAGAATTTACATGCTCTTACGACCTCAATTTCTAAGATACCACAGACTCACAACTGCCCTCACATGGCCATGCTAAGGCGTATCATTCATCTGTGGTGGATAAGCAACACCTAACATATCATTATTTGACATGCCAAGTACTCCTATCATTCCTCCATGTCACACCCAAAGTTTCAAATCACGCCCCAAACCATTCCATAACTCTCAAACCTTTTAACAGATGGACAGCCCCTAATTCTTCCGAGTGACCTCTATGAAAGCATTTAAAAGGAAAGCAGTAAGAAAGCTGTAAAGAAAGCATTTAAATCTATCACTCGGAAGCATTAAAAACGTCTCTTTCCGTTAGTATAAAAGAGCCCCTGGTCTTGGTGACCAGATGCAGATCAAGAACCCCCGAGATATCAATAAGCCACAGGGCTTACAACATCTGGGTAGTTATGAGATACAAACTAAATGAAACAGATCCATAAATGAACCTATTCCGGATGTACTCACTCAAGACTCAATTCTAGACTTTGGCAGAAGAAGATAGTAGTCGAAGGAATACTCGACCTTACCTTAGAAATTCACCAAGGCCAATATGTTGTTCCTCTAGTATTATTTATCACATCTCATCTACACCCAAGTGGATATTGACTTAATGCGATATCTAATATCAGATTTCCAACACACAGCAATTTTGAGAAACCAATTGATATCTGAAAATCATTCCCTAGACAGGTACTAAACTCTCAATTAAAACACAGATCCTTTCAGTCTAGATGAGACCTAATCGCTGACTCTGCTTCTAAGCTCTCAAAATCAACCCCCAGTAAAATGTGAATTAGTCATAACTGTTAAATTTATCCCTTACTCAGATCCGGATTTTATAAAGGAATTTTTGTTGGAAATTTATTATGCAGCATCTGATTTAAATCAAGACTTCTGTGTCCAAGGGGAAAGATCCCCAAAATAGCAATAAGACCAGAACATCTACATAATAGTATCATACATACCAGTATATGAAAAGGAAAATAAAACACCCCAAAATATATGGTGGGGTTAGACAGAATGCGATACACAAAGATGGATTAGCCTGAGATGAGAAGAAATTGGCTAAAAGGGTGCCAGAGATAATTGAGGTTTTCCGGACTGCAAACATCTGCTGTCCGGTTCCCAATTTTCCAGATGACTGATTTTAGACAAAAAGAATTCCAAACAACGGTGACCGCCGTCATTTAGTTTTCTTTTGTCTGTGAGTGGAAGAAAAACCCACATATTTCTTGCTGTAATATATCTTAACTGATGTTGGTCGACATCAGTTAATATTATTGCAACTTGAATTCAGGTTGAGAAATTAAGATAAGGAAAATTGCAACTATATCTGATTAGGAATTGGCTGAGTGACTAATCGAAGCTCTTAGTGAAGAGAACGCTCGCCGAAGCTTCCACCAACCATTAACCAGATCATGCAAAATAACAGATAATAATTGACACACAGAAGACGGGTTAGTCGATATCGTTGTGAAGGGACCTTTCACCAACATTAATCTGTGGTGTTTCTCATTATCCGTTCATACACACAACGAAAAGGAAAACTTGAAAATAAGGAAAATGTTTTTGGTATTGTGCGGTTGTTAAGCACACAATAAGTGGACACTAATGGGTTGAAATGTGTAATGGACAGAAATCAGATGAATTGGGCCCAGGCCCAATACATCCATGCAACTTACACAAATCATGGAAGAAAAATATTTTTTTTTTTGAAATTTTCAAAATAAAAGGATAGTTCAATTCGAATTATTGGGGTAATTCGAATTGAGAATGCATGAAGGATGAAGTATTACTTTACCCAATTGATCATTGCTAGAAATTGGAGCATCATCTAATTCGAATTATTGACCAATTCGAATTAATTCGAATTGGACAACTCGAATTGGCGAAGTCCTTTTCTTGCTCAAATTGACTAAGGCATTTACCTCAAGGGGAAGGTGAATTCGAATTGTCCAGCAATTCGAATTAATTCGAATTGGACAATTCGAATTGGTAAGAGATGAAGAAATAAACCAAGGCATGAATGGGTGGTATGCAATACAATGTGGTTTTCCTTGCCAGTTCGAATTGTTGAACCAATTCGAATTAGAGAATTCGAATTGAATGGAAACCACATGAAGGAAATTTTTGGTTGTGCAATTCGAATTTCTTAGGCAATTCGAGATAATTCGAATTGCCTCAATTCGAATTACACATTTTCGAACAATAACAATTTTTGTTCTCACAAGTATGGGTTAGGTGTACACTGTGCGGTTAATGATGGGTTTAGATTTACCAAATCTCTCATCTCACATCAATGTCATTTCACAGCCACCCTAGTGAGGTTTTTCAAGAAATAGACAAACACATGTCCAGTGGATATTGGCGAGATTTAAACCCTATTTCTACAAACAAAGGATTCAAAGATCAAAGAGCCTAAAACATCTAGTTATCTAAGAACTACATGAATAAACTAAGAACACTCAAGTTATCTAAGGCAGCATAAAATAAAAATCAAGGCAGGAAAATAAGGCATAAAGGTAAATTCGAACAAACCTAAAAACGTCTAAAACCTAAGAACACTTATTTGAAGCTCTAAGGCACAAAATCAAGCCAAAAACCCACCAAACATGCATTTATTAAGTTTGAATGTCAACTAGGACATAATAAATGTAACCTAGTTGAAAGAAACAAACATGCTAAGCATTTATTTCTAAAGAAAGCATTAAAGAGTACCAAAACACATGAATAACACCATTTCTGGAAATTTTTCTTGTATTGACACTTTGAAAGCAAAATAAAGAACACAAAACCATCATTAACTTGAAGGTAGGGTTTATTCTAACTAGAAAGCATGTAAAAATTCTGGAAATGGCTACTCTAAGGGTTACACAAACTGCTTCTACACTATACTAAGATCAAAGCGTGTAAAAACTATACTACTTGCAAGAGAAAAAAAAAACTAAACTAAACTAAACTACCTACCTAACCCTTAAGGGGTGTGGAACCTCCTGCTGTTCTTTTTGTCCCAACTGCTTTTTGGTTAAATTCCTGATCTCTTTGCTCTGTTGTGAAAGGTCTGCTTTTATAGGCGAATTTTCGAAACCCTAGGCCCACCAATGTTGTGCTCATGCTCCACAGCTTCAATGAGTGAAGTTCGAATTATCTCAATCAATTCGAATTAATTCGAATTGTGAGACCTCTTCCTTGAGCTGGAAATGTGGCCTTCAGTTATCAATTCGAATTGTTGTGAAGAATTCGAATTGGTCTTTTCTCGAATTGGATGAGGGTTTCTGCTTGGCCTCTTTGCATCTGTTGGCAATTCGAATTTTTTGGGCCAATTCGAATTAATTCGAATTGGACAATTCAAATTGCATCTTCTTCTTGCCTTTGGGTTCCTTCTTTCTTCATTCCCTAATTCGAATTATTCAAGCCAATTCGAATTAGCTCTTCTGCATCCCTTCCCAACACTTAACAAATTTTTCTTCTTCTCCTCAGCAATTCGAATTACAAGAGCAATTCGAATTATTCGAATTGCGTAATTCGAATTGGGCTTCAACACTTAGCCAAAATTCAGTTGTGGGATTTTCAATCTTTTTCCCATCTTTTTTGATTTTTTTATGGGCTCTTTTATTCTTTTGCCCATTTTTCTTCCTTTTTCTTTTCTTTTTTCATTTTTTCATGTTTTTGGATTTTTCTAACACAAATACAATTTAAAATTGCATATTTTGTGTCTTTTTATTACCGGCTCGATGTTTTTACAAACTAGCATTAATCTGTTAAATTCAACTGCTTTCTTATTACAATAAGTTGGAAACACGATCAAAATGTCCGTCTCAGACACGGAAATGGATTGAAAATAATGGTCAATTTTGGCCATTATCAACATCCTCACATTTAATACTGATCGTCCCCGAGCAGTCAGAGTCAGTGCACATAGGAGCTTGGACTCTGCATATTCAATCCATTTGCGTGGCCTCAGAAATTTCATTCTTCTTACATTGGGATAAGACAATCAAAATTACAAGTATTAAACTCTCACTTGCAGTGTTTAATGGAATGATACTTCTCACTTGCATGAACACACAAACCCATCATTATTGTTAATTCTTCTTGAATAGGTGTTTAGAAAAATTCATTGGCTTACTTCTTGAATTCAAGCATGACATGATCATTGATTAATAGAAACAGAGCCTCACATATAGTAGCATCGGAAAGTTCACTCACTCTCAAGATTGGCTTTTATCATCAACGCTCAAAATCCAATTCAATTAAATTCTCCCATAAGCTTGCAACTGGACCAACTCGCCACCGGCTCATTTCCTCTAATCGAGATCCCGAGGTCTTATTCAAGGTTATAACGGGGCATACGGTTGTAACATTTGGTAGGAAAGGAAAAATATTGGGCTAAAAAGTGACACGACACCATTCCACCATAACTTGGCATTTTTTAGAATTTATGATCATCGTTATTTCTTTCTTTCTTTTGTTTTTCTTTCCTTTTCTATTGCATGACATTAGACTTTGTCTAATTTGCTTTGTCATTTGCAATTTATTCTTGTTGAATAGATCTCAACTTTTTTTTTTTTTGAATCGGTTTATAGCATACCGATTGACATTTTTGATGATCAAAAATTACAATGCCTTGATGGGATGGCTCATGTACACTTGGGTTTGATTTTCTTGGTCTTTTTGTAAGGCAGGGAATAATATAGTGGTTTCAAAGAAAAATTAGGCTTAAAGGTTCAAGTTGGTTAATCGTAAAGGGAAAATGTTTTTGGGTTTGGAATTCAAACGAAAGCCAAAATTTTGGGTTTTTCTAAGTGCCTCGATCATTTGCTCGATTTCGGGAATATGGGATGGTCTTGAATCGGTCTCAATTGCGAGTTCTAGTGTCCTTTAATCGAATTGATTCACACAATCAAAGAAAGAAATGAGTGATAGTGACTCATGGCTCAAATCTCACATGGTATGATTTGATCATGTCATACATTTATTCTCAAATTTAACCTTTGAAAATTCTTACAACTTATTCAATCAAATTCTCAACATGAAGATTTGTTTTTCTTTCAAGTGATCATATCATTGGATTTTTATAGCTCAAAACTTCGAGAATTCATGTCATGCATATTTTTAATTGTTTTATCCCAATGTAATAGTCTGAAGATTTCATCATTAGCCTAAATTCAACATGTGAATTTAGGTGACAGATTTATGCTTGTTTTATGCCGGTTTGTTTAATTGAAAGCAGTAAAAAGACACTGTGAGCATGCAAGCATGTCACAGCTTGTTTTTGGCGTGACAGTCACTTATTCATCTTGGACTGCCACACATCTTTTTCAAATAATAGAGAACTCAAGACGAAATTCTCTTTTGGAAAGCAGTAAATGTGCGACTACTAGAATACGTCGTACAACCATCATAACGGACAAATCCAAGGTTCGTTATATAGTACACGACCTTAATCATAGCTAAACATTAATACAGACGCAGCTGTACACTTGAATAAGTTAGCATTAAAGAACAGTCAAAAGATTACCAAAATACGGTTCCAGTCAGTCCAGTCAAAAGTGAATCTTTACATATTCAGCCCATCAGCATCCTTCCCTTCTACCCCTGGAAAAAGATCCTGGTCCAGTGGACAAAGTTCGTTAGGCTACAGGGTACGCAGTAGTCTCCCATGTCTTCCTCATCTTCCTCCATTACCCTTGTGCAGTAGACTCTTGGTCCTTGGTTCCCAAACAGGTCAGGGGTCTCCAGGCTTTCAGCCAGCCATGCGAAGACATTGGTCCCTACATATGTCATGACGAACCTGTTTGTTATGATCTTGTTTATCATTGACACCCCCTGCTGGACCTGTTCATTATCCAGCTTGCTGAGTAGCATGTATCCCCTGACAAAGATCGAGGCCTTATGGTTGTCCTCAATTCCTTCCTTTAGCAGCTCACAAGCCAGACTTTCGTTTCCTGCTCCGAATGCCTGCAGAGCTGGGATGAGTTGGAGGTTGTAGTTGCCAGCTTCTTCGCACTTGACCAGGAGTGCCTCCTTTTGCAGTTCAACCCTTTGTTCCCACATCTTGACGATGGTGGTCTCCAGTTCACATCTCTTGTAGACAATGGGAAGGTCAGCTGCATCCCTGAGTTTGGTACACACCTCTCTGACTCTCCATACTTTCTTAATGGAGTCCTCTCCGATGCGGGAAAGGATTTCTCCTAGGAGCTCTACTGGCAGATCCAGTAGTTGGGTCCCTTCCTCGTGATCTTCATTTTGAATTGGGGGAATGATGCCTCTGGAAAGACATGGAGAAATGATTAGGTCTGAAACCCTCAGCCTTACACCTTCAGCCACCTCAAAGTATAGTTCGCTTGTTACCACCTGCCTTACTTGAGGTACACTATGAAGGTCCAAGGGGTCAGATTATCAAATCTATTCTTATTGTAGCAAAAATAAGGAAAGCAAGAGAGATATAAGGATCTTGGATCCTTAAAAAAAAATTTCTTGGACTATAAATAGTCTAAGATGTTTTGGGTGGTCGAAGGACCAAAAAGAGAATATTTCGCAGGTTATTGAGCCTACGAAAGGACTTTGATTTTTATCACTTAAAAAGTGATTGAAATAATGTGAGATAGGGGAGATAAGAGATTAATGATGTACGGCAAATGTGAGAGATGAGTTATGTAATCATCAGTATGCATGAATGGACCAACAAAATGAAAATAAAAACAAACATGCATGCATAAAAGGTAATTTTTAGATTTTTATGAAAAAAGTGTTGATTTGTTTATTTAGTAAAATTGGAGGTGTAAGTGGTCCCCCATTTGGATTTTGTTTTGGAAAGTGGGTTTTTAAGGAATAGAACAAAACATTCCTCATGAATATTCCCCACTTGTTCCAAAGTGACAAAGATCACACACTTTTAATGCAAAGAACATTCTATCATTTTGTCTTTTTACACATAAATGACTTTCCAAAAGTGTTGGAAAAATTTTGGCATGGTTTCGTCTGTACCATGTGTCCCGGATGTGCAAACATCAACTTCTAAAATTGAGTTTGCAAAGTGTGGGCAACATGTACCCAACAAAAGCATTTATTACAAAAATACTCATATAATATAATACATGCAAACATCAAATAAGCAACACAATTGGTCCAAGAACGCTACTGTAATGCAACACTTAACATCAACATGCATTATCAATCATCATCAAATATATGCCAAAACTAACAACACAGTGACTAATAAACAAAAACACTGTGTTACCCCTATCTTCACAGAATCACAAAAACAAGAGTAAAACATGTAAACACTACAAAAACAAACAAAAACAAACAAAAACAGATTTTGGGGGGTTTTGCAACCCCTATTTTCAAAATGAACAACCTAAAAACACCGAAACTTTCGAACCCTAGAAATGGCAGTTTCAACAAAAAAAACTCTAGAAACCTAGGTTCTGCCCTAAGCGGTTCTACCCCATGACCGACTATACCCAGTCATCTCCGACCACTTTCCGACCATCCCTGACGCTAAAACAGAGCACATTCCCCTCCCCATCCCCGATTCCACAAGGAAGATGAA
Source organism: Hygrophila difformis (assembly GCA_030278955.1). Classification (NCBI taxonomy): domain Eukaryota; kingdom Viridiplantae; phylum Streptophyta; class Magnoliopsida; order Lamiales; family Acanthaceae; genus Hygrophila; species Hygrophila difformis. The sequence continues at coordinate 39,135,771 of JAOANR010000009.1, read as the reverse complement.
AAGACGAAAACTGAAATCTACGAAAACAGAGTGCGAAAATGAAAAAGAACCACTTACCCCCGACTCCCACTCGGATTAGACGATGAAGAAGCCATTTCCAAGCAGTTTGAACGGAGGAAAGGTCGAGAAGATGAGACTGGTTTCGCGAAAGAAGACAGTTTCGCGAGAGAGAACACGGGGGGTTTTGGGATGTGAAAAGTGAAAGTGAGGGAATTGAGAGGGAAAGGGGGGTATAAAAAGGATTCGGAAAAGAGGTTCGAATTATTTCATCACTTCGAATTAATTTGAATTGATGGTTTCTGTGAGAGATGCGAGTTATTCAGGCCAATTCGAATTAATTCGAACTGGCTTGAAAGACAAAGAAACAAAGCAAGTTCGAATTCTGAGATCAATTCGAATTAATTCGAATTGACTCACAATTCGAACTGGGGGTTGTGAGCAAAAACTGCACAAGGTGCCTAAGTAAGCTAATTTGAATTATTGTGGCCAATTCGAATTAATTCGAATTTCTTTGAATAACTCGAATTGCTCACGCTGAGGATAATGCCTTTTGTATGCTAATTCGAATTAGTCAGGCAATTCGAATTAATTCGAATTGCCTTATAATTCGAATTGCAATACTTGGCCAAATAAAACATCCGAAAGTTCTGCCTTGGGTGCCAATTCGAATTTGCATGTCAATTCGAATTAATTCGAATTGCCTGCATAGTTCGAATTAACTAATCCGAGAGTGAAAATTTCCAAGGCAAAATGTCTTATGTGGTTTGTTCCAAGCAATTCGAATTAATTCGAATTTTCTTGAAATGAAAAATAAACCACAGTCAAGACTTAGGAAAATTTTTAGGTTTTCAAAAATTTATGTTCATCAAGATGAACTCAATAGCAAACATTTATACACAGAAATAGAATCTAAAACATATTGCTTGCATAAATTAGGTTGGGTCAACAATTTTATTTTATGAATTTATTCTGGATTTTAGATTTCTCTAAATTCCAAAATTAATCTCCATTAAATATGATATTAACCCAACCGGGAACCTGGTTTTTGGAAGCTTTATCTTTCTTTTTGTTGGTTCCTCGAATTCCTGCAAAACAATTATAAGAAAGCATTAGGTTTTCTCCAAATATCAACATCCTCACATTTAGAGTCTTAGTACTCTAAATGTTTAATTGATTTTTGGATACTTCATCCCAATAAAAATAGGTGGAGCAAGTAATAAATAAGTAAGTAAATATATGTATAATATTTATTGAGCATAAGCCGGTTCTGTTGTCATTTGAGCTTCTTTTCGGGTCCGAACTGCCCAAGATACTCCTTCAATCTGTGTCCATTCACTACCAGCTCTCCTTTGTCAGTTCGGATCCTGATAGCTCCACTTTCAAACACTTGCACCACTTCGTATGGCCCTTCCCATCTGGATTTAAGCTTTCCGGGGAACAGCTTCAACCTAGAATTGAATAACAAGACATTCTGGCCAACATAGAAGTGTTTAGACTTAATACGACGATCGTGTAACTTCTGGGTCCGCTCTTTATAAATCCTCGAGCTTTCATAAGCTTGCGCACGTATTTCCTCAATTTCATTGAGGTCCAACTTGCGCTTACTCTGAGCAACTCGTGAGTCAAAATTGAGCGTTCGTACGGCCCAGTAAGCCTTATGCTCTAGTTCTACGGGCAAATGACAGGCCTTTCTGAAAAGACGAGTCTGTATGGAGACATCCCAATGGGAGCCTTGAATGCAGTGCGGTATGCCCATAAAGCATCATTGAGCTTACGTGACCAATCTTTGCGAGTTGTCCCCACAGTGGCCTCGATTATGTGTTTGATTTCGCGGTTTGAGACCTCGACTTGACCACTGGTTTGGGGATGGTAAGGCGTGCCGATCTTGTGGAGAATCCCATTTTTGCTCATAAGATTTGCAAATGCTTTATTAACAAAATGGGTTCCTCCATCTGATATGATCACCCTGGGTACACCAAATCTATTGAAAATGTTATTTTTCAAAAATTTGACGACCTGGTTGCCATCATTGGTTGGCAGTGCAACGGCCTCAACCCACTTGGAAACGTAATCGACGGCTACCAAGATGTAATGGTTCCCATCAGATGTCGGGAATGGTCCCATGAAGTCAATGCCCCATACATCGAAAATCTCGAGAGTGAGAATTCCTTGTTGAGGCATCTCATCCCTCTTGGAGATATTCCCTAGTCTTTGGCATCTGTCGCAAGCTTTAACAAACGCTTTGCAATCCTCGTAAATGGTAGGCCAATAAAAACCGCACTCGAGCACCTTATGGGCTGTTCGAGTGGGGCCATGGTGACCTCCATATTCCGACTCATGGCATTTCTTAGCGATTTGATAAGCCTCGTGCTCAGTTACACATCGTCTAATAATCGAATCTGCACAATGCTTGAAGAGATAAGGATCTTCCCAGAAGTAGTTAACTACATCTCGGTTGAACCTTGCTTTGTGGCCCCTGCTTTGAAATGGTGGAATTATTCCGCATGCTAAAAAGTTAGCAATATCGGAAAACCACGGACAAGCTTGATCATGAAGATGCAAGGCAAACAGTTGCTCGTCCGGAAAATTCTCATTTACGGCTAGCTCATTTTTATCGTTTTCTAGTCGAGACAAATGGTCAGCAGCACCATTGTCTCTGCCTTTTCTATCTTTTATTATAATGTTGAATTCTTGCAACAAAAGTACCCACCTGATCAATCGAGGTTTGGCGTCTTGTTTGCTAAACAAGTATCTCAGTGCAGAGTGATCTGTGTACACTGTGGTTTTTGTACTAATAAGATATTGTCTGAATTTATCAAACGCAAAAACCACAGTATACATCTCCTTCTCTGTGGTGGCGTAGTTAATTTGGGCCTCATTCAGGGCATGACTTGCGTAATGAATTACACAATGCTTCCCTTCCTTATGTTGCCCAAGAACTGCACCCACGGCGAGATCACTTGCATCACACATTACCTCGAAAGGCATTGACCAATCGGGTGGTTGCACTATTGGAGCAGAAATCAACATCTCTTTGAGCGTGTCAAAGGCTTGAACACACGCTTCATTTATTACGAAAGGATTTTCTTTACAAAGCAAGTTAGTGAGCGGCTTGGCAATTTTAGAAAAGTCTTTAATGAATCTCCGGTAGAAACCGGCATGCCCTAAGAAACTCCTAACTGCTTTTATTGAATTAGGCAATGGTAGGTTTGAGATGACTGAGACCTTAGCCCTGTCGACTTCGCTGCCTGCGCGCGAGATGCGGTGACCTAACACTATTCCTTCGGTGACCATGAAATGGCACTTCTCCCAGTTCAAAACTAGGTTGGTGTCCACACATCTTTTCAAAATTTGTGCAAGATTAGTCAAACATTCATCAAAAGTATCTTCATACACAGAGAAGTCATCCATGAAAACTTCAATGCATTTTTCGATAAATTCTGAGAAAATTGACATCATGCATCTTTGAAATGTGGCAGGCGCATTACAAAGTCCAAAAGGCATGCGCCTGTACGCAAAAGTTCCATATGGGCATGTGAAAGTGGTCTTGTCGTGATCCTCGCTAGCTATTACAATCTGATTATAGCCAGAGTACCCATCCAAAAAGCAATAGAACTCCCTCCCAGCCAACCGCTCTAGCATCTGATCAATGAATGGCAAGGGGAAATGGTCCTTTCTGGTAGCGGTATTGAGCTTCCGGTAGTCGATGCAAACTCTCCAACCGGTCACTGGACGCGTCGCCACTTCTTCTCCTTGCTCATTAGTCGTTACACAGATCCCCCCACGTTTCGGTACGACCTGCACTGGGCTAACCCATTTGCTATCAGAGATAGGATAGATGATACCAGCATCTAAGAGCTTGATAACTTCTTTCCTTACCACTTCCTGCATATGGGGGTTCAGACGCCTTTGTGGTTACCTTGAGGGCTTGTACTCCTCTTCCATTAAAATTCTGTGCATGCAAACAGAGGGGCTTATTCCTTTTATATCAGAAATGGTCCATCCGATTGCATGTACATATTTCTTTAGAATGTCTACCAGAGCTTTTTCTTGTTCTTGTGTCAGCTTGGCAGACACAATCACCGGTAATCTTTTATGTTCAGCGAGAAAGACGTACTTAAGATGATCCGGAAGTATTTTAAGTTCAAGCTCTGGTGGGCATTCAACGGAAGGCAGTAATTTGCGAGAAATGGATGGGAGAGAGAGATCAGATTTACCTTCAGGATCCTGTGTCAGTACAGGATCCACTTCCTCCTCAGCGGTGCTTTCCTCTTCCTCCGGGATGAACTCAACCCCATCGAATTCTTCAAGGTCCCCAGAGATAGGGTCCTCGAAGTGGACAGCGTTGCAACTCCTTGGTTGCTCCGCACCTTCAGGCTTCAGTACCTATTTTGAAACTTTGTTTGGCTCATCAGTCACAGAGTTTATGCTCTCATCCTCACTCCTACTTTCTATTACATCAAATATGGAACAAGATCCCTCATTCGGAAACTTCTGCAGCTGTTCCATGTCAAAGGTGATTTCTTTGTCATCGATCCTCAATGTGACTCTTCCAGATTTGGCGTCAATCAGTGCACCGCCAGTGGCCAGAAACGGGCGTCCCAGGATAAGTGGCATTTCAGAGTCCTCTTCGATGTCGAGGATGATGAAGTCAACCGGGAAAAGAACTTGACCGGTTTTGACTACCACATCCTTGAGGATTCCTACGGGCTTTGTGATTGATCTGTCTGCAAGCTACAACTTCATCTTGACTGGTTCAATCTCCCCGAGCCTTAGGCGAATTGCCATGGCTAAGGGCATCACATTGATGCTGGATCCTAGATCACATAACCCCATGCTCACTTTGGCCTTCCCAATCTGTACTGGTAGCGTGCAACATCCAGGGTCTTCTTTCTTTTCGGGCAGTTTCTTCTGAACTATGGCACTGCATGTGCTGTTGAGAACAATCACCTCCTCCTGCTCTACCTGCCTTTTCCCTGAAATCAATTCTTTCAAGAACTTAGCATAGGTGGGCATTTCTGAAATCATTTCCACAAGAGGAATGGTTATCTCTACAGACCTTAACCGTTCTAGAAATTTCTTGAATTTAAGGTCATGTTCCTTATTTTTAAGACGTTCTGGGTATGGCACCCTTGGCATGTACTTATTATTGTTTGTTTTTGGTGGTAAAGAGAAGGAAGTTGTACTTTAAACCCTACCCTTTTCAGCTCCCTTTGCAGCTTCAGCCTGCGGAATAGCTGTTTCTGATTTGTCCTCGACCAGTCCAATACCATCTCCTCCTTCAATCCTTTCATTTTCTTTTTCACCCTCCACTGGATCCTTTTCCTCCTTGGCCGTCTCTTTTCCATGTCCAACAATTCCTTTTAGAGTCTTGCCTCCCCGCAATGTGATTGCTTTACACTGCGGGTTAGCTTCAGTACTGCTTGGAAGTGTTCCTTTCCCCCTGTTCTGCAGTTCCTTGGCCAATTGGGTGACTTGCGTCTCCACATTCTTGATTAATCACTGTAGTTGTTGGTTTATATCCTTCTTGTTGGCTATAAACTCAGTCATCAAGTTCTCCAGACGAGATGGTGGCCTTTGGTTATATTGTTGATTTTGATCAGGTTGGGATTGGAAATTCTGGGAATTCTGGCCTTGGTTCTGATTAGGCCTCTGTTGGATTTGAGGTTGGAAATTCTGATTCTGATTTTGAAAGTTCTGCACTCTTTGCTGGACGAATCCTTTATTCTGAGGTCTGAAGCTTTGCTGTGGGTTTTGATTTGCGAACTGGTTGGGCTGGTTTGGCTGCAACAAATGCGCATTAAGTGCATTTTTGTTGGAATAGGAGAGATTGGGATGGCGATTTTGGTAGTTCCCGGCATAATTACAACTCTCGGTAGCTATCTGTTGGCATGTATCAGTTGGATGAGGTCCCTGACACAGTCCACAGACAACTCCCGATTGTTGTGTTTGAACTTGGTTTGATGAGGTTCCTGCCTGGGAAGCGTCTATTCCCTTCCCTTTATCCTGGCTCAGCTGTATCGCAGCTACCTGTTCTTGCAATTTTTCAAAATCTGTTTTCCCTTCACTTACAGCAAAGACTTTTCTAGGAGGATCCTCCTTCCTATCATCTGTTTTTAGGATGGATCTATTGACAGACATTGTCTCAATCTTCTCCCAAGCTTGGTCCATGGGCAAGTGGAGTAAATGTCGTCCGCCAGCAGCGTCTAACATTGTTCTCCATGGGTGGGTGAGTCCTCCGTAGAATTTCCTCAATTGCTCCCATGGTGCGTACCCGTGTTGGGGGCATCGCCTGATAAGGCCCAAGAATCTTTCTTTCGCATCATATAATGACTCGTCTGGCTTCATTTTAAAATCTCCAATCTTAGCTCGTCCTTCCTCAATCTTTGATTCTGGAAAACACTTCAGCAAAAAGCTCCTCACCAAGTCTGCCCAAGTGCTCCTCTGGTTGATAGATAATGACTTATACCAGTCCCTGGCACCACTATATAAAGAAAATGGAAACAACATTAGCCTAATAGCATCAGGAGAGACTCCCTGATTTTTGATCGTGTCGCAGAGCTCCAGGAAGGTCTGGAGATGATCATGAGGGTCCTCATGATTTGCACCGCAGAACTGATTGTTTTGCACCAAATTAATGAGTGCCGGTTTGAGCTCGAAATTGCATGCAGGAAAGTGTGCTCTCCCAGGTCCATCCAGATAGGGCTCTACTATTGGTTGCATGAAGTCTGCCGCTGCTTGCTGCTGTTGTTGATTTCCTTGTTCAGCTTGGTTCTGGTACTGTTGGTTGTAATTGGGAAATTGCTGGAAGTTATGTGGATCTTGTGGGTTGTTCTGAAACTGAGCTGGATTGAAAGCTTGGTTTTGGTATTGTTGGTTTGGTATGTTTTGGTTTTGGTGAAATTGGTTTAGGGGTGGTGGCGGTTGTTGGTGGAATTGCTGGTATTGTTGCTGATTGGGATTTGGTAGATTCTCCTCTTCGTTGGCATGATTAGGATGTTCTACCATTCCTTCGTCAGCTCCATTACCAGGGTTATTTGGTGGTTGGTCTATGGGTAAGATCGGGGGAATGTTCTGGTTATCTGTCATGTCTGATAGATCGCTGCTCGATGTTTCAGGTGAAGTGCGGGTCCGACGCTCCTGCTCTTTCCGTCTTCTGGCTTCTGCCCTCAGTTGGCGAGCGGTCCTTTCTATTTCTAGATCGAACGGTAGCTCCGGCAATGTGTTCCTCCTCCGTTGCATAAGCAGTTGGTATCAAGATTTTGACAGTACCTGTACAATCCCCAAGTTAGTGATGGTTTGATAGTATATACAAAAACTATCTATGAGTAAATCAGGAATGTAATTCTCCTAGTAAACGGCGCTGCATCCTCCCCGGCAACGGCGCCATGAAACTTTTGACGAGTTTCATTAACACGAGTAATTTTCTGAAATCTCAAGTGTGGATTTTTAAATGAAAAGAGTTATGATTTAGAGAAGGGGTTTAAGGATATATTAAGATTTCCCTCTTTATTACTCATGTGGGGTGTTTTAATCTCAAACGGCGCTGTGGTTCTCCCCGCCATGAAACTTTTGACAAATATCACGGTGCAACCGGGATTGACCTTCAGTCTGTCACCCTGAAAGTCCCCGGTATCTGCGCCATGATACTTCTCATAATTTCATGTCACGAAAGCACCTGCCATGAAGCTTTTGAACATCTTCCCACTGTATGAGTATTTTCCCAAAATATTATGTTTTTATTTACTCGTGTCAAGAAACTGTGCTCCCGAAAGCGCACGGAGTCAAAAATTGCAGTAATTTATAGTAAGTACCGGATCGTTCACTGGAGGATGTGCGATGGAAGCAGGGCCCACGTCGTTTACTAAGATTTTCCACTCGGTTACTCGTTTCAAGTTTTGCAAGGTTTTCTAACAACTACTTGACATAAATTAAACCAGATCATGAAAGCAGTAAAAATTATTCTACAAAGCATGGTAAACTAGATCGAAGAAAGCAATTAAATCTATACTACGAAAGCAATATAAAATTATGCTACACTATCTAGAAAGCATGTTTAAATATGACAGAAGGGACAGGGAGGAAATAATAAAGATTGGACAAGATTCAGATGAAACACAATTAAACTTCCATTTTTATACACAGATCTTAGCTTGGGATAATCCTCTAGTTAGCTAACTCTCATGCTTTCTACACCATGTTCCCTTTAACAGACAGGTACTTATGGTGAGAATTTACATGCTCTTACGACCTCAATTTCTAAGATACCACAGACTCACAACTGCCCTCACATGGCCATGCTAAGGCGTATCATTCATCTGTGGTGGATAAGCAACACCTAACATATCATTAGTTGACATGCCAAGTACTCCTATCATTCCTCCATGTCACACCCAAAGTTTCAAATCACGCCCCAAACCATTCCATAACTCTCAAACCTTTTAACAGATGGACAGCCTAATTCTTCCAAGTGACCTCTATGAAAGCATTTAAAAGGAAAGCAGTAAGAAAGCTGTAAAGAAAGCATTTAAATCTATCACTCGGAAGCATTAAAAACGTCTCTTTCCGTTAGTATAAAAGAGCCCCTGGTCTTGGTGACCAGATGCAGATCAAGAACCCCCGAGATATCAATAAGCCACAGGGCTTACAACATCTGGGTAGTTATGAGATACAAACTAAATGAAACAGATCCATAAATGAACCTATTCCGGATGTACTCACTCAAGACTCAATTCTAGACTTTGGCAGAAGAAGATAGTAGTCGAATGAATACTCGACCTTACCTTAGAAATTCACCAAGGCCTATATGTTGTTCCTCTAGTATTATTTATCACATCTCATCTACACCCAAGTGGATATTGACTTAATGCGATATCTAATATCAGATTTCCAACACACAGCAATTTTGAGAAACCAATTGATATCTGAAAATCATTCCCTAGACAGGTACTAAACTCTCAATTAAAACACAGATCCTTTCAGTCTAGATGAGACCTAATCGCTGACTCTGCTTCTAAGCTCTCAAAATCAACCCCCAGTAAAATGTGAATTAGTTATAACTATTAAATTTATCCCTTACTCAGATCCGGATTTTATAAAGGAATTTTTGTTGGAAATTTATTATGCAGCATCTGATTTAAATCAAGACTTCTGTGTCCAAGGGGAAAGATCCCCAAAATAGCAATAAGACCAGAACATCTACATAATAGTATCATGCATACCAGTATATGAAAAGGAAAATAAAACACCCCAAAATATATGGTGGGGTTAGACAGAATGCGATACACAAAGATGGATTAGCCTGAGATGAGAAGAAATTGGCTAAAAGGGTGCCAGAGATAATTGAGGTTTTCCGGACTGCAAACATCTGCTGTCCGGTTCCCAATTTTCCAGATGACTGATTTTAGACAAATAGAATTCCAAACAACGGTGACCGCCGTCATTTAGTTTTCTTTTGTCTGTGAGTGGAAGAAAAACCCACATATTTCTTGCTGTAATATATCTTAACTGATGTTGGTCGACATCAGTTAATATTATTGCAACTTGAATTCAGGTTGAGAAATTAAGATAAGGAAAATTGAAACTTTATCTGATTAGGAATTGGCTGAGTGACTAATCGAAACTCTTAGTGAAGAGAACGCTCGCCGAAGCTTCCACCAACCACTAACCAGATCATGCAAAATAACAGATAATAATTGACACACAGAAGACGGGTTAGTCGATATCCTTGTGAAGGGACCTTTCACCAACATTAATCTGTGGTGTTTCTCATTATCCGTTCATACACACAACGAAAAGGAAAACTTGAAAATAAGGAAAATGTTTTTGGTATTGTGCGGGTGTTAAGCACACAATAAGTGGACACTAATGGGTTGAAATGTGTAATGGACAGAAATCAGATGAATTGGGCCCAGGCCCAATACATCCATGCAACTTACACAAATCATGGAAGAAAAATATTTTTTGTTTGAAATTTTCAAAATAAAAGGATAGTTCAATTCGAATTACTGGGGTAATTCGAATTGAGAATGCATGAAGGATGAAGTATTACTTTACCCAATTGATCATTGCTAGAAATTGGAGCATCATCTAATTCGAATTATTGACCAATTCGAATTAATTCGAATTGGACAACTCGAATTGGCGAAGTCCTTTTCTTGCTCAAATTGACTAAGGCATTTACCTCAAGGGGAAGGTGAATTCGAATTGTCCAGCAATTCGAATTAATTCGAATTGGACAATTCGAATTGGTAAGAGATGAAGAAATAAACCAAGGCATGAATGGGTGGTATGCAATACAATGTGGTTTTCCTTGCCAGTTCGAATTGTTGAACCAATTCGAATTAGAGAATTCGAATTGGTTGGAAACCACATGAAGGAAATTTTTGGTTGTGCAATTCGAATTTCTTAGGCAATTCGAGATAATTCGAATTGCCTCAATTCGAATTACACATTTTCGAACAATAACAATTTTTGTTCTCACAAGTATGGGTTAGGTGTACACTGTGCGGTTAATGATGGGTTTAGATTTACCAAATCTCTCATCTCACATCAATGTCACTTCACAGCCACCCTAGTGAGGTTTTTCAAGAAATAGACAAACACATGTCCAGTGGATATTGGCGAGATTTAAACCCTATTTCTACAAACAAAGGATTCAAAGATCAAAGAGCCTAAAACATCTAGTTATCTAAGAACTACATGAATAAACTAAGAACACTCAAGTTATCTAAGGCAGCATAAAATAAAAATCAAGGCAGGAAAATAAGGCATAAAGGTAAATTCGAACAAACCTAAAAACGTCTAAAACCTAAGAACACTTATTTGAAGCTTTAAGGCACAAAATCAAGCCGAAAACCCACCAAACATGCATTTATTAAGTTTGAATGTCAACTAGGACATAATAAATGTAACCTAGTTGAAACAAACAAACATGCTAAGCATTTATTTCTAAAGAAAGCATTAAAGAGTGCCAAAATACATGAATAACACCATTTCTGGAAATTTTTCTTGTATTGACACTTTGAAAGCAAAATAAAGAACCCAAAACCATCATTAACTTGAAGGTAGGGTTTATTCTAACTAGAAAGCATGTAAAAATTCTGGAAATGGCTACTCTAAGGGTTACACAAACTGCTTCTACACTATACTAAGATCAAAGCGTGTAAAAACTATACTACTTGCAAGAGAAAAAAAATAAACTAAACTAAACTAAACTACCTACCTAACCCTTAAGGGGTGTGGAACCTCCTGCTGTTCTTTTTGTCCCAGCTGCTTTTTGGTTAAATTCCTGATCTCTTTGCTCTGTTGTGAAAGGTCTGCTTTTATAGACGAATTTTCGAAACCCTAGGCCCACCAATGTTGTGCTCATGCTCCACAGCTTCAATGAGTGAAGTTCGAATTATCTCAATCAATTCGAATTAATTCGAATTGTGAGACCTCTTCCTTGAGCTGGAAATGTGGCCTTCAGTTATTAATTCGAATTGTTGTGAAGAATTCGAATTGGTCTTTTCTCGAATTGGATGAGGGTTTCTGCTTGGCCTCTTTGCATCTGTTGGCAATTCGAATTGTTTGTGCCAATTCGAATTAATTCGAATTGGACAATTCGAATTGCATCTTCTTCTTGCCTTTGGGTTCCTTCTTTCTTCATTCCCTAATTCGAATTATTCAAGCCAATTCGAATTAGCTCTTCTGCATCCCTTCCCAACACTTAACAAATTTTTCTTCTTCTCCTCAGCAATTCGAATTACAAGAGCAATTCGAATTAATTCGAATTGCGCAATTCGAATTGGGCTTCAACACTTAGCCAAAATTCAGTTGTGGGATTTTCAATCTTTTTCCCATCTTTTTGATTTTTTTATGGGCTCTTTTATTCTTTTGCCCATTTTTCTTCCTTTTTCTTTTCTTTTTTCCTTTTTTCATGTTTTTGGATTTTTCTAACACAAATACAATTTAAAATTGCATATTTTGTGTCTTTTTATTACCGGCTCGATGTTTTTACAAACTAGCATTAATCTGTTAAATTCAACTGCTTTCTTATTACAATAAGATGGAAACACGATCAAAATGTCGGTCTCAGACACGGAAATGGATTGAAAATAATGGTCAATTTTGGCCATTATCAACTACGTAATGACTTGATCCCTTCACGGGGTACGTAGGGAACTCGGAAATTTCAATTCTGGGTTCAGTCGAATAATAACAAACAACGACACACAATAATACAATCGCTTAATCAAACAGTTCTCGAACTCGCGAGAGGATGAAGTGCAACTTTGAGGACGAAGTTGGTTCTTAAGGGGGGTAGACTGTAATACCCGTAAATTTTAGAATATAAAAATAGGAATTAATCCAATAGGAGATAAGGTTTTGTTTCCGAGAACCCGTAGACGCGGAAATGCACGGAAGTTAAAGGACGACGAATTAGAACCCGACGGACCAAAACCGACGGTCTTAAGATTTCAAGCATGAAATCGAATTGAGACGGAATAAATTTATGATGAGAAGCATAATTCGAAAATGACCCGGAAAATCGAGCGCGAAAACGTGGAAGGATAGAAGTCCGAAAGAGAGGAGAAAAAGACCCGACGGATCGGATCGCACGGACCCGCCCGGACCGCAGTCCAGGCGAGGGCCGCGCGCTGGCCGGGCGGGGTTTGGCCAAAAGGCGCGCCAACCCCGCGTGGCTCCACAGGTTTTGGCAAGTTGCGCGTTTTCGGCGATTTCTTGCCATATTTCGACCCCGACTTTGGAAAGTGGATTTTGGACGGGGGAAGGTGAATAAGGTCGACCTAGGGTTGTCTCCCCACCCTTTTCATCAGTCACAAATCTCCCTCCACTCTCCCAAACTCTCTCCAAAGCCAAAACACCTTCCGGTGACTTCCCGACGACTTTCCGATCACTTCCCGGCGACGAAAACCGACGGAGGAGGCGTGGAATACAAGATCCCTAGTGTTCTAAACTGTGGTAAGTCGTTCATAGATTTCCATTTAAGTTTTTGAACCCGAAAACTCGATCTAACATTGGATTTCTTCGTCCGATTTGAAATCGTGGCCAAAGTCGGAAGCTTGACGTTGAGGAGATCCGTTCGTAGCAAATTTAGATGAGTCAGCGACCTTAGGACGACCAAAACTCCCTATCACTGTAAGTTGAGCCTTCCATATCAATACGGGTGATTTAGGGGCGCCGGTATAGGTGTAATGTAACGAAATGTAAAAATCGAAATTAAAAACCCCAACTTGCGCAGTTTCTGTAATCGGCCTAAAACTCATATTTCGAGGATTCAATCCGAGAAACTCAAAACTAGACTTTTAATCCTAACACATAAATGTAGGTTGTGCAAAAATTTCAGACATTTTCGTTAACGTTTGCTATTTTAAATCGCATCGAAAAGAAACTGTTTGACAAAACGTGTTTGAAATCTGCCTATGAACATGTCCGAACTTAGTGAGTCTATTTCTATATTTTGTAGTCCGATTTGATCTTTACAATCTAAATGAAAGTTGTAGATAATCATGTCTAGTATATGTGGTTTAAATTTCAGAATTTTTGGAGTCCATTTGATATGTCAAAAAGCCAATTTTCCGAACTGTGACAAATCTGTTTTGGGACAGTAGACTGTTTCCGTATTAAACTTGATTTTTGACATGTTTCCTCAACTTATTTCGAGAAAGTCAAAACACGAAAGTTGTTCACTAGGGTGTTTTGCATAAACTGTGAAATTTTCAGATTTTTCGGACTTAAACCGAATTTTTAAATCGAAAAGGCGTAAACTGTGACGCCAAGATACTTTTAAATCGAAGGATTTTGAAAATTCGAAACGAACGATCAAAGATTTGAAATACGATACATCTAAACTTTTGAAAAACCCCGATACGCTAAATCTAAACGATACATGAGATACTTTGGTGGAGGGTGAGTGCTCTGCAGGGTGCCCCTCTAGCCTTTCTCTTCGGGCCTATAATGGAGGAGAGAATTTGATGAGATATTACGCCAATCGGCGGGAGATACATGGCCTACTCTCTCGGGTTGTCCGTATGGATTTCCCGAGGCTCCGGAGTGGTACTGGGTATGACAGATACGGCTGCGGCCGCCGGATCACCGGCTAAACGAGATACTTACGAAACGGCTGCGGCCGCCGGATCACCGGCTATACAAAACACTGAGAAATGGTTACGTAACGGGGAAATAAAAGATTTAATATTTTTAAGTATTTATTTTTTTTTGCATGTCTTTAAATTATGCATTTAAATTATGTCTTTAAATTTCATATCGTGACTAAATTGTTATTGTGGATTAAATGCATGTTCAAGTACACAATTAAAATATTATTTCCTTTAAATTTTGTGAATGCATGTTAGGAGTGAAATTTTAAATTATCTAATTGAATCCCTTTATTGCTATGTTAGGATCGACTTACTCAGTATTTTATATACTGATAAAATTGTTGTTTTCTCTTTTCCTTTCAGAGTATGAAGATAATGCATGAGCATATGCATTGGGGGATGGAAAACTTAAACATTGTTTTTATTGCTTTTACGATACTTGCATAACGGGCATGTAAATCCCGAGTTTTGGCCATGTCCGCCCACTTTACATTTTTCCGCTGCGATATATTATTACTACTACTTTGTGTGTGGATGATACTTAATATTATTTTTAAATAGATTCCGGACTTGTTTTTAAACCTTTTTGCAATACCTATAGCCTTGCATCTCTTTGGCAAGCTCGGAGAATCCGTGTCTTGCTAGAGAGATGAGGCGGTGATATCCCGGCCTGGGTTATCAAATCCGGGGTGTTACACATCTGCCGCACATAGGCATACATGTCAGACATAGTGGCCTGCTGCTGAGCCTGCCTCGTTGCAAATGAGTCCATACGGGCCTGGTAGAAGTCCAATCTAGCGTCTAAGGCGTCATAACGAGCCTGCCCAGCTGCAAACCCGGCATCCATACCGACCCGCATCTCCTGCATCATCTGCAGCATCTGAGCCATCTCCTGGCCCTGAGGCGCCACTGCAGTAGGTGGAACTGCTGGAGGAGGGGGTGGCTGCTCCGGAGGTACGACTAGGATCAAGCCGCCATCATCAGGCTGCGGGCGAAGTACAGCCCGGGGAACTCCACGACGTAAGGCGCTACGCCGGGCAGCGTAAGTTGGGATACAGTAGCAACTACCCGCTACTAAATCGTATGGATCTGTCTCCGGTGTCATGCGAATCCCCTGCGCCGCGCACAAGCCACAAATGAGGTGAATATGGGTAATCACCCTACTCCCTCGTCCTCTCCGCATACCCTTCAAGTTGTCCTCAATACAAGCTCCCACATTCACCCTACCGCCTCACGCGATAAAGCAAATGGTCTCATAGACGTGATCCAGGACGATATGGCTCCGGGTAATCGGCCGGACGCGCCCTAACCATATCTGGGAGAGCTCTCGCCAAGGGGAGTCCATCGTCGTCAAACGCAGCTCATGATCGTGCTCGAGCTGAGGAGGCACCACGGTGCATTAGACATCCCACGCAGGAGCAAGAACACAGCCCTCAGGCTGTGGGAGGAATGCGCCATCATCAGGCAAACCGAAATAGACATTGATCGCACGAGCACTGAAGTCGAGATAGCGACCACGAACCCATACTCGAGACAAGTCGTCACCCTCCCCAAGACCGCCAATGTTGGCGATAACCTCCATAGCCAGATAACCGGAGGCAACGCCCTCGGGATGACGTGCAAGTCCAGTCCACTGCAAGTACTCCAAGACCGCACTGACCCTGTCATCGCCCAAATGATCAGGATATATGCCTCTCTCGGGGACATAAGCCCTGTTTCGACGAAGCTCGTTGAAATAAAAGTCCTGGGCGGCCCTCGTCCTAAACCGAAACCTGTCATGCCGGTAAGGACGCACCTCGTCAGGGAGACCCCTGAGTCTCGGGCCCCGCTGCTCCTCGTCCTCCTCTGACTCGCTCTCATCAAAATCAGGCATCGCCGGAGCGGCAGTGCTAGGGCCAGCCTCATCGCGCTGAGTAACCCGTCTCCTGGTCCTCGGAGGGCACATGAGAGACGCCAAAACAACCCACGAAAAGAGCAACATCCTGCAAATCATCCAATACCAATTATAAGACTAAATTCCACACAAAACTCAAGCAGAAATACGCAAGGAACATCAATATAGACTTCCAACGTGAGTATTCCATAAGAACATCAAATCCTATCGTTTGCTAAGACCAACCAGAAGGTAATCTAGACAAGGGATATGCTCAAACTAATTCCAAAACCTTTGTGGCATTTCGTCGAACACATTATGTGCGCAATAAACCAAAATCTAAGTTACTAACAAACACATGGAAGTTGCCCACAAAACGAAACGATCGCTCAAATAACAACACATCATTTCCTTACGGCACCAAACAACAAAGAAATGAGCTAATAATCACACCCCAATAACAACCAAACATCAAAAAATTCATAGTCTTCCTAAAGAATTAAATCCAACAAGAATTTGCCAAAAACATAGACACATTGTGGCATTAATGCAAGCAGGCAACAAGAGTAACATCAATTATCACATACACTTGCTAATTTGCACTAATCAAGCCTAAAACTAACTAATCCCCAAAATTTTTCCAAAACCCTAGAATCCAAGACATGCCACAAAATCGAACACATCATGGCATATAAACTGAAATTAGTAAGTGGGTTTAGTAGATTCATACCTTGGTAAGCGAAATCGAAGACGAAATCAAGCGAACGGGAAGGTAAGTCGCCGGATTGAGAGAGAGTTGGGGGTGTGGTCTCGGATGAGAAATGGGGGAAGTGGCTCGCGCGGAGCACGAGCCCTATTTTTTTTCGAACTGATGCGTCGCGCGCTGGGGCTTCATACGGCGCGTACACCGCGCGGGTCACGGAGGAAGTTTTATTTTTTCGATTTTGCTTAATCTCTTTTACTTTACACCACTCACTTAACCCGAGCATACATTGATAATGAGGTACGACGACATGGGGTATCACCCGACATCATTCCTGACAAAGACAGTAGAATTGCCTCGCATTTTCTTTTTACAAGGCTACAGAAAACCCTCGGGACGAAGATACACAGGGACTATATGAAATCCTGGAAAGAGTGGGAAATCGTTTATTGACTAGCGTCGCCACCACAATTTGCACGTGTTCACAATGTATTCCACGTCTCCCAATTGAAGAAGTATGTGCACGATCCGACCCATGTGCTCCAACCGGAAGAAATTGAATTTGAGGATGACTTGAGTTACGAGGAAGTTCCGGTGCGAATACTTGACACGAAGGAGAGAGTAACGAGGAATAGGACCGTGAGGATGGTCAAGGTCCTTTGGTCTAACCACGAGACGGAGACGGCGACATGGGAATTGGAAGCCGACATGAAACAACGTTACCCTACCCTCTTCCAAGATGAACCGGCCACAGTTATGGGGACATAACTGTATTCTTAAGGGGGGGAGGATGTAACACCCGAGAAAAACAAATTCAAATTGTTTTGAACTACGTCATGATTTGATCCCTTCACAGGGTACGTAGGCAGCTTGGAACTAAATTCTAAGTTTAGTCACAAATTAAATCACAAAATAAATCACAAGATCAATCACAAAAACGTTAGGAGGAATTGGAACTAATCTAACTAGACTAATTAGGGTACGGAAATGTTACGAGCGTTAAGCCCGAACTCGTAACAAGTTTAAGGTAAAGATTTCGAACCGGAAACGACCCGAGGAGTCGAGCTAACATGTAGAGGGTAGAAAACCGATAGAGAAAAGAAGAAAGGACCCGACGAGCCACGCGGACCGCCGAACCGGCCGGTCCGGCCGGCACGTGCTCGCCGCGCGCCGCCGCACGGCCACCGCGCGGAAGGAGGCAACGCGCCCCAGGACTGGTCGAGTGTGCTCCGCGCGGGCAAAGCTCTATGTGCGCGCCACCACCGCGCCAGAGGTGCAGAAGGTGTAAACTTTCCTTCTATGGCGATTTTCTTGCATAAATTAACATTCCCTTCGATAGTAAATGGATCCCAGCCTTGGGAAAGGCTTAAGAACAGATAGGGACACCCTCACCCCCATTAACATAGAAAACAAAAGTCCCTACACTCTTATTCTTCCTCTCCAAGCCAAAATCTCTTCGACTCCACTTTCCGGCGAGTATTCCGGCGACGACGAGGCAAACGGGATGAAGCCTCTGCTTCCTAGACCTTTGGTAAGTCATGGTATAGTGTTTAGTTCATCCATAAACCTTAAAAACTCGAAATCTAACATCCTTTCTTTTACTACGATTTCATGTCGGGGGACGAACAAAAAGCGATCGGAGAAGTTGGCCGTTCGTCGCGACCTCAGGACATCCGAAAACCCCTTCTGACGACCCCACTCTCTAACTAAGTTAAGACCTTACTCTTCAATTTTTGTGGTTTATTGTCGTTTAAGACTTAAGATCTAGACACGTAACAAAAATCGGTTTTCATAAACCCTATTTTCGTCCAATTTTATAAACTCGCCTAAAACTCGACCTTCGGGAATTCAAACAAAAAACTTTCCAACATAGATTTTGTTCATAAGACTCTAATCTACCTTGTATCCAAATTTCAGCCATTGACATAAAGATTTGCTATCCCAAATCGCACCGTAAAGTTTCTGTGACAAAACCGAACGTTTGAAATCTGGACAGATTTATTGACTCGACTTGATGCATATTTTTCACCCATTTTTAGATCGATTCAACTTTGCATTTCCAAACAAAAGTTGTAGATAATTGTGTCTAGATTATGCATATAAAATTTCATGAATTTTGGAGTTCATTTGATATGTCAAACGGAAAATTTTCAGAAACTGTTCTAAACCGACTTTGGAGTCCGCACGTATGCAGCGTGTTGTGGTCAACTTTTGAACATCTAAAATTCATTATTTCCAAAATCGTAAAACATGAAAGTCGTTCACTAAGGTTTTGTGCACATCCTGTAAAAATTTCGGACCAATTGGCTTTGAAATAAATTTTTAATCGGCGTCGCACGTAACAGTGTCGGAATTAGTCTTTTGGACAGAAATCATCTTCTGCAAAGAACTCGGAATTTGACTTACTTCGAAACCTTATTTCCGAAAACTTAAAACATAAAAGTTGTTCGTATGTGCGTTTTAGAGCTACTGTGTAAATTTCAGAATTTTTGGGTTAAAGATTAATTTTTAATTAAGAAAGGCGTAAACTGCGTCGAATCAGATTTTTCGAACTTGAGAAAACTCGAACTACGAAATGCGATATCGAATATTTTGGTAACATTGAAATACAAACTTTCGAAAAATCCCGTTCACTAGGCTGAGCCAATCTTCATGCTAGCATTATCTTTGAGACTGCCTCGTTAGTGGTCTCCTTACTATCTGAGATTGCCTCGTTAGTGATCTCGCACGCTGTGTTATTTGGATCGCCTCGTTAGTGGTCATACTATCTTTGAGACTACCTCGTTAGTGGTCTCCCATTTATTTGGACTGCCTCGTTAGTGGTCTTACGATTGAGATTGCCTCGTTAGTGATCTCCCCGGTATGGTGTCCTCTACTTAGTTTGCGAGATAAAATATAAGAGACTTGTGTTAGTGTTTAATTATGCTTAAATCTTATTTACCATGTTTTTAAATTATGCTTCTAAATTACGTTCTTAAATTATGCTTTTAAATTTAGTCCTTTAATTATGCATTTTAGTCTTGAATAAATTAATCATGTTCTTCCGCTGCGAGTAAATTATGATGTTT
Organism: Hygrophila difformis; assembly: GCA_030278955.1. NCBI lineage: Eukaryota > Viridiplantae > Streptophyta > Magnoliopsida > Lamiales > Acanthaceae > Hygrophila > Hygrophila difformis. The sequence goes on along the minus strand of JAOANR010000009.1, from coordinate 39,116,022 downwards.
AAATTAAGGCATGAAAAGTGTAATTTTTAATTGAACACATGTAACCCCTTAAATTGTTTAGTTAGGGATTAACTTACTCGGTATATTTTTATACTGATAAACCGTTGTCATTTTTCTTTTACAGAGTATGTCGAGTGACGCATGCACATGCACTTGGGGGGAAACATTTATGAACATTTTTAATTTCTGCATCGTACTACTGTTTTACCGGGTCTGTTAAACCCGAGGTTTGGCCGTGTTGGCCGTGATTACTTTTCCGCTGCATTTACTTTATTTCGCGCATGATGATTTTTACTTCCATATTTTGAATCAAGTATTATTAATTTCCGGACTCAATGATGAAATGTTTTTAAATCTTTTTCGTACCCATAAGCCTTGCGTTTCCTTAGTGAGCACGGGAAGCCGTGTCTTGCTAGGGAGATGTGGCGGTGACATCCCGGCCTGGGTTATCAAATCCGGGGTGTTACAGTTATAACAGAATGGCACCCAGAGGACGACCAAGGACCTTACCTACCACTCCCAACACCCGCGATACGCCAGGACAACCCAATGAGCAGGCACCTAACGTTGAGGCGCCAAACCCAGCAGGCCCGATGCCCAACCCTGCGGAAGGGCGAATGAGGAATATGGAGGAACTACTGGTCGAACTGGGCAATGCTTACGTTAACCAGGGCGGAGCTGCCGCGGCACCACCGCCGGAAGCAAGGATCAATTACTTGGCTTCAGTGAACCCCTACCGACCTCCCTACTATGTAGGGGAGGAAGATCCAGCTAAGCTCGAGGAATGGTTGAGGACCTTCAACAAATTACTGAATGCGGTGAGATGCCCGGAAGGAGAAAAGGTTCACGTGGCTTCGTACTAACTGAGTGGCGAGGCCGACGAATGGTGGCAAGCTACCCAGGGGAAACTTGGCGAAGACGACGAACCGTACTCATGGAACAAGTTTATGGAGTTACTCCGGGAGCGCCTCTACCCATGAGTACTAAGGCAGCACTGTACGAAGAGTTCTCATCCCTGAAACAAGGGGAAAAATCTGTTAAAGAATACTATGCCCGGTTTAAGGAGTTGGCGAGATTTGCGCCTCGGATGGTACCCACGGACGGGGAGAAGGCGCAGAAATTCGAAATGGGATTGAACTTGTCAATTCGGGAGGCGATCACCGGGGTTAACTACCCGGACTTACAAGCTGTCTACGATCGTGCGGTGGCAGTCGCACGAGTACAACAGCTAAAGAGAAAGACTGCAGGGGAATCTAGCCGGGGGGCACAAGGACCAGACAAGAGAAACCGAGACAATAGGATGGGCAACACTACTGGTGGGGACAACTTTCAAAACAACTTTCGGCGAGGTCCGAACGGGAATGTTCAAAACAACAATGGTCGGAATTTCAACCAAGGAGGACGAGTGCCACCGTGTCCGAGATGTGGCAGGCCTCATCTGGTGAGGAGATGTCCTCAGGTGGGCAAATGTTTCCGGTGTGGCCGTATTGGCCATCGGAGGGAGGAATGTCGAACCCGACTCGAGAACATCACAAAGAGAGAGGATTTGGTCACAGGACCCAATGAGCCATTAAACCAAGGAGGCAGGAACGGAAACAATCAAGGATATCGGCCTCCTCAGAATCTGAACCCGCGCCCTCCAAACTAGCAACAAAATCCAAATCCGAATCAGAACCAACCGGCCAATCAAGGGAGGCCGATGGGAAGGTTGAACGTGATCAACCAGGCTGACATACCCGTGCAGGGTGATGTGATGGCAGGTACCTTTCATGTCCTAAGTACTCCGCTTAGAGTTTTATTTGATTCCGGAGCCAGTTGTTCCATATTATCTTCGAGAGTTGTAACTGAACTAGATCTACCTAAGTGCGAAATGATTAGCTTAGGAATCCAACTGCCTTCGGGAGAAGTAATAGCCTGCTCTAAGCGTTATAACGGAATACCTGTGGTAATAAAAAACGTAGAGTTTTTCGCGAACTTGGTAGAGTTTGACGTCAGAGACTTTGACGTCATACTAGGGATGGATTGGCTAACCCGTTATAAGGCCGTGATCGAATGCCAAAAGCAAAAGATCACGCTGTCAAAGAGTAGGGGGAGGAGAGTCATCTTCTACTCCCAACCCCCTAAGAAGTCTAACAAAATAGTCAACGCCCTCAAGTTATGTAGCCTAATGCGGAAGGGTTACGCGTTGTACGCATGCTACATTCATAACCTGGAAGCTAAAAGAGTCAAGGTAGACGACATCCCGGTGGTGAGGGAATACCCAGATGTGTTCCCTGAAGACGTTCGCGGTATGCCACCCAGGAGAGATCTTGAATTCACAATAGACCTTATTCCGGGAACGAAACCTGTTTCGAAAGCTCCTTGCCGCATGGCGCCACTGGAAATGAAGGAACTAAAGGAACAACTCGAGGAGTTGTTGGAGAAGGGATACATTAGGCCGAGCACGTCCCCATGGGGAGCACCGGTCTTGTTCGTCAAGAAGAAAGATGGAGGGTTAGGACTGTGCATCGACTATAGAGGACTCAATCAAGTCACCGTCAAGAACAAGTACCCGTTGCCCCGGATCGAAGATTTGTTCGACCAACTAAAGGGAGCTACGGTATTCTAAAAAATCGACCTACGCTCGGGATATCACCAATTGAGGATCGCCGAAAAGGACATCCCAAAGACGGCGTTCAGGACTTGTTACGTACACTACGAGTTCACGGTGCTATCCTTTGGGCTAACGAACGCCCCAGCAATGTTCATGAACCTCATGAATAACGTATTTCGAGAACTGTTAGATCAATGCGTGGTGGTGTTCATAGATGACATCTTGATCTACTCGAAAAGTGAAGAAGAACATTCCGAACACTTACACAAAGTGTTAGGGATCTTACGAGTGAACCAACTGTATGGTAAACTATCCAAGTGCGACTTCTGATTAAGGGAAGTGGCATTTCTCGGGCATATAGTATCCGCCAACGGAGTGGCAGTCGATCCGGCGAAGATCTCGGCAGTGACCGAGTGGGTACCGCCGAAGAGTCCAACAGAGGTACGAAGTTTCCTTGGAGTGGCGGGATACTACAGGCGATTTGTCAAAAACTTCTCGAAAATCGCACGCCCGTTGACCCAGCTGCTGAAGAAAGGGGTAAAATACGACTGGACCAGTGAGTGTGAGTCCGCATTCCAAGACTTGAAGAAACGACTTACCACAGCACCAGTATTGGCATTACCATCTGAGGATGGAGACTTCGAGGTGTATAGCGACGCCTCGAAGGAGGGATTGGGATGTGTGCTAATGCAAGACCAAAGGGTTATAGCATACGCATCGCGACAACTGAAACCACACGAAGAAAACTACCCAACGCACGACTTAGAACTCGCCGCGGTCGGTTCGCCTTAAAGATATGGAGACACTATCTCTATGGGCGAAGATGTCGGATGTTCACCGACCATAAGATCCTCAAGTATATATTCACACAGAAAGAGCTGAATTTGAGGCAGAGAAGATGGTTGGAGTTAATAAAGGATTATGACCTGGAGATTGCTTACCACGAAGGAAAATCCAACGTTGTAGCCGATGCCCTGAGTCGAAAGACTCAACACGTGGCAAATTCACTCGTGATACCGGCCGAGTTGTACAAGGACTTAGCAAAATTAAGTCTAGAGTTAGTGCATTCTGGCACGGTAAAGGAAGCCGTCAACGTGATGGTAGTAGAACCTACCATGTACGATGAGATACGACTCGCCCAATCGGGTGACGAGAAGTTGGAGGAGATTAGGAAGAATATTGCCGAAGGAAAGGCAATGGATTTTAAAATCCATGAGGACGGAAGCATCCGCTTCAAAGGAAGATGGTGTATAACACGGAATTGTGTGGACCTGAAGCAAAGTGTGATGGAGGAAGGCCATAACACCCCATACTCGGTCCATCCCGGAGGCGACAAGCTGTACAAGGACTTGAAGAATAATTACTGGTGGCCGAACATGAAGAGAGAGGTAGCCGAATTTGTGGCAAGATGCCTTACCTGTCAGAAGATCAAGGCAGTACGCCAAAAACCCCTAGGACAAATGTAACCATTGGAAATCCCAAGCTGGAAATAGGATAGTATCTCAATGGATTTCGTTTCGGGGCTACCGCGCTCACCGAAGGGAATGAATAAAATCTGGGTGATCGTGGATAGGTTGACAAAAGATGCCATATTTATCCCAATGAAGGATACCTGGTCAATGGACCAACTGGCAAGGGCATATGTCGACAATGTGGTACGTCGACATGGAGTACCACATGATATCATCTCAGATAGAGACAGCAGATTCGTCTCTCAATTTTGGACAAAACTGCAAGAAGCCCTCGGTACCCAAATAAAGATGAGTACCGCATTCCACCCTATGACGGATGGGCAGACGGAGAGAACGATCCAGACGCTGGAAGACATGCTAAGGGCATGTGTACTAGAGTTCAAGGGAAGTTGGGAGAATCATCTACCTTTGATCGAGTTTTCCTACAACAACTGTTACCATGCTAGCATCGGCATGGTACCCTTCGAGGCACTGTATGGACGTAAGTGCCGAAGTCCATTAAGCTGGGAGAGAACGATAAGACGGTAATAGTGGGACCACAACTTGTTGAAGACATGGCTCAACAAATAAAGGTCATCCAAGGGAAGATGAAAGCCGCTCAGAACCGGAAAAAGAGTTACGCGGACGTGAGACGGAAAGACTTGGAATTTCAAGTCGGCGACAAAGTCATGCTGAAGGTATCACCAATGAAGGGTGTGATGCGCTTCGGCAAACGAGGAAAACTTAGTCCACGGTACATAGTTACATATGAAATCCTGGAAAAGTGGGAAATCTCGCATATCGGCTAGCGTTGCCACCACAATTTGCTCGTGTTCACGATGTGTTCCACGTCTCCCAATTAAAGAAGTATGTGCGCGATCCGACCCATGTGCTCCAACCGGAAGAAATTGAATTTGAGGATGACTTGAGTTATGAGGAAGTTCCGGTGCGAATACTTGACACGAAGGAGAGGATAACGAGGAATAAGACCGTGAGGATGGTCAAGGTCCTTTGGTCTAACCACGAGACGGAGACGGCAACGTGGGAATTGGAAGCCGACATGAAACAACGTTACCCTACCCTCTTACAAGATGAAACGGCCACAGTTATGGGGACATAACTGTATTCTTAAGGGGGGGAAGGATGTAACATCCGAGAAAAACAAATTCAAATTGTTTTGAACTACGTCATGACTTGATCCCTTCACAGGGTACGTAGGCAGCTTGGAAATCTAAATTCAAAGTTCAGTCACAAAATAAATCACAAATAAATCACAAGATCAATCACAAAAATGTTAGGAGGAATTGGAACTAATTTAACTAGACTAATTATGGCACGAAAATGTTACGAGCGATAAACCCGAACTCGTAACAAGTTTAAGGTAAAGATTTCGAACCGGAAACGACCCGAGGAGTCGAGCCAACACGTAGAGGATAGAAAACCGATAGAGGAAAGAAGAAAAGACTCGACGGACCACGCGGACCGCCGAACCGGCCGGTCCGGCCGTCACGCGGCCTCCGTGCGGCCACCGCGCGGCATGAGGAGACGCGTCCCAGGACTGGTCGCGCGTACTCCGCGCTGACAAAGCTCTATGTGCGCGCCACCACCGCGCCAGAGGTGCAGGAGGTGTAAACTTTCCTTCTATGGCGATTTTCTTGCCAAAAATCCGTTCCCTATCGAGGGCAAGCGGATCAAAGCCTTTGGGAAAGGCTTAAGGGTGGATTAGGGCGCCCCCAATCCCATTTAGACAGAAAACAAAAGTTCCACCCTCTCAAATTCTCCCCTCTAAGCCAAAACTCCTTCGACTTCACTTTCCGGCGAGGATTCCGGCGAAGACGGGACGATGATCGGAGTGTGGCATCTGCCTTCTAAGAATTTGGTGAGTCGTATTACAGTTTTAAGTTCGTCCTTAGACCCCAAATATTCGAAATCTAACACTCTATTTTTCGTTACAATTTCTCGTCGGGAGGCGAACAAGAAGAGATCGGAGAAGTTGGCCGTTCGTCGCGACCTTAGGACGCCCGGAAATCCCTTACAGCAACCCTAACCTCTAACTAAGTAAGACCTTACGCTTCAATTTTTGTGGTTTATTGTCGTTTAAAACTTAAGATCTAGCCAAGTAACTAAAATCGGTTTTCAAAAACCCTATTTTCGTCCAATTTTAGAAACTCGCCTAAAACTCAACCTTCGGGAATTCAAACCAAAAACTTTTCCACATAGATTTTGTTCATAAGACTCTAATCTACCTTGTGTCCAAATTTCAGCCACTGACATAAAGAGTTGATATAGCAAATCATACCGTGAAGTTTCTGTAATAAAACCGAACGTTTGAATTCTGGACAGATTTATTGACTCGACTTGATGCATATTTTTCACCCATTTTTAGATCGATTCAACTTTGCATTTCTAAACAAAAGTTGTAGATAATTGTGTCTAGATTATGCATATAATATTTCATGAATTTTGGAGTTCATTTGATATGTCAAAACGAGCGATTTCAGAACCTGTTCTAAACCAACTTTTGAGTCCGCGCGTATGCAGCGTTTTGGTGTCAACTTTTGAACATCTAAAATTCATTATTTGCAAAATCTTAAAACATGAAAGTTGTTCATTAAGGTGTTATGTACATCCTGTAAAAAGTTTGGACCAATTGGATTTGAAATAAATTTTTAATCGGCGTCGCACGTAACTGCGTCGGAATCAGTCTTTTGGACAGAAATCTTCTTTTGCAAAGAACTCGAAATTTGACTCACTTCGAAACCTTATTTCCAAAAACTTAAAACATGAAAGTTGTTCGTATATGTGTTCTTGAGGTACTGTGTAAATTTCAAAATTTTTGGTTCAAAGATGAATTTTTAATTAAGAAAGGCGTAAACTGTGTTGAATCAGATTTTTCGAACTTGAGAAAACTCGAACTACGAAACGCAATATGAAATATTTTGTAACATTGAAATATGAACTTTCGAAAAATCCCGTTCACCAGGCTGAGCCGATCTTCATGCTATCATTATTTTTGAGACTGCCGCGTTAGTGGTCTCCTTACTATCTGAGATTGCCTCGTTAGTGATCTCGCGCGCTGTGTTATTTGGATCGCCTCGTTAGTGGTCCTACTATCTTTGAGACTGCCTCGTTAGTGGTCTCCCATTTATTTGGATTGCCTTGTTAGTGGTCCTACGATTTGAGATTGCCTCGTTAGTGATCTCCCCGGTATGGTGTCTTCTTCTTAGTTTGCGGGATAAAATATAAAAGACTTGCGTGAGTGTTTAATTATGCTTAAATTTTATTTACCATGTTTTTAAAAATTATGCTTCTAAATTACGTTCTTAAATTATGCTTTTAAATTACGCTTTTAAATTGAGTCCTTTAATTATGTATTCTCGTCTTGAATAAATTAATCATGTTCTTCCGCTGCGAGTAAATGATGAATTTTAAATTAATGCATGAAAAGTGTAATTTTAATTAAACACATGTAACCCCTTAAATTGTTTAGTTAGGGATTAACTTACTCGGTATATTTTTATACTGATAAACCGTTGTCATTTTTCTTTTACAGAGTATGTCGAGTGACGCATGCACATGCACTTGGGGGGAAACATTAATGAACATTTTTCATTACTGCATCATACTACTGTTTTACTGGGCCTGTTGAACCCGAGGTTTGGCCGTGTTGGCCGTGGTTACTTTCCCGCTGCATTTACTTTATCTCGTGCATGATGATTATTACTTCCGTATTTTTGAATTAAGTATTATTGATTTCCGGACTCAATATTGAAATGTTTTTAAATCTTTTACGTACCCATAAGCCTTGCATTTCCTTAGTGAGCTCGGGAAGCCGTGTCTTGCTAGGGAGATGTGGCGGTAACATCCCGGCATGGGTTATCAAATCCGGGGTGTTACACTGGGTCCCTGACCCGGGTCTGGAACGGGATTTTAATCCCAATTTCTTCCTTTTCTATTCATTCGATCGACAGAACACTCTTTCTCTCTTCTCCTCTCTTCACCGATTGCCAAATCCTCCGCCACCACGCCCCACTCCGGTAAAATTCTTCCCAATCTTGTTTCTTTGCATCAATTCTCATCTACATTGCTCAATTCTTGTTCCTAAAACCCTAGTTTTTGTGTGGTTCAATCAATCTAGGGTTCTTCAACCCTAGTTTTCCAATTTTTGGGGATTCATCTTCAAAGTTTTATAAAGCTTCAATTTGGGTAAGAATAGCTGTCCTATTTCAATTTCTGGTACATTTTAGTGATTTGGAGTACATTATTTGTGGTATTGGTGTTGTTACTTAAATTTTGGGTTTGTTAGAATGTGGAATTGAAATTGATTTTAGTGTTTAAATCTTAGTTAAATATGAACAATATGTTGTAGAACATGGTTATAATTAGTATTGATGAAGATTTTGTATTATTACAAAAGTTGTAAAAATAATTAAAAAAAAATCTTAAATTTTTATAAAAATAGTAAAGTGGCATATTTAATCTTTTAAATCGATATGAACATTGTTAAATATACTATTTTAATCTCATTAAAAAGATTTTGGCTACATATCATGTTTAAAATTCCATGTTCTTCATAATGTGAATCAATTGGAGCATATTTTTATAAAAACTCTTTTATATAATATTTTTTAACTAGGAGTGGTGCAACTTTTCATTTAAATAAATTGAAATGAGTTTAAATATTAATTTAAACCATCAATAATGAACTAATTTACCATTTTAGTTAAATTATTTTATTAAATCTGAAACTTTCAAATAAAAAGAGGGTTTTTATTAAAAAAATGTTCTTTTTAATGAATTTTAGGTTCAAAAAGTGATTATTTTTCATCATCTAAAAGATTTAGAACTTAGAATTTTAATGATTCAACATATTGGTCATCGAGTCTCTTAAATCCCACATTCTAGGTTAATGTATATGTTTGTTTTGTACTTAACACTTAAGTTAAACCTTTGGTTTAAACTTAAGTGTGAGGATGGGAGGCAATGCATATATGTGATACTAACCCAGGGTTTTTGTACAACCAGGTACTGAAGTAATGTATAATCCTCCAAACCTTCCTAAGAAATCGGGTTATAGGTATATACCAATGCCTGAGGGAAGGATGGGTATTTATGATCCAACATCACCAGATAACATTCCTACTCCAAGTCCTAATGAGCATATTACTGACCATCACAAACTTCGTACCAAGAATCCAAGCCATATGGACAATCCCCAAGGCTCAGGAGGTGACTCAAAATCCAAGGGACTTCTTTCCTATTTTAGGAAGAGCAAGTCCAAGAGCGCATCATCTAGATACACTGCTGCACCTACTGATGACCAGCAGGAGGTCACTCAGCCCATCCAGCCAGAGACTTCTGAGCACTCCCAGGCCCCCTCTAGAGCTTCTAGAGGAAAGGCAGTTGCCACCAGCTCCACCACCTCGAGGTCTAGGAGAGGGAGATCTACTTCACTGGCTATTCAGGAGCCTGTTCCTGAGGCTAGGGATGAGGATGAGCATGAGGTTGAGGTGGAGCAGGAGGAACAGACAGCACGGGGGAGGCAGAGACGGTATGATCCCAGGACTTATGTCCCTGATTTGCAGTATGTCAGAGAGGGTATCTTCGATGCTATGGTATTCAGGAGTGCCCGGGCTTATGATCTATACAAAAGATTTCATAAGAAGAGGATCATCCCAGATAGAGGTTTTTCTGAAAAGGACTTGCAGAACCCCCTGCTGAGAGAGGCCATTCAATCTAGAGGATGGGAGAGGTTTGTAAGGCATACCATTGGTACATTCTCTTAGGAGTTGACCAGGCTATTTCTAGCCAATGCTGAGAAGGAGGACTCGTGGATTTTCGGGGTTACAGTTCCCATCACTCCTCAGAGGATTAATCAGTTATATGGGGTGGTTGATGTACCTTATGGCAGAGACTTCTGGGAGCCTGTACTGAGGGCATATGACAGAAGGAGAACAAGCAGATGGTATTGGTTTCCATGTTCGAGGAACAACAGGATGTCCTCTTTTAGAAAGATGACACGAGTAGGGTGGATGGACCTGAGATGGATGCACCGCTGTATCAACTTCTTATGCTTTATAGGTCCAAGTTGAGTCCTTCTACTCAAACCTCTGGACCATCTGCTATAGATCTATATGTGCCTTACTGCATAAAGACTGGAAGTCCAGTCAACATTGGGGAATTGATATCTTTGGAGCTGAGACAGACGCCTGGGGTTTCGAAGCGGTCAGCACTTATGTTCCCCAGCTTGATTTGGCTTCTCTGTGTCAAGTCAGGGGTTAACATGGATCAATTCGAGGGAGATTGGGAGATGAGGCCTCCGATCCCTTTTGGTAAGAATTTTAAGATGCCAGGCACAATGTGCCAATCTATGCTATTTCCCAGGCAGTTACCGAGGCAGTCACCACCACCCGCTCCATCACAGGGCAGCCCGGAGCATTCTGAGACTCCTTCATAGTCCACTCGAGGTACTCGAGGTGGCAGAGGTAGAGGGCGAGGAAGGACTCAGTCCCAGCAGTAGCAGATAGAGCCCGAGTGGGCTAGGACACTGTTGATGAACTAGCAAACTGTGATGACAAATCAGCAGAATTGGATGAACACTGTGACTGAGCAGATGAGGTTGGCAGCTCAAAGGCATCACCGATTGAGTGATCAGATAGCAAAGAATGCATGAGCTCAGGCCTACCATGCCGCCCGACTGGAGTACTTTATGTCCCAGAGCTTGGGACAGAGGTACGTTGCCCCTCAGACACCTTCTGAGGATGATGATGAGGATTATGTGGCATCCGGTGATGGTGATGATGATGGTGATGATGACGATGCCGCCGGGGATGAGTCTGAAGAAGTGGGGGATAATGATGATGATGAGGACGATGACTCTGAGTGATGATGAGGGATAGATAGGTTTTGATCTTTGTAGATGATATGTATTTGTAAGCCTATGTATAAGTCTTAGTGATGTAAGTCATTTTGCTACATTCTAGTTGTTTCATTTTGGGATGTGTTTGCTCAAACTCTATTGATATTATTCTATGAATTTAAATATGTCATTTATGTTGGTTTAGTTATTTTGATCATTATGAAGTAATAAAGGTTCTTATTTAGCTTATAGTAGTGTTGGTTGTTTTAAATTCAAATAAAATAACTCTTACCTATATCATGTGAGATTGAGTTGTTTTGAAGTGGTTAGATAGATTGATGAAGTTGGTATAGACATGATTGAGAAGTGAAAGAGGTAGAATTGGTACTGTTGAATGATATGGAGAGATTGGATGTCATGGGGACTGAATTAGGAAAAAATAATTTCTGCCCGAATGTGCTCATAATGCGCCACACACACTGTGTGGCGTCTAAAGGGTGTCTTCAGCGCCACATCTGGCGCCGCAATATTTGGAATTTTTCAAGTTGGCTTCAGGATGCGCCGCATCAACTGTGCGGCGCCTAAATCCCATTCCAGCGCCACATTGGCGCCTGAAACACTTAGAAAATTTTCCATATTTTTCCAGAAGGCGCCACAAACACTGTACGGCGCCGATATCCACTCTCCAGCACCACAATTGGCGCCGCGGATTTAATTTATCTTCAGGATGCACCACACACACTGTGTGGCGCCGAAATCAGCTTCCAAGCGCCACCTTGGCGCCTCTGACGCGAATTTTTTAAAAAGTCCGCGAATCTAAATATCCAAATCATATCCAATCGATTTTTAAAGTCCAAAACAGCATTATACTAACTCCAAATCATATATTTAGTGTATATATGGACTTAGATTCATATAATTCCTCCATATCCCAACAAAATCAAGATTTCCACTGTCTTTAAAAGAGACCGATCGGCCAGTCTCTCTTCTTTCAATCGCTCAATCAGTATTCTTCTATCATATTCTTAATTTGCTCCCTAAAATCAGTTTTCACCTTCCAAATTGATGTAAAATTCTATAATCATGAAGCCTAGGAAGAGATCAAACCAAGGGAATAGAGGAAACAATGCTGGAAAGAAACAGAAAGCTAGAGAACCTCCTCCACCACAGTCACTTGTTATTAGAGAGCCTGATCCAGAGCCTACTGCTGTCAATGATGAAGATCAGGTTACTAATGAAATGTTGGTTGCTGATTCGGTGGAGGAAGAAGAAGTTCCATTTTATTCCACTCAACAGGAAGATGATGATCCACCACCGGAAGGGGATGTAGCTGATTCTCAAGAAGAAATTTCTCCGGAGGAGACCACACATTCAGGTGGTGCTCAAGCAAAGAAAAGGAGTCATAATAGGAAAGATGATACACCTCCCTTGAAGGAATTAACTGGAGAAACCTTCAATCCAGCAGTGTTCATAAATCAGCAAGCATATTCCTATTATATAGATATGGTGGAAAAATGGATTATTCAAGACAAAAGGTTTACTGAAGAGGACATGAATCGGGTTATGGTTCATGATGCTATAAGAACTCGAGGATGGATGAAATTTGCTGAGCATCCAGATGGTACATATTCATGGGAGCTTACTAGGCAATTTCTGGCCAATGCTCGGTTTGGACCCTTTACTTCATGGATTCGGGGAGTGCCTGTGCCATATGATCCTGCCACAATCAATCGGCTCTACGAAACCAATGATGTTTCTTGTCAAAGGAAAAATAATTTCTATGATCCTGTGTATTCTGAATGAGGAGGAAATGAGCTAGAAAAGAAGATACTGAAGGAGATGTTTGAGAAGCAAAAGAAAGTTCCTTACATTAAGAATCCGAATAATGAACGAGTTATAGCTACCTTGATGGATGCCCCACTTTACCAGTTCTACTTGCTCTACAAGCATAAGGTTTATCCTACTTCACACACTGCCCAGACTATTGCAGAGAAGTTGTATTTTGTGTATTGTAAAGAATGGATTACCTATTGACATTGGTGAATTGGTATCAAGTGAGCTGGATAGTATGGGATCTGATGCAGCGAGATTTACACCCGGATTTCCAGCACTTATTTGGGAGCTATGTAAGAGAGCTGGAGAGGATTTAGGAGCTTATGAGCGTGATTTGAAGAGGAAACCTCCTATTTCTGTAACACCCCGGATTTGATAACCCAGGCCGGGATGCCACTGCCACACCTCTCTAGCAAGACACAGATTCTCCGAGCTTGCTAAAGAGATGCAAGGCTATAGGTATTGCAAAAGTTTTAAAAACAAGTCCGGAATTTATTTAAAAAAATAAATAAGTCTCATCCACACACATAATAATATTAATAATAATATATCGCAACGGAAAATGTAAAGTGGGCCGACATGGCCAAAACTCGGGTTATACAGGCCCGATATGCAAGTATCATAAAAAGCGATAAAACAATGTTTAAATTTTTCCATCCCCCAAATGCATATGCTCATGCATTTTCTCCATACTCTGAAAAAGAGAAAAACAACAATTTTATCAGTATATAAAATACTGAGTAAGTCGATCCTAACATAGCAATAAAGGGGTTTAATTAAATAATTAAATTTTACTCCTAGGCATACATACAAAAATATTCCATCTACCAATTTAAAAATAAATAATTTAATTGTATACTTGAACATGCATTAAATTCATAACATGTTATAAAATTTAAGACATAAATTTAAATGCAAAATTTAAAGACAAGAATAAATAAATAAATACGTAAAAAGTATTAAGTCTTTTAATTTTCCCCGTTACGTCACAATTTCTCAATATTTAGTATAGCCGGTCATCCAGCGGCCGCAGCCGTTTCGTAAGTTTCTTGTGTAGCCGGTCGTCCGGCGGCCGCAGCCATATCTGCCATACCCAGTAACACTCCGGAGCCTCGGGAAACCCATACCAATACTCCCGATAGTGTGGGCCATGTATCTCAATGCCGTTTTGGTGTAGTATTTCAATAATATTCTCTCGTCCATTATAGGCCCGCAGAGAAAGGCTAGAGAGGCACCCTGCAGAGCACTCTCCCTCCACCAAAGTATCTCATGTATCGTTTCGATTTAGTGTATCGGGATTTTTCAAAAGTATAGTTTTATCGTATTTCAAGTTTTCGATAGTTTGTTTCGAAATTTCAAAATCTCACGATTTAAAGGTCGTTTGGCGTCACAGTTTACGCCTTTTTGATTTAAAAATTCATTTCAAGTCTGAAAAATTTGAAATTTTCACAGTATATCAAAAACACCCTAACGAACAACTTTTGTGTTTTAACAATTTCGAAATAACTTGAGGAAACATGTCAAAAATCAAGTTTATTGCACAACATATACACTGTCAGGTTTCAGTTTTACCACAGTTCAGAAAATCGTCGTTTTGACATAACAAATGGACCCCCAAAATTCTGAAATTTTATACACACATACCAGACATGATTATCTACAACTTTTATTTAGATTGCAAAGATCAATTCGGAATAGAAAATATAGAACATGCTCATCAAGTTTGGACATGTACACTGTCAGTTTTCGAAAAAGTTTTAACAAGGCAGTTTATGTTCGGATCGATTTGGGGTAGTAAACGTTGATGAAAATCTCTAAAATTTTTAAACAACATAGTTTAATGTGTTAGGATCAAAAGTATAATTTTGAGTTTTTCAGTTTGACTTCTCGAAATAGGGTTTTTAATCGGATTTAAAAAATTGCGCATGTTGGGGTTTTTAAGTTCGATTTTTACGTTTCGTTACAAAGACACTAAATCGGACGCCCTAAGCCACCCGTATTGATATGAAAGGCATCAACTTATTGTTATGGTGTTCTTGGTCATCCTAGGGTCGCTCGGCTCGTCCAAAATCACTACGAACGGTCCTATGCACACGTCCTCCTTCTCCTTCGGCCACGAACGTGTTTGCAAGTCAAAGATTCGAATGTTAGATTGACGATTTGAGATTAAAAATGAGATAGGAACCTAGTAAAGTCCTTAACAATGATTCAAGGACTGTAATCGATGATCTACACTCTTCCTTGATCGTCGTCGGTTGTCGGAAACTCGTCGGAAGGTCGCCGGAAAGTCGTCGGGAAGGTGTTTTGGCTTGGGAGAGTTTTGAGAGTGAATGGAAGGCTGTGGAGGCTGTCAATGGGGTGGAAATCAACCCTAGTTCGTCCCTTAAGGTTTCCCCCCGTCCAAATTTACTTACCATAACCGGGAGTCGAACTTTTGGCAAGAAATCGCCATGATCGCATGATCTGCCGCGTTCAGCGCTCACACGCGGGGTTGGCGCGTTCCCGCCCGGCCAGCGCACAGCCAACGCCTGGACTTCGGTCTGGGTGGGTCGTGCGATCCGTCGAGCCTTTCCTCCTCTCTTTCGAACTTCTATCCCTCTATTTTCTCGGATTCCAATTTTCCGGGTCATTCTCGGATTATGATTCCCATCCTAAATTTATTCCGACTTAAGTTGGTTTCACGTTTGAAATCTTAAGTCCGTCGGTTTTGACTTCCGTGCATTTCCGACTTTACGGGTTCTCGGAAACGAGACCTCTTTTCTCATCGGATTAGATTCTATTTTGTATCCTAAAAATTACAGGTATTATAGTCTACCCTCCTTAAGAATCAACTTCATCCTCGAAGTTGCGCTTTATCATCTCGCAAGTTCGGGAATTGTTTGACTAAGTGATTGTATTTATTGTGTGTTGTTGTTTGTTATTATTTGACTGAACCCAGAATTGAGATTTCCAAGTTGCCTACTTACCCCATGGAGGGATCAAGTCATTACGTAGTTCAAACAATTTGAAGTTGTTTATTTGGGGTACAAAATATTCAGACAAAAATATCCGGAAATATTCGGGCCGTTACATCCTCCCGCTCTTAAGACTACAGTTATGTCCCCATAACTGTGGTTGCATCATCTTGGAATAAGGTTGGGTAACGCTCCTTCATGTCTGCTTCCAATTCCCATGTTGTCGTCTAGGTTTCGTGGTTACACCAAAGAACCTTGACCATCCTCACGGTCTTATTTCTTGTGACTCTCTCCTTCACGTCGAGTATTCGTACTGGAAATTCATCATAGCTCAGGTCATCATCCAATTCAATTTCTTCCGGTTGGAGTACATGGGTCGGATCGTGTACGTACTTCTTCAATTGTGAGACATGGAACACATCGTGGACACGAGCAAATTGTGGCGGCAATGCTAGCCGATATGCTAGGTTTTCCACTCTCTCTAGGATCTCATACGGTCCTATGTATCGTGGACTCAATTTCCCTCGCTTGCCGAAGCGCATCACACCCTTCATTGGTGATACCTTCAGCATGACTTTATCGCCGATTTGAAATTCCAAGTCTTGCCGTCTCACGTCGGCATAGCTCTTTGCCGGTCCTGAGCGGCTCTCATCTTTCCTTGGATTATCTTGACTTGTTGAGCCATGTCCTCAAAAAGTTGTGGTCCAACTTCCATGGTCCTATTTCTTTCTTCCCATCTCAATGGGCTTCGGCACCTGCGTCCATACAGTGCCTCGAAGGGTGCCATGCCGATGTTAACATGGTAACTATTGTTGTAGGAAAACTCGATCAAAGGTAAATGGTTTTCCCAACTTCCCTTAAACTCTAGTAAACATGCCCTTAGCATGTCCTCCAACGTTTGGATTGTCCTCTTTGTTTGTCCATCCGTCATGGGATGGAACGCGGTACTCATCTTTATTTTCGTACCGAGGGCTTCTTGCAGTTTTGTCCAAAAATGAGAGACAAATCTAGTGTCTCTATCCGAGATGATGTCATGTGGTACTCCATGCCGGCGTACCACATTCTCGACATACGCCTTTGCCAATTGGTCCATTGACCAAGTGTCCTTCATTGGTATGAATATGGCCACTTTCGTCAACCTATCCACGATCACCCAGATTTTATTCATCCCTTTCGGTGACCGCGGTAACCCCAAAACGAAATCCATCGAAATGCTATCCCATTTCCAACTCGGGATTTCCAATGGTTGCATTAGCCCTAGGGGTTTTTGTCATACTGCCTTGATCTTCTGGCAGGTAAGGCATCTTGCCACAAACTCGGCTACCTCTCTTTTCATGTTCGGCCACCAATAGTTCTTCTTTAAGTCCTTGTATACCTTGTCACCTCCGGGATGAACTGAGTAGGGTCTATTATGGCCTTCCTCCATCACCCTTTGCTTCAGGTCAACGCATCCTCGTGGTATACACCACCTTCCCTTGAAGCGGGTGCTTCCATCCTCATGTATTTTAAAATCTATTGCCTTTCCTTCGGTAATGCTCTTCCTAATTTCCTCCAACTTCTCATCACCTGGTTGGGCGAGTCGTATTTCATCGAATATGGTAGATCCCACTACCATCGCGTTGACGACTTCGTTTATTGTGCCTGAATGCACCAACTCTAGACTCCATTTCGCCAAGTCTTTGTATAACTCGGCCGGTATCACGAGTGAATTCACCACGTGTTAAGTCTTTCGACTCAAGGCGTCGGCTACTACGTTGGTTTTTCCTTCGTGATAAGCAATTTCCAGGTCATAATCCTTGATTAGTTCCAACCATCTTCTTTGCCTCAAATTCTGCTCTTTTTGCGTGAATATATACTTAAGGCTCTTATGGTCGGTGAACATCCGACACTTTCGCCCATAGAGATAATGTCTCCATATCTTTAAGGCGAACACGACTGCGGCTAGTTCTAAGTCGTGCGTCGGGTAGCTTTCTTCGTGTGGTTTTAGTTGATGCGATGCGTATGCTATAACCCTTTGATCTTGCATTAGCACGCATCCCAATCCTTCCTTCGAGGCGTCGTTGTACACCTCGAAGTCTCCATCCTTTGATGGTAACGCCAATACTGGCGCTGTGGTAAGTCGTTTCTTCAAATTTTGGAACGCGGACTCGCACTCACTGGTCCAGTCGTATTTCACCCCTTTCTTCAACAGCTGGGTCAACGGGCGTGCGATTTTCGAGAAATCCTTTCCAAATCGCCTATAGTAACCCGCCAATCCAAGGAAACTTCTTATCTCTGTTGGATTCTTTGGTGGCACCCACTCGGTCACTGCCGAGATCTTTGCCGGGTCTACTGCAACTCCGTTGGCGGATACTATATGCCCAAGAAATGCCACTTCTTTTAACCAGAAGTCGCATTTGGATAGTTTGCCATACAGTTGATTTACTCGTAAGATCCCTAACACTTTGTGTAAGTGCTCGGAGTGTTCTTCCTCGCTTTTCGAGGAGTTCAAAATGTCATCTATGAACACCACCACGCATTGATCTAATAGTTCTTGAAATACGTTGTTCATGAGATTCATGAACATCGGGGGGGCGTTCGTTAGCCCGAATGATAGCACCGTGAACTCGTAGTGTTCGTAACGAGTTATGAACGCCGTCTTTGGAATGTCCTTTTCGGCGATCCTTAACTGGTGATATCCAGATCGCAGGTCAATCTTTGAGAATACTGAAGCTCCTTTCAGTTGGTCGAATAAGTCTTCGATCCTTGGCAACGGGTACTTGTTCTTGACGGTAACTTGATTAAGTCCTCTGTAATCAATGCATAGTCGTAGACCTCCGTCTTTCTTCTTAACAAATAATACCGGGGCTCCCCATGGGGACGTGCTCGGTCTTATGTATCCCTTCTCCAACAGCTCCTTGAGTTGTTCCTTCAGTTCCTTCATTTCTAGTGGCGCCATGCAGTAAGGAGCTTTCGAGACAGGTTCTGTTCCCGGGATGAGATCTATGGTGAATTCAAGATCTCTCTCAGGTGGCATGCCGAGAACGTCTTCAGGAAATACATCCGGGTATTCTCTCACCACCGGAATGTTATCTACCTTGACTCCTTCGGCCTCAAGGTTATGAATGTAGCATGCATATAACGCGTAACCCTTACGCATTAAGCTACATAATTTGAGGGCGTTAACTATCTTGTTAGACTTCTTAGGGGGCTGGGAGTAAAAGATGACTCTTTTTCCCTTAGTCTTTGACAGCGTGATCTTTTGCTTTTGGCATTCGATCACGGCTTTATATCGGGTTAACCAATCCATCCCTAGTATGACATCAAAATCCTTTAGATCGAATTCTACCAAGTTCGCGAAAAGCTCTGCGTTCTTTATAACTATCGGAATTCCGTTATAGCGCTTAGAGCATGATACTATTTCTCAGGATGGTAGTTGAATTCCTAAGTTAATCAGCTCGCACTTAAGTAGATCTAGTTCAGGTAAGACTCTTGATGATATTATTGAACAACTAGCTCTTGAGTCAAACAGAACTTTAAGGGGCGTACTTAAAACATGGAACGTACCTCCCATTATGTCACCTTGCACAGGCACATCCTCCTGGTTGATAACATTCAACCGCCCCATTGGCCGTCCCTGATTGCCTTGTTGATCCCGGTTCGAGTTCTGATTCTGTTGCTGGTTTGGGTTCTGTGGAGGGCGTTGATTTTAGTTGAGGTTCTGGTTTTGAGGGGGTCTATACCCCTGGTTGTTTCCATTCCGCCCACCTTGATTAAGGGGTTGCGCTGGTCCCGTGCCTGTCTTCCCTCTTGGTGATGTTTTCCATTCGAGTGCGGCACTCGTTCACCCAGTGGCCATTGCGACCACACCGGTAGCATGCGCCCTATTGGGGGCATCCCCTAGCCAAGTGGGGCTTGCCACATCTCGGGCATGGTGGCACCTGGTTACCTTGGAAAAAGATTCTCCCATCATTTCCCCCATTGTTGTTCGGAGGGGGTCTGTTCAGGCCTCCTCGGAAGTTTTCTCCCCTAGAATTTTTACCGGATCGGTTATCCCTATTCCTCTTATCTTGTCCCTGAGATACCCAACTGGGCTCTCCACTCACTTTCCTCTTCATTTGTTGCACCCTTGCGACAGCTATCGCACGATCATACACCGCATGCAAGTCCGGGTAATGGACGCCAGTGATCACTTCTCGTATGGTCAAGTTCAGCCCCATTTCAAAATTTTGTGCCTTTTCCACGTCTGTCGGCACGAGTCTTGGTGCGAAACGCACCAACTGCTTGAAACGGGCGTAGTATTCCTGTACCGTTTGTCCTCCTTGCTTCAACGAGAGGAACTCCTCGTACATCGCCGCCTTTGTGCTCATGGGATAAAATCAATCCCTGAGCAGTCCCATGAACTCCTCCCACGAGTAGGGTACTTCGTCCTCAGTTAACTTGTCTTGCATGGCACGCCACCACTCGTCCGCCTCAGCTCCGAGGTAGTATGATGCCACGTGCACCTTCTCGCCAATCGGGCACCTCACAGCGTTTAGTAACTTATCGAATGTTCGGATCCATTCCTCGAGCTTAGCCGGGTCCTCCTCGCCGGCGTAGCGGAGGGTGATACGAGTTTACCATAGTTAACTAGTTAATGCGGGCCTCGAGTGGAGGTACCGCAGCTGCTTGGCCCTGGTTCACATGTGCGTTCCCTATCGCAATGAGAACATCTTCTAAAGTGCGTAGGCGAGCGTCCATGTTTTTTGGCATAGGGTTTGCTGGCTCCTCCTGAGCGTGCACCCCCTCGTTGGGTATAGGCATATCTTGTTGCCCAAGTGTTTCGTTGGTATTGGGAGTAAAGGGCTGGGCGCATGGTCTTCCTCTCGGTGCCATGCTGTTGCAAGAACAAGAGATTTTAGATTTTCTTGTTGAAGTATCATATAATGCTTGTGAAGTGATTTATTAAATAATGGATGGTATTAACAGGTATCAATCCACTAGATCCTGTTAGTAGAGGTTGTTTAGAGTTTTAGTGTATTATTTGTTGTTGTTGGAAGTTGCTTAATACTTGTTGTTTTGTTTTTGTTTTGTTTGTTTGTTTTTTTTTTCAAAAATCTAGGGTCTAGGGTTTAGGGTTTTCAGGGTTTCAGGGTTTTTAGGGTTTGGGGTTGGAGGTACCCTTGTTTAATTATTGTCTTTATATAATATATATATGTCGTTTATTTATTAATACATGTATTTTTGTTTAGTTGTTATCTCATTATTACATATACATATGTTGTTTATTTATTATTACCTTTCTCCTTTATTTGATCAAGGTAATTAAAGAAAGATAATTTAATAAAATATAAGGAATAATTTAAATATACTTGTATATAAAATAAAGGAAAAAAAGGTAAAAACGTCCTTTATCTTTCCAAAAATTTCAAATCCGTCCTTTTTCTATTTTATTACCGATTTAGTCCGCTACAAATGCTAATTATGTTCAAATCAGTCCTTTTTCACTAATTATATTCTAATTGCTGATGTGGCAAGGGTTTTAATTTAAACCTGACACGTGTGCATAATATTAGTCCTTTTTTTTATCTTTTGCCAATTCAGTCCTAAACTTTTATTTTGTTCTATTTAGTCCTCTACCCCAATCACTCATTTTTATATTAATTGGCCTCAAACCTTTTAAATTATTTCATTTTAGGCCCAGAACCTTAAATTTTTTATTATTACTAATACATTTATCAAATAAATGCCCAACATACTTCCGTAAATAAAATTAAATACCAAACCTCATACATTGGGTTTGACCGCCTTGTTACCGGGTCTTTGAAGTTCCGAATTTTACGGACTCTCTCTAACCACCCGACCGTAACGATGGTTCATTGGTTCTGGTTTCCTTCAGCAACAATCAGCACAATCATACTTTGTGGACAATAAAATTCAGGCTATTTTTTTAATATTTTTAATAATATTAATATTTTTCAATAAAATCAAGGCTTCCTGTATCCATAACCTTCCAAAAATTCAAGTTAAATCATTTACTTTTAAGTATTGCTACATCCTAAGGTAGGACGCAAAGTAAGATTCTGTTGATTGTTACTGAAGGAAACCAAAACCAATGAACAATCGGTTGCGGTCGAGTGGCTATTAGAGAGAGTCCGTAAAATTCCGGTACTTGAAAGACCCGATAACAAAGCAGTCGAACCCAATATATGAGGTTTGGTGTTTAATTTTATTTATGGAAGTATGTTGTGCATTTATTTGATAAATGGATTAGTAATAATAAAAAATTTAAGGTTCTGGGCCTAAAATGAAATAATTTGAAAGGTTTGAGGCCAATTAATATAAAAATGAGTGATTGGGGTAGAGGACTAAATAGAACAAAATAAAAGTTTAGGACTGAATTGGCAAAAGATAAAAGAAAAAGGACTAATATTATGCACACGTGTCAGGTTTAAATTAAAACCCTTCCCACGTCAGCAATTAGAATATAATTAGTGAAAAAATGACTGATTTGAACATAATTAGCATTTGTAGCGGACTAAATCGGTAATAAAATAGAAAAAGGACGGATTTGAAATTTTTGGAAAGATAAAGGACGTTTTTACCTTTTTTTCCATAAAATAAATGCTTGTATGTTTATTACTCAAGAGAAAACTTTTATTTGGGTTACAAGCATTCGAAACAGAAATCTAATGGGAAATATAAATAATAGTGCATCGGTATGGATCTCTAAGTCTAGAGTGAATAAGTAGGTGCATCCTCGATGCGATCGTCCTCGTCGCTGGATACGTCAATCGGGGTGGGTGTTCCAACAGGCTCGGGGCTCTGAGGAAATACATCATCAGCTAGGTTCGTCAGTTCCATTCCTAAGTGCCCTACTTGCATCATCAGTTCGTTATCCTTGTTTTGAAGTGCAACAACTTGGGTTTGAAGTTCGGCGACTTGGGCCTTGAGTTGAGTTATATCGTGATGGTCAGCTTCCCTAAGATGTCCCAAATGGGCCACGTTACCCTCTAGTTGTTGTACCCGAGTCTTGAAATAATTGACATGTTGTTGTGACTCTACATAGGCATTCATTAGTTTCATCATCAGATTGATCATGTTTGCGTTGGGTTCGGCCATCTAATGTCAACAAGGGAGGTTAGAGTTAGAACATGTTTCGAGCAAAGTTAAGATATGCAGGAATTTAAATCTATATGAAATATGCATATTCAATTCCCCCCAATAAAGATTTAAATTTAATTTAATGTGTTTTTAAATTCAATTTTGTTCATGGATAATAGTAATAAAAAAAAGGTTGGGCCTCTATATTGGGCCAAAAATATAATTTGGACTAAGATAACAAAACATGGGTATTTGGGCCAAAATGATTGGGCTTAACATAATAATTAAATATTGGCCAAAAATAATTAATCTTTGGGCTAAAATTTTACACTAAGCAAATAAAAATTTTGGGCTAAAAATTTGGGCTCAAAATAATACTAGTAGTTTTAAAAAAATAATAAATTTAAAAATAATACTAGGTTTTAAAATAATGGTTTAAAAATAATAATAGTAGCTTTAAAATATTCCGGGCTCTGATACCAACTTGTAACACCCCGGATTTGATAATCCAGGCGGGGATGCCACCCCCGCACCTCCCTAGCAAGACACGAATTCTCCGAGCTTGCTAAAGAGATGCAAGGCTCTAGGTATTGCAAAAGTTTTTAAAATGTAACACCCCGAATTTGATAACCCAGGCCGGGATGTCACCGCCACACCTCCCTAGCAAGACACGGATTCTCCGAGCTTGCTAAAGAGATGCAAGGCTATAGGTATTGCAAAGAGTTTTAAAACAAGTCCGGAATTTATTTAAAAATAATAATAATAATAAGTCTCATCCACACATAATAGTGATAATAATAAGTCGCAGCGGAAAATAATAAAATGGGCCGACATGGCCAAAACTCGGGTTTTACATTCCTGATATGCAAGTATCATAAAAAGCGATAAAACAATGTTTAAATTTTTCCATCCTCCAAATGCATATGCTCATGCATTTTCTCCATACTCTGAAAAAGAGAAAAACAACAATTTTATCAGTATATAAAAGACTGAGTAAGTCGATCCTAACATAGTAATAAATGGATTTAATTAAATAATTAAATTTTACTCCTAGGCATGCATACAAAAATATTCCATTTACCAATTTAAAAATAAATAATTTAATGGTATACTTGAACATGCATTAAATTCATAAATAATAATTTAACATGTTATAAAATTTAAGACATAAATTTAAATGCAAAATTTAAAGACAAGAATAAATAAATAAATAAATACGTAAAAAGTATTAAGTCTTTTAATTTTTCCCGTTACGTCACCATTTCTCAATATTCAGTGTAACCGGTCATCCGGCGGCCGCAGCCGTTTCGTAAGTTTCTTGTGTAGCCGGTCATCCGGCGGCCGCAGCCGTATCTGCCATACCTAGTAACACTCCGGAGCCTCGGAAAATCCATACGGATAATCCCGAGAGTGTAGGCCATGTATCTCATGCCGTTTCGGCGTAGTATTTCATTTGAATTCTCTCGTCCATTATAGGCCCGAAGAGAAAGGCTAGAGGGGCACCCTGCAGAGCATTCACCCTCCAGCAAAGTATCTCATATCGTTTCGATTTAGTGTAACGGGATTTTTCAAAAGTATAGATTTATCGTATTTCAAGGTTTCGATCGTTTGTTTCGAAATTTCAAAATCTCTTCGATTTAAAATCGTTTGGCGTCACAGTTTACGCTTTTTAGTTTAAAAATTCATTCCAAGTCCGAAAAATCTGAAATTCTCACAGTATATCAGAAACACCCTAACAAACAACTTACGTGTTCTAACAATTTCGAAATAGGTTGAGGAAACATGTCAAAAATCGAGTTTATTGCACAACATATACACTGTCAGGTTTCAGTTTTACCACAGTTCAGAAAATCGACGTTTTGACATAACAAATGGACTCCAAAAATTTTGAAATTTTATAGACCGATACTAGACATTATTATCTACAATTTTGATTAGATTGCAAAGATCAATTCGGACTAGAAAATATAGAAACATGCTCATCAAGTTCGGACATGTAAACTGTCAGTTTTCAAAAAAGTTTTAACAAGGCAGTTTATGTTCGGAGCAATTTGGGGTAGTAAACATTGATGAAAATCTCTGAAATTTTTAGACAACATAGTTTAATGTGTTAGGATCAAAAGTCTAGTTTTAAGTTTTTCAGTTTGACTTCTCGAAATAGGGTTTTTAATCGGATTTGAAAAAATTGCACATGTTGGGGTTTTTAAGTTCGATTTTTACGTTTCGTTACAAAGACACTAAATCGGATGCCCCTAAGCCACCCGTATTTATATGAAAGGCATCAACTTACTGTTATTGGGTGTTTGGTCGTCCTAGGGTCACTCGGTTCGTTCAAAGTCTTCACGAACGGATCCACGCACACGTTCTCCTTCTCCTTCGGCCACGAACGTGTTTGCAAGTCCAATAATCGAAAGTTAGATTGAGGATTGGGGATAAAAATGAGAAAAGGAATCTGAAATACTCCTTACCGATGATCTACGGGTTGTAAACCTTGATCTACACATTCTCACGGTCGTCGTTGGTCGCCGAAAGTTGGCGGAAGTTCTTCGGGAAGTCGTCGGAAAAGTGTTTAGCTTTGGGAGAGTTTTGGGAGAGTAGGGAAGGGTTTGGAGACTGGTAAATGAGGTGAGAATCTGCTCTCCCTCGACCTAATACTCTTTCCCCCGTCCAAAATCCACTTTCCATAGTCGGGGGGTCGAATTATGGCAAAAAATCGCCGAAATCGCGTGATCTGCCGCATTCTGGGAAACCACGCGGGGTTGGCGCGGTGGTAGGGTAAACCCCGCGCGGATAGCGCGCGGCCTCCGCCTGGACCTCGGTCCGGGCGGGTCGTGCGATCTGTCGAGCCTTTCATCTTCTCTTTCGGACTTCTATCCATCTATGTTCTCGGATTCCGATTTTTCCCGGGTCATTCTCGGATTACGATTCCCATCCTAAATTTATTCCGACTTAAATTGGTTTCGTGTTCGAAATCTTAAGTCCGTCGGTTTTGGATTCGTCGGCTTCTACATCGTCGTGTTTTGGCTTCCGTGCATTTCCGATTTTACGGGTTCTCGGAACGAAACCTCTTTGCTCATTAGATTAAATTCTATTTTATATTCTAAAAATTACGGGTATTACAGTCTACCCTCCTTAAGAATCAACTTCGTCCTCGAAGTTGCGCTTTATCATCTCGCGAGTTCGGGAATTGTTTGATTAAGCGATTAAGCGATTGTATTATTGTGTGTTGTTGTTTGTTATTATTTGACTGAACCCAAAATTGAAATTTCCAAGTTGCCTATGTACCCCCTGAAGGGATCAAGTCATTACGTAGTTCAAAACAATTTGAATTTGTCTATTTGGGGTACAAAATATTCGGACAAAAATATTCGGAAATATTCGGGCCGATACATCCTCCCCCTCTTAAGACTACAGTTATGTCCCCATAACTGTGGTTGCATCATTTTGGAAAAGGGTCGGGTAACGCTCCTTCATATCCGCCTCTAATTCCCACGTTGTCGTCTCGGCTTCGTGGTTAGACCAAAGAACCTTGACCATTCTCACAGTCTTGTTTCTTGTAACTCTGTCCTTCACGTCAAGTATTCGTACCGGAATTTCCTCGTAGCTCATGTCATCATCCAATTCTGTAACACCCCGGATTTGATAACCAGGCCGGGATGTCACCGCCACACCTCTCTAGCAAGACGCGGTTTCTCCGAGCTTGTTAGAGAGATGCAAGGCTATGGTTTTTTCAGAATTTAAAACATTTCAAATAGCCCATTTATAAATATATAACAAAAATCATTACATAGTATTATCTAAGTTGCAGCGGAAAGAAATATTCAAATATAGATATAGCAGCGGAAATATAAATATGGCCAACACGACCAAAACACGGGTTATACAGGCCCGTTATGCAAGTCATGTATAAAAACGAGAGTAAACGTTCCCAAAATCCCAATGCATGCTATGCTCATGTGTAAGCCTCATACTCTGAAAAGAAAAAGAGAGCAACGGTTTGTCAGCATAAACATGCTGAGTAAGTTAACCCCTAGCATACAATAATGGGGTTTCAAAGCCTTTAATTATTTAAGAAAGAGTTGACTTACATTTAGCATGTTTGCAGGCACTATATAAATTAACTCATCAAGATAATGGAATTTAATTGTAAAAATCAAAGGTATGCATGCCAAATAATCCCATATAACTTGCAAGGCGATTAAATAAATTGATATAAGCCAAAACACAATTTAGAAAGGATTTAATTAAATCTCGTATAAATTTCTCGTTTCGTTTCTTTTATAGATCACCATTCGCTAGGGTTCTTATGTCCACTAGCCTCATGGTCAATATTTCACTAGGGCCCTTACGTCCGCTGGTCATACGCTTGGGCCCTTATGTCCACAAGCCACATAATCAATATCGCGCTAGGGCTCTTACGTCCGCTAGACATACGCTTGGGCCCTTATGTCCACAAGCCACATAGTCAATATTGATAGTATCTAACTTAGTCACAAATCACCAATGTTTCAAAAGAATTCTAAAAGAAATGTTTTTATTTGTTTAGACATATCTCGCAAATCATGTATTTCTCAAAAGACGAGTTTTTCAACATTTCAACCAAGCCATTGCCACAGTTTACGCCATCTCAGTTCAAAATTTCATTTCAAAGACAATCGACTTCAAATTTCTACAGTAGATCAAAAACACGCTAACGAATGACTTTTGTGTTTTAAGTTTTCAGAAATTATGTGGGGAAACGAGTGAAATTTTACAATCTTTACAAAAGCCAAAATCTGTCATAATTGTCTACACAGTTCACTGATTTTCAAAAGAGTTTTTGATATAGCAAACAACCTCCAAAATTTATGAAACTTTACAGGCACTTAAAAGACACCAAAATAAACAAGTTTTATTATAGGAAAATTATGCAAATTCATCCCAGATTAAGTCAGATTAATCCAATAAGTTCGGTTTAAAAATCTGTCGACATATCCTTCTCGGACACAGTGTATTTAAAATGGGTTTTGACTATACAAACCTTAATAAAAATACATGAAATTTTTCAGGCATGTTCTCAAGACATTTATCAACAACTTTTACGTTTACACCAAAGATTAGTTTTTACCACAAGTGATAGAAAACCGCACATGAAATTCAATCATATAACCTGTCTCAGTTTTCGAAACGTTCATGCACAACAGAATATGTTCGACGCGGTTTGGGGTAGCAAATCTTAATGAAAATGCATGAAATTTTACAGAGGTATTCAAAACTCATAGATCTACAAATTTCATGTTTAACAAAAGTCCTAATTCCACCTAGATCCGAGGTCAAAATGGCTAACAAGTTCGAGAGTGAAATCTGCCAAGTTCAAAGTTCGAGAATTATTCAGAGGTGTTCAGACTCGAATTTCGGGCATCAAACTTTAACGAAAAATTATGAAAATTTTACAGTATGTAGATCTATGTCTAGGAACACTTTTTTTATTTTGAATTTTCTTGTTTGAAGACTTTTAAGGGTACGAAAAATTCATCCGAAAATGCTGCGCCCGAGTGAAACATCTATTGACAGATTTTATTAAGTTATTGTGTTGAATCTTATGTTTGGTCGATTTTTAGCCACCAAAAACCGTATGTAAGAATTAACTTACATAGTATGAGTTCTAAACAGCCCTTGGTTTGTCCGGAATCTACGAATGGCTACGAACGGATCACCTCAACGCGAAGCTTCCGACTTTGGCCATGAATTCGACTCGAAAGAATATATCTAGTTTTAGATCGAATGTTCGGATTCAAAAAGGTGTAGGAAAACTCAAAAACCACTTACCAACGTCGTAGAGGTCTGTCTTCTCCTTCTCAAGTCCTTCTTGTTCGGATTCGGTCGTCGGAAACTCAAGAACACAAGGGATTTTGGGGTTTTCGGTTTTGAGAGAACAATAGAGAGAATATGGGGTGTTGAGGAATGAACTAAAGGGTTAGGATCTGAATAATGGTATAAGGATAAACCAAATTTCGTCCATAATACCTTTCCCCCATTCGTGATTCAGTTTCCATAGTCGGAGGCCGAAAATAAAGCAAGAAATCGCCAAAACGTGCAAGTGTAGCAGCCACTGTGTGTTGGCGCGGGGTTGGGCCAAACACCGCGCGGGGGGCGCGCGGCCTGGTCTGGACCGTGCGTCCGGACTGGGCCGTGCGATCCCGTCGGGCCTTTTCTCCTCTCTTTCGGGTTTCTATCCTCCTACATTTTCGGGCTCGATTTTTCCGGGTCATTCTCGGATCACGATTCCTATCTTAAATCTATTTCGACTTGACATTGATTTCGTGTTTGAAATCATAAGTCCGTCGGTTTCGGATTTGTCGGCTTTTAATTCGTCGTCTTTCGATTCCCGTGCAGTGATTTATTTATTTAAATCCTTTTCGACTTCACGGTCCTTGGAATAAAAATTCTTTTCCTTATTGAATTTAATTCCAATTCTTTTAACTCGATCCATGGAATGTCTTTAGGCTTCCTTTCCCTCTTTTATTCCATTTTGAATTTTTGACTCTATCGGCGTTTAATTTCCGAGCAATAATTTATGTGATAAATTATTTTCTTCTTCTCGTAGATATTTCGACCTTGATCGGATTAAGAAACTAATTTTATTCATTTGGACGCCGATAAAAATCTCGGGTATTACAGTCTACCCCCCCTTAAGAATCAACTTCGTCCTCGAACTTGCGCTTCAGGTTTTCGCGAGATTAGAACTAAGGTTCTATCGTTCATTTCGTTTATTTCTATTTTTTGTTATTGTATTATTGCGTTATCATATGTTATTGTTTGATATTATTCGTATTATTTTATAATATCTTTTGACTGAACCCAGAATTGAAATTTCCAAGTTGCCTACGTACCCTGTGAAGGGATCAAGCCATGACGTAGTTCAAAACAATTTGAATTTGTTTATTTATTGATTTGGGATACATAATATTCGGGTTGTTACATCCTCCCCCCTTTAAGATTACAGTTATGTCCCCATAACTGCCTATTCATTATTCTCAATGATGTTCGGGTTTTTACCTTGTTCCTTGTCAGCCCCTCCTTGCTGAAGGTTCACCAGATCTATTCTCCTTTCAATCGCCTCCTCTGGCGTTCGACATCCCCTAGCCTTGTGTCCAAACTTGCCGCAATTATAGCAAGCTCCAGGCTTCGGGCACTGGCGCACCAAATGTGCATGGTTGCATCGTGGGCAGCGTGGTATGAACGCACCACGGTTGAGACCTTTATTTTCTTTCCTTTGAGATGCATTGTTTTTCCTAGAGTTGTTATTGTTGTCTTTCAGATCCTTCTTCTCAAGTCCTTGAGAGTCCTTGCTCGACTCACCATTTTCCTTACGCTTAAATTGCTGGACTCGAGCAATTGCTATAGCGCGATCATATATCGTCTGCAGGTTTGTGAATTGTCCTACTGCAAGTATCTCCCGGATACTAAGGTTCAGACCCATCTCGAATTTCTGAGCCTTGTCAGAGTCGGTTGGTACTAGCCTCGTAGCAAATCGTACTAGCTCCTTGAATTTGGTGTAGTACTCTTGCACTGTTTGTGCACCTTACTTCAGGTTGATGAATTCCTCGTATTTCGCAGTCTTGGTGCTCAGTGGGTAGAATCTTTCTCTCAAGGCTTCCTTAAGTCCTTCCTAGGTGTAGGATTCTTCATCTTCCTCCGAATTCATTTGAAGGTTTTGCCACCACTCATCGGCTTCGCCTCCTAAGTAGTAGGTCGCTACACGTATCTTCTCCTTGTCGGGGCATTTGATAGCGTCCAAAAGTTTATCAAAGGTACAGATCCACCCCTCTAGTTTGGCGGGATCTTCCTCCCCATCATAGTGTGGTGGTTGATAAGGATTTACCAAAGCTAGATAGTTGTTTCGAGCTACTGGCGGAGGTATTGCCGCTTGTGCTCTATGTACCTCGGCGTTTCCTAATGCTACGAGTACTTCCTCTACCGTCCTTAAATGTTCATCCATGTTGTTGGGAATAGGAGGCGCTCGATCTCCTACGTTCGGAGGAATCTCATTGTTGTTAGGTGCGTTTGGGAGGTCAGTGCCAGTGCCGTTTGGGCTTACCTTCCTCGGCTTTGTCCTAGGTACCATTTTCTGTTATTAAGCACGCGAAGATGATTTTCTAAGTGATCAAGATCTAGGACTAAGGCAACGTTAGTATTTAGCAAGCGCTCCTAAGTCAAGGTCATGTCGAGTTCTAAGGTAGGAGTGTTTCTTATCACCGATAATTCACATAAAAAGTGTTAGTGTAAATATTTATATATATATGCAATGCAATGCATCCCCCCGAAGCTAATGTATATTTTATTTATATCCATCTTCCATGGATTTAAAAATAAGTTTATTCCATGGAGATAATATTTTTAGAATTTAAAAATAATAATAGTATTTAAAACTCTTGAGCCTCTATATTGGGCCAAAATAATAAACATTTTGGCTTTATTTAAAAATACAGGTATTGGGCCTTAAAACAATTGGGCTAAAAAAATTTGAGCCCACAACAGTAAGTATATAAAGTATTGGTCTAAAAATAATTTCTTGGGCTTCTTTTAAAAAAAATATTTGGGCTTCTAAAAACTTTTTGGGCTAAAAATTTGGGTCTTAACTTCAAAATAATAATCGGGCTCTTTAAAATATATTACTAGTTTAGAAATATTAACTTTAAAAATAATAATACTTAAAAATAATAGTTTAAAAATAATAATACTAGCTTTAAAAATAGTCCGGGCTCTGATACCAACTTGTAACACCCCGGATTTGATAACCCAGGTCGGGATGTCACCGCCACAGCTCCCTAGCAAGACGCGGTTTCTCCGAGCTTGTTAGAGAGATGCAAGGCTATGGTTTTTTAAGAATTTAAAACATTTCAAATAGCCCATTTATAAGTATATTACAAAAATCATTACATGGTATTATCTAAGTTGCAGCGGAAAGAAATATTTAAATATACATATAGCAGCGGAAATATAAATAGGGCCAACACGGCCAAAACACGGGTTATACAGGCCCGTTATGCAAGTCATGTATAAAAACGAGAGTAAACGTTCCCAAAATCCCATGCTATGCTCATGTGTAAGCCTCATACTCTGAAAAGAAAAAGAGAGCAACGGTTTGTCAGCATAAACATGCTGAGTAAGTTAACCGCTAGCATACAATAATGGGGTTTCAAAGCCTTTAATTATTTAAGAAAGAGTTGACTTACATTTAGCATGTTTGCAGGCACTATATAAATTAACTCGTCAAGATAATGGAATTTAATTGTAAAAATCAAAGGTATGCATGCCAAATAATCCCATATAACTTGCAAGGCGATTAAATAAATTGATATAAGCCAAAACACAATTTAGAAAGGATTTAATTAAATCTCGTATAAATTTCTCGTTTCGTTTCTTTTATATATCACCATTCGCTAGGGCTCTTATATCCACTGGCCTCATGGTCAATATTTCACTAGGGCCCTTACGTCCGCTGGTCATACGCTTGGGCCCTTATGTCCACAAGCCACATAATCAATATCGCGCTAGGGCTCTTACGTCCGCTAGACATACGCTTGGACCCTTATGTCCACAAGCCACATAGTCAATATTGATAGTATCTAACATGGTCACAAATCACCAATGTTTCAAAATAATTTTAAAAAAATGTTTTTATTTGTTTAGACATATCTCGCAAATCATGTATTTCTCAAAAGACGAGTTTTTCAACATTCCAACCAAGCCATTGCCACAGTTTACGCCATCTCAGTTCAAAATTTCATTTCAAAGGCAATCGACTTCAAATTTCTACAGTAGATCAAAAACACGCTAACGAACGACTTTTGTGTTTTAAGTTTTAAGAAATTATATGAGGAAACGGGTGAAATTTTACAATTTTTACAAAAGCCAAAATCTGTCATAATTGTCTACACAGCGCACTGATTTTCAAAAGCGTTTTTGACATAGCAAACGACCTCCGAAATTTATGAAATTTTACAGGTACTTAAAAGACACCAAAATAAACAAGTTTTATTAGAGGCAAATTATGCAAATTCATCCCAGATTAAGTCAGATTAATCCACTAAGTTCGGTTTAAAAATCTGTCGACATATCCTTCTCGGACACAGTGTATTCAAAATGGGTTTTGACTATCCAAACGTTAATGAAAATACAATAATATTTTACAGGCATGTTTTCAAAACATTTATCTACAACTTTTACATTTATACCAAAGATTAGTTTTTACCAAAAGTGATAGAAAACCGCACATCAAGTTCGATCATATAACCTGTCTCAGTTTTCGAAACGTTCATGCACAACATAATATGTTCGATGCGGTTTGGGGTAGCAAATCTTAATGAAAAATGCGTGAAATTTTACAGAGGTATTCAAGACTCATAGATCTACAAATTTCATGTATAACAAAAGTCCTAATTCGGCCTAGATCTGAGCTCAAAATGGCTAACAAGTTCGAGAGTGAAATCTGCCAAGTTCTAAGTTCGAGAATTATTCAGATGTGTTCAGACTCGGATTTTGGGCAACAAACTTTATCGAAAAATTATGAAAATTTTACAGTATGTAAATCTATGTCTTAGGAACATTTTTTTTATTTTGAGTTTTCTCGTTTGAAGACTTTTAAGGGTTTGAAAAATTCATCCAAAAACGCTGCGCGAATGAAACATCTATTGACAGATTTTATTAAGTTCTTGTGTTGAATCTTATGTTTGGTCGATTTTTAGCCACCAAAAACCGTATGTAAGAATTAACTTACATAGTATGAGTTCTAAACAGCCCTTGGTTTGTCCAGAATCTACGAATGGCTACGAACGGATCTCCTCAACGCGAAGCTTCCGACTTTGGCCACAAATTCGACTCGAAAGAAGAAATCTAGTGTTAGATCGAAAGTTTGGATTCAAAAAGGAGTAGGAAAACTCAAAAACCAATTACCAACATCGTAGGGGTCTGTCTTCTCCTTCTCAAATCCTTCTTGTTCGGATTCAGTCGTCGGAAACTCAAGAACACAAGGGATTTTGGGGTTTTCGGTTTTGGGAGAACAATAGAGAGAATATGGGGTGTTGAGGAATGAACAAAAGGGTTAGGATCTGAATAATGGTATAAGGATCAACCAAATTTCGTCCACAATACCTTTCCCCCATTCGTGATTGAGTTTCCATAGTCGGAGGTCGAAAATAAGGCACGAAATCGCCAAACACCGCGCGGGTTGGGCCAAACACCGCGCGGGGGGCGCGCGGCCTGATCTGGGCCGTGCGATCCCGTCGGGCCTTTTCTCCTCTCTTTCGGGTTTCTATCCTCCAGTATTTTCGGGCTCGATTTTTCCGGGTCATTCTCGGATCATGATTCCTATCTTAAATCTATTTTGACTTGACATTGATTTCGTGTTTGAAATCTTAAGTCCGTCGGTTTCGGATTTGTCGGCTTTTAATTCGTCGTCTTTCGATTCCCGTGCAGTGATTTATTTATTTAAATCCTTTTCGACTTCACGGTCCTTGGAATAAAAAATTCTTTTCCTTATTGAATTTAATTCCAATTCTTTTAACTCGATCCATGGAATGTCTTCGGGCTTCCTTTCCCTCTTTTATTCCATTTTGAATTTTTGAATCTATCGGCATTTTATTTCCGAGCAATAATTTATCACATAAATTATTTTCTTCTTCTCGGAGATATTTCGACCTTGATCGGATTAAGAAACTAATTTTATTCGTTTGGACGCCGATAAAAATCTCGGGTATTACAGTTTACCCCCTTAAGAATCAACTTCGTCCTCGAACTTGCGCTTTAGGTTTTCGCGAGATTAGAACTAAGGTTCTATCGTTCATTTCCTTTATTTCTATTTTTTGTTATTGTATTATTGCGTTATCATATGTTATTGTTTGATATTATTTGTATTATTTTATAATATCTTTTGACTGAACCCAGAATTGAAATTTCCAAGTTGCCTACGTACCCTGTGAAGGGATCAAGCCATGACGTAGTTCAAAACAATTTGAATTTGTTTATTTATTGATTTGGGATACATAATATTCGGGTTGTTACATCCTCCCCCCTTTAAGATTACAGTTATGTCCCCATAACTGCCTATTCATTATTCTCAATGATGTTCGGGTTTTTACCTTGTTCCTTGTCAGCCCCTCCTTGCTGAAGGTTCACCAGATCTATTCTCCTTTCAATCGCCTCCTCTGGCGTTCGACATCCCCTAGCCTTGTGTCCAAACTTGCCGCAATTATAGCAAGCTCCAGGCTTCGGGCACTGGCGCACCAAATGTGCATGGTTGCATCGTGGGCAGCGTGGTATGAACGCACCACGGTTGAGACCTTTATTTTCTTTCCTTTGAGATGCATTGTTTTTCCTAGAGTTGTTATTGTTGTCTTTCAGATCCTTCTTCTCAAGTCCTTGAGAGTCCTTGCTCGACTCACCATTTTCCTTACGCTTAAATTGCTGGATTCAAGCAATTGCTACAGCGCGATCATATATCGTCTGCAGGTTTGTGAATTGTCCTACTGCAAGTATCTCCCGGATACTAAGGTTCAGATCCATCTCGAATTTCTGAGCCTTGTCAGAGTCGGTTGGTACTAGCCTCGTAGCAAATCGTACTAGCTCCTTGAATTTGGTGTAGTACTCTTGCACTGTTTGTGCACCTTACTTCAGGTTGATGAATTCCTCGTATTTCGCAGTCTTGGTGCTCAGTGGGTAGAATCTTTCTCTCAAGGCTTCCTTAAGTCCTTCCTAGGTGTAGGATTCTTCATCTTCCTCTGAATTCATTTGAAGGTTTTGCCACCACTCATCGGCTACGCCTCCTAAGTAGTAGGTCGCTACACGTATTTTCTCCTCGTCGGGGCATTTGATAGCGTCCAAGAGTTTATCAAAGGTACAGATCCACCCCTCTAGTTTGGCGGGATCTTCCTCCCCATCATAGTGTGGTGGTTGATAAGGATTTACCAAAGCTAGATAGTTGTTTCGAACTACTGGCGGAGGTATTGCCGCTTGTGCTCTATGCACCTCGGCGTTTCCTAATGCTACGAGTACTTCCTCTACCGTCCTTAAACGTTCATCCATGTTGTTGGGAATAGGAGGCGCTCGATCTCCTACGTTCGAAGGAATCTCATTGTTGTTAGGTGCGTTTGGGAGGTCAGTGCCAGTGCCGTTTGGGCTTACCTTCCTCGGCTTTGTCCTAGGTACCATTTTCTGTTATTAAGCACGCGAAGATGATTTTCTAAGTGATCAAGATCTGGGACTAAGGCAACTTTAGTCTTTAGCAAGCGCTCCTAAGTCAAGGTCATGTCGAGTTCTAAGGTAGGAGTGTTTCTTATCACCGATAATTCACATTGTAATACCCGAGATTTTATCGGCGTCCAAACGAATAAAATTAGTTTCCTAATCCGATCAAGGTGGAAATATCTCCGAGAAGAAGAAAATAATTTACCACATAAATTATTATATTCAAAATTCAAAATGGAATAAAAGAGGGAAAGGAAGCCTGAAGACATTCCATGGATCGAGTGAAAAGAATTTGAATTAAATTCAAGAAGGAAAAGAATTTTAATTCCAAGAACCCGTGAAGTCGGAAATAATTGAATTAGATAAATTATTGCACGGGAGCCAAAAGACGACGAATTAGAAGCCGACAAATCCGAAACCGACGGACTTAAGATTCCAAACACGAAATTAATTTCAAGTCGAAATAGATTTAAGATAGGAATCATAATTCGAGAATGACCCAAAAAATCGAGCCCAAAAACGTAGGAGGACAGAAGTTCGAAAAAGATGAGAAAAGACCCGACGGATCGCACGGCCCGGCACGGACCGCAGCCCAGCCAGGGCCCGCGCGGTGGCCGCGCGGTCTAAGCCCCAAACCACGCCGGGACCGCGCCACTACAGAGGCAGCTGCACACTTGCACGTTTTCGACGCTTTCTTGCCATATTTCGACCCCCCGACTTTGGAAACTCAATCCCGAGTGAAGGAAGGTGTATATGGTCGACTCTAGGGATCTTGGGACTCATTATTTTCGAAATCCCAAACCCTAGCAGCCCCATTGTCTCTCCCAAATCTCCCAAGTTTTTCCAACACCCGAAATCACCGACTTCGAACTTTCCGATCACTTTCCAGCGACGAAAACCGACGGAGAAGGCGTGGAACACAAGGTCTCTAGTACTCCAGACTTTGGTAAGTCGTTCATAGGTTTTCATTAAAGTTTTTGAACCCGAAAACTCGATCTAACATTGGATTTATTCTCCCGAATTGAAATCGTGGCCAAAGTTGGAAGCTCGGCGTTGAGGGGATCCGTTCTTAGTGGATTTGGACGAGCCAAGCGCCCAAGGATGACCAAACACCTTACCACTGTTAGTTGATGTCTTTCATATCAATACGGGTGCTTAGGGGCGTCCAATTTAGTCACGTTGTAACGAAACGTAAAAACCCTATCTTGCGCAATTTCTGAAATCGGATTAAAAGTCATATTTCGAGAATCCAATTCGAGAAATTGAAAACTAGACTTTTGTTCCTAACACATTAATCTATGTTGTGTAAAAATTTCAGACATTTTCATCAATGTTTGCTACCCCAAAACGATCCGAACATAAACTGCCTTGAAAAATGATTTCGAAAATCTGACGGTGTTGATGTCCGAACTTGATGAGCCCGTTTCTATATTTTCTAGTCCGAATTGATCTTTGCAATCTAAATGAAAGTTGTAGATAATTATGTCTAGCATGTGCATATAATATTTCAGAATTTTTGGAGTCAATTTGGTATGTTAAAACGCCGATTTTCTAAACTGTGGTAATCCTGAATCCTGACAGTGTACATGTTGAGCATGAAACTCGATTTTTGACATGTTTCCTCAACTTATTTTGAAATCGTTAAAACACGAAAGTTGTTCGTTAGGGTGTTTTTGGTACACCATGAAAATTTCAGAATTTTTGGACTTGAAACGAATTTTTAAATTAAAAAGGCGTAAACTGTGACGCCAAATGATTTTAAATCGAAGAGATTTTGAAATTTCGAAACAAACGGTCGAGACCTTGAAATACGATACATCTATACTTTTGAAAAATCCCGTTACACTAAATTGAAACATATGAGATACTTGGCGGAGGGTGAGTGCTCTGCAGGGTGCCCCTTTAGCCTTTCTCTTCGGGCCTATAATGGACGAGAGAAATTAGATGAGATATTACGCCAAACGGCGGGAGATACATGTCCTACACTCTCGGGATTATCCGTATGGATTTCCCCGAGGCTCGGGAGTGTTTTGGGTATGGCAGATACGGCTGCGGCCGCCGGATGACCGGCTAAACTTGACGACATTGCGATGCAATCGTGAAATACTTGGAAATACTTGAAATACGAACCGGCTGCGGCCGCCGGATGACCGGCTAAACTTGACGAGATTGCGATGCAATCGTGAAATACTTGAAATACGAAACGGCTGCAGCCGCCGGATTGCCGGCTACACTAAATATTGAGAAACGGTGATGTAACGGGGGAAATAAAAGACTTAATTCTTTTTATGTATTTGTTTATTTATCTATGTCCTTAAATTATGCATTAAAAATTTTGTCTTAAATTTTATAACATGTTAAATTATTAATTATGAATTTTAATGCATATTCAAGTATACAATTAAATTATTTATTTTTAAATTGGTAAATGGAATATTTGAATGCATGCCTAGTTGTTTTTACTCGTGGAAAAATTTAAATAACTTTATCTTATTTTTAAATTATGTCTTTGCTCATGCTAATTAATAGGACATGTTTTAAAATTAGGCTTATGCCTTATATTCTCATCTCTAGATTTAATTTAGTTGAGAGAGAATATGAATTTAATTATTGTCTAGTAATTAGTCAAATTACATGGTTTAATATGCATGCTTAAAATGAGTTTTTAATTATTAAAATTTTTAAAACCCCTTTATTGCTATGTTAGGAATTGACTTACTCAGTATTCTTTAATACTGATAAACGTTGTTTTCTATTTTTCTATGACACAGTATGAAGAATGAGCATACATCCGGGGAATTTATTTTGGACATTAAATTATTTTCTGCATGAGACTGCATACGGGCCTGTTAACCCGTGTTTTGGCCATGTCGGCCCTTATACTTTATTTCCGCTGCACAACTTATATTTCCGCTGCATGTATGGATGATTATTATTTTTAAATATAAGTATTCCGGACTTGGTTGTTTAAAATTATTTTATACCCTTAGCCTTGCATCTTTCAAGTGAGCTCGAATGAAGTCGTGTCTTGCTTGGGAGGTGTGGCGGTGACATCCCGGCCTGGGTTATCAAATCCGGGGTGTTACAAAGTGGTATCAGAGCCCGGACTATTTTTTTTAAACTAGTATTATTATTTTTAAACTATTATCATTTTTTAAACTAGTATTATTTTTTAAACCATTATTATTTTAAAACTATCATTGTTGAGCCAAATTTTTTTTCTAAGCCCAAAATATTTTAGCCCAAATTTTTTTTAGCCCAATATTTAATTACTATGTTGGACCAATTATTTTGGCCCAATACCCTTGTTTTTACTTAAGCCCCATAGAATTTATTTCTTTTTGCCCAAGATAGTGGCCCAAACCTTTTTACCCTTATTCTTTAAAATCTGTCCATGGAATAAATTTATTTTTAAATCCCATGGGTAAATAAATGCATGCATAAATTAAAATTTTATCGGGGGGGATAGCATATGCATACATACATACTTGTACTAACCTTTTTATGTGAATCGCTTACGTTAGATAACACTCACTCTAGTATTTGGCTTAACCTTGACTCTTGACTTAGAAGCGTTAGCTTGAGACTGACTGTGCCTTAACTTTAGATCTTGATCGC
The DNA here is from genome assembly GCA_030278955.1 of Hygrophila difformis. Taxonomy (NCBI): domain Eukaryota; kingdom Viridiplantae; phylum Streptophyta; class Magnoliopsida; order Lamiales; family Acanthaceae; genus Hygrophila; species Hygrophila difformis. The sequence goes on along the minus strand of JAOANR010000009.1, from coordinate 39,076,425 downwards.
CTATGTTTAGCATGCGCATAACTATTCCCTACCTTTTTTCATAGATTTTGACGTAGACGATATATTATGACTTGTCGAGAAACCTAAAGATGAAAACGATGAATGCATAAATAACCTAGAGACCCAAGTTTAAAAACTTACCGAACGAAACGAAGCAATGACGGATTGAATGAAAGCCCAACGGAGGAAGACCCTACCAACGTGCTTAAGGAGATTGAAGGTTATAAACGCTATTTATCTACCATCGCCTAGTTATTCCTTTCCGAGAAATAGAAGCACCATTTCATTTCCTATCTTTGTACAAAAAAAAAAGGTTTCTTATATGGAGAAATAAAGTGCAAGTCCCCATCTATCATTACAACACTCTTATTATTCCAAAAATCTTGAGGAATTCTTATTAAAATCTATACCCTACTACGCCGCGCCCAAGCAACAAAACGTTAAACTCTAAACACCGCACCATATAAATAACTCTAAATACCACATTACATAACACACTCTAAACAACTCCTATTAACACCATTTGATTCAACAAATTAATATTTTTCCAACACTCTATGAAATTCTTAGAATCAAATCCTTGCACGTTGTGACAGAATGGCACCAGGAGGAAGACCTAGCAATCCACCCATCCCACCCCACACCAACGAAGAGCCCCGACCACCCGACGTACCAGTACAAGACGTTAGTGCACCCAATCAAGGAGGACAAGTAGCCTTCATACCCAAGAACTTAAGTGACCAATTGAGAACTATAGAGGATGTTGTGGTTGCCTTGGGAAATGCACTAATCAACCAAGGGCAAGGCAAGAGGAAACGGGACCACAAAACCAATAATTACTCAGGTAGGAACCATATTCGGGGAGGCCCAAATACACCATCTCAAGGCAACAGTGGAGGAAACAAAGGGATAGTCTTCAACCATGGTGACTATGCGCCACCATCCCAAAGTGTGGTAAACCACATTATGCTAGAGGATGCCCTAAACCTGGCGCGTGCTATCGATGCGGGCGACAAGGTCATCGGCTGCCTGACTGCCGGACGCGAATAGAAAACATTAGCAGGAGAGAGGACGTGACCATTAAACCCAAATAGCCGCAGAACCCGGACCGTCGAGATGACATCCGTAGTTCAGTCATATCACGTTGCCCACGATGCAACCATGCGCATCTGGTGCGCCAGTGCCCGAAGCCTGGAGCCTGCTATCAATGCGGCAAGTTTGGTCACAAGGTTGGGAAATGTCAAACGCCAGAGGAGGAGATTGAGAAGAGACTAGACATGGTAAACCCGCAACAAGGAGATCAAGAAAGAGCTGTGGGATAGTCGGATGAAGACGATCGAGTCAAATTACCAGCCTAGTGAGAAGGGGGTCGAAGGTAACGATAACCGAACCTTCCCGAGAATAACATATAGGCAGTTATGGGGACATAACTGAAGTCCTAAGGGGGAGAGGATGTAATACCCCGTAATAATACGTAGAAATTTACTTTTGAGCCCGACCCGAATATTTTGTATCCCGAATAAACAAATTCAAATTGTTTTGAACTACGTAATGACTTGATCCCTTCACGGGGTACGTAGGCAACTTGGAAATTTCAATTCTGGGTTAAGTCAAATAACAACAAACAACAACACACAATAATACAATCACTCAATCAAACAATTCCCGAACTCGCAAGATGATAAAGCGCAACTTCGAGGACGAAGTTGATTCTTAAGGGGGGTAGACTGTAATACCCGAGATTTTATCGGCGTCCAAACGAATAAAATTAGTTTCTTAATCCGATCAAGGTGGAAATATCTCCGAGAAGAAGAAAATAATTTACCACATAAATTATTGCTCGGAAATGAAATGCCGATAGATTCAAAATTCAAAATGGAATAAAAGAGGTAAAGGAAGCCCGAAGACATTCCATGGATCGAGTGAAAAGAATTGGAATTAAATTCAAGAAGGAAAAGAATTTTAATTCCAAGAACCCGTGAAGTCAGAAATAATTGAATTAGATAAATTATTGCATGGGAGCCAAAAGACGACGAATTAGAAGCCGACAAATCCGAAACCGACGGACTTAAGATTCCAAACACGAAATTAATTTCAAGTCGAAATAGATTTAAGATAAGAATCATAATTCGAGAATGACCCGAAAAATCGAGCCCAAAAACGTAGGAGGACAGAAGTTCGAAAGAGAGGAGAAAAGACCCGACGGATCGCACGGCCCGGCACGGACCGCAGCCCAGCCGGGGCCCGCGCAGTGGCCGCGCGGTCTAAGCCCCAAACCGCGCCGGGACCGTGCCACTACAGAGGCAGCTGCACACTTGCACGTTTTCGGCGATTTCTTGCCATATTTCGACCCCCCGACTTTGGAAACTCAATCCCGAGTGAAGGAAGGTGTATATGGTCGGCTCTAGGGGTCTTGGGACTCATTATTTTCGAAATCCCGAACCCTAGCAGCCCCATTGTCTCTCCCAAATCTCCCAAGTTTTTCCAACACCCGAAATCACCGACTTCGAACTTTCCGATCACTTTCCGGCGACGAAAACCGACGGAGGAGGCGTGGAACACAAGGTCTCTAGTACTCCAGACTTTGGTAAGTCATTCATAGGTTTTCATTTAAGTTTTTGAACCCGAAAAATCGATCTAACATTTGATTTATTCTCCCGAATTGAAATCGTGGCCGAACTTGGAAGCTTGGCGTTGAGGGGATCCGTTCTTAGTGGATTTGGACGAGCCAAGCGACCCGAGGACGACCAAACACCTTACCACTGTAAGTTGATGCCTTTCATATCAATACGGGTGGCTTAGGGGCGTCCGATTTAGTCACGTTGTAACGAAACGTAAAAACCAAACCTAAAAACCCTATCTTGCGCAATTTCTGAAATCCGATTAAAACTCATATTTTGAGAATCCATATCTAAGAAACTCAAAACTAGACTTTTGTTCCTAACACATTAGTATATGTTGTGTAAAAATTTCAGCCATTTTCATCAACGTTTGCTACCCCAAAACGATCCGAACATAAACTGCCTTGAAAAATGTTTTCGAAAATCTGACTCTGTTGATGTCCGAACTTGATGAGCCCGTTTCTATATTTTCTAGTCCGAATTGATCTTTGCAATATAAATGAAAGTTGTAGATAATTATGTCTAGTATGTGCATATAATATTTCAGAATTTTTGATATGTCAAAACGCCGATTTTCTAAACTGTGGTAATCCTGAATCCTGACAGTGTACATGTTGAGCAATAAACTCGATTTTTGACATGTTTCCTCAACTTCATTTGAAATTGTTAAAACACGAAAGTTGTTCGATAGGGTGTTTTTGATATACCGTGAAAATTTTAGAATTTTTGGACTTGAAAAGAATTTTTAAATTAAAAAGGCGTAAACTGTGACGCCAAATGATTTTAAATCGAAGAGATTTTGAAATTTCGAAACAAACGGTCGAGACCTTGAAATACGACACATCTATACTTTTGAAAAATCCCGTTACACTAAATTGAAACATATGAGATACTTGGCGGAGGGTGAGTGCTCTGCAGGGTGCCCCTTTAGCCTTTCTCTTCGGGCCTATAATGGACGAGAGAAATTAGATGAGATATTACGCCAAACGGCGGGAGATACATGGCCTACACTCTCGGGATTATCCGTATGGATTTCCCCGAGGCTCCGGAGTGTTTTGGGTATGGCAGATACGGCTGCGGCCGCCGGATGACCGGCTAAACTTGACGAGATTGTGATGCAATCGTGAAATACTTGGAAATAATTGAAATACTTGAAATACGAACCGGCTGCGGCCGCCGGATGACCGGCTAAACTTGACGAGATTGCGATGCAATCGTGAAATACTTGAAATACTTGAAATACGAAACGGCTGCGGCCGCCGGATTGCCGGCTACACTAAATATTGAGAAACGGTGATGTAACGGGGGAAATAAAAGACTTAATTCTTTTTATGTATTTGTTTATTTATTTATGTCCTTAAATTATGCATTAAAAATTTTGTCTTAAATTTTATAACATGTTAAATTATTAATTATGAATTTTAATGCATATTCAAGTATACAATTAAATTATTTATTTATAAATTGGTAAATGGAATATTTGTATGCATGCCTAGTTGTTTTTACTCGTGGAAAAATTTAAATAACTTTATCTTATTTTTAAATTATGTCTTTGCCCATGCTAATTAATAGGACATGTTTTAAAATTAGGCTTATGCCTTGTTGTCATACCCCCTAATTTTTCGTGCATTTTTGTAAACTTTTGAACTACGTTATGGCTTGATCCCTTTACCGGGTACGTAGGCAGCTTAGAAGTTTTAATTCTAAGTTCAGTCACAACCTAATAAAACAAACACAAGACCTTAGCACGAGACGAGACGAGAAAAGCCGAAACACAACTTCGAGGACGAAGTTGATTCTTAAGGAGGGTAGACTGTAATACCCGAGAATTTTCCAACATAAAATAAAACAATAATTAAATAAATAAATAATAAATAAAATAAATACTATAAATAAATAAACAAATCCAGCAAATAAAAGAAATAAATAAAGATAAGAAAATGAGAAATGAGATTTTTACTTAAAAAGGGATTAAAGGAATTTAATTCAATAAAAGGATGGATAAATGGTACACCAAAACCCGACACTAATGAACTCGAGTATTCGAGTCCAAAACATTCAATTAGACTGGGAATAAAATTAGAGAGAAAGTAAGAACCCGAATATACCCCGGGAATCGGAATTCGGGAGCATAGAGGGATAGAAACCCGAAAGAGAGGCGGAAAAGCACGACGGATCGCACGACCCGCCCGGACCGAAGTCCAGGCGAAGTCGGCGCGGTGGCCGCGCGGTGGAAGGGCTTCAGCGCGCCACGACCGCGCCACCACACAGATTCGTTTGTTGCGTGAATCTCTCACCCGAACGCGGATTTTTCGACGTTCGGTTGAACATCTCTCGACTCCAGACTTCTAGGTCGGTTGTGGACGCCCTAGGGGTTGGGAATTCTATAAATAAGCCCCTTGGAAGCCCCGAACAAGGTTACAAAACCCTAAAACATTCTATACGTTTGAAACCCTAAATCCGGAGTCGTCGGAGGCACGAAACCAAGACGAACGCTGTTGGACGAGTTTCTCTACAGATCTCCATAGTCGTGGTAAGTCTCGGTCCAATCTTTATTCAATAAACGATTCGAAAACGAATCCTAATCATCTCCTTTTTCTTTCTACACCCCCGTATCGAATCTAGATCGTAGAACCCGACGAACGGAGAGGAGAAACGGTGATCTGGAAGCCACGCCTCCGAATTGGACATTCCCGACGTTCATAGACACTGTAAGTTAACCTTACATGGTTTTGGGAGATTTTAAAACATTCGAAACCTAAAAGATTCAACAAGAACCATAAATCTGTCCACTTTTGTTTTCTACCGACGCAACAGATTTGGTGAATTTTTCCGACATTTAAAACGAACTCAAACGGAAAAACTTAAAACACGAAAAACGTTCCTAAAGACTTAGACCTAGCTACTGTAAAAATTTGAGAATTTTTGGAGTTGATTTGATATGTGAAAACCCGTTGAAACCGAACTGTTTAATTCTAGATCTTGAAATCTTGGACAGAACTTAGGAATGATCTTGATCACGTTTTTGACATAGGATCTAGGCTGTTTTAGATCTGTGGCCGAACATGAAAGTTGTAGATAAATGTCTTAATATGATCCCTGTCAAATTTCATTAAATTTGGAGTTGAATTGTTATGGTAGAAATTGAAATCTTTGATCTGTGGTGTATTAAACTCGGACAGATTTCTTCTTATGCGAAAATTGGCGATTTTGACCCAATTAGGTATCTCGGATTGAAAAAGTTAAAACACGAAAGTTGTAGATCTTGATGTTTCAGAGTCAGATATGAAATTTTGGAATTTTTGGAATTAAACCTGATTTTAGACGAATTTTGGAGTAAACTGTGATTTACCGAACGAAATTTTGAAATCTTGTTGAAACATGGGATTAACCTTTAGGGTTGAGACGAATTGAGATATTATTTCTAAATTAATACATTGAAAGGCAGATTTTAAAAACTAAATCCCCTTACAAACTTGATAAATTAAAATTAGGGGTGAGTGCTCTGCAGGGTGCCCCCTAACGATTCACTTCGTGCCGTAATGGACGATGGTGACCCCGCGCGCTATACTTGAAATGTGATATTGCCAAAACGGCGAAACTTAGAGCCTACACTCTCGTGAATATCCGTATGGGTTTCCCGAGGCTCCGGAGTGGTACTGGGTATGGCTGATACGGCTGCGGCCGCCGGGCTACCGGCTAAACTTGTTGACATCGCGATCTTTATCGTGAAACTTTGAAATACCAAATCGGGAATGTAACGGGGATTCTAAATTAAATTAAACTAGATTAAATGATATTGTTGTCAAATTAAATAATTTAAATGCTTTATTTAAATTATGGCTATTATCTTGAACCATGTGATATGTGTTATTAAATAGAGCCTGAGATAGATTGTGCTATATGATATGGATTATATGAAATCAAATATTATGTTATTATCATGCTTTTGTTAAATTATTAAAGTTATGGCTTTTAAACCCTACGATCATGCATGTGTTAACTTACTCAGCAATTTTGCTGATCAAAACCATTTTTATTCCTTTCTTTACAGAATATGTGGAATGAGCATGTGTGAGCACGAATCATGCATGGGATTTTGGGAACTTTTATTTTGCTTTTAAGTTTCGTACTTAGACTATATTATGAACGGGCCTGTTTAACCCGTGTTTTGGCCATGTCGGCCCTTTTTATATTTTCCGCTGCGATACTGTACTGAACTAAATATTTCCGCTGCGCTATGCTATTATTAATTTCGAATTATATGGTATGGGCTATTTTGAATGCTTTAAATGTTTTAAACACTGCAATACCTAGCCTTGCATCTCTTTAGTAAGCTCGGAGAAACCGTGTCTTACTAGGGAGATGTGGCGGTGACATCCCGACCTGGGTTACCAAAAACCGGGGTGTTACAAGTTGGTATCAGAGCCCGGCTATTTTTAAACTATTATTTTTAAACCATTACTATTTTTAAACTATTATTTAAACCACTATTATTTTTAAACTATTATTTTTAAAACCATTATTATTTTTAAGCTACTATTAATATTTTGACTATTATTTTAAATTTTAAATTTTTATTTCCATGGAGAGATTTTATTTTAAAACCCATGGAAAAATATATGGTGTATTAAATTATTATTGGGGGGGAATTATCATTTGCATATGCATGTCGCATCTCTGCTATGAACTTAGCATCTTGGAAACTTGAACTTAGAATCTTTGCGAAACTTGAACTTAGAATCTTGGCGAAACTTGAACTTAGCATCTTGGCGAAACTTGAACTTAGAATCTTGGAAACTCGAACTTAGAATCTTGGCGAATATTAACGTAGATCTCTTGCTTGCGCTAGATGGCTAGTCCGGACATGATGCAGTTGATGGTCAGGATGATGAGTGTACATCTCGATTCCCACCAAACCCTAGAGCAAATGAAGTACCGTATGGCTCAGTTGGAGGCCGATTTACGCCACATGGGCAACTTGAGAGAGGCGGATCATCACCGCATAAACCAACTAGAGCGCCAAGTCCAAACCCTCACTACACAAAACTTAATACTAAAGGAATACATCGATGCCCACGGGCAAGACTTAAACACTATCTTTGACGACCTACTACCGCCGAGTTCGGAGGAGGAGGATCCGGAGGAAGATCCTGCTACCCCGCCGAGAGACGTCATGAGGCACTAGAGATTCTACTGTTAGACATTGTTTTGCTAGAAAAATATTTCTACTTTTGTACTAAAATTTCTTATGAGGAAATAAAATGCCGATTTATTTTTTTTAAATCAAAACAAAACAAAACAAAACAAAATAAAATAAAACCCCGAAGCGTACGATGTTTCTCAATTCGAACAAAGCACCACGTGCTAAATTACTACACACATATACATTCATAGAAATTGCTTAGACTATATGCTAAATCCATCAGTCCTAAACTATCCTATTTGTACCAGAATGGCACCCAGAGGAAGAGGAAGAGGAAGAACTCAAACCACTCCCCAAACCACCACTGAGATACCTACTGAAACACCACCAAACGTCACTGAACCAATTCAACCTGATGAGGAACAACCCCAAGGTGCGCAGGACGCCCCCGCACCGAACAATGTGGGCGATCGTCTTAGGACGATAGAGGAAGTGTTGATTGCGCTCGGGAACGCGCAAGTCAACCAGGGTCAAGCTGCGGCGGTACCTCCGCCCCAAGCTCGCCCTAACTACCTGGCGATGGTGAATCCCTACCAGCCGCCCCACTATGCTGGTGAGGAGGATCCAGCTAAATTGGAGGAATGGATCCGGACTTTTGACAAGCTGCTGGGAGCGGTCAAATGTCCGGAAGGAGAGAGGGTACATGTCGCTTCATACTACTTGGGAGGCGAAGCTGATGACTGGTGGCAAGCAACGCAAGCCAAACTAACCGAAGATGACGAGCCTTATTCGTGGATGGAGATGATGGAACTACTCAGGGATCGATTCTATCCCTTGAGTACCAAAGCTGCCATGTACGAGGAATTCCTGTCACTGAAGCAAGGAAGCCAAACGGTGCAAGAATACTACACCCGCTTCAAGGAGCTGGTGAGGTTCGCACCAAGGCTAGTGCCTACTGATGCGGAAAAGGCACAGAAGTTCGAGATGGGACTGAACCTGTCTGTGCGCGAAGTGATCGCGGGGGTACACTACCCCGATTTGCAAGCCGTATACGATCGCGCTGTAGCGGTAGCACGCGTGCAGCAGCTGAAAAGAAGGGTGAGTGGGGAGTCCAGCAGGGGTCCTCAAGACAAGAGAAGTCGAGATTCACGAAACGAGAACAACACTGGAAGGAACGAGCAGCGCAGAGGGTCAAATAGGCCCCAACAAAACAACACTGGGAGGAGGTTCAATCAAGAAGATCCGGTACCGCCTTGCCCGCGATGTGGACGACCACATCTGGCAAGGGGATGCCCGCAACAAGGCGCTTGTTACCGATGCGGTCGAATGGGTCACGTTCGACGGGAATGTCGAACTAGGCTCGAGAACATAACGAAGAGGGACGATTTGGTCGCGGGGCAAGAACAGCCTCAAAACCAAAACGGTCGAAACGGGAATAACCAAGGGTACAGACCCCCTCAAAATAGGCCGCAGAACCAGAACCAGAACCAACGACCTCCGCCCCCGCAGAATCAAAACCAACAGCAAAACCAACAGCAGAATGCGAATCAGCAGGGCAATCAGGGACGCCCTATGGGGAGGCTGAACGTGGTAAACCAAGCGGACGTGCCTGCGCAAGGAGAAGTGATGGCAGGTACATTTCACGTTTTGAATACACCCCTTAGAATTTTATTTGATTCCGGAGCTAGTTGCTCAATTATTGCATCAAGGATAGTGCCTGAGTTAGATCTACCTAAGTGCGAGAGAATTAGCTTAGGAATTCAATTGCCTTCTGGAGAAGTAGTGTCTTGCTCTAAACGATATAACGGAATTCCTATAGTGATAAAGAACGTAGAATTCTTCGCGAACTTGGTAGAATTTAACTTAAGAGACTTTGACATCATACTGGGGATGGATTGGCTATCCCAGTATAAAGCGGTGATCGAATGCCAAAAACAAAAGATCACCTTGTCAAAAAGTAGGGGAAAGAGAGTTATCTTTTACTCTCAGCCCCCTAAGAAAAGTAACAAAATCGTTAGTGCACTTAAACTAAGTAACTTGATGCGTAAGGGGTATGAACTATATGCGTGCTATGTGCACAACCTTGAGGCGGAAGAGAACAAGGTTGATAGCATACCAGTGGTAAGAGAATACCCGGACGTGTTCCCTGAAGACGTTCCGGGCATGCCACCTGAGAGAGATCTTGAATTCACGATAGATCTCATTCCAGGGACAGAGCCTGTCTCAAAAGCTCCGTACCGGATGGCACCACTGGAAATGAAGGAGTTAAAGGAACAACTCGAGGAGCTATTGGGAAAAGGTTACATAAGACCGAGTACGTCCCCTTGGGGAGCACCGGTTTTGTTTGTCAAGAAGAAAGACGGAGGGCTACGCCTTTGCATAGATTACCGAGGACTAAACCAAGTGACCATTAAGAATAAATACCCCCTACCGAGAATAGAGGATCTGTTTGATCAACTGAAGGGAGCTTCAGTATTCTCGAAGATCGATTTGCGATCTGGGTATCATCAATTGAGGATTGCCGAGAAGGACATTCCAAAGACGGCGTTTCGAACGCGATATGGCCATTACGAGTTCACAGTGTTATCCTTCGGGCTAACAAATGCTCCGGCCATGTTCATGAATCTCATGAACAACGTGTTCCGAGAATTGTTAGATCAGTGCGTCGTAGTGTTCATCGACGACATCCTGATCTACTCGAAGAGCGAGGAGGAGCATGCGAAGCACTTACATCAAGTGTTGGAGACCCTGCGAAGAAATCAGCTATACGGCAAGCTGTCGAAATGTGACTTCTGGCTGAAAGAAGTGGCATTCCTCGGACACATAGTATCCGCTGATGGAGTATCAGTGGATCCGGCAAAGGTCTCTGCCGTAACTGAATGGGCAACTCCGAAAAGTCCAACGGAAATAAGGAGTTTCCTTGGATTAGCCGGATATTACAGACGATTTGTAAAGGACTTTTCAAGGATTGCACGTCCTTTGACCCAGCTACTTAAGAAAGGAGCAAAATACGAGTGGACCGAAGCATGTGAGTCATCGTTTCAAGAGCTGAAGAAACGACTCACAACCACACCCGTATTAACATTACCATCAGAGAATGGTGACTTCGAAGTATATAGCGATGCTTCGAAGGAAGGTTTAGGTTGTGTTTTGATGCAAGACTCGAGAGTTGTAGCCTATGCATCACGCCAACTAAAACCTCACGAGGAAAATTATCCGACACATGACCTGGAGTTGGCAGCGGTCGTTTTCGCTCTAAAGATATGGAGACATTATCTTTATGGGCGGAAGTGTCGAATGTTCACCGACCACAAGAGCTTGAAATATATATTCACTCAGAAGAAGTTGAATTTGAGACAGCGAAGGTGGTTGGAGCTCATTAAAGACTACGATTTAGAAATAGCATACCACGAGGGGAAGGCGAATGTGGTAGCCGATGCCCTAAGTCGGAAAACCCAACACGTGACAAACTCGTTGGTAATTCCGCCGGCATTGTACATGGATTTGGCAAGATTGGAGTTAGAACTTGTGCACCCTGGCACAGTGGGAGAAACGGTCAATGCCATGGTCGTAGAAACTCCAATATTAGACGAGATTCGACTCGCTCAACCGGGCGATCCGAAACTCGAGAAGATAAAAGGGTATATTGCCGAAGGAAAGGCAATAGGATTTGCTGTCCACGAGGATGGAAGCATCCGTTTTAAAGGTAGATGGTGTGTGCCTTTTAAATGTGCCGAGTTGAAGCGAAGGTTGATGGAGGAAGGGCACAACACGCCATATTCCGTACATCCCGGAGGTGACAAGCTATACAAAGATCTGAAGAAGATCTATTGGTGGCCGGGAATGAAGAAGGAAGTGGCAAATTTCGTGGCGAGATGTCTCACCTGCCAAAAGGTTAAGGCAGTGCGACATAAACCCTTAGGATTGATGCAACCACTAGAGATTCCAAGTTGGAAGTGGGATAGCATCTCAATGGACTTTGTCTCGGGATTACCCCGATCACCTAAAGGCATGAACAAGATTTGGGTGATTGTGGATAGGCTAACGAAGACAGCCATATTTATCCCAATGAAAGACACGTGGACTATGGACCAATTGGCCCGAGCCTACATTGATAATGTGGTACGACGCCATGGAGTACCACATGATATCATTTCCGATAGAGACAGTAGATTTGTCTCTCATTTCTGGACGGAGTTACAAAAAGCTCTCGGTACTCAAATCAAAATGAGCACCGCATTCCACCCGATGACGGATGGACAAACCGAGAGAACAATCCAAACACTAGAAGACATGCTGAGAGCATGCGTGTTGGAATTCAAAGGGAATTGGGAATCTCATTTACCCTTGATTGAGTTTTCCTATAATAATAGTTACCATGCTAGTATCGGCATGGCACCTTTCGAGGCGTTGTATGGACGAAAGTGCCGAAGCCCTTTGAGCTGGGAAGAAAACGATAAGTCCGTGGTAGTGGGACCACAACTTATCGAAGACATGGCTCAACAAATCAAAGTGATCCAAGGGAAGATGAAAGCCGCTCAAGACCGTCAAAAGAGTTATGCCGACGTGAGACGACGAGACCTAGAATTTCAAGTGGGAGATAGGGTCATGCTAAAGATATCACCCATGAAGGGGGTGATGCGCTTTGGCAAACGAGGGAAGTTAAGTCCTCGATACATAGGACCTTACGAGATTCTAGAACGAATCGGAACTCTAGCCTACCGATTGGCTTTACCGCCACACTTAGATCGAGTTCATAATGTCTTCCATGTCTCGCAACTAAAGAAATATGTGCCGGACCCGACACAAGTACTTCAACCGGAGACAATTGAGCTCGATGAAGATTTGACTTACGAAGAAGTCCCAGTGCGTATTCTCGATACTAAGGAACGAGTAACGAGGAACAAAACCATCAAAATGATCAAGGTTCTTTGGTCAAACCACGAAAGTGAGATGGCAACTTGGGAAGTAGAATCCGATATGAGGGAACGATACCCGACACTGTTCCAAACCGATACCGACACAGTTATGGGGACATAACTGCAATCTTAAGGGGGAGAGGATGTCATACCCCCTAATTTTTCGTGCATTTTTGTAAACTTTTGAACTACGTTATGGCTTGATCCCTTTACCGGGTACGTAGGCAGCTTAGAAGTTTTAATTCTAAGTTCAGTCACAACCTAATAAAACAAACACAAGACCTTAGCACGAGACGAGACGAGAAAAGCCGAAACACAACTTCGAGGACGAAGTTGATTCTTAAGGAGGGTAGACTGTAATACCCGAGAATTTTCCAACATAAAATAAAACAATAATTAAATAAATAAATAATAAATAAAATAAATACTATAAATAAATAAACAAATCCAGCAAATAAAAGAAATAAATAAAGATAAGAAAATGAGAAATGAGATTTTTACTTAAAAAGGGATTAAAGGAATTTAATTCAATAAAAGGATGGATAAATGGTACACCAAAACCCGACACTAATGAACTCGAGTATTCGAGTCCAAAACATTCAATTAGACTGGGAATAAAATTAGAGAGAAAGTAAGAACCCGAATATACCCCGAGAATCGGAATTCGGGAGCATAGAGGGATAGAAACCCGAAAGAGAGGCGGAAAAGCACGACGGATCGCACGACCCGCCCGGACCGAAGTCCAGGCGAAGTCGGCGCGGTGGCCGCGCGGTGGAAGGGCTTCAGCGCGCCACGACCGCGCCACCACACAGATTCGTTTGTTGCGTGAATCTCTCACCCGAACGCGGATTTTTCGACGTTCGGTTGAACATCTCTCGACTCCAGACTTCTAGGTCGGTTGTGGACGCCCTAGGGGTTGGGAATTCTATAAATAAGCCCCTTGGAAGCCCCGAACAAGGTTACAAAACCCTAAAACATTCTATACGTTTGAAACCCTAAATCCGGAGTCGTCGGAGGCACGAAACCAAGACGAACGCTGTTGGACGAGTTTCTCTACAGATCTCCATAGTCGTGGTAAGTCTCGGTCCAATCTTTATTCAATAAACGATTCGAAAACGAATCCTAATCATCTCCTTTTTCTTTCTACACCCCCGTATCGAATCTAGATCGTAGAACCCGACGAACGGAGAGGAGAAACGGTGATCTGGAAGCCACGCCTCCGAATTGGACATTCCCGACGTTCATAGACACTGTAAGTTAACCTTACATGGTTTTGGGAGATTTTAAAACATTCGAAACCTAAAAGATTCAACAAGAACCATAAATCTGTCCACTTTTGTTTTCTACCGACGCAACAGATTTGGTGAATTTTTCCGACCCTTAAAACGAACTCAAACGGAAAAACTTAAAACACGAAAAACGTTCCTAAGACTTAGACCTAGCTACTGTAAAAGTTTGAGAATTTTTGGAGTTGATTTGATATGTGAAAACCCGTTGAAACCGAACTGTTTAATTCTAGATCTTGAAATCTTGGACAGAACTTAGGAATGATCTTGATCACATTTTTGACATAGGATCTAGGCTGTTTTAGATCTGTGGCCGAACATGAAAGTTGTAGATAAATGTCTTAAGATGATCCCTGTCAAATTTCATTAAATTTGGAGTTGAATTGATATGGTAGAAATTGAAATCTTTGATCTGTGGTGTATTAAACTCGGACAGATTTCTTCTTATGCAAAAATTGGCGATTTTGACCTACTTAGGTATCTCGGATTGAAAAAGTTAAAACACGAAAGTTGTAGATCTTGATGTTTCCGAGTCAGATATGAAATTTTGGAATTTTTGGAATTAAACCTGATTTTAGACGAATTTTGGAGTAAACTGTGATTTACCGAACGAAATTTTGAAATCTTGTTGAAACATGGGATTAACCTTTAGGGTTGAGACGAATTGAGATATTATTTCTAAATTAATACATTGAAAGGCAGATTTTAAAAACTAAATCCCCTTACAAACTTGATAAATTAAAATTAGGGGTGAGTGCTCTGCAGGGTGCCCCCTAACGATTCACTTCGTGCCGTAATGGACGATGGTGACCCCGCGCGCTATACTTGAAATGTGATATTGCCAAAACGGCGAAACTTAGAGCCTACACTCTCGTGAATATCCGTATGGGTTTCCCGAGGCTCCGGAGTGGTACTGGGTATGGCTGATACGGCTGCGGCCGCCGGGCTACCGGCTAAACTTGTTGACATCGCGATCTTTATCGTGAAACTTTGAAATACCAAATCGGGAATGTAACGGGGATTCTAAATTAAATTAAACTAGATTAAATGATATTGTTGTCAAATTAAATAATTTAAATGCTTTATTTAAATTATGGCTATTATCTTGAACCATGTGATATATGTTATTAAATAGAGCCTGAGATAGATTGTGCTATATGATATGGATTATATGAAATCAAATATTATGTTATTATCATGCTTTTGTTAAATTATTAAAGTTATGGCTTTTAAACCCTACGATCATGCATGTGTTAACTTACTCAGCAATTTTGCTGATCAAAACCATTTTTATTCCTTTCTTTACAGAATATGTGGAATGAGCATGTGTGAGCACGAATCAATCATGGGATTTTGGGAACTTTTATTTTGCTTTTAAGTTTCGTACTTAGACTATATTATGAACGGGCCTGTTTAACCCGTGTTTTGGCCATGTCGGCCCTTTTTATATTTTCCGCTGCGATACTGTACTGAACTAAATATTTCCGCTGCGCTATGCTATTATTAATTTCGAATTATATGGTATGGGCTATTTTGAATGCTTTAAATGTTTTAAACACTGCAATACCTAGCCTTGCATCTCTTTAGTAAGCTCGGAGAAACCGTGTCTTACTAGGGAGATGTGGCGGTGACATCCCGACCTGGGTTACCAAAAACCGGGGTGTTACACTTGTATTCTCATCTCTAGATTTAATTTAGTTAAGAGAGAATATGGATTTAATTATTGTCTAGTAATTAGTCAAATTACATGGTTTAATATGCATGCTTAAAATGAGTTTTTAATTATTAAAATTTTTAAAACTCCTTTATTGCTATGTTAGGAATTGACTTACTAAGTATTCCTTAATACTGATAAACGTTGCTTTCTATTTTTCTATGACAGAGTATGAAGTATGAGCATACATCCGGGAAATTTATTTTGGACATTAAATTATTTTCTGCATGAGACTGCATACGGGCCTGTTAACCCGTGTTTTGGCCATGTTGGCCCTTATACTTTATTTCCGCTGCACAACTTATATTTCCGCTGCATGTATGGATGATTATTATTTTTAAATATAAGTATCCCGGACTTGGTCGTTTAAAATTATTTTATACCCTTAGCCTTGCATCTTTCAAATGAGCTCGAATGAAGTCGTGTCTTGCTTGGGAGGTGTGGCGGTGACATCCCGGCCTGGGTTATCAATACCCGAGAATTTTGCAACATAAAACAATAATTAAATAAATAAACAATAAATAAAATAAATACCATAAATAAATAAATTCAGCAAATAAATAAATAAATAAAGATAAGGAAATGAGAAATGAAATTTAACTTAAAAAGGAATTAAAGGAATTTAATTAAAGAAAGATAAATAAATTGCACACCGAAACCCGACACCAATGAACTCGAGAATTCGAGTCCAAACATGCATTTAGACCCGAGTAAAAATTTAGAGAGGAAATAAAAACCCGGAGATACCCCAGAAATGGGAATCCGGGAGCATAGAGGGATAGAAGTCCGAAAGAGAGGAGGAAAGGCACGACGGATCGCACGACCCGCCCGGCCCGAAGTCCAGGCAAGTGCCGCGAGGTGGCCGCGCGGTCAATAGGGAAATGGCGCGCCACGACCGCGCCACGCGATAGATTCGCCGGTTGCGAGATTCACTCGCCCGAATCCGGATTTTCCGACTTCGGTTGAACAACTTTCGGCTCAAGACTACCCAAGGCCAACCTTGGACGTCCCTAGGTCGTGCCTAACTATAAATAACACCTCTTGGAAGCCCCGAACACTTTTCAAAACCCTACGATACTCTCTATACACAAAACCCTAGATCCGGAAGTCATCGGAGGCACCAAAACCAAGCCGGAGACTGTTTGGACGAATTCGGAAGTCTTTCAACGTCGTGGTAAGTCTGATCCATTCATCCATCTCGTTTTTAATTCAAAAACGAAACCCTAACTCTCTTCTTTTCTTCTCTACACCCCGAATCGGATCTAGAACGAAGAACCCGACGAACGGAGAGGATAAACGGTAGACTGGAAGCCACGCCTCCGAAATCGACGATCCCGGACGACTACAAATTTGTAAGTTGACACTTACATGGTTTGGGGAGTAATTAAAACACGTAAAACTAAAAGCTTAATCGAAACTTTCGTAAATCTGTCAACATGTGATTTCTACCGGCGCAACGAATTTGTCTAATTTTTCCAAACTCTTAAAAGTCTTCAAACGAAAAAACTTAAAACACAAAAAACGTTCCTAAGGCTTAGATCTATCTCTTGTAAAATTTTCAGAATGTTTCGTGATGATTTGATATATTAAATCCACCCGAAACCGAACTGCTGAAATTTGAATCTTGATTTTCTTGACAGAACTTAGGTTTGAACTTGATGACATTTTTTACATTAGTTTTAAGCCAATTTAGATCTTTAGCCGAACATGAAAGTTGTAGAAAAATGTCTTAAGAAGGTCTCTGTAAAATGTCGTTAATTTTGGAGTTGATTTGCTATAGTAGATCTTGATAATCTTGAACTGTTGTACACGAAATTCGGACAGATTAATGATATGACGAAAATTTATGTTTTTGACCTGTTTCGGTATCTCGGATTGAAAATGTTAAAACACGAAAGTTGTTCATCTCGATGTTTCCGAGTAAGTGGTAAATTTTCAGAATTTTTGGACTTAAATCCGATTTTAAATTAATTTTAGAGTAAACAGTGGTTTACCGGAGTCAAATCTTGAAATCTTGTTGAAACAATGGAATTAGCCTTTAGGGTTGAAACGAGTAGAAATCTTTTCTTAATAAATGTAGTGAAACCAAAAAATTTTGAAATAAATCCCCTTACAAACTTGATAAATTAAAATTAGGGGTGAGTGCTCTGCAGGGTGCCCCCTAACTGCTTCACTTCGTGCCTTTATGGACGATGGTGACCCCGCGCGAAAATTGAGATATGATATTACCAAAACGGCATGAGATATATGGCCTACACTCTCGTGAATATCCATATGGGTTTCCCGAGGCTCCGGAGTGGTACTGGGTATGGCAGATACGACTGCGGCCGCCGGTTTCCGGCTAAACTTGTTGATATCGCGATGCAATCGTGAAACACTTGAAATTACTAAATCGGGGATGTAATGGGGAATTAAAATTAAATGGGATTATTTATAGTTGTCGTTTAAATTGTTAAATGCTTTGTTAAATTAATTATGGCTTTCATTTTAAATTGTGCTAAATGTATTGTTGATTAATGCCATGAAATATTATGCAAATTGGTTAAATATTTAAATTGAATTATTTATGGTATTATCATGTTTTTATGTAAATATTAAATTAATGGCTTTTAAACCCTACGATCATGCATGTGTTAACTTACTCAGCAAGTTGTGCTGACCAAACCGTTTATTTTTCCTTTTTCCTTCCAGAGTATGTGGAACAAACATGAGCACGTTCATGCATGGGGCGACTTATATTTTGCGAAACTTATTATTTTAAATTCTTGCATTAGACTATAGAATAAACGGGCCTGTTTAACCCGTATTTTGACCATGTCGGTCTTATTTACATTTCCGCTGCAATATTATACTTAAATATTATTTCCGCTGCATTATGATATTATTATTTTTGAGACTATATTGTATGGGCTGTTTGCAAATGTTTTAAATATTTTTAAATACTGAAATATCTAGCCTTGCATCTCTTTAGTAAGCCAGAGAAACCGTGTCTTACTAGGGAGGTGTGGCGGTGACATCCCGACCTGGGTGACAAAAAATCGGGGTGTTACAAGTTGGTATCAAAGCCCGGCTATTTTTAAACTATTATTTTTAAACTACTATTAATATTTTGACTATTATTTTAAATTTTAATGTATTATTTCCATGGAAAAATTTTTATTTTAAAATCCATGAAAAATATATATATATAGTGCATGAACTATTTTTGGGGGGAAATCATCATTTGCATTGCATATTGCATCTCTTTTATGAACTTAGAATCTTGGCGAATTTTAACTTAGAATCTTGGCGAAGTTTAACCTAGAATCTTGGCGAGTATTAACCTAGATCTTTTGCTTGCGCTAGATGGCTAGTCAAGATATGATGAACTTGATGATCAAAATGATGAACGTTCACCTTGATTCTCAACAAACCATAGAACAAATGAAAAATCGTATGGCTCACTTGGAGGCAAATCTGCACCACATGGGCAACTTAAGAGAGGCGGATCACTACCGCATAACCAACTCGAACGCGTAAGTCCAAACCCTCACTACGCAAAACCTAATCCTGAAGGAACACATCGATGCTCATGGACAAGACTTGAACACTATCTTTGACGATCTACTGCCGCCAAGTTCGGAAGAGGAAGACCCGGAGGAGGATCCCGCTACCCCACCGGAGGACTTCTTGAGACGCTAGGGATTCTATTTATAGTAGATACTATTTTGCTAGGAAAATATTTCTACTTTTGTATACATTCCCGCTTGTACTAAAATTTCGTTTAAGGAAATAAAATGCCCGATTTATTTATAATAAATAAAAAAAATCGAAATAAAATAAAATAAAATAAAACCCAGAAGCGTACGACGCTTCTTAGTTCGATCGAGCACCACGTGCGAAATTACAAAACCCATACACATTTATAGAAATTGTTTAGACTATATGCTAATTTCGCAAGTCCTAATCCACCCTATTTGTACCAGAATGGCACCCAGAGGAAGAGGAAGAACTCAAACCGCTCACCAAACCACGACTGAAACACCTCCGAATGTCACGGAACCGGCTCAACCTGTAGAGGAACAACCCCAAAGTGCGCAGGATGCCCCCGCACCGAACAATGTGGGCGATCGTCTTCGGACGATAGAAGAGGTTTGGTTGCGCTAGGGAAAGCGCAATTCAATCAATGGCAAGCTGCGGCGGTACCTCCGCCACAGGCTCGCCCTAACTACTTGGCAATGGTGAATCCTTACCAGCCGCCCCACTACGCTGGTGAGGAGGATCCAGCTAAACTGGAGGAGTGGATCCGAACCTTCGACAAGCTGCTGGGAGCAGTCAAATGTCCGGAAGGGGAGAGAGTGCACGTCGCTTCGTACTACTTGGGAGGCGAAGCGGACGACTGGTGGCAGGCGATGATAATGGCCAAAATTGTCCATTATTTCCAATCCATTTCCGTGTCTGAGACGGACATTTTGATCGTATTCCCATCTTATTTTAATGAGAAAGCAGTTGAATTCGACAGATTGATGCAAGTTTGTAAGAATAATGAGCTGGTAATGAAAGACACAAAAATATGCAATTTTAATTGCATTTGTGTTAGAAAAATCCAAAAACATGAAAAAAGGAAAAAGAAAAGAAAAATGAATGAAAAGATGGGCAAAAGAATAAAATAGCCCACGAAAATCAAAAAGATGGGAAAAAGAATGAAAATCCCACAAATTGAAATTTTGGTTAAGTGTTGAAGATCAATTCGGTATATACGCAATTCGACCTAAACCGAATTGCTTATTAGACCGAATTGCTGAAGAGAAGAAGAGAAAGAGAAGTGTTGAAGAAGGAAAGAACAACCAATTCGGTCTGTGGCAATTCGGTCTAAACCGAATTGACCCCTAGACCGAATTGCACTTTGGAAAGAAGAAGACCCTGAGCAGAAAAGAAGAGGAGGAGTTCGATATTATGCAATTCGGTCTACACCGAATTGAGTGCATAGATCGAATTGCCTCAAAACAAAAAGCCAAGCAGGAGCCATCTTCAATTCGACAAGGCCAATTCGATCTACCCATAGACCGAATCACCACATTTCATGCTCAAGATCAAGGAGAAAGACCTCATGTCACCAATTCGGTCTAAACCGAACTACTTGAGGAGACCGAACCATATTTGAAATTGCAGCTTTGAGCACGTGAGACATGCATGGCACTGTGGATGGGCCCTGATGGGCCTAGGGTTCTGAGAAGAAGTATAAAAGCTGACTTTCCTCAACACAAGAAAAAAATTCCAAATCCGAACACTAAGATTTGGACAATTGCTGGGAGACAAAAAGAGGAGCAGGAGGTTCTCCACCTCTTAAGGGTTAGGTAGGTAGTTTAGTTAGTTAGTTTATTTTTCATGCTTGTAGTGTAGTTTTAATGCTTTTGATCTTAGTTTAATTTCATAGAAGCTTGTCACTACCTTTAGTGTAGCCATTACCATAAACTTTAAATGCTTTGTAGTTATAATGAACCCTACCTTCAAGCTAACGATGGTTTTAGGGTTAGTTGTTGCTTTCAAGTGTCAATACAAGAAAGAATCCAGAAATGGGTTTTTATTTCAAGTGTTTGGCACTTATTTAATGCTTTCCTTAGCAATAAATGTTAGAATGTTTGTTTGTTTCAACTAGGCTATATTTATATGTCCTAGTTGACTTACATTCTCAATAAATGCATGTTTAGTGGGTTTTTGGCTTGTTCTTACACCTTAGTGATTCAAATGAGTGTTTTTAGGTTTTAGATGATTTTAGGCTTGTTAGAATTTATTCCTAGGTTTATTCGGTTGCTGTTTTATTCTCTTTATGTTAGCTTATTGTTGCCTTAGATAATGTAGGTGTTCTTATTTTTATGCGTGTGTTCTTATTAATCTTAGATGTTTAGGTCTTTGATCTTTGATTGCTTGTTTGTAGAAATAAGGTTTGTTTCATGTCAATACCTGCTAGCCACGTAACCTACTATGCCTATTTTCCTTAAAACACTCATTAGTGTGGCTGTGAGGTGACATTGATGTGAAATGAAGGATTTGGTAAATCTTATTCATCATGAACCACACAATGTAAACCGAATCTGCACTTATGAGTTAAAAATATCTTTTATGTGAGAATAGACATGAAATTCGAATTGAGGCAATTCGGTCTAGACCGAATTGCCCATGAAATGGAATTGCATGGCAAAAAATATTTGTTGAATGCCTTATCTGAAAATTTATATGCAATTCGATCTAGGTAATTCGGTCTATACCGAATTGCCCATGAGACCGAATTACATAGCAAAAATTGTTCTCATATGGTGCACAAGCAATTCGGTCTGTGCGAATTCGAAATTGACCGAATTCCTCCCATAGATCGAATTGACCTTGTACACCATATTGTATGCATTCCATCCCTTCATGCCTTAGTTTATTTTATGTCTTACCAATTCGAATTGCCAATTCGGTCTAGACCGAATTCAATTGGTAATTCGAATTTCCCTCTTTTTGGGGTAAATGCCTTAGCCAAATTTGAGTGAAGTAATGACTTCATCAATTCGAATTGTCCAATTCGGTTTAGACCGAATTGCTTTGACAATTCGAATTAGAGGATGCTTCATGACTTTACAAGGATTAATTGGGTACGGTGTTACTTCATACCTCATGCATCCTCAATTCGGTCTAATTTGCATTTTGCCCAATAGACCGAATTGCTTTCCTCCTTCTACTTTCAAAACTCCAAAAACATTTTATTACTTGAGTTGTGTAAGTTGCATGGGTATATTGGGCCTAGGCCTATTACACCTAATTTTATCCATTACACATCTCACCCATTAGTGTCTTAATTATTGTGTGATTAACACTCACACAATACCAAAAACATTTTCTTAATTTTATTTATTTTCTCTTTCATTGTGTGTATGAACAACTAGTAAGAAATATATCAGACTAATGTTGGCGGGTATTCCCACATGGATAAACTAGCTCGTAATCTGAATATTAATTATTAGTTGTTATTTTGCATGGTCCGGATAGTGGTCGGTGGAAGCCTTGGCGGTTCGTCCATCCGGGATTATAATAGCTGCTCAGCTGACTCCTATCTGGATACAGTTTTCTTTTCTTTATCTTAATTTCAACCTGAATTTCGTGCTACAGTACTGTTAGATAGTGTCGATCAACACTGTTATAGCATTACTGTAGTAAGAAAACGTGTAGGTTTTTCCTCACTCATAGACAGTAGGACTCTCGATGATAACGATCACTGTCATTAAGGGATCCCTACTGTCTAACAATCTTTCCATCTGGAATACTTGGGAACCGGATAGCAGATGTTTGCTGTCCGGATAACCCCAATTATTTCTGGCACTCTTTTTAGCCAATTTCTTCTTATCTCAGGCTAACCCACCTTTGTGTATCAAGTTCTGTCTAACCCCACCATATATTTTGGGGTATTTTATTTTATTTCTCATATACATGTATGCATGATAGTATTATGTAGATATTGTGGTCTATTATATTTTGGGAGATCCTTCTCCTTGGAGATAGAAGTCTTGTTTAAATCAGATGCTGCATAATAAATTTCCACAAAAATCACTTTATAAAATCCGGATCTAAGTAAGGGATAAATCGACAGTTATGACTAACTCATATTCTACTGGGGGTTGATTTTGAGAAACTTAGAAGCAGAGTCAGCGATTAGGTCTCTCCTAGACTGAAAGGATCTGTGTTTTAATTGAGAGTTTAGTGCCTGTTTAGGGAATGATTTTCAAATATTAATTGGCTTCTCAAAATTACTGTGTGTTGGGAATCTTTTATTCAGTATTGTATCGAATCAGTGTCCACTTGGATTCAGATAAGATGTGATAAATAATATTAGAGGAACAACATATAGGCCTTGGTTAGTTTCTAAGGTAGGGTTGAGTATTCTTTCAACTACTGTCTTCTCCCACCAAAGCCTAAAATTGAGTCTTGAGTGAGTACATTCGGAATAGATCTTCATAGGTCTGTTCCACTCATGTTTGTATCTCGTAACCAACCGGATGTTATAAGCCCTGTGGCTTACTAATATTTGGGAAGTTCTAAATCTGCATCTGGTCACCAAGACTAGGGGCTCTTTTATACTAACGGAATGAGATGACTTTTAAGACTTCCGAGTGATAGGTTTTTAAATACTTTCTTTACTGCTTTCTTTATCGCTTTCTTTAAAATGCTTTCATAGAAGCCACTCGGAAGAATTAGATGTTGGCCGCCGGTTGTAAGGTTTAAGAGTTATGGATTAGTTCGGGATTAGATTTGGACTTTGGGTGTGACAAGGGAGATGATGGGAGTACTTTGCATATCAACTAATGATATGTTAGGTGTTGCTTGTCCACCACAGATGAATAACATGCCTCTACATGGCCATGTGAGGGCAGTTGTGAGTCTGTGGTATCTTAGATTTTGCTGTCTTAAGAGCATGCAACTTCTGACTGTAAGTACCTGTCTGTTAAAGGGAACATAGTCTAGAAAGCATGAAATTTAGCTAACTGATGAATCATCCCAAACAAAGATCTGTGTATTAAAATGGAAGTTTAATTGTGTCTCATCTGAATCTTGTCCAATTTTTATTATTTCCTTCCTGTCCCTTCTGTCACATTTTAAATCTGCTTTCGTAGAATAATTTTACCTGCTTTCTTAGCATAATTCTTATTGCTTTCTTAGAATAGATTTAATCGCTTTTTAGACTAATTTAATCCGCTTTGTAGAATAACTTTACTGCTTTCATAATCTAATTTAAATTATGTCAAGTAGTTGTTAGATACCATTGCAAAACTTGAATCGAGTAACCGAGTGGAAAATCTTAGTAAACGATGTGGGCCCTGCTTCTATCGCACATCCTCCAGTGAACGATCCGGTCTTACTATAAATTAATGCAATTTTTGACACCGTGCGCTTTCGGGGGCACAGTTTCTTAACACGAGTAATAAAAACGTGACAACCTATAAATATATATCCCTAATCCCAACTCCATCTTCATAAATTGGTTTCATTAAATAAAATTGAAAACCAGGATTATTATGTTTCAGAAAATACTCATGTAGTGGGAACTTGTCAAAAGTTTCATGGCAAGGATCTTCAAGGCAGGAAATTGTCAAAAGTTTCATGCCGGGGAGGTACAGCGCCGTTTGAAATCAAAGTTTCCCACATGAGTAATAAAAAGTGAAATATATCCTTAAACCCCTTTCCCATGAATCATAACTCTTTTCTTTTAATAAATTCAAACTTGGGATATTTTAGAAAAAGCTCGTGTTGACGAAATTGTCAAAAGTTTCATGGCGCCATTGCCGGGGAGGATGCAGCGCCGTTTATTAAGAGAACTACACTCCTGATTTACTCATAGATAGTTTTTGTATATATTCTTGAACCATTACTAACCTGTGGGTTGTGCAGGTGCTGTCAAATCTTGATACAAACTGCTTATGCAAAGAAGAATGGCCACATTGCCTGAGCTACCGTTTGATCTAGAAATAGAAAGGACCGCTCGCCAACTGAGGGCGCAAGCCAGACGAAGGAAAGAGCAGGAAGCCCGGACTCGTACCTCACCCGAAACCACAAGCAGTGAAATATCCGATATGGCAGAGAACCAGGACATTCCCCCGATCTTACCAATAGACCAACCACCCAATAATCCTGGTAATGGAGCTGATGGGGGTATGGTAGAACACCCGAATCGTGCCAACGAGGAGGAAAATCTACCTAATCCAAATCAGCAACAGTATCAGCAGTTCCACCTACAACCACCACCCCCTAACCAATATAACCAACAAAACCAAAATATACCAAACCAGCAATACCAAAATCAAGCCTTCAATCAGGACCAGTTCCAAAACAACCCTCATGATCCCGATAATATTTTCCAACAGAATCCCAACTATCACCAGCAGTATCAAAACCAAGCAGAGCAAGGAAATCAACAGCAGCAAGCAGCATCTGATTTTATGCAGCCCATCGTGGAGCCCTATCTGGATAGGCCTGGGAGAGCACAATTTCCTGCACGCAATTTTGACCTCAAACCGGCACTCATCAACCTGGTGCAAAACAACCAATTTTGCGGTGCAAATCATGAGGATCCCCATGATCATCTCCAAACCTTCCTGGAGCTGTGCGACACAATCAAAAATCAGGGAGTCTCACCTGATGCTATAAGACTAATGTTGTTTCCCTTTTCTTTGTGGTGCCAGGGATTGGTATAAATCATTGCCCATAAATCAGAGGAGTACCTGGGCAGATTTGGTGAGGAGTTTTCTGTTAAAGTATTTTCCTGAATCTAAGATAGACGAGGGACGAGAGAAAATTGGAGAGTTCAAGATGAAGCCGGACGAGTCATTGTACGACGCAAAGGAGAGGTTCGCCAGCCTCTTGAGGCGATGCCCCCAACACGGATATCAACCGTGGGAGCAACTGAGGAAATTCTATGGAGGACTCACCCATCCATGGAGAATGATGTTGGACGCTACAGGTGGGAGACATTTACTCCATTTGCCCATGGATCAAGCCTGGGAAAAGATTGAGACAATGTCTGTCAATAGATCTGTATTGAACAGCAGTGACAAGAAGGCGGACCCTCCTAGAAAAGTTTTTGCTGTGAGTGAAGGAAAAACGGATTTTGAAAAATTGCAGGAACATGTAGCTGCGATACAGCTAGGATAGGAGAAAGGAAAGGGAGCAGGTACTTCTCAGGCAGGAGCCTCATCTAGCCAAGTGCAAGCACAACAATCGAGAGCAATTTGTGGGCTATGTCAAGGACCACATCCAACTGACACATGCCAACAACTAGCTACCGAAAGCTGCAATTACGCAGGGAACTACCAGAACTGCCACCCCAACCTCTCTTATTCCAACAACAATGCACTCAATGCGCATTTGTTGACACAGCCAAACCAGCCTAACCAGTTCGCAAACCAGAACCTTCAGCAGAACTTCAGGCCTCAGAACCAAGGATTCATTCAGCAGAGAGTTCAGAACTTCCAGAATCAGAATCAGCACTTTCAACCCCATATCCAACAGAGGCCCAACCAAAACCAAGGCCAGAATTTCCAAAACTTCCAAGCCCAACCTGATCAGAATCAGCAATATAACCAAAAGCCACTATCTCGCCTGGAGAATTTGATGACTGAGTTTATTTCCAATCAAAGGGAGATAAACCAGCAATTACAGTCATCAATCAAAAATGTGGAGACGCAGGTCACCCAATTGGCTTAGGAATTGCAGAACAGAGGGAAAGGAACACTGCCGAGCAGCACTGAAGCCAACCCGCAATGCAAGGCAATCACATTGCGGGAAGGCAAGACCCTGAAGGGAAATGTTGGATCTGCAAAGAAGAAAGCTATGAAAGTAAAGGTTTCATTAGAGGTGGAAAAGGAAAAGGAAAAGGTTGAAGGAGATGAAAGTGTGAGCTGGTAAAGGATAAATCAGATACAGCTAACTCGCAGGCTGAAGCTGCAAATGAAGCTGAAAAGGGTATGGGTGAAGGTACAACTTCCTTCTCTTTACCACCAAAAATTGATAATAATAAGTACATGCCAAGGGTGCCGTACCCTGCACGTCTTAAAAATAAGGAACATGACCTTAAATTCAAGAAATTTCTAGAACGGTTAAAGTCTGTAGAGATAACCATTCCTTTCATGGAAATGATTTCAGAAATACCCACCTATGCTAAGTTCTTGAAAGAATTGATTTCAGGGAAAAGGCAGGTAGAGCAGGAGGAGGTGATCATTCTCAACAGCACATGCAGTGCCATAGTTCAGAGGAAGCTGCCCGAAAAGAAAGAGGACCCTGGATGTTGCATGCTACCAGTACAGATTGGAAAGGCCAAAGTGAGCATGGGGTTATGTGATCTAGGATCCAGCATCAACGTGATGCCTCTAGCCATGGCAATTCGCCTAAGGCTCGGAGAGATCGAACCGTTCAAGATGAAACTGCAACTGGCAGACAGATCAATCACTAAGCCCGTAGGAATCCTCAAGGATGTGGTAGTCAAGACCGGTCAAGTCCTTTTCCCGGGTGACTTCATCATCCTTGACATTGAAGAGGACTCTGAAATGCCACTTATCCTGGGACGCCCGTTTTTGGCCACTGGCGGTGCACTGATTGATGCCACATCTGGAAGAGTCACATGAGGGTGGACAATCGAGAAATCTCTTTTGACATGGAGGAGCTGCAGAAATTTCCGAATGAGGGATCTGGTTCCATGTTTGATGTAATAGAAAGTAGGTTTGAGGATGAGAGCATAGACTCTATGACTGTGATGACGGAAAAAGTTTCAAAACAGATACTGACGCCTGGAGGTGCTGAGCAACAAAGAAGCTGCAACGCTGTTCACTTCGAAGATCCTATCACTGGGTATCTTGAACAGTTTGACGGTGTTGAATTCACTCCGGAGGAGGAAGAGAGCACTACGGAAGAGGAAGTGGACCCTGTACTGACACAGGGTCCTGAAGGTAAATCTGATATTTCACCCCCAACCATTTCTCGCAAATTATTGCCTTCCGTTGAATGTCCGCCAGAGCTTGAACTTAAAATACTTCCGGATCATCTTAAGTACGTTTTTCTCGCTGAACATAAAAGATTACCGGTAATTGTGTCAGCCAAGCTGACACAAGAACAAGAAAAAGCTCTGGTAGACATTCTAAAGATATATGTACATGCAATTGGATGGACCATTTCTGATATAAAAGGAATAAGCCCCTCTGTTTGCATGCACAGAATTTTAATGGAAGAGGAGTACAAGCCCTCTAGGCAACCACAAATGCGTCTGAACCCCCATATGCAAGAAGTGGTAAGGAAAGAAGTTATCAAGCTCTTAGATGCTGGTATCATCTATCCTATATCTGACAGCAAATGGGTTAGCCCAGTGCAGATAGTACCTAAGCGTGGGGGGATGTGCATAATGACTAATGAGCAAGGAGAAGAAGTGGCGACACGTCCAGTAACCGGTTGGAGAGTCTGCATCGACTACCGGAAGCTTAACACCGCTACGCGGAAGGATCATTTTCCCTTGCCATTCATTGATCAGATGCTGGAGAGGTTGGCCGGGAGGGAGTACTACTGCTTTTTGGATGGGTACTCTGGTTTCAATCAGATTGTAATAGCTAGTGAAGATCATGATAAGACCACTTTCACGTGCCCGTATGGAACTTTTGCGTACAGGCGCATGCCTTTTGGACTTTGCAATGCGCCTGCCACTTTTCAGCGATGTATGATGTCTATCTTCTCAAAATTTATCGAAAAATGCATTGAAGTTTTCATGGATGACTTCTCTGTGTATGGAGATACTTTTGATGAATGTTTGACAAATCTTGCAAAAATTTTAAAAAATGCGAGGACACTAACCTAGTTTTAAACTGGGAAAAGTGCCATTTCATGGTCACCGAAGGAATAGTGTTGGGTCACCGCATCTCGCGCGCTGGCATCGAAGTCGATAGGGCCAAAGTCTCAGTCATATCCAACCTTCCATTACCAAACTCAATAAAAGCAGTTAGGAGTTTCTTAGGGCATGTCGGTTTTTTTTCTAAAATTGCCAAGCCGCTCACTAATTTGCTTTGTAAAGAAAATTCTTTCGTCATAAGTGAAGCGTGTGTTCAAGCCTTTGACACACTCAAGAAGATGTTGATTTCTGCTCCAATAGTGCAACCACCCGATTGGTCAATGCCTTTCGAGGTCATGTGCGATGCAAGTGATCTCGCCGTGGGTGCAGTCCTTGGGCAACATAAGGAAGGAAGGCACTGCGTGATTCATTACGCCAGCCACGCCCTGACTGAAGCCCAAGTCAATTACACCACCACGGAGAAAGAGATGTATGTTGTGGTTTTCGCGTTTGATAAATTCAGAGAATACCTCATTGGTACGAAAACCATAGTATACACCGATCACTCTGCAGTGAGATACTTGTTCAGCAAACAAGACGCCAAACCTCGATTAATCAGTTGGGTACTTTTGTTGCAGGAATTTGACATCATAATAAAAGATAGAAAAGGCAGAGACAATGGTGCTGCTGACCATTTGTCTCGATTAGAAAATGATAAAAATGAGATAGCCATCAATGAAAATTTTCCGGACGAGCAACTGTTTGCCTTGCACCTTCATGATCAAGCTTGTCCATGGTTCTCCGACATTGCTAACTTTTTAGCATGTGGAATAACCCCACCATTCCAGAGCAAGAAACAAAAAGCAAGGTTCAACCAAGATGTAGTTAACTACTTCTGGGAAGATCCTTATCTCTTTAATCATTGTGCAGATTCGATTATTAGACGTTGTGTAACAGAGCACGAGGCTTATCAAATCGCTAAAAAATGTCATGAATTGGAATATGGAGGTCACCATGGCCCCACTCGAACAGCTCACAAGGTGCTCGAGTGTGGTTTCTATTGGCCTACCATTTACGAGGATTGCAAGGCGTTTGTTAAGGCTTGCGACAGATGCCAAAGATTAGGGAATATCTCCAAGAGGGATGAAATACCGCAAAAAGGAATTCTCATCCTTGAGATTTTCGATGTATGGGGTATTGACTTCATGGGACCATTCCCGACATCTGATGGGAATCACTACATCTTGGTAGTTGTCGATTACGTGTCCAAGTGGGTCGAGGCGGTTGCGCTGCCAACCAACGATGGTCACCAAGTCATCAAATTTTTGAAAAAATAACATTTTCAATAGATTTGGTGTACCTAGGGTAATCATATCTGATGGAGGAACCCATTTTGTCAACAAAGCTTTTACAAATCCCATGAGCAGAAGTGGGATTCTCCACAAGATCGGCACGCCTTATCATCCCCAAACCAGTGGCCAAGTCGAGGTATCTAACCGCGAAATCAAACACATACTCGAAGCCACTGTCGGGATAACCCGCAAAGACTGGTCACGTAAACTCAATGATGCTCTATGGGCATACCGCACTGCATTTAAGACTCCCATTAGGATGTCCCCATACAGGCTTGTCTTTGGAAAAGCCTGTCATTTGCCTGTAGAACTAGAGCACAAGGCTTACTGGGCCGTAAAAACGCTTAATTTTGACCCACGAGTTGCTCAGAGTAAGCGCAAGTTGGACCTCAATAAAATTGAGGGAATACGTGCGCAAGCTTATGAAAGCTTGAGGATTTACAAAGAGCGGACCCAGAAGTTACACGATCGCCGTATAAAGTCTAAACACTTCTATGTTGGCCAAAATGTCTTGTTATTAAATTCTAGGTTAAAGCTGTTCCCCGGAAAGCTTAAATCCAGATGGGAAGGGCCATACGAAGTGGTGCACGTGTTTGAAAGTGGAGCTGTCAGGATTCGAACTGACAAAGGAGAACCGGTGGTGAATGGACACAGATTGAAGGAGTATCTAGGGCAGTTCGACCCCGAAAAAGAAGTCCAAATGACATCAGAGCCGGCCTGTACTCAATAAATATATAAATATTATATAATTAGTTATTACATATTTATTCGTCTCGAATGATAAGTATCCAAAAATCAACTAAACATTTAGAGTACTAAGACTCTAAATGTGAGGATGTTGATATTTGGAGAAAATTTAATAACTTTCTTATGTTTGCCTTGCAGGAATTCATGGAACCAACAAAAGAAGGATAAAGCTCCAAAAACCAGGTTCCGGGTTGGATTAATACTACATTTAATGGAAAGTAATTTCGGAATTTAGAGAAATCTAAAATCCGGAATAAATCCATAAAACGAGGGTGTTAATCCAACCTAATTTATGCAAGCAATTTATAATAGAGTAATACTTCTGTTTAAATGTGTGTTTTTGGTATGTTTTTTCTTAAGAAAATCTATAATTTCAGAAAATTGGAAATTTTGAAAATTCTCAAAATATTTCTAAGTGTTGATTATGATCTTTTTTTTTTATCTCAAACCAATTCGGTCTATATCGAATTGTTTGAAACAGATCACAATGGAGGTGTACCTTGGGAATTTTAACCAATTCGATCTCCAAGTCAATTCGGTCTGGACCGAATTGGCCTAAGAGACCGAATTGGCCTCCTAAGACACATGCTCCATCCTTGTGTAAATTTGGCCATGTAACAATTCGGTCTATAGCAATTCGGTCTAGACCGAATTGATTTTGAATAGATCGAATTGATCTACAAAAGGCATTTGTGATTCCTTAGTTTTATTTATGCAAGTGAGCAATTCGATCTATTGAGCAATTCGGTCTATATAGACCGAATTGCCTTGCAAACAGCATCCCCCATTATTTTTCCTAAGTAACCAGATTCGGTCTTCTTGCTGTAATTCGGTCTCTAGACCAATTCGGTCTAGACCGAATTGACTTCAAAAGTCCACATTGCAGCAAGTGTCTGTTTGTTTCCCCTTGCAATTCGGTCTCTATGCCAATTCGGTCTAGACCGAATTGGCCTAAGAGACCGAATCTCTCACAAACACTTGGAAACCACAATCAATTCGGTCTTGACCGAATTGATGGTTCGGTCTCCAATAGATCGAATTAGCCCACTTTCCTAACCCTATATACTCCCTTTTTCCCCCTCTTTTCCCTCACTTTCACCCTCCACACTTCGATATTTCCCCGAATCCTCTCTCGCGAACTTCGTCTTCCTCGCGAAACCAGAGCTCCTACCCACGTTTTACTCCGACTAAAGTTCTTAAGAATGGCGTCTTCTTCGTCTAATCTCACTGAGAGTATCGGGTAAGTGTCCTGTTTTCGATTTCGCACTCCCATTTTCACGATTTCAGTTTTGGTTTTTCCTTGTTTTTGCGAAATCGGTAATGGGGAGGGGAATGACGCATGTTTTCGTGTTAGGCATGGTCGGGAAGTGGCCGGAATGGTTTGGGTGTGGTCGGAAATAGGATAGGACAGGGTAATGGGAACTAGGGTTTTTCGTCCTTGAGTTCGAACCGCCATTGTTGCTGTTCGAGTTTTCTGTGGTGTAGGGATGCTCCTTTTTGAAAATTTTGGGCTTCAAAACCCACAAAAATCTGATCTTTGTTGATATTGTGAATATTTGTTGCCATTATTTTAATTTTGCATATCCTGTGTTGTTCCTGTGTTGTTTGTTTGTTTTCTGCAAATATGAAAATGGGAAAACACAATGGTTTATTTGTCCCCTGAAATCACTGTGTTATTTTACTGGTTATTTGATAATGTTGTTGGATATGCATGTCGATGATGTTGCCGAATCTATGTTTTTGAAGCATGATTTATTGGCAAAGTTTTGCATGACACTGGTTATGAATGGACTATTCTCATATGTTGTTTTGTGGTTTGCATGTACTGTATTATGCATCCCTCTTAATAAATGCTCCTGTGGGGTACCTGTTACCACCACTTGCAAACTCAACTGAAAAAGTTGATGTTTGCATATACTGGAAACATGGTATTGCAGAGGAAACCATGCCAAAATTTTTCCAACAAGTATTTTCCAAACACTATTGGCATGGCACTTTTTGTCTAAAAAGACAATAGTTGGCAGATTTTTGTTTTTCTTATTCAAGTGGTTGATATGTTTATTGTTGGGATATGTGGGGAATAAACAAGGGTAGCAACTTTGCTCACCCATTAATACCCATTTCCCAAAACAAAAACTCAAATGGGGGACCACTCACACCCTCAACTTCATTAAATAAACAAGTCAACACTTTCCATAAAATCCAAAAATGACCCTTTTGCATGTGTATGTTTGCTTCTATTTTTCATTCATTCTTTTCTCTTAGTCCATCACATTGTCCTAGTAATTGCATAACTCTTCTTATGTATTGGATTCTTCATTATTAAATATTCATCTTCCCTTTTTATATGCTTTTGATCACTTTTATAGTGATAAAAAAATATATGCTTTTCTTTTGTAGGCTCAATAGCCTATAAAAATCTTTCTTTTGGTCCTTTGACCATTCAAAAATCTTTAGACTATTTTTAGTCTAAGAAAAATTGGTAAGGGTCCAAGACCCTTACTTCTCTTATTTCCTTCACTTGTTAGTTGCAATAACAGTTAGATTTTATAATCTCACTCCCTGTCTTTTAATATGTGGTATAGCTCAATAAATTCAAGAAAAATCAATTAACTCACATTTAGAGCACAGCTCAAAATGTGAGGATGTTGATTTTTCAACTTGGATATTTTTATCAAAAAAAAAAAAAAAAAACTTGTTAAAAATAGTTTCAATATCTCTTCGCCAGGGACATCATCCTGCCAGGACCAGCTCTAGAACAAGACAAGCTCGAACTACTCGACCAGCTGATAATGGCCAAAATTGACCATTATTTTCAATCTATTTCCGTGTCTAAACAGGGGCATTTGATCGCATTCCGGTCTTATTTAAATAAGAAAGCAGTTGAATTTGACATATATATGCAAATTTGTATAAATAATAAGTTGGTATTGAAAAACACAAAAATATTGTTATTTTTATTAAATTTGTGTTAAAAAACCCAAAAACATGATAAAAATATTAAAAATCCCACACTTGATTAATTCTGGTTTGGTGGTATCTGTTCGATGGAACACGAGTCCATTACACGGAACGCAAGCCAAATAATCAATTGGAAGAAATATCTATACTTATACTTATATTTAAGTACTAGTAGTATTTATTTTGCTTATATATTTAATATATATATTATTAAAAAAAAAATCAATTAATTAAACTAATTGGTATTACAGGCGGGTCCCACAGGGTGGTAATTCACCCCAAATCGTCACCTACAAGTCTACAACACCATGTTTAACAATTGGAAATTGGAAGCATGTGAGCCTCACGTGACATGTCTTCTTCCCCAATTGAACAAACGGGAGTACAGCAGCATCAATTCCGGCAGCCACCAAATCCATTTCCGGCAGTGCCCCATCGTCGCCGGCCATCCCCTCCTCAGTCTGCTCGAGCACACCAACAGGCAACACCTCCTTCTCCAAGCAAATGGAAACTTGGAAATGGACAACAAAAAAATTCCGGCAGCCCCTACATCAACATCATCCTCCTGTCCAGATCCTTCAGCGCCGGCCGACGACCATCGTCTTCATCTCCATCTCGCCGGCCTACTACCTCCCTCTCCAGTCACCATCCCCAACTCCGATGAAGCTTCCGAGCTCCCCTCCCGTCGACAGCCCTCAAGTCTCCAACCACAACAGAAGCAGCCGGCAGCCACCACTTCATCTCCATCTCCGGCCAACACCATCTTCAAGCTCGCGGTCTCCATCTTCACCGCTGCTGCCTCCTCCTCCTCCGACCAGTAACCCTGCCACCATCTCCGGCGAAGGCCCAAGCCCGTGAGCTCTCCACTCCCGCTCCAGATCTGGCGTCTCCGGTCACCACTAGCAGTTTCAAACCCAGTAGAAGAGAGCAAAGAAAATAAGAGAGGAAAGATGGAAGAAGAAAACAGACCCAGAAGAGAAATGGGTGAAGAAAAAAAGAATAGAAGACAGAAAAACTGGAAACTAGAAATGAAGAAGAAAGAAAAGAGAAAATGAAGAAGAAGAACTGGAAATGAACGAGAGATTGAAGAATGAAGAGATTGGAAACTGGAATCGAAAACAAGGAAGAAAATAGGGAAAGAAGGGAGAGAGAGGAAAGAGAAAAAGAAGTGGAAGAAAAATAATACCTACGGCGCTATACTGTCAAGAGAAGGCATACGGCGCTATAGGCTATCCAAAAAGAGCTACGACACTGTACAAAAAGCTACCACGCTAAAGTATAGCGCCGTAAAAGAGGATAGCGTCGTAAATAGGGATAGCGCCGTCAGTTCAAAATTTGAATTCCCCATATGCTCAAAAGATTGGAGAGTCCCTGGACCGGAGGTCCCGAAGTGCAAAAAATTTTTGTCTTTTCCCCCTGAAATTCAAGACCCGCCCCTTCCCATCCAGTTTTTGGGCCTATTGGGCCTAGGGTTTTCTACCTCCCTATAAATAACTGTTATTCTCTCATTTAACAGTAGCTCCCATTTTTGAAACAGTACCCAGGTGCTGTTGGTGGGATGCTCGCAAAAATAAAAAATAGAGGAAACTGTTCTAGCTAGATAGCTAGTTTAGTTTAAATCTTTGCACTGTAGGTTTTATTTATGCACAGTATATTTTAGTTCCTCTTTATAGTAGCCATCTTTTTATTATTTTCAACTTTATAGTTTAGATCTTGTTCAAAAACTCAAATAATGGGTATTATTGGACCTTTTGTTATTTTCTACCATGTTATTGAAGGAAAATGCTTCCCAAAAATTCTGTCATGTGTTTTATTTTATTTTATTTAAAATTTCAGTTTAGGTTTATTCATGGATTTTAGGTTTTTCCATGTTTGTTTTGTGATTTGGTGTTTTAGTTAGATTTAATGATTCCTTGGTGAACAATACAAGAAAATGGTTCCAAAAAAACATAATATGGAGTTTATTCCATGGGTTGTTATTGTTTTATTTTCATTTTGGTCACTTGACCTATTCTTGAGTTTTAGTTAGGTTTTATTGCTTTCCTTGTTTAATAAATGCTCAAATACTTGACATTCATCCATTTTTAGATTTATTAGTGTAGTTAGATTTTATTTTTGCTTAGTGTTGGTTTTTATTCCCTTTTTATTTTTGTTTTTATTTTTTTATTTATTTTATTTTATTTTATTTTTAGTTTAGTTTAATAGATCTAAAATGTGGATGATATTATTGTATTTGTGCATATTCAAAAACTAAAATAGGGTTTTGCAATCGCATAGATTGCATTACCCGACCAACATTTTTGGGTTTGCAATCGCATAGATTGCATCACCCGAACAACAACATTCTGGGCTAGCTACGACGCTAACCGCCCTACGGCGCTATCCTTGGATAGCGTCGTAGGTGAGGTATAGCGCCGTAGTTATCCAGACTTAAACAAAAATTTGCCTTACGGCGCTAGATCAACGACGCTATCCTCGGATAGCGTCGTAATTTTTGTTCAGCGTCGTAGGACCCCAAAATACTTCATTTCTCATAAAAACCCACCTACGACGCTATACCTACGACGCTATCCTAGGATAGCGTCGTCATTTAGTGTATAGCGCCGTAGCATCCCTCCTTTTTCCAAAAACTTATTTCTTCCCCAACTTCTCAAACCACCTACGACGCTACACTTACGGCGCTATCCTAGTATAGCGCCGTACTTGATGTATAGCGTCGTACACACCCCTTTAACTCCAAAATTTCGCATCTCTTTCACCAACCCATGACGGCGCTATATCTACGGCGCTATCCTAGGATAGCGTCGTAAAATCCGCCTAGCGCCGTAATTGGCATTTTTGCCAAATTTTCCATTTCTCCATTTTCCTCATTTAATTAATTGAACCTTTATATTAATATTTTGAGGTTGAAATCCAATGATCTCAACCCATGATTAATTTGATATAAAGAACTTTGTTCAATTTTCCATTAAAAGACTTTTCTACAAAATAAAATAAAAATTAAACTCTAATGATATAAGTATATAATCCGGACTGTAATTAATTAATTAATTATGGAATGAGTGATTATTTAGACATAAAGAGTAATTATGGATTTAATTCCATACCCTTGCATGAGAAACCAATGTCTCTCATACAAGATGGCCCAAAAATATTTTCTTTTATTTATTTTGTCTTTATCTGTGTTGTGTGAAACAGCTAGTAAGAGATATAACAGACTAATGTTGGCGGGTATTCCCACACGGATAAACTAGCTCGTGGTCTGTATATTAATTACTAGATGTTATTTTGTATGGTCTGGATAGTGGTCGGTGGAAGCCTTGGCGGTTCGTCCATCCGGGATTATAATAGCTGCTCAGCTGATTCCTATCCGGATACAGTTTTCTTTTCTTTATTTTAATTTCAAACCTGAATTCAAGTTGTAGTATTATTAAATGATGTCGACCAACATTATTTGAGAATTATTACAGCAAGAAAATATGTGGGTTTTTCTTCCATTCACAGACAAAAGGGAGCTGAATGACGGTGGTCACCGTCACTTGGAATTCCTTTCTGTCTAAAAATCTTTCCATCTGGAATAATTGGGAACTGGATATCAGATGTTTGCAGTCCAGATCACCCCAGTTATTTCTGGCACTCTTTTTAGCCAAAATAAATGCCTCTCATCTCCGGCTATTTCATCTCTGTGTTTCACATTCTGTCTAAACCCACCTTGTATTTTGGGTTATTTAATTTTACACTTCTCATATAAAATTATGCATGATAATATTATGTAAATATTGTGGTCTAATTATTTTGGGATCCTTCCCTTGGACATAGGAGTCTTGATTTAAATCAGATGTCTCATAATAAATTTCCAACAAAAATTCCTTTATAAAATCCGGATCTAAGTAAGGGATAAATTCCACAGTTATGACTAATTCACATTCTACCGGGGGTTGATTTTGGGAAATTAGAAACAGAGTCAGCGATTAGGTCTCATCTAGACTGAAAGGATCTGTATTTTAATTGAGAGTTTAGTACCTGTTTAGGGAATGATTTTCAAATCCATTATTTTCCAAAATTGCTGTTTGTTGGGAATTTAAGATTAAATATTACACCGAGATGGGGTCCACTTGGACTCAAATACAGTGTAATAAATAATTTTAGAGGAACATCATCCAGGCCTTGGTTATTTTCTAAGATAGGGTTGAGTTTTCTTTCAACTGCTATCCTCTTCTGCCAGAGCCTATTTTTGAGTCCTGAGTGAGTGCATCCGGAACGAACTAATTTATAGTTCGTTTCATTAGTTTGTATCTCATAACCACCCGACGGGAAGTGAACACTGCGAGCG
The DNA here is from genome assembly GCA_030278955.1 of Hygrophila difformis. NCBI lineage: Eukaryota > Viridiplantae > Streptophyta > Magnoliopsida > Lamiales > Acanthaceae > Hygrophila > Hygrophila difformis. Next base: position 39,038,025 of record JAOANR010000009.1, on the reverse strand, counting down.
GTTCACCGAGAATAGGGAATTCTTGATCCACATCCGGTCATTCTGACTGGGGGCTTTCTTTTACTACCAGGGTCAGACTTTCAAAAACCTCCGAGTGATAGGATTTTAAATGCTTTCTTTACCGCTTTCGTTTACCGCTTTCTTTTAACTGCTTTCCCTAGAGGTCACTCGGTTGTATTGAGAGTTGCGTAACTACTACTAGGACTGAGAGTTAAGGGATAGTTCAGGGCTTGATTAGAATCTTAGGGTGTGACATGGGGGAATGATAGCGGTACTTGCCACTTCAATAAATGATTTGTCAGGTGTTGCTTGTCCACCACAGATGAATAACATGCCTCTACACGGCCGTGTAAGGGCAGTTGTAAGTCTGTGGTATCTTAGATTTTGCTGTCTTAAGAACATGTAAACTCTTACTGTAAGTACCTGTCTGTTAAAAGGGAACATGGTATAGAGAGCATGAGAGTTAGCTAACTGATGGATTATCCCAAGCTAAGATCTGCGTAACAAAATGGAAGTTTAACTGTGTTTCATCTGAATCTTGTCCAATCTTTCTTCTTTTCTTCCTGTCCCTTCTGTCATATTTTAAATCTGCTTTCTTAGAATAATCTTAATCGCTTTCTTAGATTGATTGTATTGCTTTCTTAGATTAAATTTAATTCGCTTTCTTGAATAGTTTTATCTACTTTATTTTAATTGCTTTCATAGCTTAGTTTAAATTCTGTCAAGTAGTCGATAGTCAAAACACAAACTTGAATCGAGTAACCGAGTGGAAAATCTTAGTAAATGACGTGGGCCCTGCTTCCATCGCACATCCTCCAGTGAACGATCCGGTACTTACTATAAATACTGCAATTTTTGACTCCGTGCGCTTTCGGGGGCACAGTTTCTTAACACGAGTAATAAAAACGTGACAACCTATAAATATATCCCTCATCCCAACTCCGCCTTCATAAATTGGTTTCATTAAATAAAATTGAAAACCAGGATTATGATTTTTCAGAAAATACTCATATAGTGGGGATGTATTTCATGGCAAGGATCTTCATGACATAAAACTATGATAAGTTTCATGATGCCAAACGCCGGGGATCTTCAGTGTGACAGACTGAAGGTCAAGATTGAATTATCTATCCCGGCTGCACCGTGAAAATTGTCAAAAGTTTCATGCCGGGGAGGTCCACAGCGCCGTTCGGAATCAAAGTTTCCCACATGAGTAACAAAAAGTGAACTATATCCTTAAACCCCTTCCCATGAATCATAATTCCTTTCATTTAATAAATTCAATCCTGATATATTTTATTGAAAAATACTCGTGTTAGTGAAATTTGTCAAAAGTTTCACCAGCCAATGGAACTTCTGGGATAAATCCTCTCCCGCATAGGAGAGGATGACCTCAAAAAGTTTTTCGCTGCCAGGAGGGTGTGCAAGAAGTTCAAGGCAGCTGGGGATCTCCCCATTGTGTACAAGAGATGCGAATTGGAAACCACAATCGTTAAGATGTGGGAGATAGGAGTCGAGGCGGAAAAGGAGGAACTCATGCAGAAGTGTGTCGATGCGGGCAACTACTACCTCCAGTTCGTGCCAGCCCTGCAAGCTTTTGGAGAAGGCAATGATGAAAGGGCTTGCGAACTACTGAAGCCAGGGATTGATGACAATCATAAGGCATCCATCTTTGTCCGAGGATTCATGCTACTTAGCAAGCTGGAGAAGGAACAGGTGGACCAGGGAATAGCAATGATCAACAGGATGGTGACGGACGAATCAGTCATGGCATACGTCGGCAACAACGTCTTTGCATGGCTGATGGAAAGTCTGGAGACCCCTGACTTGTTCATATTCCAAGGACCCAGGATCTACTGCCAGAAAGTGCTGGAGAATCAGGATGACGAGGGTGATTACTGCTTGCCCTGCAGCCTGACAAACTTTGTCCACTGGAGCAGAATTTTCTTCCAGGGATGAGGGAAGAAGGATGTGGAAGACGGACTCAGCTGTATAGAGTCATTTTTGAGTAATGTAAACTGAAACATCAATTAGGAGATCTTTTTGAAATGCTCCTTGCGAAAACTCTATCCAAGTGTATAGCATCTCCTGTAACTAATGTATTGATGGGTTTCTGTAAGTAAGGTCGTAGCTTTAAGACGAACCTTGAAACCACTAGAAGTGGTTGTTGGAAGCTGTAATTTTGTAACTAATGTATTTACTGCTTTTCAAAGAGAATTTCGTCTTGAATTCTCAAAAATATTTTTGGAAAAAGATGTGTGACAGTCCAAGATGAATAAGTGACTGTCACGCCAAAAATAAAGATGTAACATGCTTGCATGTTCACAGTATCTTTTTACTGCTTTCAATTAAATAACCGGCACAAAACGAGCATAAAATCTGTCACCTAAATTCACATGTTGAATTTAGGCTAAGGATGAAATTTTCAAACTATTAAATTGGGATAAAACAATCAAAAATATGCATGATATAAATTTTTGAGGTTTTGAGCTATAAAAATCCAATGATATGATCACTTGGAAGAAAAACAAAATTTTCATGTTGAGAATTTGATTGAATGAAATGCAAGAATTTTTCAAAGGCTAAATTTAAGAATAAAGGTATGACATGATCAAACCGTCCATGTAAGATCTGAGCCGAGTCATTTTTACTCATTATTTCTTTGTTGTGTGAAAATCAATTCGATTAAAGGACACTAGAACTTGCGATTGGGACCGATTCAAGACCATCACATATTCCCGAAATCGAGTATATGATCGAGGCACTTAGGAAAACCCAAAATTTTGGCCTTCGTTTGAAATCCAAACCCAAAAATATTTTCCCTTTAGGATTAACCGATCTGAGCCTTTAAGCCTAATTTTTCTTTTAAACCCTCTATATTTTCCTAGCCTTACAAAAAGACCAAGAAAATCAAACCCAAGTGTACACGAACCAACTCCATCAAGGCATTGTAGTCTATGATCATCATAATATCAATCGGTATTCAAAGACCGATCAAAAAAGAAAGAAGAAGAGAAAAAGAAAAGAAAAAGAAAAAGAAAAAGAGAAAAATGTTGAGATTCATTCAAAAAAAAAAAGTTGCAATTGACAAAGCAAATTAGACATAGTCTAATGTCATGCAATAAGAAAAGAAAAATAAAAGAAAGAAAGAAATATTGATGATCATAGATTTTAAATAAAAAAACATGTCAAGTTATGATGGAATGGATTCATGTCACTTTTTAGCCTAATAATACCCTTCCCTACCAAATGTTACAACCGTATGCCCCGTTATAACCTTAAATAAGACCTCGGGATCTCGATTTGAGGAAATGAGTAGGTGGCGAGTTGGTCTAATTGCAAGCTTACGGGAGAATTTATTTGAATTTGATTATGAGCGTATTGTCTAAAATCCAATTTGAGAGTGAGTGAAATTTCCGATTCTACTATATGTGAGGCTCTGCTTTGATTGATTAATGCTCATGTCATGCTTGAATTCAAAAATTAATCCAATGAAAATTTTCTATACTACATTCAAGAAGAATTAACAATAATGATTGATTTGTATACCTATCCAAGTGAGAAGTATCATTTCATTAAACACTGCAATCAAGAGAGTTTAATACTTGTGATTTTGATTGTATTATCCCAATATAACAAGAATGAAATTTTTGAAGTCACGCAAATGGATTGAATATGCAGAGCCCATGCTCTTAGGAGCACTGACTCTGACTGCTCGGGGACGATCAGTATTAAATGTGAGGATGTTGATAATGGCCAAAATTGTCCATTATTTCCAATCCATTTCCGTGTCTGAGACGGACATTTTGATCGTATTCCCATCTTATTTTAATGAGAAAGCAGTTGAATTCGACAGATTGATGCAAGTTTGTACGAATAATGAGCTGGTAATGAAAGACACAAAAATATGCAATTTTAATTGCATTTGTGTTAGAAAAATCCAAAAACATGAAAAAAGGAAAAAGTAAAGAAAAAGGAATGAAAAGATGGGCAAAAGAATAAAATAGCCCACGAAAATAAAAAAGATGGGAAAAAGAATGAAAATCCCACAAATTGAAATTTTGGTTAAGTGTTGAAGATCAATTCGGTCTATACGCAATTCGACCTAAACCGAATTGCTTATTAGACCGAATTGCTGAAGAGAAGAAGAAAAAGAGAAAGTGTTGAAGAAGGAAAGAACAACCAATTCGGTCTGTGGCAATTCGGTCTAAACCGAATTGACCCCTAGACCGAATTGCACTTTGGAAAGAAGAAGACCCTGAGCAGAAAAGAAGAGAAGGAGTTCGATATTATGCAATTCGGTCTAGACCGAATTGAGTGCATAGATCGAATTGCCTCAAAACAAAGAAGCCAAGCAGGAGCCATCTTCAATTCAACAAGGCCAATTCGGTCTACCCATAGACGAATCACCACATTTAATGCTCAAGATCAAGGAGAAAGACCTCATGTCACCAATTCGGTCTAAACCGAACTACTTGAGAAGACCGAACCAGATTCGAAATTGCAGCTTTGAGCACGTGAGAAATGCATGGCACTGTGGATGTGCCCTGATGGGCCTAGGGTTCTGAGAAGAAGTATAAAAGCTGACTTTCCTCAACACAAGAAAAAAATTCCAAATCCGAACACTAACATTTGGACAATTGCTGGGAGACAAAAAGAGGAGCAGGAGGTTCTCCACCCCTTAAGGGTTAGGTAGGTAGTTTAGTTAGTTAGTTTATTTTTCATGCTTGTAGTGTAGTTTTAATGCTTTTGATCTTAGTTTAATTTCATAGAAGCTTGTCACTACCTTTAGTGTAGCCATTACCATAAACTTTAAATGCTTTGTAGTTATAATGAACCCTACCTTCAAGCTAATGATGGTTTTCGGGTTAGTTATTGTTTTCAAGTGTCAATACAAGAAAGAATCCAGAAATGGGTTTTTATTTCAAGTGTTTGGCACTTATTTAATGCTTTACTTAGCAATAAATGTTAGAATGTTTGTTTGTTTCAACTAGGTTACATTTATTATGTCCTAGTTGACTTACATTCTCAATAAATGCATGTTTAGTGGGTTTTTGGCTTGTTCTTACACCTTAGTGATTCAAATGAGTGTTCTTAGATTTTAGATGATTTTAGGCTTGTTAGAATTTATTCCTAGGTTTATTCGATTGTTGTTTTATTCTCTTTATGTTAGCTTATTGTTGCCTTAGATAATGTAGGTGTTCTTATTTTATGCATGTGTTCTTATTAATCTTAGATGTTTAGGTCTTTGATCTTTGATTGCTTGTTTATAGAAGTAAGGTTTGTTTCATGCCAATACCTGCTACCCACGTAACCTACTATGCCTATTTTCCTTTAAACACTCATTAGTGTGGCTGTGAGGTGACATTGATGTGAAATGAAGGATTTGGTAAATCTTATCCATCATGAACCACACAATGTAAACCGAATCTGCACTTATGAGTTCAAAATATCTTTTATGTGAGAAAAGACATGCAATTCGAATTGAGGCAATTCGGTCTAGACCGAATTGCCCATGAAATGGAATTGCATGGCAAAAAATATTTGTTGAATGCCTTATCTGAAAATTTATATGCAATTCGATCTAGGTAATTCGGTCTATACCGAATTGCCCATGAGACCGAATTACATAGCAAAAATTATTCTCATATGGTGCACAAGCAATTCGGTCTGTGCGAATTCGAAATTGACCGAATTCCTCCCATAGATCGAATTGACCTTGTACACCATATTGTATGCATTCCATCCCTTCATGCCTTAGTTTATTTTATGTCTTACCAATTCGAATTGCCAATTCGGTCTAGACCGAATTCAATTGGTAATTCGAATTTCCCTCTTTTGGGGTAAATGCCTTAGCCAAATTTGAGTGAAGTAATGACTTCATCAATTCGAATTGTCCAATTCGGTTTAGACCGAATTGCTTTGACAATTCGAATTAGAGGATGCTTCATGACTTTACAAGGATTAATTGGGTACGGTGTTACTTCATACCTCATGCATCCTCAATTCGGTCTAATTTGCATTTTGCCCAATAGACCTAATTGCTTTCCTCCTTCTACTTTCAAAACTCCAAAAACATTTTATTACTTGAGTTGTGTAAGTTGCATGGGTATATTGGGCCTAGGCCTATTACACCTAATTGTATCCATTACACATCTCACCCATTAGTGTCTTAATTATTGTGTGATTAACACTCACACAATACCAAAAACATTTTCTTAATTTTATTTATTTTCTCTTTCATTGTGTGTATGATCAATTAGTAAGAAATATATCAGACTAATGTTGGCGGGTATTCCCACACGGATAAACTAGCTCGTATTCTGAATATTAATTATTAGTTGTTATTTTGCATGGTCCGGATAGTGGTCGGTGGAAGCCTTGGCGGTTCGTCCATCCGGGATTATAATAGCTGCTCAGCTGGCTCCTATCCGGATACAGTTTTCTTTTCTTTATCTTAATTTCAACCTGAATTTCATGCTACAGTACTGTTAGATAGTGTCGATCAACACTGTTATAGCATTACTGTAGTAAGAAAACGTGTAGGTTTTTCCTCACTCATAGACAGTAGGACTCTCGATGATAACGATCACTGTCATTAAGGGATCCCTACTGTCTAACAATCTTTCCATCTGGAATACTTGGGAACCGGATAGCAGATGTTTGCAGTCCGGATAACCCCAATTATTTCTGGCACTCTTTTGAGCCAATTTCTTCTTATCTCAGGCTAACCCACCTTTGTGTATCAAGTTCTGTCTAACCCCACCATATATTTTGGGGTATTTTATTTTATTTCTCATATACATGTATGCATGATAGTATTATGTAGATATTGTGGTCTATTATATTTTGGAAGATCCTTCTCCTTGGACATAGAAGTCTTGATTTAAATCAGATGCTGCATAATAAATTTCCACAAAAATCACTTTATAAAATCCGGATCTAAGTAAGGGACAAATCGACAGTTATGACTAACTCATATTCTACTGGGGGTTGATTTTGAGAAACTTAGAAGCAGAGTCAGCGATTAGGTCTCTCCTAGACTGAAAGGATCTGTGTTTTAATTGAGAGTTTAGTACCTGTTTAGGGAATGATTTTCAAATATTAATTGGTTTCTCAAAATTACTGTGTGTTGGGAATCTTTTATTAAGTATTGTATCGAATCAGTGTCCACTTGGATTCAGATAAGATGTGATAAATAATATTAGAGGAACAACATATAGGCCTTGGTTAATTTCTAAGGTAGGGTTGAGTATTCTTTCAACTACTGTCTTCTCCCACCAAAGCCTAAAATTGAGTCTTGAGTGAGTACATTCGGAATAGATCTTCATAGGTCTGTTCCACTCATGTTTGTATCTCGTAACTAACCGGATGTTATAAGCCCTTTGGCTTACTGATATTTGGGAAGTTCTAAATCTGCATCTGGTCACTAAGACTAGGGGCTCTTTTATACTAACGGAATGAGATGAATTTTAAGACTTCCGGTGATAGGTTTTTAAATGCTTTCTTTACTGCTTTCTTTATCGCTTTCTTTAAAATGCTTTCATAGAGGCCACTCGGAAGAATTAGAGGTTGGCCGCCGGTTGTAAGGTTTAAGAGTTATGGATTAGTTTGGGATTAGATTTGGACTTTGGGTGTGACAAGGGAGATGATGGGAGTACTTGGCATATCAACTAATGATATGTTAGGTGTTGCTTGTCCACCACAGATGAATAACATGCCTCTACATGGCCATGTGAGGGCAGTTGTGAGTCTGTGGTATCTTAGATTTTGCTGTCTTAAGACCATGCAACTTCTGACTGTAAGTACCTGTCTGTTAAATGGAACATAGTCTAGAAAGCATGAGAGTTAGCTAACTGATGAATCATCCCAAACAAAGATCTGTGTATTAAAATGGAAGTTTAATTGTGTCTAATCTAAATCTTGTCCAATTTTTATTATTTCCTTCCTGTCCCTTCTGTCACATTTTAAATCTGCTTTCGTAGAATAATTTTACCTGCTTTCTTAGCATAATTCTTATTGCTTTCTTAGAATAGATTTAATCGCTTTTAGACTAATTTAATCCGCTTTGTAGAATAACTTTACTGCTTTCATAATCTAATTTAAATTATGTCAAGTAGTTGTTAGATACCATTTCAAAACTTGAATCGAGTAACCGAGTGGAAAATCTTAATAAACGACGTGGGCCCTGCTTCTATCGCACATCCTCCAGTGAACAATCCGGTCTTACTATAAATTACTGCAATTTTTGACACCGTGCGCTTTCGGGGGCACAGTTTCTTAACACGAGTAATAAAAACGTGACAACCTATAAATATATATCCCTAATCCCAACTCCATCTTCATAAATTGGTTTCATTAAATAAAATTGAAAACCAGGATTATTATGTTTCAGAAAATACTCATGTAGTGGGAACTTGTCAAAAGTTTCATGGCAATGATCTTCAAGGCAGGAAATTGTCAAAAGTTTCATGCCGGGGAGGTCCACAGTGCCGTTTGAAATCAAAGTTTCCCACATGAGTAATAAAAAGTGAAATATATCCTTAAACCCCTTTCCCATGAATCATAACTCTTTTCTTTTAATAAATTCAAACTTGGGATATTTTAGAAAAAAGCTCGTGTTGACGAAATTGTCAAAAGTTTCAAGAACAATAGAGAGAATATGGGGTGTTGAGGAATGAACTAAAGGGTTAGGATCTGAATAATGGTATAAGGATCAACCAAATTTCGTCCATAATACCTTTCCCCCATTCGTGATTGAGTTTCCATAGTCGGAGGTTGAAAATAAGGCAAGAAATCGCCAAAACGTGCAAGTGTAGCAGCCACTGTGTGTTGGCGCGGGGTTGGGCCAAACACCGTGCGGAGGGCGCGCGGCTGGTCTGGGCCGTGCGTCCGGACTGGGCCGTGTGATCCCGTCGGGCCTTTTCTCCTCTCTTTCGGGTTTCTATCCTCCTGCATTTTCGGGCTCGATTTTTCCGGTTCATTCTCGGATCACGATTCCTATCTTAAATCTATTTTGACTTGACATTGATTTCGTGTTTGAAATCTTAAGTCCGTCGGTTTCGGATTTGTCGGCTTTTAATTCGTCGTTTTCGATTCCCGTGCAGTGATTTATTTATTTAAATCCTTTTCGACTTCACGGTCCTTGGAATTAAAAATTCTTTTCCTTATTGAATTTAATTCCAATTCTTTTAACTCGATCCATGGAATGTCTTCGGGCTTCCTTTCCCTCTTTTATTCCATTTTGAATTTTTGAATCTATCGGCGTTTTATTTCCGAGCAATAATTTATGTGATAAATTATTTTCTTCTTCTCGGAGATATTTCGACCTTGATCGGATTAAGAAACTAATTTTATTCGTTTTGACGCCGATAAAAATCTCGGGTATTACAAATTCAATCTCCTCCGGTTGGAGTACATGGGTCGGTTCGTGTACATACTTATTCAACTGTGAGACATGGAACACATCATGGACACGAGCAAATTGTGGTGGCAATGCTAGTCGATATGCCAGGTTTCCCACTCTTTCTAGGATCTCATACGGTCCTATGTATCGTGGACTCAATTTCCCTCGCTTGCCGAAGCGCATCACACCCTTCATTGGTGATACCTTCAGCATGACTTTATCTTTGATTTGAAATTCCAAGTCTTGCCGTCTCACGTCGGCATAGCTCTTTTGTCGGTCCTGAGCGGCTCTCATCTTTCCTTGGATTATCTTGATTTGTTGAGCCATGTCCTAACAAGTTGCGGTCCAACTTCCATAGTCCTATTGTTCTCTTCTCAGCTCAATGGGCTTCGACACTTGCGCCCACACAGTGCCTCGAAAAGTGCCATGCCGATGCTAGCATGGTAACTATTGTTGTAGGAAAACTCGATCAAAGGTAAATGGTTTTCCCAGCTTCCCTTAAACTCTAGGACACATGCCCTCAGCATGTCCTCCAACGTTTGGATCGTTCTTTCTGTTTGTCCATCCGTCATGGGGTGGAACGCAGTACTCATTATTATTTTCGTACCGAGGGCTTCTTGCAGTTTTATCCAAAAATGAGAGACAAATCTACTGTCTCTATCCAAGATGATGTCATGTGGTACTCTATGCCAGCGTACCACATTGTCGACATACGCCTTTGCCAATTGGTCCATTGACCAAGTGTCCTTCATTGGTATGAATATGACAACTTTCGTCAACCTATCTACGATCACCCAGATTTTATTCATCCCTTTCGGTGACCGCGGAAATCCCGAAACGAAATCCATCGAAATGCTATCCCATTTCCAACTCGGGATTTCCAATGGTTGCATTAGTCCTAGGGGTTTTTGACGTACTGCCTTGATCTTCTGGCAGGTGAGGCATCTTGCCACAAACTCGACTACCTCTCTTTTCATGTTCGGCCACCAATAGTTCTTCTTTAAGTCCTTGTACAGTTTATCGCCTCCGGGATGAACTGAGTATGGAGTATATGGCCTTCCTCCATTACTTTTTGCTTCAGGTCGTCGCATTTTCGTGGTATACACCATCTTCCCTTGAAGCGGATGCTTCCGTCCTCATGAATTTTAAAATCCATTGCCTTTCCTTCGGTAATGCTCTTCCTAATTTCCTCCAACTTCTCATCACCCGGTTGGGCGAGTCGTTCTTCATCGAATATGGTAGGTCCCACTACCATCGCGTAGACGACTTCGTTTATTGTGCCTGAATGCACCAACTCTAGACCCAATTTCGCCAAGTCTCTGTATAACTCGGCCGGTATCACGAGTGAATTCGCCACGTGTTGAGTCTTTCAAATCAAGGCGTCGGCTACTACATTGGCTTTTCCTTCGTGATAAGCAATTTCCAGGTCATAATACTTGATTAGTTCCAACCATCTTCTTTGCCTCAAATTCAGGTCTTTTTGCGTGAACATATACTTAAGGTAAGGCGAGCACGACTGCGGCTAGTTCTAAGTCGTGCGTCGGGTAGTTTTCTTCGTGTGGTTTTAGTTGACGCAATGCGTATGCTATAACCCTTTGATCTTGCATTAGCATGCATCCCAATCCCTCTTTCGAGGCGTCACTGTACACCTCGAAGTCTCCATCCTCTGATGGTAACGCCAATACAGGCGCTGTGGTAAGTCGTTTCTTCAAATCTTGGAACGCGGACTCGCACTCACTGGTCCAGTCGTATTTCACCCCTTTCTTCCACAGCTGGGTCAACGGGCGTGCGATTTTCGAGAAATCCTTTACAAATCACCTATAGTAACCCGCCAATCCAAGAAAACTTCTTATCTCTGTTGGATTCTTTGGTGGCACCCACTCGGTCACTGCCGAGATCTTTGCCGGATCTACTGCCACTCCGTTGGCGGATACTATATGCCCAAGAAATGCTACTTCTTTTAACCAAAAGTCGCATTGGACAATTTACCATACAATTGATTTACTCGTAAGATTCCTAACACTTTGTGTAAGTGTTCGGAATGTTCTTCTTCGCTTTTCGAGTAAATCAGGATGTCATCTATGAACACCACCATGCATTGATCTAATAGTTATCGAAATACGTTGTTCATGAGATTAATGAACATCGCGGGGGCGTTCGTTAGCCCAAATGATAGCACCGTGAACTCGTAGTGTCCGTAACGAGTTCTGAACGCCATATTTGGAATGTCCTTTTCGGCGATCCTTAACTGGTGATATCCATATCGCAGGTCGATCTTTGAGAATACTGAAGCTCCCTTCAGTTGGTCGAATAAGTCTTCAATCCTGGGCAACGGGTACTTGTTCTTGACGGTGACTTGATTAAGTCCTCTATAATCAATGCATAGTCGTAGACCTCCGTCCTTCTTCTTAACGAATAAGACCGGGGCTCCCCATGGAGACGTGCTCAGCCTTATGTATCCCTTCTCCAACAACTCCTCGAGTTGTTCCTTTAGCTCCTTCATTTCCAGTGGCGCCATGCGGTAAATAGCTTTCGAGACAGGTTCCGTTCCCGGAATGAGATCTATGGTGAATTCAAGATCTCCCTCAGGTGGCATGCCGGGAACGTCTTCAGGAAATACATCCGGGTATTCTCTCACCACCGGAATGTTATCTACCTTGACTCCTTCGGCCTCAAGGTTATGAATGTAGCATGCATATAACGCGTAACCCTTACGCATTAAGCTACATAATTTGAGGGCGTTAACTATCTTGTTAGACTTCTTAGGGGGCTGGGAGTAAAAGATGACTCTTCTCCCCCTAGTCTTTGACAGCGTGATCTTTTGCTTTTGGCATTCGATCACGGCTTTATATCGGGTTAACCAATCCATCCTGTAACACCCCGGTTTTTGGTCACCCAGGTCGGGATGTCACCGCCACATCCCCCTAGTAAGACACGGTTTCTCCGAGCTTACTAAAGGAATGCAAGGCTAGGTATTGCAGTATTTAAAACATTTAAAGCATTCAAAACAGCCCATACGATATTATTCGAAAATAGTAGTATCATAGCGCAGCGGAAATAATTGTTTTAGTATAGTATTGCAGCGGAAAATGTAAATAGGGCCGACATGGCCAAAACACGGGTTAAACAGGCCCGTTCATAATATAGTCTAATGTACGAATTTAAAAACAATAAGTTGTCCAAAAAATGTAATTTCCCCCATGCATGAATATGGTCATGCTCATTCCACATACTCTGTAAGAAAAGAAAATAAAAATGGTTTGGTCAGCACAACTTGCTGAGTAAGTTAACACAGACATGATCGTAGGGTTTAAAAGCCATTCATTTCATAATTAAACAAAAGCATGATAATAACATAATATTCGATTTAATTTAATTAACTATTCAACTTAAAATAAAGCCATAATTTAAATAAAGCATTCAAATAATTTAATTAGACAACCACACACATTTCAATTTAATTAAATTCTAATTTCCCCCTTACATCCCAGATTTGGTATTTCAAGTATCTCACGATTGCATCGCAATCTCAACAAGTTTAGCCGGTAGCCCGGTGGCCGCAACCGTATCAGCCATACCCAGTACCACTCCGGAGCCTCGGGAAACCCATGTGGATATTCTCGAGAGTGTAGGCTCTATATCTCATGCCGTTTTGGCAATATCATATCTCAATTTCGCGCGGGGTCACCATCGTCCATTAAGGCACGAAGTGAATCGTTAGGGGGCACCCTGCAGAGCACCCTAATTTTAATTTATCAAGTTTGTAAGGGGATTTAATTTCAAAAATCTGTTTTCAATTTAGTTTATTTGAAAATCATATTTCAACTCATTTCAACCCTAAATGTTAATTTCATGTTTCAACAAGATTTCAAGATTTGACTTGCAGTAAACCACCGTTTACTCTAAAATTCGTCTAAAATCAGATTTAACTCCAAAAATTCCGAAATTTCACTAATGACTCAGAAACATCGAGATGAACAACTTTCGTGTTTTAACTTTTTCAATCCAAGATACCTAAATAGGTCAAAAACACCAATTTCCACAGAAACACAAATCTGTCCGAATTTTGTATGTCACAGTTTAAAGATATTGAAATCTACCATAGCAAATCAACTCCAAATTTGATGAAATTTTACAGAGACCATCTTATGATATTTATCTACAACTTTCATGTTCGGCCAGAGATCTAAATCAGTCTAGAACTAATGTCAAAATCGTGATCATTATCGGACCTAAGTTCTGTCAAGAATTTCAAGATCAAATTTCAAGCAGTTCGGTTTCGGTTGGGTTTCGCATATCAATTCGTCTCTAAAAATTCTGAAAATTTTACAGTAGTTAGATATAAGCCTTAGGAACGTTTTTTGTGTTTTAAGTTTTTCCGTTTGAGGTCGTTTTAAGGTTCGGAAAAATTAGGCAAATCTGTTGCGTCGGTAAAAAGACCATGTTGGCAGATTTTCGATCTCTTCTTAAATCTTTTAGTTTCGAACGTTTTAATTCCTCCCAAAACCATGTAAGGCTAACTTACAGAGATGTGAACATCCGGGATCATCTATTTCGAAGGCGTGGCTTCCAGTCCACCGTTTCTCCTCTCCGTTCGTCGGGTTCTACGCTCTAGATCCAATTCAAGGTGTAGAAGGAAAAAGGAGATGATTAGGATTCGTTTTCGAATCGTATATTGAACAAGGATTGGATCGAAACTTACCACGACGCTGGAGATCTCAGAATTTTCGTCCAACCGGTATTCGCCTTGGTTTCGTGCCTCCGACGACTCCGGAATTAGGGTTTCGAATGTATAGAGAGAGTTGTAGGTTTTGTAAAAGTATTCGGGGCTTCCAAGGGGGTTTATTTATAGATAGCTAAGACCTAGGGCATCCAAGATCTGACCCTAAGGGTCTTGAGTCGAAAGATGTTCAACCGAAGTCGAAAAATCCGCGTTCGGGCGAGAGATTCACGCAACGGGCGAATCTGTCCGACGGCGCGGCCGTGGCGCGCCCTCCCTTCTTCGACCGCGCGGCCACCGCGCCGAGCTCGCCTGGACTTCGGTCCGGGCGGGTCGTGCAATCCGTCGTGCTTTTCCTCCTCTCTTTCGGATTTCTATCCCTCTATGCTCCCGAATTCTGAGTTCCGGGGTATCTCCGGGTTTCTACTTTCTCTCTAAATCTTTACTCGGGTCTAATTGGATGTTGGACTCGAATTCTCGAGTTCATTGGTGTCGGGTTTCGGTGTACAATTTATTTACCTTTAATAATTCCTTTTATTTAATTAAATTCCTTTAATTCCTTTTTAAGTAAAAATCTCATTTCTCATTTCCTTATCTTTATTTATTTGCTGGATTTATTTATTTATTTTATTTATTGTTTATTTATCTAATTATTGTTCTATTTTATGTTGGAAAATTCTCGGGTATTACAGTCTACCCTCCTTAAGAATCAACTTCGTCCTCGAAGTTGTGTTACGGCCTTTCTTGTGCTAAGGTCTTTTGTTTGTTTTGTTATTTTGTGACTGAACTTAGAATTAAGACTTCTAAGCTGTCTACGTACCCGGTGAAGGGATCAAGCCATAACGTAGTTCAAAAGTTTACAAAAATGCATGGAAATAGGTGGTATGACATCCTCTCCCCCTTAAGATTGCAGTTATGTCCCCATAACTGTGTCGGTATCGGTTTGGAATAATGTCGGGTAGCGTTCTCTCATGTCGGATTCTACTTCCCAAGTAGCCGTCTCACTTTCGTGGTTCGACCAAAGAACCTTGATCATTTTGACGGTTTTATTCCTCGTTATTCGTTCCTTAGTGTCGAGAATACGCACTGGGACTTCTTCATAAGTCAAAGCTTCATAGAGCTCAATTATCTCTGGTTGAAGTACTTGTGTCGGGTCCGGCACATACTTCTTTAGTTGTGAGACATGGAAGACATTATGAACTCGATCTAATTGCGGCGGTAAAGCCAGTCGGTAGGCTAAATTTCCGACTCGTTCTAGAATCTCGTAAGGTCCTATATATCGAGGACTTAACTTTCCTCGTTTGACAAAGCGCATCACCCCCTTCATGGGTGATATCTTTAGCATGACCCTATCTCCCACTTGAAATTCTAGGTCTCGTCGTCTCACGTCAGCGTAACTCTTCTGACGGTCTTGAGCGGCTTTCATTTTTCCTTGAATCACTTTGATTTGTTGAGCCATGTCTTCGATAAGTTGTGGTCCAACCACCACGGACTTATCGTTTTCTTCCCAGCTCAACAGACTTCGGCACTTTCGTCCATACAACGCTTCGAAAGGTGTCATGCCAATGGTGGTAGCTATTATTAAGGATTCGATTAAGGGTAAATGGGATTCCCAATTTCCCTTAAATTCCAACACGCATGCTCTCAGCATGTCTTCTAGTGTTTGGATTGTTCTCTCGGTTTGACCATCCGTCATCGTGTGGAATGCGGTGCTCATTTTGATTTGAGTACCGAGAGCCTTTTGTAACTCCGTCCAAAAGTGAGAGACAAATCTACTCTCTCTATCGGAAATGATGTCATGTGGTACTCCATGTCGTCGTACCACATTATCAATGTAGGCTCGGGCCAATTGGTCCATAGTCCACGTGTCCTTCATCGGGATAAATATGGCTGTCTTCGTTAGCCTATCCACAATCACCCAAATCTTGTTCATGCCTTTAGGTGATCGGGGTAATCCCGAGACAAAATCCATTGAGATGCTATCCCACTTCCAACTTGGAATCTCTAGTGGTTGCATCAGTCCTAGGGGTTTATGTCGCACTGCCTTGACCCTTTGGCAGGTGAGACATTTCTCCACGAAATTTGCCACTTCCTTCTTCATTCCCGGCCACCAATAGATCTTCTTCAGATCTTTGTATAGCTTGTCACCTCCGGGATGTACGGAATATGGCGTGTTGTGCCCTTCCTCCATCAACCTTTGCTTCAATTCGGCACACTTCTGGGGCACACACCATCTCCCTTTAAAACGGATGCTTCCATCCTCGTGGACAGCAAATCCTATTGCCCTTCCTTCGGCAATATATCCCCTTATCTTCTCCAATTTCGCGTCGCCCGGTTGAGCGAGTCGAATCTCGTCCAATATTGGAGTTTCTACGACCATGGCATTGATCGTTTCACCCACTGTGCCAGGATGCACAAGTTCTAACTCCAATCTTGCCAACTCCATGTACAATGCCGGCGGAATTACCAACGAGTTCGTCACATGTTAGGTTTTCCGACTTAGGGCATCGGCTACCACATTCGCCTTCCCCTCGTGGTTTGCTATCTCTAAATCGCAGTCTTTAATAAGTTCCAACCACCTTCGTTGTCTCAAATTCAACTCCTTCTGAGTGAATATATACTTCAAGCTCTTGTGGTCGGTGAACATTCGACACTTCCGCCCATAAAGATAATGTCTCCATATCTTTAGAGCAAAAACGACCGCTGCCAACTCCAGGTCATGTGTCGGATAATTCTCCTCGTGAGGTTTCAGTTGGCGTGATGCATACGCTACGACTCTCGAGTCTTGCATCAAAACACAACCTAAACCTTCCTTCGAAGCATCGCTGTAAACTTCGAAGTCACCATTCTCCGATGGTAGTGTTAATACGGGTGTGGTTGTGAGTCGTTTCTGCAGTTCTTGAAACGCAGTCTCACAAGCCTCTGTCCACACGTATTTTACTCCCTTCTTAAGTAGCTGGGTCGAAGGTCGTGCGATTTTCGAAAAATCCTTCACGAACCGTCTATAGTACCCGGCTAAGCCAAGGAAACTCCTTATCTCAGTTTTGCTCTTGGGAGTTGCCCACTCAGTTACGGCAGAGACTTTTGCCGGATCCACTGAAACTCCATCAGCGGATACTATATGTCCAAGAAATGTCACCTCCTTCAACTAAAAATCGCATTTGGACAGTTTGTCGTATAGCTGATCGCGAAAACGACAGAAGGTAAAATAAAAAATGCTTTTCGAGGCTCGCGCGGTGCCCGCGCAGCAGCGCGCGGCGACCGCGCAGCCATAGCAGTTTGAAAAAAAAGGCTCGCGCGGAGCGCGAGCCATTCCGCCCCATTTCCACTTCCGAGGCTTCTTCTAGTTTGCTCTCAAATTCGTTCTCTCATTCCCCAATTCTCCCATTCCCGGCTTCGATTTCCCATTGCAAGGTATGTGTCTACTACTTCTACTTGTCAATTTCAGATTTTATGCCTTGTTTAGCCTTACTCTTTGGATGAATTTCGAACTTAGGGTTTAGGGACAAAATTTGGGGATTTGTTGTTTTTAGACTTTAATTTGTGCAACTAGCGAGTTTATGCGATACTTGGTGTTGTTTTTGTTAATTAGGAAGTATTTGTGCAACAATGTATGCCTAGTTGGAGGAAGTTTTTATTAGATTCCATACTTTAGTATGAATTTCCCGATTTGTGTTGGTATTGTAGGCATGCGGATGAGTTCGTTGTCGTGATTTTGTGCCCTATTATGATGATGAGTTATTGCCTAAGCAATTGTTTTGATTTGGGGACGTTTCCCATGTGTTTACAAGTAAACGTTGAACTTGATTTATTGCGCACACAATGTGTTCGACTAAATGTCCCAAAGAGTCTTGGGATTCGTTGGGGCTTATTCTTTGCTCAGTGATCCTCTTAGATCGATCGTGTTATAGTCTACACTTCATGTTCTTGAGTTTTCTAGCCTATACTTGATGTAATCTCTGTGTAGGATTTATCCTTATATTTGGTATTGGTTGGGTTTTGGCGTCACTCATGTGTCCCCCGAGGACCAGGAGACGGGTTGCTCAGCGTGACGAGGCTGGTCCTAGCACTGCCGCTCCGGCGATGCCTGACTTCGACGAGAGCGAGTCAGAGGAGGACGAGGAGCAGCGGGGCCGTAAGCTCAAGGGTCTTCCCGACGAGGTGCGTCCCCATCGACACGACAGGTATCGGTTTGCTACTATGGCCTCTCAGGAGTTCTATTTCGACGAGCTTCGTCGGAACAGGGCTTATGTTCCGGAGAGAGGCATGGATCCCCGCCATATGGACGACGACAGGGTTAGTCCAGTTTTGGGCCTTCTTCAGTGGACTGGACTTGCGCGCCATCCCGAGGGCATCGCTTCTGGGTATGTAGCTATGGAGGTCATCGCAACATTGGCGGTCTCGGGGAGAACAGCGACTTGTCTCGAGTCTGGGTTCGGGGTCGCCATCTAGATTTCAGTGCTCGGGCGATCAACGTCTACTTCGGCCTTCCTGACGACGGCGTATTCCGGCCACAGCCTGAGGGTCGTATACCCCCGCCTGCGTGGGGCGTTTTATGCACCTTGATGGCTCCTCAGCTCGAGCATGATCATGAGTTGCGGTTGACGACGATGGACTCTCCGTGGCGCGAGCTTGCTCAGATATGGTTAGGCCGTGTCCGTCCGATCACCCAGAGCCATATTGTTATAGACCACGTCTATGAGACCATCTGCTTCCTCGCCCGAGTTGGTAGGGTGAATGTTGGGGCTTGTATCGCGGACAGCCTGAGGGGTATGCGCCGAGGATGAGGGAGTAGGGCGATTACCCATGTTCATCTTATTTGTGGCATGTGTGCGGCTCAGGGGATCCGTACGTCGCCAGAGACGGATCCTTACAAGCTAACTGCTGGCGGCTACTACCGTATCCCTACCTACGCCGCTCGACGCAGTGCTCTTCGACGTGGGGCTCCTCCGGCTGTCCTTCGCCCGGAGCCCAATGGTGATGGTTTGATTCTAGTTGTCCCTCCTGAGCAGCCACCTCCGCCTCCCGTGGTTCCCCAGCAGGATGCGGAGATGCCGCAGATAGTTCAGATGATGCAGGGTATGCAGCTTAGTATGGATGCGGGGTTTGCTCGTGTGGACGCTGGGTTTGCAGCCGGGCAGGCTCGTTACGACGCTCTGGATGCCAGGATGGATCTATACCAGGCTCGCATGGATACAATCACTACGAGGCAGCTGGAGCAGCAGGCCACCATGACCGACATGTATGCCTACATGCGTCAGATGGACGAGTATATGCGTCGTCAGTTCCCGCCTCCCGACCAGTGATCCTTCGTTTCAGCGTTTCCATCTAGGCTTGCAGTAGTAGTGTTTTATTTAGTTGTTTTCTTATGGACTGTACAAGGATGATCTTGCTGTTTATGTTTCGTAGTTTATGTTCCCATTGTATCCTTGCTCAGTTGTCTGATTTGACTGTTGTCGTTTAGAGAAAATGCGGTGGAACTGTTCCGGTTCGTCTTTCTCTCTCTCTCTCTCTTTTTTTCTTCTTTTTTGCCGACAGGTCTGTCCGGAATTTTTTTTTTTCCGATAATTTTGGGCTGAAGAATTTCAAAAAAAATCAACTCGCATTTCATTCCTTTAAAAGAAATTTAATACAAGTAATAGGATGCGCAAAATAAATGTACTATCTAAGACAAAGTATCTAAAAGATCTATGCGTCCTCTGGCAGAGTAGCGGGGTCTTCCATAGGATCATCTTCATCAGAGACTTGGCCGGTGCCCAAGGGTCCATGAAACACTGGGGATGGTGGATCAACGGCTTCCGGAACTGGTTCCGGTGACTCTTCCAGATGGTTCTCCACGGGGCCCGGGTTTGGCGACGGGCGGACCATGTGGGGCCAGAGTCCAAGGGTTCCGTAGCGTCCACGGATAAGGCCGGATGGGCTCTCCACTGGGGGTGTTGGGCTTCGTGGTCCCATCAAGTGGTCTTCCACAGGGCTATATGGTACTACTATGTCAGTGAGGTCAAGCAGGTCCGTCCCTAGATCCTCGATTCTATTTATCACAGCATCGCTTCGTCCGGTGAGTTTTTGCACTTGAGTTTCTAAGTCTTTTATGCGATCTTGATCAGCGGCTCTCAGGTTCAGGAAGTGCTGGAGTTCAGCTGCCCTTAAGTCTCCCATTTGGTGCAGATTTGCCTCCAAGTGAGCTATACGGTACTTCATTTGTTCTATGGTTTGATGGGAATCAAGGTGAATGTTCATCATCTTGATCATCAACTGCATCATGTCTTGACTAGCCTTCTAGCGCAAGCAAGAGATCTAAGTTAATATTCGCCAAGATTCTAAGTTCAATTTTGCCAAGATTCTAAGTTCAAAGTCGCCAAGATTCTAAGTTCAAATTCGCCAAGATTCTAGGTTCAAATTCGCCAAGATTCTAGGTTCAAATTCGCCAAGATTCTAAGTTCATAGAAGAGATGCAACATGCAAATGCAAATGATGATCCCCCCCAAAATAATTTAATGCACTATATATATTTTTTCCATGGGTTTTAAAATAAAAATTTTTCCATGGAAATAATACGTTAAAATTTAAAATATTAGTCAAAATATTAATAGTACTTAAAAAATAATAATGGTTTTAAAAATAGTAATTTAAAAATAGTCGGGCTCTGATACCAACTTGTAACACCCCGGTTTTTGGTCACCCAGGTCGGGATGTCACCGCCACATCCCCCTAGTAAGACACGGTTTCTCCGAGCTTACTAAAGGAATGCAAGGCTAGGTATTGCAGTATTTAAAACATTTAAAGCATTCAAAACAGCCCATACGATATAATTCGAAAATAGTAATATCATAGCGCAGCGGAAATAATTGTTTTAGTATAGTATTGCAGCGGAAAATGTAAATAGGGCCGACATGGCCAAAACACGGGTTAAACAGGCCCGTTCATAATATAGTCTAATGTACGAATTTAAAAACGATAAGTTGTCCAAAAAATGTAATTTCCCCCATGCATGAATATGGTCATGCTCATTCCACATACTCTGTAAGAAAAGAAAATAAAAATGGTTTGGTCAGCACAACTTGCTGAGTAAGTTAACACAGACATGATCGTAGGGTTTAAAAGCCATTCATTTCATAATTAAACAAAAGCATGATAATAACATAATATTCGATTTAATTTAATTAACTATTCAACTTAAAATAAAGCAATAATTTAAATAAAGCATTCAAATAATTTAATTAGACAACCACACACATTTCAATTTAATTTAATTCTAATTTCCCCCTTACATCCCAGATTTGGTATTTCAAGTATCTCACGATTGCATCGCAATCTCAACAAGTTTAGCCGGTAGCCCGGCGGCAGCAACCGTATCAGCCATACCCAGTACCACTCCGGAGCCTCGGGAAACCCATGTGGATATTCTCGAGAGTGTAGGCTCTATATCTCTTGCCGTTTTGGCAATATCATATCTCAATTTCGTGCGGGGTCACCATCGTCCATTAAGGCACGAAGTGAATCGTTAGGGGGCACCCTACAGAGCACTCACCCCTAATTTTAATTTATCAAGTTTGTAAGGGGATTTAATTTCAAAAATCTGTTTTCAATTTAGTTTATTTGAAAATCATATTTCAACTCATTTCAACCCTAAAGGTTAATTTCATGTTTCAACAAGATTTCAAGGTTTGACTTCCGGTAAACCACCGTTTACTCTAAAATTCGTCTAAAATCAGATTAAACTCCAAAAATTCCGAAATGTCACTACTGACTCAGAAACGTCGAGATGAACAACTTTCGTGTTTTAACTTTTTCAATCCGAGATACCGAAATTGGTCAAAAACACCAATTTCCACAGAAACACAAATCTGTCCGAATTTTGTATGTCACAGTTTAAAGATATTGATATCTACCATAGCAAATCAACTCCAAATTTGATGAAATTTTACAGAGACCATCTTAAGACATTTATCTACAACTTTTATGTTCGGCCAGAGATCTAAATCTGTAATACCCGAGAATTTTACAACATAAATAAATAAATAAATAAATAAAATAAATAAATAAATGAATCAGTAAATAGGAACCCGAAGAGAGTCCGGAAATTGGAATCCGAGAGCATAGAGGGATAGAAACCCGAAAGAGAGGCGGAAGAGCACGACGGATCGCACGACCCGCCCGGACCGAAGTCCAGGCGTTAGTCGCGCGCTGGCCGCGCGCTAAAAGGGGGAAAGGCGCACCAACCCCGCGCCAGAAGGCAGATTCGCCCGTTGCGTGAATCTCTCGCCCGAACGCGGATTTTTCGACTTTCGGTTGAACGTCTCTCGACTCAAGACCCTTAGGGTCAGATCTTGGACGCCCTAGGTCTTAGCTATCTATAAATAAACCCCCTCGGAAGCCCTATTTTCCAAACCCTACGATACTCTCTATACACAAAAGTCGTAATCCCGGAGTCAACGGAGGCACCAAAAGGCCGAGACAGCGGCTGTTGGACGAAAATCGGGAGATCTCCAACGTGTGAGCGTAGAACCCGACGAACGGAGAGGAGAAACGGTGGACTGGAAGCCACGCCTTCGAAATAGACGACCCCGGACGACGATTAATCTGTAAGTTAACTCTTACATGGTTTTGGGAGGAATTAAAACGTTAGAAACTAAAAGATTTAACAAGAAATCGTAAATCTGCCAACTTATGTTTTCTACCGACGCAACAGTTTTGACGAATTTTTCTGAACCTTAAAACGACTTCAAACGGAAAAACTTAAAACACAAAAAACATTCCTAAGGCTTAGATCTATCTACTGTAAAATTTTCAGAATTTTTAGTGACGATTGATTATGTGAAAACCAACCGAAACCGAACTACTTGAATCTAGATCTTGGAATTCTTGACAGAACTTAGGTCCGATATTGATCACGTTTTTGACATAGGTTCCAGACCGATTTAGATCATTGGCCGAACATGAAAGATGTAGATAAACATCTTAAGATGGTCTCTGTAAAATTGCATTAAATTTGGAGTTGATTTACTATGGTAGAATCTGAAATCTTTAAACTGTGACATGTAGAATTCGGACAGATTTGTGCTTCTGTGAAAATTGGTGTTTTTGACCTATTTTGGTATCTCGGATTGAAAAAGTTAAAAGACGAAAGTTGTAGATCTCGATGTTTCTGAGTCAGTCGTGAAATTTCGGAATTTTTGGAATGAAATCGGATTTTAGACGAATTTTAGAGTAAACTGTGGTTTACCGGAAGTCAAACCTTGAAATCTTGTTGAAACATGAGATTAACCTTTAGGGTTGAAATGAGTTGAGATATTATTTTAAATAAATATAATTGAGATCAGATTTTTTTGAAATTAAATCCCCTTACAAACTTGATAAATTAAAATTAGGGGTGAGTGCTCTGCAGGGTGCCCCCTAACGATTCACTTCGTGCCTTAATGGATGATGGTGACCCCGCGCGCTAAACTTGAGATATGATATTGCCAAAATGGCATGAGATATAGAGCCTAAACTCTCGAGAATATCCACATGGGTTTCCCGAGGCTCCTGAGTGGTACTGGGTATGGCTGATACGGTTGCGGCCGCCGGGCTACCGGCTAGACTTGTTGAGATTGCGATGCAATCGTGAAATACTTGAAATACTAAATCTGGGATGTAATGGGGAAATTAAAATAAATTAAATTAAATTATGTTTTGTTGTCCAATTTAAATGCTTTAATTAAATTATGGCTTTTATTTGAAACTATGTGAAATGTGCTGTTAAATAAAGCCCCGAAATAAATTATGCAATTGGATAGTTGTTTAGATTAAACTGAGTTATATGTTTATTATCATGCTTTTATTTAGTACTAAATTAATGGTTTTTAAACCCTATGATCATGCATGTGTTAACTTACTCAACAAGTTGTGCTGACCAAACCATTTCTTTTTATTTTCTTTTCTTACAGAGTATGTAGAGTGAACATGAGCACTTCATGCATGGGAACTTTATCTTTGGGGAAACATTATTTTGTTTTTAAATTCGTACACTAGACTACATTATGAACGGGCCTGTTTAACCCGTGTTTTGGCCATGTCGGCCCTATTTACATTTTCCGCTGCAATACTATACTTAAGTATTATTTCCGCTGCGCTATGATATTATTATTTTCAAACTATATTGCATGGGCTGTTTTGAATGCTTTAAATGTTTTAAATACTGCAATACCTAGCCTTGCATCTCTTTAGTAAGCCGGAGAAACCGTGTCTTATTAGGGAGGTGTGGCGGTGACACCCCGACCTGGGTTATCAAAACCGGGGTGTTACAAGTTGGTATCAGAGCCCGGCTATTTTTAAACTATTATTTTTAAACCCTTATTATTTTTAAAGTACTATTAATATTTTGACTATTATTTTAAATTTTAAAGTATTATTTCCATGGAAAAATTTTATTTTTAAAACCCATGGAAAAAAATATATATATGGTGCATTAAATTATTTTTGGGGGGGATCATCATTTGCATTTGCATATTGCATCTCTTCTATGAACTTAGGATCTTGGCGAATTTGAACTTAGGATCTTGGCAAATTTGAACTTAGAATCTTGGCGAAATTGAACTTAGAATCTTGGCGAATATTAACTTAGATCTCTTGCTTGCGCTAGATGGCTAGTCAAGACGTGATGCAGTTGATGATCAGGATGATGAGCGTTCATCTTGATTCCCACCAAACCCTAGAGCAAATGAAGTACCGTATGGCTCAATTAGAGGCCAATTTGCACCACATAGGCAACTTGAGAGAGGCGGATCACCACCGCATAAACCAACTCGAACGCCAAGTCCAAACCCTCACTACACAAAACTTAATACTGAAGGAACACATCGATGCCCATGGGCAAGACTTGAACACTATCTTTGACGATCTACTGTCGCCGAGTTCGGAGGAGGAAGACCCGGAGGAGGATCCTGCTACCCCACTGGAGGACGTCTTGAGACGCTAGAGATTCTATTTTTAGATATTATTTTGCTAGGAAAATATTTCGACCCTTGTACTAAAATTTCTTTTGAGATAATAAAATGCCTGATTTATTTATAATAAATTGAAAAAAAAAACGGACAGACCTGTCCGTACAGCAGTAAAAAAAAAATTTTGAAATAGAACAAATTAAAATAAAACCCCGAGGCGTACGGCGCTTCTTAGTTCGATCGAGCACCACGTGCTAAATTACAAAATACATATACATTTATAGAAATTGCTTAGACTATATGTTAAATTCACAAGTCCTAATCCACCCTATTTGTACCAGAATGGCACCCAGAGGAAGAGGGAGAGGAAGAACTCAAACCGCTCCCCAAACCACCACTGAAATACCTTCTGAAACACCTCCTAATGTCACGGAACCGGCCCCACCTGTAGAGGAAGAACCCCAAGGTGCGCAGGACGCCCCTGCACCGAACAATGTGGGCGATCGTCTTAGGACGATAGAGGAGGTGTTGATTGCGCTCGGAAACGCGCAAGTCAACCAGGGTCAAGCTGCGGCGGTACCTCCGCCCCAAGCTCGCCCTAACTACCTGGCGATGGTGAATCCTTACCAGCCGCCCCACTACGCTGGTGAGGAGGATCCAGCTAAACTGGAGGAGTGGATCCGGACCTTCGACAAGCTGCTGGGAGCAGTTAAATGTCCGGAAGGAGAAAGAGTGCATGTCTCCTCATACTACTTGGGAGGCGAAGCTGACGACTGGTGGCAGGCGACGCAAGCCAAACTGACTGAAGATGACGAGCCCTACTCGTGGATGGAGATGATGGAACTACTCAGGGATCGATTCTATCCCTTGAGTACTAAAGCTACCATGTACGAAGAGTTCCTGTCGCTGAAGCAAGGAGGCCAAACGGTGCAAGAATACTACACACGTTTCAAGGAGCTGGTGAGGTTCGCACCAAGGCTAGTGCCTACTGATGCGGAAAAGGCACAGAAGTTCGAGATGGGGCTGAACCTGTCTGTGCGCGAGGTGATCGCGGGGGTACACTACCTCGATTTGCAAGCTGTGTATGACCGCGCTGTGGCGGTAGCACGTGTGCAGCAACTGAAGAGAAGGGTGAGTGGGGAGTCCAGCAGGGGTCCCCAAGACAAGAGAAACCGGGACTCGAGAAGCGAGAACAACACTGGAAGGAACGAACAGCGCAGAGGGTCGAATAGGCCCCAACAAAACAACACTGGGAGAAGGTTCAACCAAGAAGATCCGGTACCACCTTGCCCGAGATGTGGACGACCCCATCTGGCAAGGGGATGCCCGCAACAGGGCGCCTGTTTCCGATGTGGTCGAATGGGTCACGTTCGATGGGATTGCCGAACCAGGGTCGAGAACATAACAAAAAGGGACGATTTGGTCACGGGGCAAGAACAGCCTCAAAATCAAAACGGGCGGAACGGGAACAACCAAGGGTACAGACCCCCTCAAAATAGGCCGCAGAATCAGAACCAGAACCAACGACCTCCGCCCCCTCAGAATCAAAACCAACAACAAAATCACCAGCCGAATGCGAATCAGCAGGGCAATCAGGGACGCCCTATGGGGAGGCTTAACGTGGTGAATCAAGCGGACGTGCCTGCGCAAGGAGAAGTGATGGCAGGTACATTTCATGTTTTGAATACGCCCCTTAGAATTCTATTTAATTCTGGAGCTAGTTGCTCAATTATAGCATCAAGAATAGTGCCTGAGTTAGATCTACCTAAGTGCGAGAGAATTAGCTTAGGAATTCAATTGCCTTCTGGAGAAGTAGTGTCTTGCTCTAAACGATATAACGGAATTCCTATAGTAATAAAGAACGTAGAATTCTTCGCGAACTTGGTAGAATTTAACTTAAGAGACTTTGACATCATACTGGGGATGGATTGGCTATCCCAGTATAAAGCGGTGATCGAATGCCAAAAACAAAAGATCACCTTGTCAAAAAGTAGGGGAAAGAGAGTTATCTTTTACTCTCAGCCCCCTAAGATGAGTAACAAAATCGTTAGTGCACTGAAACTAAGTAACTTGATGCGTAAGGGGTATGCGCTATATGCGTGCTATGTGAACAACCTTGATGTAACACCGCGGATTTGATAACCCAGGCCGAGGTGTCACCGCCTCATTTCCCTAGCAATTCACAGATGTCCGAGCTCGCCAAGGAAATGCAAGGCTTGTGGGCACGTAAAAGCTTTAAAAACATTTCAACGTATAGTCCGGAATTTAATAATACTTAAGTCAAAATACGAAAGTAAAGGCCATCATGCACGGATAAAGTAAATGCGACAGAAAGTAATCATGGCAAACACAGCCAAAACCTCGGGTTAAACAGACCCAGTAAAAAACAGTAATACGGTGCAGAAAGCGAAAATGTTCACAAATAATTCCCCCAAGTGTATGCGTATGCGTCACTCGACATACTCTGTAAAAGAAAAATGACAACGGTGGTCAGTATAAAAATATACTGAGTAAGTTAATCCCTAACTAACAAATAAAAGGGGTTACATGTGTTTAAACTAAAGATTTCGCTTCCCATGCATAAATTTAAAATACATAATTTATTTGCAGCGGAAAAACATGATTAAAGGACATAATTTTAAAAGCGCAATTTAAAGCATAATTTAAGATGCATAATTTTAAATACATAATTAAAAACATGATAAAGACGATTTAAGCATAATGGAACACTCACACAAGTCTTTTACATTTTATCCCGTAGACTAAGAAGAGGACACCATACCGGGAGATCACTAACGAGGCAGTCCAAACAATGGGAGACCACTAACGAGGCAGTCTCAAAAAGATAGTAGGACCACTAACGAGGCGATCCAAAAATACAGCGCGCGAGATCACTAACGAGGCAATCTCAGATAGTAAGGAGACCACTAACGAGGCAGTCTCAAAGATAATGATAGCATGATGATCGGCTCAGCCTAGTGAATGGGATTTTTCGAAAGTTCGTATTTCAATGTTATCAAATGATCGATATCGCATTTTCATAGTTCGAGTTTTCTCAAGTTCGAAAAATCCTATTCGAGGCAGTTTACGCCTTTCTTAATTAAAAATTCGTCTTTACACCAAAAATTCTGAAATTTTTATAGTAGTTCAAAGACACACACACGAACAACTTCCATGTTTTAAGTTTTTCGAAATAAGGTTCCGAAGTGAGTCGAACTTCGAGTTCTTTGCAAAGAATGATTTCTGTCTTAAAAACTAGTTTCGTCACAGGTTCGTGCAACGCCGATTAAAAATTCATTTCAAAACCAATTGATGCGAAATTTTTACAGTAATTACAAAACACGTTAAGGAACAATTTTCATGTTTTAAGAATTTGGAAATAATAAATTCTTTATATTCAAAAATTGACCACAACCCACTGTATACTCGGGGGCTACGAAAAGGTTTTAAAGCAGTTCTGAAATTCGACCGTTTGACGTATCAAATGAACACCAAAATCCGTGAAATTTTATATGCACACTCTAGACACAATTATCTACAACTTTTGTTTAGGAATGCAAAGTTGAATCATTCAAAAAATGGGTGAAAAACATGCATCAAGTCGAGTAAGGGAAACTGTCATAGTTTGAAATGTTCGGGTTGTCACAGAAAGTTTACGGCGTGATTTGGGATAGCAAATCTTAATGTCAACGGCTGAAATTTGGACACAAGATAGATAAAGGTGTTAGGAACAACTTTTATGTTGAAATGTTTTCGGTTTGAATTCCCGAAGGTCGAGTTTTAGGCGAGTCTTTGAAATTGGACGAAAATAGGGTTTTTGAAAACCGATTTTTGTTACAAGCCTATATCTCGAGTTTTAAACAACAAATAACCACGAAAATTTGTGAGTAAGGTTTTAACTTACCGATTTGAAGATTAGGATTACTGGGATGGGTATCCGGATGCTCTAGGGTCGCGACGAACGGCCAATCCTTCCGATCGCTTTTCGTTCGTTTTCCGGCGTGAAATCGTAGTAAAGGAAATGGGTTAGATTTCGAGTTTCTAAGTGTTATGGACGAATTAAAATGTATAACCATGGCTTACCAAGAGTCTAGAGGGCAGGGCTTGGTTCCTCTCGCCTCCTCGTCGCCGGAATGCTCGCCGGAAAGTGTCGTCGGAAGAGTTTCGGCTTGGGGAGGAAGTTTGGGAGTAGTGTGGGAGTAGTTTCTGTAAGTCTAGGGTTTGGAGGCGTCCCCAGCCGCCCTTAAGTCTCCCTCACGTCTGGGATTTGGTTTCCCTCGAAGGGGGTGATCGATTTTGGCAAGAAAATCGCCATGGAAGGAAAGTTTACACCTCCTGCACCTCTGGCGCGGAGGTGGCGCGCACATAGGCCTTTGTCCGCGCGGAGTGCGCGCGAACCATCCAGGGACGCGACTCCCTTTGCCCGCGCGGTGGCCGCGCGTATGCGCGCGGGGTGCGCGCCGCCCGAACCGGCCGGTTCGGGCGGTTCGTGTGGTCCGTCGGTTCCTTTCTTCCTTTTCTCGATCGGGTTTCTATCCTTCGCGCTCTTGGTCCGAATTTTCGGGTCATTCCCGACTCGAAATTCTCATGTGGGTTTATTTACGAATTCGATCTAACTCCCGTATGATAATTCGTCTACTTAAACTCATCTCGTCATTCCTTAATGATTTTACGGAAGTTGTGTTTTGGTTTCCTCGGGTTTAAATGTTGGGATGCCCTTGGTTATATTTTTATTTTGTGATTTATTTTATGACTGAACTTGGTATTTGAATTCCCAAGCTGCCTACGTACCCCGTGAAGGGATCAAGTCATGACGTAGTTCAAAACAATTTGAATTTATTTTTCCTCGAGTGTTACATCCTCCCCCCCTTAAGAATACAGTTATGTCCCCATAACTGTGGTCGGTTCATCTTGGAAGAGGGTAGGGTAACGTTGTCTCATGTCGGCTTCCAATTCCCGGGTTGCCGTCTCCGTCTCGTGGTTAGACCACAAGACCTTGACCATCTTTACAGATTTATTTCTTGTTACCCTTTCTTTGTAATCGAGTATTTGTACCGGGGTTTCTTCATAGGTCAGGTCATCATCTAGTTCGATTACGTCCGGTTGGAGTACATGCGACGTGTCGGGCACATACTTCTTCAGTTGGGAGACGTGAAACACGTTATGGACGCGTGCTAGTTGAGGTGGCAGTGCTAGCCGGTACGCTAGATTCCCCACTCTTTCGAGGATCTCATATGGTCCTATGTATTGTGGGCTTAGTTTTTCCCTTGTCCGCCGAAGCGTATCACACCCCTGTTGTTTGTGATATTCTTGGCGCCATCCCGTCGCCGCTTTCGGAACTTCAAGTCTCGTCGCCTAGACACGGGTAGCTAGGTAGTGTCGGATGGGGTAAAATAAGGGAAACGAACAACAACCAAAAGAGATAACTAAATTAAAATAAAATATAAAAAAAAGAAAACATTTTTCAACCTCCGCGCGGTGGCCGCGCGGTGCCGCGCCGAGACCGCGCGGCCGCGGCAGGTCGAAAAATAGGGCTCGCGGTGCGCGCGAGCCCTTTCCACCACTTCCCCCTTTCGCGACCGAGCGCTGTTTTCCATCAAATTCGACCTCCTCTACCCCATTTCTCCCGGTTTCTGTCCCGATTTCGCTAACCAAGGTATGTATCTACTAGAATCACTAATCAATTTCAGTTTTTATGCTTATGTCTTCCTAGTTTTTGGGTAGATTTGGGAGTTAGGGTTTAGTTGGAAGAATTTGGGGGTTTGCTAGTTTTAGGTTTGATTTGTGTAAATTAGTAAGCATTCGTGTCAATTGATGTTATTTCAGTTGTATTGCTTGCGGTTATGCCATAATGTGTTTATGTTTCTAGTGATTTCCCTTTTGATTTGGATTTTTAGGACTAATATAAAATTTCGATTTTTGGTTGGTGTTGTGGCATGATCATTGGTTTATTTTCCCGTTGTTTTGAGCCATTTGGTAATGATAGGTTGTTGTTGGAGTACTTGTTTCATTTCGGTGTCCAATTCCATATGCTTGTTAGTAATTCGAAATTTGGTTTATTGCGCTCTTAACGTGTTCAACGAAATGCCGCAGGGGACTTTGGGGGATTTGTCTAAACGTATTCTTTGTTTTGGCGATGATAAATTTGAGGTTCTTATGGGTTGCTTATGTTAGGAGTTTATATTGGCGCTTCCGTGTGGTTCCGTTTGATAATTAGTTTGCGGTTTTGAATCCTGATATTGGTATTGGCTACCTGCAGGATGTTGCTCTTTCTATGGGTCGTTCTGGCGTCTCTCATGTGTCCTCCGAGGACTAGGAGACGAGTTACTGATGAGGCTGGCCCCAGTCATGCCGCTCCGGCGATGCCTGATTCCGACGAGAGCGAGCCAGAGGAGGACGAGGAGCAGCGGGGCCCGCGACTCAGGGGTCTCCCGGACGAGGTGCGTCCTTACCGGCACGACAGGTTCCGGTTTAGGACGAGGGCTGCCCAGGACTTTTATTTCGACGAGCTTCGTCGAAACAGGGCTTACGTCCCTGAGAGAGGCATATATCCTCTTCATCTGGGCGATGACAGGGTCAGTGCAGTCTTGGAGTATTTGCAGTGGACCGGTCTGGCACGTCACCCCGAGGGCGTTGCCTCTGGTTATCTGGCTATGGAGGTTATCGCCAACATTGGCGGTCTCGGGGAGGGTGACGACCTATCTCGGGTATGGGTCCGTGGTCGCTATCTCGACTTCAGTGCTCGGGCGATCAATGTCTATTTTGGCTTGCCTGACGATGGCGTATTTCGCCCACAGCCTGAGGGACGTGTTCTTGCTCCTGCGTGGAACACCTTATGCACCATAGTGCCTCCTCAGCTCGAGCACGGTCATGAGCTTCGTTTGACGACGATGGACTCCCCTTGGCGAGAGCTTGCTCAGCTGTGGTTAGGGCGCGTCCGGCCGATCACCCGGAGCCACATTGTCCTGGATCATGTCTACGAGACCATTTGCTTTATCGCGCGAGACGGTAGGGTGAATGTAGGAGCTTGTATCGAGGACAACTTGCGGGGTATGCGGAGAGGACGAGGGAGTAGGGTGATTACCCATGTTCACCTCATCTGTGGGTTGTGCGCGGCGCAGGGGATTCGCACTACACCGGAGACAGATCCGTACGACCTAGTAATGGGCCGTTGCTACCGTATCCCGACTTATGCTGACCGGCGTAGCGCCTTACGTCGTGGGGCTCCCCGTGCTGTACTTCGCCCGCAGCCTGATGACGGCGGCCTGATCCTTGTTGTACCACCGGAGCAGCCACCCCCCTCCTCCAGTAGTTCCACCTCCTGCAGTGGCACCTCAGGGGCAGGAGATGACTCAGTTGCTGCAGATGATGCAGGAGATGCGGGTCGGTATGAATGCCGGGTTTGCAGCTGGGCAGGCTCGTTACGATGCCATAGACGCTAGATTGGACTTCTACCAGACCCGCATGGACTCGTTTGCTACGAGGCAGGCTCAGCAGCAGGCCACCATGTCCGACATGTACGCCTATGTGCGGCAGATGGACGACTTCATGCGTCGGCAGTTCCCGCCTCCCGATCAGTGATGTTCTTCTTTCACATTTGCGGTTTCGTTTAGGTTCTGCATTAGACACGCACTTTGTTTAGTTTCCTCCTTATGAGGACGTTGCTGTTGTCTGGGATTTGTGATTTATATTTTCGTTATGTTATTGCTTAGTTAGGTATTTGACATGTGTTAGTGGTTTACTGCTGTTTTGGAAGTATGGTTGAATTATCCCGCCTTAGTTATGATTTATGGTACTATGGCTTCGTCGTTACCTCTTCACTGCATTTACATGAGTGGAGGCCGCCCACTAGTTATTGCATATTTACGTGGTTGAGTTTCTTCCGGGTATGTGATATGATACAGGAATAAGTATAAAGGATAAATGAAATAACTGCTGGAAATTCTTTTATTGCTCCAAAAGAAACTTATTGGGTTATACGCGGTAGAATGAACATAGTAGTGCTGACAATAGTCAAAGGAGGTACAAGTAGTAATGCATCGGTA
This sequence comes from Hygrophila difformis, assembly GCA_030278955.1. Taxonomy (NCBI): domain Eukaryota; kingdom Viridiplantae; phylum Streptophyta; class Magnoliopsida; order Lamiales; family Acanthaceae; genus Hygrophila; species Hygrophila difformis. Next base: position 39,004,929 of record JAOANR010000009.1, on the reverse strand, counting down.
TATATATCCCTAATCTAGAGGGGACAGGTAGGGGCATCCTCGATGGGATCGTCCTCGTTGCTGGATACGTCAATGGGAGCAGCGACGTCGGGGCCAGGGCCCAGGTTCTGGAGGATCGCCTCACCACCGTCCTGGGTTAGGTTGGTCAAGTCCCAACCCAGGTTCTCCACTTGCTCCTCTAAGCCATCACTCTTGTCCTGGAGCTGGGCCACTTGGGCCTGAAGCTGCGCGACTTGCTCCTGTAGCTGGGTTATGTGGTGATGGTCTGCCTCCCTACGATGACCCAGATGGACCACGTTACCCCCCAACTGTCCTACCCGCGTTTTGAAGTAATTGATGTGCTGTTGGCCCTCGAGGTATGCGTTCATCAATTTTACCATCAAATTGACCATGTTCGCATTGGGCTCGGCCATCTAATGTTGACAAGGTAGGTCAGAGTTAGGATATATTTTAGGCAAAGTCAGGATGTGCAGGAACTAGATCTATATGCAACATGCAAGTGCAAGTCCCTTCCCCATTAAAATTTAATTTATTCGTATGTTTAAAATAAATTGCTGAAGGTTGGGCCTCTATAGTGGGCCGAAAAGTTTAATTTTTCTTTTCTTGGCTGAAACATCGGGCTATAAATAAATTTTTGGACTAAATGAAACTAGTGTTCTGTAAAACTAATATACTTAAAAATATTACTAGGGTTTAAAATATTAGTATCAAAATAATTGTAATAATAGTATTTCTAATAATAATAATAATAGCTTCAAAATAAAATTCCGGGCTCTGATACCAACTTGTAACACCCCGGATTTGATAACCCAGGCAAGACACGGATGTCCGAGCTCGGCAAGACACGGATGTCCGAGCTCGGCAAGGAAATGCAAGGCTTGTGGGCACGTAAAAGCTTTAAAAACATTTCAACGTATAGTCCGGAATTTAATAATACTTAAGTCAAAATACGAAAGTAAAGGCCATCATGCACATATAAAGTAAATGCGACAGAAAGTAATCACGGCCAACACGGCCAAAACCTCGGGTTAAACAGACCCAGTAAAAAACAGTAATACGGTGCAGAAAGCGAAAATGTTCACAAATAATTCCCCCCAAGTGTATGCGTATGCGTCACTCGACATACTCTGTAAAAGAAAAATGACAACGGTGGTCAGTATAAAAATATACTGAGTAAGTTAATCCCTAACTAACAAATAAAAGGGGTTACATGTGTTTAAACTAAAGATTTCGCTTCCCATGCATAAATTTAAAATACATAATTTATTTGCAGCGGAAAAACATGATTAAAGGACATAATTTTAAAAGCGCAATTTGAAGCATAATTTAAGATGCATAATTTTAAATACATAATTAAAAACATGATAAAGACGATTTAAGCATAATGGAACACTCACACAAGTCTTTTACATTTTATCCCGTAGACTAAGAAGAGGACACCATACCGGGAGATCACTAACGAGGCAATCTCAACATAGGACCACTAACGAGGCAGTCCAAACAATGGGAGACCACTAACGAGGCAGTCTCAAAAAGATAGTAGGACCACTAACGAGGCGATCCAAAAATACAGCGCGCGAGATCACTAACGAGGCAATCTCAGATAGTAAGGAGACCACTAACGAGTCAGTCTCAAAGATAATGATAGCATGAAGATCGGCTCAGCCTAGTGAACGGGATTTTTCGAAAGTTCGTATTTCAATGTTATCAAATGATCGATATCGCATTTTCATAGTTCGAGTATTCTCAAGTTCGAAAAATCCTATTCGAGGCAGTTTACGCCCTTCTTAATTAAAAATTCGTCTTTACACCAAAAATTCTGAAATTTTTATAGTAGTTCAAAGACACACACACAAACAACTTCCATGTTTTAAGTTTTTGGAAATAAGGTTCCGAAGTGAGTCGAATTTCGAGTTCTTTGCATAGAATGATTTCTGTCTTAAAAACTGGTTTCGTCACAGGTTAGTGCAACGCCGATTAAAAATTCATTTCAAAACCAATTGATGCGAAATTTTTACAGTAATTACAAAACACGTTAAGGAACAACTTTCATGTTTTAAGAATTTGGAAATAATGAATTCTTGATACTCAAAAATCGACCACAACCCACTGTATACTCGCGGGCTCCGAAAAGGTTTTAAAGCAGTTCTGAAATTCGACCGTTTGACGTATCAAATGAACACCAAAATCCGTGAAATTTTATATGCACACTCTAGACACAATTATCTAAAACTTGTGTTTAGGAATGCAAAGTTGAATCATTCGAAAAATGGGTGAAAAACATGCATCAAGTCGAGTAAGGGAAACTGTCACAGTTTGAAATGTTCGGGTTGTCACAGAAAGTTTACGGCGTGATTTGGGATAGCAAATCTTATTGTCAACGGCTGAAATTTGGACACAAGATAGATAAAGGTGTTAGGAACAACTTTTATGTTGAAAGGTTTTCGGTTTGAATTCCCGAAGGTCGGGTTTTAGGCGGGTCTTTGAAATTGGACGAAAATAGGGTTTTTGAAAACCGATTTTTGTTACAAGCCAGTATCTCGAGTTTTAAACAACAAATAACCACGAAAATTTGTGAGTAAGGTTTTAACTTACCGATTTGAAGATTAGGATTACTGGGATGGGTATCCGGATGCTCTAGGGTCGCGACGAACGGCCAATCCTTCCGTTCGCTTTTCGTTCGTTTTCCGGCGTGAAATCGTAGTAAAGGAAACGGGTTAGATTTCGAGTTTCTAAGTGTTATGGACGAATTAAAATGTTTAAACATGGCTTACCAAGAGTCTAGATGGCAGGGCTTGGTTCCTCTGGCCTCGTCGTCGCCGGAATGCTCGCCGGAAAGTGTCGTCGGAAGAGTTTCGGCTTGGGGAGGAAGTTCGGGAGTAGTGTGGGAGTAGTTTCTGTAAGTCTAGGGTTTGGAGGCGCCCCCAGCCGCCCTTAAGTCTCCCTCACGTCTGGGATTTGGTTTCCCTCGAAGGGGGTGGTCGATTTTGGCAAGAAAATAGCCATGGAAGGAAAGTTTACACCTCCTGCACCTCTGGCGCGGAGGTGGCGCGCACATAGGCCTTTGTCCACGCGGAGTGCGCGCGAACCATCCAGGGACGCGACTCCCTTTGCCCGCGCGGTGGCCGCGCGTATGCGCGCGGGGTGCGCGCCGCCCGAACCGGCCGGTTCGGGCGGTTCGTGTGGTCCGTCGGTTCCTTTCTTCCTTTTCTCGATCGGGTTTCTATCCTTCGTGCTCTTGGTCCGACTTTTCGGGTCATTCCCGACTCGAAATTCTCATGTGGGTTTATTTACGAATTCGATCTAACTCCCGCATGATAATTTGTCTACTTAAACTCATCTCGTCCTTCCTTAATGATTTTACGGAAGTTGTGTTTTGGTTTCCTCGGGTTTAAATGTTGGGATGCCTTCGGTTTTATTTTTATGTTGTGATTTATTTTATGACTGAACTTGGTATTTGAATTCCCAAGCTGCCTACGTACCCCGTGAAGGGATCAAGTCATGACGTAGTTCAAAACAATTTGAATTTGTTTTTCCTCGGGTGTTACACTTGAGACGGAAGAGAACAAGGTTGACAGCATCCCAGTGGTAAGAGAATACCCGGACGTGTTCCCTAAGGACGTTCCGGGCATGCCACCTAAGAGAGATCTTGAATTCACTATAGATCTCATTCCGGGAACAGAGCCTGTCTCAAAAGCTCCGTACCGGATGGCACCACTGGAAATGAAGGAGTTAAAGGAACAACTCGAGGAACTGTTAGGAAAGGGTTACATAAGACCGAGTATGTCCCATTGGGGAGCACCGGTTTTATTTTTCAAGAAGAAAGACGAAGGACTACGTCTTTGCATAGATTACCAAGGATTAAACCAAGTGACCATCAAGAATAAATACCCCCTTCCGAGAATAGAGGATCTGTTTGATCAACTGAAGGGAGCTTCAGTATTCTCGAAGATCGATTTGCGATCTGGGTATCATCAACTGAGGATCGCCGAGAAGGACATTCCGAAGACGGCGTTTCGAACGCGATATGGCCATTACGAGTTCACAGTGTTATCCTTCGGGTTAACAAATGCTCCGACCATGTTCATGAATCTCATGAACAACGTGTTCCGAGAATTGTTAGATCAGTGCGTCGTAGTGTTCATCGACGACATCCTGATCTACTCAAAGAGCGAGGGAGAGCATGCCCAACACTTACATCAAGTGTTAGAAATCTTGCGAAGAAATCAGCTATACGGCAGGCTGTCGAAATGCGACTTCTGGTTGAAAGAAGTGGCATTTCTCGGACACATAGTATCTGCTGATGGAGTATCAGTGGATCCGGCAAAGGTTTCTGCCGTGACGGAGTGGGCAACTCCGAAGAGTCCAACGGAAATAAGGAGTTTCCTTGTATTAGCTGGGTATTATAGACGATTTTTGAAGGACTTTTCAAGGATTGCACGTCCTTTGACCCAGCTACTGAAGAAAGGAGCAAAATACGAGTGGACCGAAGCGTGTGAGACTGCGTTTCAAGAACTTAAGAAACGACTCACAACCACACCCGTATTAACACTACCATCAGAGAATGGTGACTTCGAAGTTTATAGCGATGCTTCGAAGGAAGGTTTAGGTTGTGTCTTGATGCAAGACTCGAGAGTCATAGCGTATGCATCACGGCAACTAAAACCTCACGAGGAGAATTATCCGACACATGACCTGGAGTTGGCAGCGGTCGTTTTCACTCTAAAGATATGGAGACATTATCTTTATGGGCGGAAGTGTCGAATGTTCACCGACCACAAGAGCTTGAAATATATATTCACTCAGAAGGAGTTGAATTTGAGACAGCGAAGGTGGTTGGAGCTTATTAAAGACTACGATTTAGAGATAGCATACCACGAGGGGAAGGCGAATGTGGTAGCCGATGCCCTAAGTCGGAAAACCCAACACGTGACAAACTCGTTGGTAATTCCGCTGGCATTGTACATGGAGTTAGCAAGATTGGAGTTAGAACTTGTGCATCCTGGCACAGAGAGTGAAACGATCAACGCGATGGTCGTAGAAACTCCAATATTGGACGAGATTCGACTCGCTCAACCGGGCGACGCGAAGTTGGAAAAGATAAAAGGGTGTATTGCCGAAGGAAAGGCAACCGGATTTGCTATCCACGAGGATGGAAGCATCCGTTTTAAATGGAGATGGTGTGTGCCTCAGAAGTGTGCCGAATTGAAGCAAAAGTTGATGGAGGAAGGGCACAACACACCATATTCCGTACATCCCGGAGGTGACAAATTGTACAAAGATCTGAAGAAGATCTATTGGTGGCCGGGAATGAAGAAGGAAGTGGCGAACTTCGTGGCGAAATGTCTCACCTGCCAAAAGGTTAAGGCAGTGCGACATAAACCCTTAGGATTGATGCAACCACTAGAGATTCCAAGTTGGAAGTGGGATAGCATCTCAATGGATTTCGTCTCGGGATTACCCCGATCACCTAAAGGCATGAACAAGATTTGGGTGATTGTGGATAGGCTAACGAAGACAGCCATATTTATCCCGATGAAGGACACGTGGACTATGGACCAATTGGCCCGAGCCTACATTGATAATGTGGTACGACGACATGGAGTACCACATGTTATCATTTCCGATAGAGACAGTAGATTTGTCTCTCATTTCTGGACGGAGTTACAAAAAGCTCTCGGTACTCAAATCAAAATGACCACCGCATTCCACCCGATGACGGATGGACAAACCGAGAGGACAATCCAAACATTAGAAGACATGCTGAGAGCATGCGTGTTGGAATTCAAAGGGAATTGGGAATCTCATTTACCCTTAATTGAGTTTTCCTATAATAATAGCTACCATGCTAGCATCGGCATGGCACCATTCGAAGCGTTGTATGGACGAAAGTGCCGAAGTCCGTTGAGCTGGGAAGAAAACGATAAGTCCGTGGTGGTGGGACCACAACTTATCGAAGACATGGCTCAACAAATCAAGGTGATTCAAGGGAAAATGAAAGCCGCTCAAGACCGTCAAAAGAGTTATGCCGACGTGAGACGACGAGACCTAGAATTTCAAGTGGGAGATAGGGTCATGCTAAAGATATCACCCATGAAGGGGGTGATGCGCTTTGGCAAGCGAGGAAAGTTAAGTCCTCGATATATAGGACCTTACGAAATTCTAGAACGAGTCGGAACTCTAGCCTACCGATTGGCTTTACCGCCACAATTAGATCGAGTTAATAATGTTTTCCATGTCTCACAACTAAAGAAGTATGTGCCGGACCCGACACATGTACTTCAACCGGAGATAATTGAGCTCGATGAAGATTTGACTTATGAGGAAGTCCCAGTGCGTATTCTCGACACTAAGGAACGAGTAACGAGGAACAAAACCGTCAAAATGATCAAGGTTCTTTGGTCGAACCACGAAAGTGAGACGGCAACTTGGGAAGTAGAATCCGACATGAGAGAACACTATCCGACACTGTTCCAAACCGACACCGACACAGTTATGGGGACATAACTGCAATCTTAAGGGGGAGAGGATGTAATACATGGTGTGACATCCGCATTATACCGTGTATTTTTTCATACATTCTTGTAATCAAACAAACAAATTCAAATTGTTTTGAACTACGTCATGACTTGATCCCTTCAACGGGTACGTAGGCAGCTTAGAAGTCTTAATTCTAAGTTCAGTCACAAAATAATAAAATAAACAAAAGACCTTAGCACGAGAAAAGCCGAAACACAACTTCGAGGACGAAGTTGATTCTTAAGGAGGGTAGACTGTAATACCCGAGAATTTTACAATATAAATAAATAAATAAATACAATAAATAAATAAATAAATACAATAAATAAATAAATAAATAAATGAATCAGTAAATACATTAAATAAATAAATATTGAAGAAATGAGAAATGAAATTAATTAAAGGAATTTAATTAAACAAAAGAAATTAAATAAAGTTAAATAAGTCGTCACACGGATACCCGATATAAATGAACCCGAGAATTCGAGCCAAAACGTAAATTTAGATCCGAAAGAAATAACGACACGAAATAGGAACCCGAAGAGAGTCCGGAAATTGGAATCCGAGAGCATAGAGGGATAGAAACCCGAAAGAGAGGCGGAAGAGCACGACGGATCGCACGACCCGCCCGGACCGAAGTCCAGGCGTTAGTCGCGCGCTGGCCGCGCGCTAAAAGGGGGAAAGGCGCGCCAACCCCGCGCCAGAAGGCAGATTCGCCCGTTGCGTGAATCTCTCGCCCGAACGCGGATTTTTCGACTTTCGGTTGAACGTCTCTTGACTCAAGACCCTTAGGGTCAGATCTTGGACGCCCTAGGTCTTAGCTATCTATAAATAAACCCCCTCGGAAGCCCTAAACCCTTTTTCCAAACCCTACGATACTCTAAATACACAAACTCGTAATCCCGGAGTCAACGGAGGCACCAAAAGGCCGAGACAGCGGCTGTTGGACGAAAATCGGGAGATCTCCAACGTGTGAGCGTACGAACGGAGAGGAGAAACGGTGGACTGGAAGCCACGCTTTCGAAATAGACGACCCCGGACGACGATCAATCTGTAAGTTAACTCTTACATGGTTTTGGGAGGAATTAAAACGTTCGAAACTAAAAGATTTAACAAGAAATCGTAAATCTGCCAACTTATATTTTCTACCGACGCAATAGTTTTGACGAATTTTTCCAAACATTAAAAAGACTTCAAACGGAAAAACGTAAAACACAAAAAACGTTCCTAAGGCTTAGGTCTATCTACTGTAAAATTTTCAGAATTTTTAGAGACGATTGGTTATGTGAAAACCAACCGAAACCGAACTGCTTGAATCTAGATCTTGGAATTCTTGACGGAACTTAGGTCCGATCTTGATCACGTCTTTGACATAGGTTCCAGACCGATTTAGATCTTTGGCCGAACATGAAAGATGTAGATAAACGTCTTAAGATGGTCTCTGTAAAATTTCATTGAATTTGGAGTTGATTTACTATGGTAGAATCTGAAATCTTTAAATTGTGACATGTAGAATTCGGACAGATTTGTGCTTCTGTGAAAATTGGTGTTTTTGACCTATTTCGGTATCTCGGATTGAAAAAGTTAAAACACAAAAGTTGTAGATCTCGACGTTTCTGAGTCAGTCGTGAAATTTCGGAATTTTTGGAATGAAATCTGATTTTAGACGAATTTTAGAGTAAACTGTTGTTTACCGGAAGTCAAACCTTGAAATCTTGTTGAAACATGAGATTAACCTTTAGGGTTGAAATGAGTTGAGATATTATTTTAAATAAATATAATTGAGATCAGATTTTTTTGAAATTAAATCCCCTTACAAACTTGATAAATTAAAATTAGGGGTGAGTGCTCTGCAGGGTGCCCTCTAGCGATTCATTTCGTGCCTTAATGGACGATGGTGACCCCGCGCGCTAAACTTGAGATATGATATTGCCAAAACGGCATGAGATATAGAGCCTACACTCTCGAGAATATCCACATGGGTTTCCCGAGGCTCCGGAGTGGTACTGGGTATGGCTGATACGGTTGCGGCCGCCGGGCTACCGGCTAGACTTGTTGAGATTGCGATGCAATCGTGAAATACTTGAAATACTAAATCTGGAATGTAATGGGGAAATTAAAATAAAATAAATTAAATTATTTTTTGTTGTCCAATTTAAATGTTTTAATTAAATTATGGCTTTTATTTGAAACTATGTGAAATGTGCTGTTAAACTGAGTTATATGTTTATTATCATGCTTTTATTAAGTACTAAATTAATGGTTTTTAAACCCTATGATCATGCATGTGTTAACTTACTCAGCAAGTTGTGCTGACCAAACCATTTCTTTTTATTTTCTTTTCTTACAGAGTATGTAGAGTGAACATGAGCACTTCATGCATGGGAACTTTATCTTTGGGGAAACATTATTTTGTTTTTAAATTCGTACACTAGACTACATTATGAACGGGCTTGTTTAACCGTGTTTTGGCCATGTCGGCCCTATTTACATTTTCCGCTGCAATACTATACTTAAATATTATTTCCGTTGCGCTATGATATTATTGTTTTCAAACTATATTGCATGGGTTGTTTTGAATGTTTTAAATGTTTTAAATACTGCAATACCTAGCCTTGCATCTCTTTAGTAAGCCGGAGAAACCGTGTCTTATTAGGGAGGTGTGGCAATACCTAGAACTAATGTCAAAATCGTGATCAAGATCGGACCTAAGTTCTGTCAAGAATTTCAAGATCAAATTTCAAGCAGTTCGGTTTCGGTTGGGTTTCGCATATCAATTCGTCTCTAAAAATTCTGAAAATTTTACAGTAGATAGATCTAAGCCTTAGGAACGTTTTTCATGTTTTAAGTTTTTCCATTTGAGGTCGATTTAAGGTTCGAAAAAATTAGGCAAATCTGTTGCATCGGTAAAAACACCATGTTGGCAGATTTTCGATCTCTTGTTAAATCTTTTAGTTTCGAATGTTTTAATTCCTCCCAAAACCATGTAAGGCTAACTTACAGAGATGTGAACGTCCGGGATCGTCTATTTCGAAGGTGTGGCTTCCAGTCCACCGTTTCTCCTCTCCGTTCGTCGGGTTCTACGCTCTAGATCCAATTCGAGGTGTAGAAGGAAAAAGGAGACGATTGTCGTTTTCGAATTGTATATTGAACAAGGATTGGATCGAAACTTACCACGACGCTGGAGATCTCAGAATTTTCGTCCAACCGGTATTCGCCTTGGTTTCGTGCCTCCGACTGTAATACCCGTAAATTTTAAAATATAAAAATAGGAATTAATCCAATAGGAAAGAAAGTCTCGTTCCGAGAACCCGTAAAATCGGAAATGCACGGAAATCAAAAGACGACGATTTAGAACCCGACGAACCCGAACACATGAAAACAAATGGAATCGGAATAAATGACCGGAAAATCGAGCGCGAAAACGTGGAAGGATGGAAGTCCGAAAGAGAGGAGGAAAAGACCCGACGGATCGGATCGCACGGACCCGCCCGGACCGCAGTCCAGGCGGGAGCCGCGCGCTGGCCGGGCGGGGTTTGGCCCTTCAGCGCGCCAACCCCGCGTGAGTCCCCAGATTCGTGCAAATGACGCGGTTTCGGCGATTTCTTGCCATAATTCGACCCCCCGACTATGGAAAGAAGATTTTGAATGGGGGAAGGAGTATTAGGACGAATTAGGGTTGAGCTCCACCCCATTTGTCAGCCTCCAAACCCCCTCTACTCTCCCAAAACACTCTCAAAGCCAAACACTCCTCCGACGAACTTCCGACGAACTTCCGGTGACCTTCCGGCGACCAACGACGACCGTAGAGGCGTGTAGATCAAGGATCACAGTCCTTAGATCATTGGTAAGTAGTATCTCAGATTCTCAATCTCATTTTTCCTCTCGAATCCCCAATCTAACTCTTGATTCGTTGATTGCAAATACGTTCGTGGCCAAAGTCGGGAACTTTGCGTGGCGTAGATCCGTTCGTAGGAGTTTGGACGAGCCGAGCGACCCTAGGACGACTCAAGAACACCATTACTGTAAGTGGAGCCTTCCATGTCAATACGGGGGGGTTTAGGGGCGTCCGAAGTAGTCGTAACATAACGAAACGTAAAAACCGAAATTAAAAACCCCAACACGCACAGTTTCTGAAATCGTCCTAAAACTCATATTTCGAGGATTCAATCTGAGAAACTCAAAACTAGACTTTTAATCCTAACACATAAATCTAGGTTGTGTAAAAATTTCAGACATTTTCATTAACGTTTGCTATTTCAAATCGCACCGGACATAAACTGTTTTACTAGGACTTTTTCGAAAACTGACAGTGATCATATTCGAAATTGATGAGCATGTTACTATATTTTCTAGTCCGAATTGATCCTTGAAATCTAAATGAAAGTTGTAGGTAATAATGTCTAGTATGTGCATATAAAATTTTAGAATTTTTGGAGTCCATTTGATATGTTATAAAGTCGAAACTTTGAACTGTGTCAAACCTGAGTCCGGACAGAATTCTGCTTGCGTAATAAACTCAATTTTTGACATGTTTCCTCAACTTATTTCGAAAAACTTAAAACACGAAAGTTGTTCGTTAGGATGTTTTTGATATACTGTGAAAATTTCAGATTTTTCGGACTTGAAATGAATTTTTAAATTAAAAAGGCGTAAACTGTGACGCCAAGAGACTTTTAAATCGAGAGATTTTGAAATTTCGTAACAAACGATCAAAGACTTGAAATACGATACATCTATACTTTTGAAAAACCCCAATACATTAAATTGAAATGATACATGAGATACTTTGGTGGAGGGTGAGTGCTCTGCAGGGTGCCCCTCTAGCCTTTCTCTTCGGGCCTATGATGGACGAGAGAATTTAGATGAGATATTACGCCAATCGGCGAGAGATACATGGCCTACTCTCTCGGGATTGTCCGTATGGATTTCCCGAGGCTCCGGAGTGTTACTGGATATGACAGATACGGCTGCGGCCACCGGATCGCGGGCTATACAAGATACTTACGACACGGCTGCGGCCGCCGGATCACCGGCTATACAAAATATTGAGAAATGGTTACGTAACGGGGAAATAAAAGATTTAATATTTTTAAGTATTTATTTATTTATGCATGTCTTTAAATTATACATTTAAATTATGTCTTTAAATTTCATATCATGACTAAATTGTTAGTGGATTAAATGCATGTTCAAGTACACAATTAAAATATTATTTCCTTTAAATTTGTAAATGCATGTTTAGGAGTGAAATTTTAATTATCTAATTAAATCCCTTTATTGCTATGTTAGGATCGACTTACTCAGTATTTTATATACTGATAAAATTGTTGTTTTCTCTTTTCTTTTCAGAGTATGGAGATAATGCATGAGCATATGCATTGGGGGAGAAAAACTTTAAAACTTTATTTTTATCGCTTTTATTGACACTTGCATATTGGGCCTGTATAACCCGAGTTTTGGCCATGTCGGCCCCTTTACATTTCCGCTGCGAAATTTTACTTTCCGGTTTTGCTACGTGTAGATGAATTATTATTATTATTATTATTATTATTATTATTATTATTATTATTATTATTATTATTATTATTATTATTTTTAAATAAATTCCGGACTTGTTTTTAAACCTTTTTGTAATACCGATAGCCTTGCATCTCTTTAGCAAGCTCGGAGAATCCGTGTCTTGCTAGGGAGGTGTGGCGGTGGCATCCCGACCTGGGTTATCAAATCCGGGGTGTTACACCGACGACTCCGGAATTAGGGTTTCGAATGTATAGAGAGAGTTGTAGGTTTGGTAAAAGTGTTGGGGGCTTCCAAGGGGGTTTATTTATAGATAGCTAAGACCTAGGGCGTCCAAGATCTGACCCTAAGGGTCTTGAGTCGAAAGATGTTCAAACGAAGTCAAAAAATCCGCGTTCGGGCGAGAGATTCACGCAACGAGCGAATCTGTCCGACGGCGCGGCCGTGGCGCGCCCTCCGTTCTTCGACCGCGCGGCCACCGCGCCGAGCTCGCCTGGACTTCGGTCCGGGTGGGTCGTGCGATCCGTCGTGCTTTTCCTCCTCTCTTTCGGATTTCTATCCCTCTATGCTCCCGAATTCTGAGTTCCGGGGTATCTCCGGGTTTCTACTTTCTCTCTAAATCTTTACTCGGGTCTAATTGGATGTTGGACTCGAATTCTCGAGTTCATTGGTGTCGGGTTTCGGTGTACAATTTATTTACCTTTAATAATTCCTTTTATTTAATTAAATTCCTTTAATTCCTTTTTAAGTAAAAATCTCATTTCTCATTTTCTTATCTTTATTTATTTGTTGGATTTATTTATTTATTTTATTTATTGTTTATTTATCTAATTATTGTTCTATTTTATGTTGGAAAATTCTCGGGTATTACACATCCCTAGTATGACGTCAAAATCCCTTAAATCGAATTCTACCAAGTTCGCGAAAAACTCTACGTTCTTTATAACTATCGGAATTCCGTTATAGCGCTTAGAGCATGATACTATTTCTCTTGACGGAAGTTGAATTCCTAAGTTAATCAGTTCGCACTTAGGTGGATCTAGTTCAGGTAAGACTCTTGATGATATTATTGAACAACTAGCTCCTGAGTCAAACAGAACTTTAAGGGGTTTACTTAAAACATGGAACGTACCTCCCATTACGTCACCCTGCACAGGCACATCCTTTTGGTTGATAACATTCAACTGCCCCATTGGCCGTCCCTGCTTGCCTTGCTGATCCCGGTTCGGGTTCTGATTTTGTTGCTGATTTGGGTTCTGTGGAGGACGTTGATTTTGGTTGAAGTTCTGGTTTTGAGGGGGTCTATACCCCTGGTTGTTTCCATTCCGCCCATCCTGATTGCGAGGTTGCGCTGGCCCCGTGCCTAAGTCTTCCCTCTTGGTGATGTTTTCCATTCGAGTGCGGCACTCGTTCACCCAGTGGCCATTGCGACCACACCGGTAGCATGCGCCCTGTTGGGGGCATCCCCTAGCCAAGTGGGGCTTGCCACATCTCGGGCATGGTGGCACCGGGTTACCCTGGAAAAAGATTCTCCCATCATTTCCCACATTGTTGTTCGGAGGGGGTCTGTTCAGGCCTCCTCGGAAGTTGTCTCCCCTAGAATTGTTACCGGATCGGTTATCCCTATTCCTCTTATCTTGTCCCAGAGATACCCGACTGGGCTCTCCACTCACTTTCCTCTTCATTTGTTGCACCCTCGCAACAGCTATCGCACGATCATACACCGCCTGCATGTCCGGGTAATGGACGCCAGTGATCACTTCTCATATGGTCAAGTTCAGTCCTATTTCAAATTTTTGTGCCTTTTCGACGTCTGTCGGCATGAGTCTTGGTGCGAAACGCACCAACTCCTTGAATCGGGCGTAGTATTCCTGTACCGTTTGTCCTCCTTGCTTCAACGAGAGGAACTCCTCGTACATCGCTGCCTTTGTGCTCATGGGATAAAATCGATCCCTAAGCAGTGCCATTGTAACACCCCGGATTTGATAACGCAGGCCGGGATGTCACCGCCACACCTCCCTAGCAAGACACGGGTTCTCCGAGCTTGCTAAAGAGATGCAAGGCTATAGGTATTGCAAAGAGTTTTAAAACAAGTCCGGAAATTTATTTTAAAATAATAATAATAATAATAATAATAATAATAATAATAATAATAATAATAATAATAATAATAATAATAATAATAATAATAATAAGTCTCATCCACACATAACCGTGATAATAATTAGTCGCAGCGGAAAATAATAAAATGGACCAACATGGCCAAAACTCGGGTTTTACATGCCCGATATGCAAGTATCATAAAAGCGATAAACAATGTTTAAATTTTCCATCCCCCAAATGCATATGCTCATGCATTCTCTCCATACTCTGAAAAAAAGAGAAAAACAACAATTTTATCAGTATATAAAATACTGAGTAAGTCGATCCTAACATAGCAATAAAGGGGTTTAATTAAATAATTAAGTTTACTCTTAGGCATGCATACAAAAATATTCCATTTACCAATTTAAAAATAAATAATTTAATTGTATATTTGAACATGCATTAAATTCATAAATAATAATTTAACATGTTATAAAATTTAAGACATAAATTTAAAGACAAGAATAAATAAATAAATACGTAAAAAGTATTAAGTCTTTTAATTTTCCCCGTTACGTTACCGTTTCTCAATATTTAGTGTAGCCGGTCATCCGGCGGCCGCAACCGTTTCGTAAGTTTCTTGTGTAGCCTGTCATCCGGTGGCCGCAGCCGTATCTGTAATACCCCGAATTTTTATCAACGTCCAAAGGAATAAAATTTAATTCCGATCAATGTCGAAATATATCCGAGAAGAAGAAAATAATTTATCACAATAAATTATTGCTCGGATATGAATCGCCGATAGATTTAAATTCAAAATGGAATAAAAGAGGGAAAGGAAGCCCGAAGACATTCCATGAATTGAGTCAAAATAATTGGAATTAAATTTAATAAGGAAAAGAATTTTAATTCCAAGAACCCGTGAAGTCGGAAGAAATTTAATGATACAAGTTATTGCACGGGAATCAAAAGACGACAAATTGGAAGCCGACGAACCCGAGAAATCGCCATCGAAAATTTAAAATCCAAAAATAAAGAATTGGATTTAAATTATTAAAACCGAAATAATTCCGAGAGAGCGGAATTTATTATTTACCGGAAGATAACAACTCGAAACGAGTTTATCGAATTGTCCCAACAATCACGGATAATTCCCACATTATGATTTTTATTTTTGTAGAGAAGGAATCTTAATATTTAAAAAAAAAAAAAAAAAAAAAAAGTAAAAGTTACTGTAGCGCTACTGTAGCGCTACTGTAGCACTACTGTAGCACGTGGCTACTGTAGCAGTAGGCTACTGTAGCGGCCGCACTATTGTCGGATCTTGCCCCCTTTTATGCCCAAAATACATCCCCAAACACCCAATTATCAGCCATCCACACCCTTTCTTCATCCCAAAACTCTCCCAAAATAAAAAACACAAAGCTTTACCTTCCGGCGACTTTCCGGCGAACTTCCGGCGAATTTCCTGTAACACCCCGGTTTTGGTAACCCAGGCCGGGATGCCACCGCCACACCTCCCTAGCAAGACACGGTTTCTCCGAGCTCACTAAAGAGATGCAAGGCTATGGTTTTTCAGAATTTAAAATATTCAAACAGCCCATTCATATATAATTTAAAGATAATACATCAAAGTTGCAGCGGAATTTTTAATTTGTGCAGCGGAAATAAAGTATAAGGGCCGACATGGCCAAAACACGGGTTAAACAGTCCCGTTCATGCAAGTCGTAATTAAATGCAGGAATTTAATTTAGAGATTTCCCCAAAAATTCCCAGTATGCATATGATGATGCATATTCTTCAACTCTGAAAGAAAAAGAGGATAAATGGTTTGGGTCAGCAAAAACGCGCTGAGTAAGTTAACACATAGCATGATTTAGGGGTTTCAAATCCTTTAATTAAATTTAATAAAAAGATGTTTGTAGGTAATACACAATTTAAGTTAATCATCCACTAATAATTAAATGGCATGATTTAAAATAAAGATTTGAGCTTTTAAAAATTCTCCCCGATACGTCACCATCTCAACAATATTTGATTTAGCCGGCAATCCGGCGGCCGCAGCCAATTTCATAAAATCTGAGCTTTTTAATATAGATTTCCCGTTACGCCATCATCTCAACAATATATCATTTAGCCGGTGATCCGGCGGCCGCAGCCAATATCAATAGTATCAGTTAGCCGGTGATCCGGCGGCCTCAGCCAATTTCAATAGTATCATTTCTCAAAATATTTCGTTTCTTTTATAGTTCACCATTCACCAGGGCTCTTGTGACCGCAATCCTCATAATCAATATTTATAAATAACCATTCGCCAGGGCTCTTATGTCCACTGGCCGTTCGCTTGGGCTCTTATGTCCACAAGCCGTTTGGTCGACCATTCGCTAGGGCTCTTATGTCCACTAGCCGTTCGCTTGGGCTCTTATGTCCACAAGCCGTCTGGCCATATTGATCATATCAAACTTGGTCATAAATTCCCCAATGTTTCTAAAGAATTCTTTTACAGAAAATGTTTTTATTTGGTGTAACGGGATTTTTCAAAAATATAGCTTTATCGTAATTCCAACGTCTCGATCGTTGTTTAAAAGATTTCAAAAATCGATCGATGTCACAGTTTGCGCCTTTTTGGTTTAAAAATCCATTCCTTAGGCGATTGTTCTGAAATTTGTACAGTAGCTCAAAAACATCCCAACGAACAACTTTCGTGTTTTAAGTTTTTCGGAAAAACGATGGGAAGTATGTCAAAAATCAAGTTTTCTACAGAAATAGTATGCTGTCAGGATTCAGGTTTGACAACGTTAAAAGATTTGACTTTTTATCATATCAAAGGGACTCCAAAAATTCTGAAATTTTACAGAGACATACTAGACATGATTTCCAACAACTTTTGTTTAGAACTCAAAGATTGGTTCGGGCTAGAAGTGATAGGAATAAGCTCATCAAGATCGGTTATGAAATCTGTCATCCTTTGACAATGCTTAAAAACGCAGAATATGTTCGATACGATTTGGGGTATCAAAACTTGATGAAAATCTTTGAAATTTTTACACAATATAGCTTATGATCTTTGGATCAAAATCTTAGTTTTGAGTTTTCAGGTTTGAACACTCGAAGTAAGAGTTTTGCTCGTCGAGTTTGATTATGAAATCTGTCAAGGTTCTTGACATCGGTTCTAACGCAGATCGGATCGGCTCGAGTTTGGAGGTTCAAATCTCAATGAAAAATTCTAAAAACTTACAGTAATATTCCAAACTCATAGATCTACAATTCTTATGTTCAACTCCAATCCTAGATCGGTCTAGATCTAAGGTAAAAATAACCAACAAGATTGAGGGTGAAACCTGCCAAAGTTCTAAGATCCAGATTTAATACTCTTCGGTTTTTGGGTCGGATCAGGTTTCAAAACATCATGAAAAATTATGAAATTTTTACAGAAGCTAAATCAAAGTCTTAGCAACACTTTTCATGTTTTGAGTTTTATTGTTTGAGCAGCTTTAGAGGTTCGAAAAATTCATACGAAAACGCTGCGTTGAGGGTTTCTCTTGTTGACAGATTTTAGAGTTTTTAAAACTCTATGTTTTTGTTGCATTTTAAGTCACCCAAAACCATAGTAAGGTTAACTTACAAAGATTGTGTTCTTGAGTCGTCCAAACACCTACGAACGGATCTACGAAACGCAAAGTTCCCGACTTTGGCCACGAACGTATTTGCAATCAACGATTCAAGAGTTAGATTGGGGATTTGAGAGGAAAAACGAGATTGAGAACCTAAGATACTACTTACCAAAGATCTAAGCACTGTGATCCTTGATCTACACACTTCCTCGGTCGGATTTGGTTGCCGGAAAGTTGCCGGAAGTTCGCCGGAAAGGTGTTTTGGCTTTGGGAGAGTTTTGGGAGTGTTTTTGGGTGAAGAAATGAAGTAGATGGGTGATAATGGGGTGTTGGGGGTGTATTTTTGCCATTAAAGGGACAAAAATCCGACAAGGGATCGGCTGCTACAGTACCCGCACGTGCTACAGTAGTGCTACAGTACTGCTACAGTACTGCTACAGTAGACACATGCTACAGTAACTTTTAATTAATTTAATTTTTTTTTTTTTTTTAATATTAAGATTCCTTCTCTACAAAAATAAAAATCATAATGTGGGAATTATCCGTGATTGTTGGGACAATTCGATAAACTCGTTTCGAGTTGTTATCTTCCGATAAATAATAAATTCCGCTCTCTCGGAATTATTTCGGTTTTAATAATTTAAATCCAATTCTTTATTTTTGGATTTAAATTTTCGATGGCGATTTCTCGGGTATTACAATCTACCCTCCTTAAAAATCAACTTCGTCCCCGAAGTTGCGCGACTTATTGATCGATTGATTGATTGCGATTGTATCATTGTGTTTTGTTGTTTGATATTATTTGGGATACATAATATTCGGATTTAAAAAAATAAATGCTTATGCATTCTTACGGGGTATTACATCCTCCCCCCCTTAAGATTACAGTTATGTCCCCATAACTGCCTATATATTATTCACAACCATGTTCGGGTATCATCGCATATGATCCTTCCTCTGTTTTCTTATAGGTGCCAATTTCTGTTATAGAAGTACGCGAAGATGAGTTTCTAAGTGATCAAGATCTAGGACTAAGGCAAAGTTAGTCTTTAGCAAGCGCTCCTAAGTCAAGATCATGTCGAGTTCTAAGGTAGGAGTGTTTCTTATTACCGATAATTCACATAAAAAGAGTTAGTGTCAATATTTATGTATGCATATGCATATGTGTCCCCCCAATAAAAAAAATTTTATGCATGCATTTATTTATCCATGGGTTTTAAAAAAATAAATTTATTTCATGGATAGATTAAAATAAGGATAAAAGGTTTGGGCCACTATATTGGGCCGAAAGAAATAAATTATTTGGGCTTTAAATAAAAACAAGGTTATTGGGCCAAAAATAATTTCTTGGGCTTCTAAAAAAAATTTTGGGCTAAAAATTTGGGCTTTAACTTCAAAATAATAATTGGGCTCTTTAAAATATAATAGCTTCAAAATAATCCGGGCTCTTTAAAATAGTAGTTTTAAAATATTCCGGGCTCTGATACCATCCTGTAACACCCCGGTTTTGGTAACCCAGGCCGGGATGCCACCGCCACACCTCCCTAGCAAGACACGGTTTCTCCGAGCTCACTAAAGAGATGCAAGGCTATGGTTTTTCAGAATTTAAAATATTCAAACAGCCCATTCATATATAATTTAAAGATAATACATCAAAGTTGCAGCGGAATTTTTAATTTGTGCAGCGGAAATAAAGTATAAGGGCCGACATGGCCAAAACACGGGTTAAACAGTCCCGTTCATGCAAGTCGTAATTAAATGCAGGAATTTAATTTAGAGATTTCCCCAAAAATTCCCAGTATGCATATGATGATGCATATTCTTCAACTCTGAAAGAAAAAGAGGATAAATGGTTTGGGTCAGCAAAAACGCGCTGAGTAAGTTAACACATAGCATGATTTAGGGGTTTCAAATCCTTTAATTAAATTTAATAAAAAGATGTTTGTAGGTAATACACAATTTAAGTTAATCATCCACTAATAATTAAATGGCATGATTTAAAATAAAGATTTGAGCTTTTAAAAATTCTCCCCGATACGTCACCATCTCAACAATATTTGATTTAGCCGGCAATCCGGCGGCCGCAGCCAATTTCATAAAATCTGAGCTTTTTAATATAGATTTCCCGTTACGCCATCATCTCAACAATATATCATTTAGCCGGTGATCCGGCGGCCGCAGCCAATATCAATAGTATCAGTTAGCCGGTGATCCGGCGGCCTCAGCCAATTTCAATAGTATCATTTCTCAAAATATTTCGTTTCTTTTATAGTTCACCATTCACCAGGGCTCTTGTGACCGCAATCCTCATAATCAATATTTATAAATAACCATTCGCCAGGGCTCTTATGTCCACTGGCCGTTCGCTTGGGCTCTTATGTCCACAAGCCGTTTGGTCGACCATTCGCTAGGGCTCTTATGTCCACTAGCCGTTCGCTTGGGCTCTTATGTCCACAAGCCGTCTGGCCATATTGATCATATCAAACTTGGTCATAAATTCCCCAATGTTTCTAAAGAATTCTTTTACAGAAAATGTTTTTATTTGGTGTAACGGGATTTTTCAAAAATATAGCTTTATCGTAATTCCAACGTCTCGATCGTTGTTTAAAAGATTTCAAAAATCGATCGATGTCACAGTTTGCGCCTTTTTGGTTTAAAAATCCATTCCTTAGGCGATTGTTCTGAAATTTGTACAGTAGCTCAAAAACATCCCAACGAACAACTTTCGTGTTTTAAGTTTTTCGGAAAAACGATGGGAAGTATGTCAAAAATCAAGTTTTCTACAGAAATAGTATGCTGTCAGGATTCAGGTTTGACAACGTTAAAAGATTTGACTTTTTATCATATCAAAGGGACTCCAAAAATTCTGAAATTTTACAGAGACATACTAGACATGATTTCCAACAACTTTTGTTTAGAACTCAAAGATTGGTTCGGGCTAGAAGTGATAGGAATAAGCTCATCAAGATCGGTTATGAAATCTGTCATCCTTTGACAATGCTTAAAAACGCAGAATATGTTCGATACGATTTGGGGTATCAAAACTTGATGAAAATCTTTGAAATTTTTACACAATATAGCTTATGATCTTTGGATCAAAATCTTAGTTTTGAGTTTTCAGGTTTGAACACTCGAAGTAAGAGTTTTGCTCGTCGAGTTTGATTATGAAATCTGTCAAGGTTCTTGACATCGGTTCTAACGCAGATCGGATCGGCTCGAGTTTGGAGGTTCAAATCTCAATGAAAAATTCTAAAAACTTACAGTAATATTCCAAACTCATAGATCTACAATTCTTATGTTCAACTCCAATCCTAGATCGGTCTAGATCTAAGGTAAAAATAACCAACAAGATTGAGGGTGAAACCTGCCAAAGTTCTAAGATCCAGATTTAATACTCTTCGGTTTTTGGGTCGGATCAGGTTTCAAAACATCATGAAAAATTATGAAATTTTTACAGAAGCTAAATCAAAGTCTTAGCAACACTTTTCATGTTTTGAGTTTTATTGTTTGAGCAGCTTTAGAGGTTCGAAAAATTCATACGAAAACGCTGCGTTGAGGGTTTCTCTTGTTGACAGATTTTAGAGTTTTTAAAACTCTATGTTTTTGTTGCATTTTAAGTCACCCAAAACCATAGTAAGGTTAACTTACAAAGATTGTGTTCTTGAGTCGTCCAAACACCTACGAACGGATCTACGAAACGCAAAGTTCCCGACTTTGGCCACGAACGTATTTGCAATCAACGATTCAAGAGTTAGATTGGGGATTTGAGAGGAAAAACGAGATTGAGAACCTAAGATACTACTTACCAAAGATCTAAGCACTGTGATCCTTGATCTACACACTTCCTCGGTCGGATTTGGTTGCCGGAAAGTTGCCGGAAGTTCGCCGGAAAGGTGTTTTGGCTTTGGGAGAGTTTTGGGAGTGTTTTTGGGTGAAGAAATGAAGTAGATGGGTGATAATGGGGTGTTGGGGGTGTATTTTTGCCATTAAAGGGACAAAAATCCGACAAGGGATCGGCTGCTACAGTACCCGCACGTGCTACAGTAGTGCTACAGTACTGCTACAGTACTGCTACAGTAGACACATGCTACAGTAACTTTTAATTAATTTAATTTTTTTTTTTTTTTAATATTAAGATTCCTTCTCTACAAAAATAAAAATCATAATGTGGGAATTATCCGTGATTGTTGGGACAATTCGATAAACTCGTTTCGAGTTGTTATCTTCCGATAAATAATAAATTCCGCTCTCTCGGAATTATTTCGGTTTTAATAATTTAAATCCAATTCTTTATTTTTGGATTTAAATTTTCGATGGCGATTTCTCGGGTATTACATTTCCGGCAACCAAATCCGACCAAGGAAGTGTGTAGATCAAGGATTGCAAGCTTTGGATTGTTGGTAAGATGTAAATCAAGTTTCCTTATTGTATTAAGATCATAACCATCATCCCAAACTTACGAATCTTCATATTCAAACACAAATCGGAGCCAAGGGAAGAATAAATCGGGTGGAAGAGATTCGTTCGTGACATCCCGTGGATTCCGGACAACCCCGTGACCTCCTAAACATCATCCCCACTGTAAGTTAACCTTACTATGGTTTTGGGTGACTTAAAATGCAACCAAACATAGAGTTTTAAAAACTCTAAAATCTGTCAACAAGAAAAACCCTCGGCGCAGCATTTTCGTATGAATTTTTCGAACACTTAAAAGTGTTCAAACGGAAAAACCCAAAACATGAAAAACATTCCTAAGACATTAATCTAGCTACTGTAAAAATTTCAAAATTTTTCATCGTGTTTTGATATCCGAAAACGACCATGAACAGACCTGCCATCGACTTAGATCTTGAAATAGTGATAGATTCATTATTCAAACTTGTTGGTTATTTTTACCTTAGATCTAGCCCGATCTAGGATTGGAGTTGAACATAAGAATTGTAGATCTATGAGTTTAGAACATTTCTGTAAGTTTTTAGAATTTTTCGTTGAGATTTGAACCTCCGAACTCGAGCCGATCCAATCTGCGTTAGAACCGATGTCAAGAACCTTGACAGATTTCTTAACCGAACTTGATGAGCATATTTCTATTACTTCGAGTGTTCAAACCTGAAAACTCAAAACTAAGATTTTGATCCAAAGATCATAAGCTATATTGTGTAAAAATTTCAGAAATTTTCATCAAGTTTTGATACCCCAAATCGTATCGGACATATTCTGCGTTTTTAAGAATCTTCAAAGGATGACAGTTTTCATAACCGAACTTGATGAGCTTATTCCTATCATTTCTAGGCCGAACCAATCTTCATGATCTAAACAAAAGTTGTTGGAAATCAAGTCTAGTACGTGTCTGTAAAATTTCAGAATTTTTGAAGTCCATTTGATATGATAAAAAGTCGAATCTTTTAACGTCGTCAAACCTGAATTCTGACAGCTTTTTGTTTCTGAAGAAAACTCGATTTTTGACATGCTTCCCATCGTTTTTCCGAAAAACTTAAAACACGAAAGTTGTTCGTTGGGATGTTTTTGAGCTACTGTACAAATTTCAAAACAATCGCCTAAGAAATGGATTTTTAAACCAAAAAGGCGTAAACTGTGACATCGATCGATTTTTGAAATCTTTTAAACAACGATCGAAACGTTGAATTGCGATATATCTATACTTTTGAAAAATCCCGTTACACCAAATAAAAACATTTTCTGTAAAAGAATTCTTTAGAAACATTGGGGACTTGTGACCAAGTTTGACGTTATCAATATGATTCATGCGGGTTTGATTCCCAATGATGTATTTGAGTTCTTGCGGGTTAGATTCCCCAAGGGCGATTGTATGTTGATTCCTGCGGGTTAGATTCCCCAGGATGTATTGAGTTCTTGCGGGTTAGATTCCCCAAGGGCGATTGTATGATTTCCTGCGGAAATATTGGTTATGAGGATTGCGGTCACAAGAGCCCTGGTGAATGGTGAACTATAAAAGAAACGAAAAATATTTTGAGAAATGATACTTTTGAAATTGGCTGAGGCCGCCGGATCACCGGCTAAATGATACTTTTGAAATTGGCTGCGGCCGCCGGATCACCGGCTAAATGATATATTGATGAAATGGTTATGTAACGGGAGAACAAAATATTTAAGGTTTTTAAGTCTTTATGCCTTGCAAATCATTTTCCTACAAGAAATCTTTTTATTAAATTTAACTAAAGGCTTTGAAACCCCTAACCCATGCTATGTGTTAGCTTACTCAGCGCGTTTTTGCTGACCCAAACCATATATCTCCTTTTTCTTACAGAGTACGAAGAATATGCATCGTCATATGCATACATGGGAACATTAGGGGAAATCTTTATTTAAAATCCCTGCATTTAATTACGACTTGCATGAACGGGTCTGTTTAACCCGTGTTTTGGCCATGTTGGCCCTATATTTAAATTCCGCTGCAACTTTGATGTATTATCTTTAAATTATCTATGAATGGGCCGTTTGAATATTTTAAATCCTGAGAAACCATAGCCTTGCATCTCTTTAGTGAGCTCGGAGAAACCGTGTCTTGCTAGGGAGGTGTGGCGGTGGCATCCCGGCCTGGGTTACCAAAACCGGGGTGTTACAGTATCTGCCATAATTAGTAACACTCCAGAGCCTCGGGAAATCCATATGGATAATCCCGAGTGTAGGCCATGTATCTCATGCCGTTTTGGCATAGTATTTCATTTGAATTCTCCCATCCATTATAGGCCCGAAGAGAAAGGCTAGAGGGGCACCCTGCAGAGCACTCACCCTGCACCAAAGTATCTCATATCGTTTTGATTTAGTGTAATGGGATTTTTCAAAATTATAGATTTATCGTATTTCAAGGTTTCGACCGTTGGTTTCGAAATTTCAAAATCTCTTCAATTTAAAATCGTTTGGCGTCACAGTTTACGCCTTTTTAGTTTAAAAATTCATTTCAAGTCCAAAAAATCTAAAATTTGTACAGTGAACCAAAAACACCCTAGCAAACAACTTTCTTGTTTTAACTATTTCGAAATAAGTTGAGGAAACATGTCAAAAATCGAGTTTATTGCACAACATATACACTGTCAGGTTTCAGTTTTACCATAGTTCGGAAAATCGACGTTTTGACATACCAAATGGACTCCAAAAATTCTGAAATTTTATATGCACATACTAGACATGATTATCTACAACTTTTATTTAGATTGCAAAGATCAATTTGGAATATAAAATATAGGGACATGCTCATCAAGTTCGGACATCTACACTGTCAGATTTTCGAAAAGGTTTTAAATCACAGTTTATGTTCGGATAGATTTGGGGTAGCAAACATTGATGAAAATCTCTGAAATTTTTACAAAAAATAGTTTAATGTGTTAGGATCAAAAGTCTAGTTTTGAGTTTTTTGGTTTGAACTCTCAAAATAGGGTTTTTAATCGGATTTCAAAAATTGCGCATGTTGGGGTTTTTAAGTTCGTTTTTACGTTTCGTTACAAAGGCACTAAATTGGACGCCCCTAAGTCACCCGTATTGATATGAAAGGCATCAACTTACTGTGATAGGGTGTTTGGTCGTCCAAGGGTCGCTCGGCTCGTCCAAATTCACTACAAACGGATCTCCTCAACGCCAAGCTTCCAACTTTGGCCACGATTTCAAATCGGAAGAACAAATCCAATGTTAGATCGAGTTTTCGGGTTCGAAAACTTAAATGAAAACCTATGAACGACTTACCAAAGTCTGGAGCACTAGAGACCTTGTATTCCACGCCTCCTCCGTCGGTTTTCGTCGCCGGGAAGTGATCGGAAAGTTCGAAGTCGGTGATTTCGGGTGTTGGAAGAACTTGGGAGAAATTGGGGAGTGTCTAGGGCTGCTAGGGTTTGGGAATTCGAGATAATGAGTCTCAAGACCCCTAGAGCCGACCATATACACCTTCCTTCACTCGGGATTCAGTTTCCAAAGTCGGGGGTCGGAAATATGGTAAGAAATCGCCATGAACGCGTGAATTGCCGCATTCTGGGGTGTCACGCGGGGTTGGTGCGCTGGAAGGCCAAACCCCGCACGGCCAGCGCGCGGCACTGGTCTGGACTGCGGTCCGGACCGGTCCGTGCGATCCGTCGGGTCTTTTCCTCCTCTCTTTCGGACTTCTACCCTTCCACGTTTTCGGGCTCGATTTTTCCGGGTCATTCTCGGGTTATAATTCCTACCCTAAATATATTCCGACTTAAATTGATTTCATGTTTGAAATCTTACGTCCGTCGGTTTTGGTTCGTCGGGTTTTAAATCGTCGTCTTTTGACTTCCGTGCATTTCCGACTTTACGGGTCCTCGAAAATAACCTTCTTTGCTCATCGGATTAAATTCTATATTATAAAAATTACGGGTATTACAGTCTACCCTCCTTAAGAATCAACTTCGTCCTCGAAGTTGCGTTTTATCGTCTCGCGAGTTCGGGAATTGTTTGATTAAGTGATTGTATTATTGTGTGTTGTTTGAAACTTTTGAACTTAGTTTCGCTAACACGAGTATTTTCTAAAATATCCCAAGTTAAATTTATTTAAAGAAAAAGAGTTATGATTCGTGAGAGAGGGGTTTAAGGATATATTTCGCTTTTTATTACTCATGTGGGGTACTCTGATTTCAAACGGCGCTGTGGTCCTCCCCGGCATGAAACTTTTGACAACTTTCATGGTGCAGCCGGGATAGATAGTTCAATCTTGACCTTCAGTCTGTCACACTGAAGGTCCTCGGCCATTGGCATCATGAAACTTATCATAGTTTCATGTCATGAAGATCCTTGCCATGAAACTTTTAACACATTCCCACTATATGAGTATTTTCTGAAAAATCATAATCCTGGTTTTCAATTTTTATTCAGTGAAACCAATTTATGAAGGTGGAGTTGGGATTAGGGATATATTATAGGTTGTCACGTTTTTATTACTCGTGTTAAGAAACTGTGCCCCCGAAAGCGCAAGGTGTCAAAAATTGCAGTAATTTATAGTAAGACCGGATCGTTCACTGGAGGATGTGCGATAGAAGCAGGGCCCACGTCGTTTACTAAGATTTTCCACTCGTATTACTCCATTCAAGTTTGTATTGGTATCTAACAACTACTTGACATAATTTAAATTAGATTATGGAAGCAATAAAATTATTCTACAAAGCATGGTAAAATTATGTCTAAGAAAGCAATTAAATCTATTTTAAGAAAGCAATGTAAATGATTCTAAGAAAGCAGATAAAATTATTCTAAGAAAGCAGATTTAAAATGAGACAGAATGGACAGGGAGAAAATAATAAAGATTGGACAAGATTCAGATGAAACACAATTAAACTTCCACTTTAATTACACAGATCTTTGTTTGGGATAATCCATCAGTTAGCTAACTCTCATGCTCTCTATACCTTGTTCCCTTTAACAGACAGGTACTTATAGTAAGAGTTTGCATGCTCTTAAGACAGCAAAATCTAAGATACCACAGACTCACAACTGCCCTCACATGGCCTTGTAGACGCAAATTATTCATCTGTGGTGGACAAGCAATCACCCAACATATCATTAGTTGATATGCCAAGTACTCCTATCATCTCCCTTGTCACACCCAAAGTCCAAATCTAATCCCGAACTAATCCATAACTCTTAAACCTTACAACCGGCAGATACATCTCTGCTTCCGAGTGACCTCTGTGAAAGCATTTTAAAGAAAGCGGTAAAGAAAGCAGTAAAGAAAGCATTTAAAAACCCATCGCTCGGAAGTCTTAAAAGATCGTCACAATCCGTTAGTATAAAAGAGCCCCTGGTCTTGGTGACCAGATGCAGATTTAGAACTTCCCAAATATCAGTGAGCCACAGGGCTTATGACATCCGGTTAGTTATGAGATACAAACATGAGTGGAACAGACCTATGAAGGTTTATTCCGAATGTACTCACTCAAGACTCAATTTTAGGCTTTGGTGAGAGAAGATAGCAGTTGAAAGAATACTCAACCCTACCTTAGAAATTAACCAAGGCCCACATGTTGTTTCTCTAATATTAATTATCACATCTTATCCGAATCCAAGTGGATACTGATTTGATGCAATACTTAATAGAAGATTTCCAACACACAGTAATTTTGAGAAACAAAAAGATGTTTGAAAATCATTCCCTAAACAGGTACTAAACTCTCAATTAAAACACAGATCCTTTCAGTGTAGATGAGACCTAATCGCTGACTCTGCTTCTAAGTTCTCAAAATCAACCCCCAGTAGAAGATGAATTAGTCATAACTGTGAAATTATCCCTTACTTAGATTCGGATTTTATAAAGGAATTTTTGTTGGAAATTTATTATGCAACATCTGATTTAAATCAAGACTTCTATGTCCAAGGGGAAGGATCCCCAAAATAATAATGACCACAATATCTACATAATAATATCATGCATACATGTATATGAGAAGTAAAATAAACTACCCCAAAATATATGGTGGAGTTAGACAGAATTCGATACACAAAGATGAATTACCCAGAGATAAGAAAAATTTGGCTAAAAAGAATGCCAGAAATAATTGGGGTTATCCGGACTGCAAACATCTGCTGTCCGGGTCCCAAGTATTCCAGATGGAATGATTTTTAGACAGAAAAGAATTCCAAATGACGGTGACCGCCGTCATTCAGCTCCCTTTTGTCTGTGAATGGAATAAAAACCCACATATTTTCTTGTTGTAATAATTCTCAAATAATGTTGGTCGACATCATTTAATAATACTACAACTTGAATTCAGGTTTTGAAATTAAGGTAAAGAAAAGAAAACTGTATCTAATTTGGAGTTGGCTGAGTGACTAATCGTTATCTCCATGAAGAGACCTTTTCGCCGTAGCTTCCACCAACCACTAATCAGACCATGCAAAATAACGAGTAATAATTAATACACAGAAGACGAGCTAATCGTTATCCCGGTGAAGGGACCTTTTCGCCAACATTGATCTGTGATATTTCTTATTACCCATTCATACACACGATGAAAGGGAAAATAAACAAAGTTGAGAAAATGTTTTTGGTATTGTGTGAGTGGTAATCACACAATAATTAAGACACTAATGGGTTGAGATGTGTAATGGATAAAATTAGATGCAATGGGCTTAGGCCCAATACACCCATGCAACTTACACAACTCTTGAAATAAAATATTTTTGGAGTTTTAAAAATAGAAGGAAGAAAGCAATTCGGTCTATTGAGCAAAATGCAAAAGAGACCGAATTGAGGATGCATGAGGTATGAAGTAACACCATACCCAATTAATCCTTGTAAAGTCATGAAGCATCCTCTAATTCGAATTGTCAAGCAATCCGGTCTAAACCGAATTGGACAGTTCGAATTGATGAAGTCATTCCTTCACTCAAATTTGGCTAAGGTATTTACCCCAAAATGAGGATAATTCGAACTGTCAATTGAATTCGGTTTAGACCGAATTGGACAATTCGAATTGGTAAGACAGAAAATAAACCAAGACATGAAGGGATGGAATGCATACAATGTGGTTTCCAAAGCCAATTCGGTCTATGTGTGCAATTCGGTCTAGACCGAATTGCACAGACCGAATTGCAAGGAAAGGAAACCACATGAAAACAATTTTTGTTATGCAATTCGGTCTTGACGGGCAATTCGGTATAGACCGAATTTCCTTAAACCGAATTGCATATAATTTTTTCACATAAGTGATATTTTTGTGCTCACAAGTATTAGTTCGGTTTCCACTGTGCGGTTTATGATGGATAAAATTTACCAAATCATTCATTTCACATCAGTGTCACCTCACAGTCACACTAGTGAGCATTTTAAGGGTATAGCATGTACATGGTAATAGCTTGAGTTAAACCCTAAAACTATAAACATGAAATTTAAAGACTAATCTACCAATAATAATGAAAAATCTAAGAACCAAATGCATAAAAACAAGAACACCAACAAAATCTAAGGCAGCAACAATAAAAATAAAAATAGATCTAGGGCTACAACCATGCTCAAACCCACATTCATACATTTATTAAAACATAAAAAACAAAAATAAATAAAAGGGCAAAAGAACTCATACCAAATTTGTGAAGCATTTTCTTGTATTTCATCCACTAGAAAGCATTAAAAGTTCAAGAACAACCCATTATTTGGGTGTTCTCAAATTTATTTCTACACTAGAAAGCTGTAAAAATATGAAAGATGGCTACACTAATAAAATAAAAACAGCTATTTACAAACTACATCACAACTACAACTAAAAATATTAAACTACATTGCAACAAAGAAAATAAATCTACTCTAAACTAACCAAAAACCCACTGTTCTCTCCAAGAACAGGGAAGAAAAATTTGAGACTCTCTGCTTTCTGCTTTTCTGTCTCTTTCTTTTTGAGGAGAAATGGAGGGGTATTTATAGGTGAGAGCAAACCCTAGACACATGGGTCTAATTCGGTTTATGCACCAAGAAATAAAGGCATGTTCGGTTTAGGCAAAAGAGTGTAGGGGCTTGTTTGCAAAAAGGGAGAAAGAGGGAAATGGGGGTTTAGATGTGGCAGAAAGGGACGGGACCTGGAGTCCAACAAAAAAAGACAAAAATATTTTGTTCTTCGGGACCTTAAGTCCCAGGACTTCTTCCAACTATAATGTGCGGGCCCCACTCCACTTTTTATTCCCATCAATTCGGTCTCTCTTAATTCGGTCTAGACCGAATTGCTCCATTTAGATCGAATTGCTTCCCATTATCTTTTTATTTCTGCTTCTCTTCCAATTCGGTTTAGACTGAATTACACCACTTAATTCGAATTGCACACTTTCCTTTCTTTTCTCTCTTCATTTCCTCCAATTCGGTTTCTTAAAATCAATTCGGTCTATCTCTTTAGATCGAATTGCATTCACACATTCTTCTCTCTTTCCTCCATTCTTTTCTTCGTTCTTTTATTTTCTTTCCTCCTCTTCCATTTTTTTGCTTTCTGTTTTTTGGGTCTTGAGTGTGGTGGCCGGCGGTTGAATTCGCCGGAGTTGAGGACGCGTCTCGCCGGAAGGTGTCGGATTGGCCGGAGACTTTGTTGGAGTGTTGGTGGGAAGGGGGCAGCAGCGGCTATGGCGAGCTTGGAGGATGGAGGTTCGTCCGAAGAAGGTTGGACGGACAGAGATGGATGGTGGCGATAGATGGCGAAAGTGGTGATGGCGGCTGTGTTGACGGAAATGGAGGAGAGGGCGCTGCTGGCAGAGGTTGGCCGGGGCGGTGGAACAGGTGGCGGCGGAGCTGTGGCTCGAGGATGGTGGTGGCATTGAGTTGGAGGCTGGTGGTGGACGGAGAGTGCGAGCTTTGTGTTGACGATGCCTTCGATCCGCCGGAGGTAGATTGTTGATCAGTTGATGGAGGTGGGCAGCGAGGGTTTTCCGGAACAATGGTGATGAAGGTGGTGTTGCGGCGGCGGAGATGGGATCTCGCCGGAGGAGATGCCGATGTCGAGGCCGGAGTGAAGGTGATGGCAGCAGGCTTCCTGAGCTGTTGGAGCTTGAGGACGAGACTGCGGTCTTCGTCGGAGAAGATGGAGTTCGGTGCTGGTTGCGGTGGTGTTGCCGGAATTTGAGAATAAAATGAGGGTTTTGTGGGCTGCCGGCGACTGGAGGCTGTCGGCCGGAGATATGGCCGTGTCTGGGGCTGTGCAGGGGCTGTCGACAGGAGGCTTGGTTGGAGATAAGGATGAACGGCTGGAGGTTTGAAGCTTCTGCCAATGGTGTGTGACTCGCCGGAGCAATGGAGGGGACGAACGGAGGAAGCAAAAATAAAATTGGTGCTGTTGCATTCCCGTTTCAATTCCACAATTGGGGAAGAATACTCACGTGGGCCCCACCTGCCATTACATTAATTTCATTTGATTAGTTTACTTTTGATTTCCTTTTTTTGTTTTTATTTATTTATTTATTTATTTATATAACTAGTATAAACAAAAATATAAAAATAGACAAATTTATTTAAAATTGATTTGTTGGCTTGTGTTCCGTTTAATGGATCCGTGTTCTACCAAACAGATAACACCGAACCATAATTTATCATTCTCAAATTAATTCAAGAATGAGATTTTTAATATTTTTATCATGTTTTTGGATTTTTAGCACAAATTTAATAAAATAACAATATTTTTGTATTTTTCAATACCAACTTATTATTTATACAAACTTGCAAATATCTGTCACATTCAACTGCTTTCTTATTTAAATAAGACCGGAATGCGATCAAATGCCCATGTTTAGACACGGAAATAGATTGAAAATAATGGTCAATTTTGGCCATTATCATTGTTGTTTGTTATTATTTGACTGAACCCAAAATTAAAATTTCCAAGTTGCCTACGTACCCCGTGAAGGGATCAAGTCATTACGTAGTTCAAAACAATTTGAATTTGTTTATTTGGGGTACAAAATATTCGGACAAAAATATTTGGGCCGTCCTCCCCCTCTTAAGACTACAGTTATGTCCCCATAACTGTGGTTGCATCATCTTGGAATAGGGTCGGGTAACGCTCCCTTATGTCTGCTTCCACTTCCCATGTTGCCGTCTCAGTTTCATGGTTCGACCAAAGAACCTTAACCATTTTGACGATGTTATTCCTTGTTACTCTCTCCTTGAAGTCAAGAATTCTCACCGGAACTTCCTCGTAGCTCAAGTCATCATCCAATTCAATCTCCTCCGGTTGGAGTACATGGGTCGGATCGTGTACATACTTTTTCAATTGTGAGACGTGGAACACATCATGGACATGAGCAAATTGTGGCGACAATGCTGGCCGATATGCTAGGTTTCCCACCCTTTCTAGGATCTCATACGGTCCTATGTATCGTGGACTCAATTTCCCTCCCTTGCCGAAGCGCATCACGCCCTTCATTGGTGATACCTTCAACATGACTTTATCGCCGACTTGAAATTCCAAGTCTTGTCGTCTCACGTCCGCATAACTCTTTTGCCAGTGCTGAGCGGCTCTCATCTTCCCTTGAATTATTTTGATTTGTTGAGCCATGTCCTCAACAAGTTGCGGCCCAACTTCCATAGTCCTATTGTTCTCTTCCCAGCTCAATGGGCTTCGGCACTTGCGTCCATACAGTGTCTCGAAAGGTGCCATGCCTATGCTAGCATGGTAACTATTGTTGTAGGAAAATTCGATTAGTGGTAAATGATCTTCCCAACTTCCCTTAAACTCTAGTACACATGCCCTTAGCATGTCCTCTAACGTTTGGATCGTTCTTTCTGTTTGTCCATCCGTCATGGGGTGGAAAGCGGTACTCATCTTTATTTTCGTACCGAGGGCTTCTTGTAGCTTTGTCCAGAAATGAGAGACAAATCTACTGTCTCTGTCCGAGATGATGTCATGTGGTATTCCATGCCGCCGTACCACATTGTCGACATACGCCTTTGCCAATTGGTCCATGGACCAAATATCCTTCATTGGGATGAATATGGCAGCTTTTGTCAACCTATCCACGATCACCCAGATTTTATTCATCCCTTTCGGTGAACGTGGTAACCCCGACACGAAATCCATTGAAATGCTATCCCATTTCCAACTCGGGATTTCCAATGGTTGCATTAGCCCTAGGGGTTTTTGACGTACTGCCTTGATCTTCTGGCAGGTGAGGCATCTTGCCACAAATTCAGCTACCTCTCTTTTCATGTTCGGCCACCAATAGTTGTTCTTTAAGTCCTTGTATAGCTTGTCGCCTCCGGGATGAACTGAGTAGGGTGTATTATGGCCTTCCTCCATCACCCTTTGCTTCAGGTCAACGCACCCTCGTGACAGCTATCGCGCGATCATACACCGCTTGCAGGTCCGGGTAGTGGACGCCAGTGATCATTTCCCGTATGGTCAAGTTCAGCCCCATTTCAAATTTTTGTGCCTTTTCCACGTCTGTCGGCACGAGCCTTGGTGCGAAACGCACCAACTCCTTGAAAGGGGCATAGTATTCCTGTACCGTTTGTCCTCCTTGTTTCACGAGAGGAACTCCTTGTACATCGCCGCCTTTGTGCTCATGGGATAAAATCGATCCCTGAGTAGTCCCATGAATTCCTCCCACAAGTAGGGTTCTTCGTCCTCAGTTAACTTGTCTTGCATGGCATGCCACCATTCGTCCGCCTCAGCTCTGAGGTAGCATGATGCCACGTGCACCTTCTCGCCAACTGGGCACCTCACAGCGTTTAGTAACTTATCGAATGTTCGGATCCATTCCTCGAGTTTAGCCGGGTCCTCTTCGCCGGCGTAGCGCGGAGGGTGATACGAGTTCACCATAGCTAAGTAGTTAATGCGGGCCTTGGGTGGAGGTACCGCAGCTGTTTGGCCCTGGTTCACATGTGCGTTCCCTATCGCAATGAGAACCTCTTCTAAGGTGCGTAGACGAGCGTTCATGTTGTTTGGCATAGGGTTTGCTGGCTCCTCTTGAGCGTGTACCCCTTCGTTGGGTATCGGCATATCTGGTTGCATAGGTGTTTCGTTGGTGTTGGGAGTAGTGGGCTGGGGGCACGGTCTTCCTCTCGGTGCCATGCTGTTGCAAGAATAGGAGAGTTTAGATTTTCTTGTTGAAGTATTATATAATGCTTGTAAGGTGATTTATTAAATAATTTATGGTATTAACACGTATCAATCCACTAGACCCTGTTAGTAGAGGTTGTTTAGAGTTTGTGTATTATTTGTTGTTGTTGGAAGTTGCTTAACACTTGTTATTATGTTTTTTTTTTCGTGAACAGTAACCTGTTCAAGTTTTATTTTTTTTTTCCGAAAATCTAGGGTCTAGGGTTTAGGGTTTTCAGGATTTTAGGATTTGGGGTTGGAGGTACCCTTGTTTAATTATTGTCTTTATATAATATATATATATATGTTGTTTATTTATTAATACTTGTATTTTTGTTTAGTTGTTATCTCATTATTATATATATACATATGTTGTTTATTTATTATTATCTTGTTCCCTCATTTGATCAAGGTAATTAAAGAATAATAATTTAATAAAATGTGAAGAATAATTTAAATATACTTGTAGATGAAATAAATGCTTGTACATTTATTACTCAAGAAAAATTTTTATTTGGGTTACAAGCATTCGAAACAGAAATAATAGTGCTGATAATAATTTAAAGGGATATGTAAATAATAGTGCATCAGTATGGATCTCTAAGTCTAGAGTGAATAGGTAGGTGCATCCTCGATGGGATCGTCCTCGTCGTTGGATACGTCAATGGGGGTGGGTGTTCCAACAGGCTCGGGGCTCTGAGGAAATACGTCATCCTCTAGGCTCATCAGTTCCATTCCTAAGTGCCCTACTTGCATCATCAGTTCGTTATCCTTGTTTTGAAGTGCAACCACTTGGGTTTGAAGTTAGGCGACTCGTGTAATACCCGAGAATTTTGCAACATAAACAATAATTAAGTAAATAAACAATAAATAAAATAAATACAATAAATAAATAAATTCAGCAAATAAGTGAATAAAGATAAGGAAATGAGAAATGAGATTTAACTTAAAAAGGAATTAAAGGAATTTAATTAAATAAAAAGAATTAAATAAAGATAAATAAATTGTACACCGAAACCCGACACCAATGAACTCGAGAATTCGAGTCCAAACATGCATTTAGACCCGAGTAAAAATTTAGAGAGGAAATAGGAACCCGAAGATACCCCGGAAATCGGAATCCGGGAGCATAGAGGGATAGAAGT
Organism: Hygrophila difformis; assembly: GCA_030278955.1. Classification (NCBI taxonomy): domain Eukaryota; kingdom Viridiplantae; phylum Streptophyta; class Magnoliopsida; order Lamiales; family Acanthaceae; genus Hygrophila; species Hygrophila difformis. The sequence continues at coordinate 38,969,490 of JAOANR010000009.1, read as the reverse complement.
CCGAAAGAGAGGAGGAAAGGCACGACGGATCACAAGACCCGCCCGGACCGAAGTCCAGGCGAGTGCCGCGCGGTGGCCGCACGGTGAAGGTGGAAAAGCCGCGCCACGACCGCGCCACGCGATAGATTCGCCGGTTGCGAGATTCACTCGCCCGAATTCGGATTTTCCGACTTCGGTTGAACACCTCTCGGCTCAAGGCTCCCCAAGGCCGACCTTGGACGTCCCTAGGTCATGTTTACCTATAAATAACCCCTCTTGAAAGCCCCGAACACTTTCCAAAACCCTACGATACTCTCTATACACAAAACCCTAGATCCGGAAGTCATCGGAGGCACCAAAACCGAGCAAGGACTGCCGTGGACGAATCTGAGAGATCTCCAATGTCGTGGTAAGTTAGATCCGCTCATCCATCTCGTTTTTAATTCAAAAATGAAACCCTAATTCTCTTCTTTTTATTTCTACACCCCAAATCGGATCTAGAATGAAGAACCCGACGAACGGAGAGGATAAACGATGGACTGTGTAACACCCCGGATTTGATAACCCAGGCCGGGATGCCACCGCCACACCTCCCTTGTAACACCCCGGATTTGATAACCTAGGCCAGGATGTCACCGCCACACCTTCCCAAGCAAGACGCGAACCATTTCGAGCTCACTTGAGAAGATGCTAAGGCTAAGTTGTACCAATACTTAAAAATAATTTTAAAAAAAACATTCAATGAGTGCCCGAAGGTTTAAATCAGAGTTAAGTCTAACATACATAATTTAAAACAGTGCGGAAGGTAAGGGCCAAACACGGCCAAACATGAGTTCGGAATTCGTAAAATAATTTAAAAACAAGTGCGACAAGTCTTCGGAAATTCCCATCCCAAATGTAAATGCCATGCGCTAATCTTCAACATCTGGAAAAAAAGGAGACAACGGATTTATCAGTACAACGGTACTGAGTAAGTTAATATATAGCATAGCAAATTTTAAAGTTTTTAGAAGAGAGATTTAAAGTTAGAATTTGTAATTTAAAAGGGAAGGACGAGTAAAAATAATTCCGGAAGATTCTCACACTTTGCCATACGAATAATATATTTTGATCGAGAATAACCTTTCTTGGGGAATCAAACCCGCAAGAGCTCAAACACATTCTTTTACCATTGTTTCCATATTTCAAATACATTCTTTTACCATTGTTCATTATGATCGAGGACATCCGTCCTTGGGGAATCGAACCCGCAAGAACTCAATATACATCATAGGGAATCGAACCCATAGGAGTCAACAATATCCTGGGGAATCGAACCCGCAGGAATAACATACACCTTGGGGAATCGAACCCGCAAGGCAAGTGAAAGTAGCGGACCCTATACAGACACACTCCGGAGCCCTAGGTAACCCATACGGATACACCTAGGAGTATAGACTCATACAAACACGCAACATAATTTCCTTGGCGCCGTTTTGGCCACCAAAAAGAGGGGGCGGCCCAACGAGCCCACGCCAAGTGCACTTACCCTCCAAAATTGGGCATCTAACTCGATCAAAATTCACAAAGTTTCAAAATTCACCTTTTAATCATTACAACCCATGACTATATTTCCAGCATTCATAAGATTCACAAAAGAGTAGCAATTGACTCATTAATCATCAAAACGTACGACGACAAATTCACCGATGAAAACTCACTGTGGCAGTTCTCAGATTCATACTAGGAAATGTAGTAAAACTTTGTAGAAAATTCTGAAAATTTTACAGGTACTAGGAGACATCAAAATAAACGTTTTTCTCAGAAATAGGCCATAGCAAATTCGGAATCTAAGTAGCCTAAAAAAAATCATTTCAGAAACTCATATCTCAAAGGGTGCAGAAATCACTGCTCACTCGACCACAGTTTCTTTAAAAATCCATAACAATTCGAAGAGTGATCCAAAAATTCTGAAATTTCACAGGGATAAACTAGACACAGAGATGAACAATTTTCATGAAGAAAATAACCATCAAAAACGATCGTAGCTAGGAGTAATACGGACTACAAAACTGGTTATGTTATGAAACGAAATCTGTCATCATGAACTCAGAAAATACCAGATGTTTTTTCGACGCCCAAATCAAGTCCAAAATTTATGAAAATTTACAGAGATCATCTTCAAGGTGTTAGGAACATATTTCATTTAGAAAGGTTCTTCCAAAAGCGAACGGATCTAGGCGAAAAATGCACAACAATAAAATCTACTCGGATGAAACCCTAGAAAACAGTTTTGACATAGGATAGAAATCGAACTATAACTCAGTGAATACTCCATCAAAACCTCTAAAATTCGAGATGCACAACACTAACTTACCCTTGGTGAGATTAGAATCAAAAATCCCTTCTTTGGAATCCTTGAAGACGCCCAGTCACAGCCACAAGATCTACAATCCCTCGGTATGAACCTATATTTGGATTGTTGGCAAAATCCTTAGGTTTCAAGGCTATAGCTCGATCAAAACTGAAGTTATCGACTAAGAATCATCCTTACCTAGATCATGAATGGATTGGTGTGCAAAAATTTCGTCCAAAGTCCTCTGGAACCCGAAGAGCAACTCACAAACTCAACAACACTCAACTAATGGCAGATTTTTGAATGGGAGGTTTGGTGGGATGTTTTGGGCTGTTAAAGGGGGGTGATAATGGGGTATTTGGTGTCCCAATGGCTGCCTTTAATAACCTAGGAAAGGTGAGAAGAGTTGATTTGGTCAAGCTCGAAAATTGCAGCCATCAATCCACAATAAATCCCCTCCTTCAATACCATGCTTCAATTACTCAACTTAGTTCATGTATCCAACTTTGTAGGGATTGAATGTACTTAAAAATTTATCCAAATGCACCTCAAAACATCCCTTAATGTCTGAGGACCGGATTTGGATTGATTGGAGTCGTCACATCTCGAAAATGGAGCCGAAAACGCGTGCAACGCATGAAGACACCATCCTGCCGCCGCCACCGCGCGGCCACCTGGTCCCGTTTTTCTTCTTCTTCTTTTTTTTTATATATTATGATCTTTTTTTTTGTCTTCAAAAATCATAATATAAATTATCCATGATTGTTGGATAATCCGATAACTCTCTTCGAGTTGCTATCGTCCGAAAATATTTAATTCCGCTCTCGAGGAATTATTTCGGTTTGCGATAATTAAATCCAATTCTTTAATTTTTGGATTTAAATTCTCGACGTCGATTTCTCGGGTATTACAGTCTACCCCCCTTAGAAATCAACTTCGTCCTCGAAGTTGGGTCGCACTCGGAAAGCAACACCAACATAAGTAAGTAGTTTGCACGCATAGAAATATTGAGGCTCGAAATTAAATTCTTACCTCAACGCGTGACATCTCTGTGGGGTATCACATCCTCTCCCCCTTAGGACCGCAGTTATGTCCCCATAACTGCCTATGAATTTTCTTGTAATAGCTTTAACCCTTGAGCGACCTCTAATGTCAAATTCTACTAGGTTCGCAAAGAGTTCTAAATTCTTAATTATTATCGGGATTCCATCATATCTTTTAGCACACAATACCACTTTTCCCGATGATAATTGAATTCCAAAGCTGATCGCTCTAGGTTCCGACAGATTTCATGCGTGTAAAGTTCTTGATCGAAATCAAAGAACACTTGTAGCAGAATCAAATAAAATCTTGTCCGATACGTCTAAAATAATAAACGTACCTGCGATCACCTCTTCTTCGGCTAGCAACCCAGCTCGATTCATGATATTCAATCTTCCTTATGTTCTCCCTTGGTTTCCTTGCTGGTTGCGATTCTGTTGTGGCCTCTGTCCTTGATTATTGGGATGATTTGGCCCAGTCGGCCGATTCTCGTGTGGAGGGTTCACCAGATCCAACCTCTTCTCGATCATCTCCTCGCGAACATTGCATTCTCTAATCATGTGGTCTTCCCCACCACATCTATAACAAGTTCCACGCTTAGGGCACCCGCGTACCAGATGAGCTTTGTGGCATTGCGGACATCGTGGTATGGATGTACCACGGGTGTCATTTCTTCTGTTGTTCAAACCTCTGTCTGCATTCTCCTTAGGTCCATCGAACCTAGCTTGACCATTGTCCTTCCTCAATTTGTTATTATTGTTGCTTCGATTCTTTTTCTCAAATCCTTGCGAGCCCTTGGTCGACTCACCATTGTCCTTACGCTTCAATCGTTGGACACGAGCGATTGCTACAGCTCGGTCATACACTGTCTGAAGTGAAGTGTATTGCCCTCCAACCAGTATCTCCCTGATACTGAGGTTCAACCCCATTTCAAATTTCTGAGCCTTGTCATAATCAGTGGGCACAAGTCTCGGAGCAAAGCGAACTAGCTCCTTGAACTTTGCGTAGTACTCCTGCACCGTTCTTCCTCCTTGTCTTAAGTTAATAAATTCTTCATACTTTGCAGCCTTAGTGCTCAGTGGATAAAACCTCTCCCTCAAGGCTTCCTTAAATTCTTCCCATGTATAAACCTTCTCAACTTCGGCCGAATCTCCTTGGAGATGTTGCCACCACTTGTCCGCCTCTCCATCCAGATAATAGGTCGCCAACCGAACTTTCTCGTTCTCGGGGCATTTGACGGCAGTAAGAAGCTTGTCAAAAGTTCGGATCCAATTCTCTAACTTGGTAGGGTCCTCTTGGCCGTCATAATGAGGTGGTTTGTAAGGGTTCACCAATGCTAGGTAGTTGCCTCGGGCTACCGGCGGTGGTACACCCGCTTGTGCACGTTGCACCTCGGCATTTCCTAATACTACGAGAACTTCCTCAACATTCCTTAGACGCTCATCCATATTATTGGGAACAGGAGGCACTTGCCCTCCTACGTTTTGAGGAATGTCATTGTCGTTAGGTGCGTTAGCACCACCGTTGTTTGGGACTACCCTCCTTGGCCTTCCCCTAGGTGCCATTTTTTGTTATTCAAGCACGCGAAGATGAGTTTCTAGTCTAAGGCACGCTAACAGTTAGGAAAATCTAAATGATAGGAAGGGCAAGAGGAGAGAATAGATATGTGCAAACTAAGCACCCTTGACCAAGTTCTAAGGCTAAAGCAAGGTTAGATTGAAGTTAGTGGCTCTAAGCCAAGGTCAAGCAACATACCAACTAAGAACGTTATCAAATACACGTGACATGCATATATATACTTTGGAGCATTTTAAAAAAAAATGATGGATGTATGCAAATGCATCCCCCCCCCAAAAAAAATACTTATGTATTTTTCAAGACTTGTCGGAATAATTGTTATATAATTCCCATGGGTTTTAAAATAAAATTCATTTCCATGGAAATAATATTTGAAATGCTTAAAAGTAATATTGAATATTTTGGGCCTCTATAGTGGGCCGAAAAATAATAACTTTTAAAAAAATTTCCGGGCTCTGATACCACTTTGTAACACCCCGGATTTGATAACCCAGGCCAGGATGTCACCGCCACACCTTCCCAAGCAAGACGCGAACCATTTCGAGCTCACTTGAGAAGATGCTAAGGTTAAGTTGTACCAATACTTAAAAATAATTTTAAAAAAAACATTCAATGAGTGCCCGAAGGTTTAAATTAGAGTTAAGTCTAACATACATAATTTAAAAAGTGCGGAAGCTAAGGGCCAAACACGGCCAAACATGAGTTCGTAATTCGTAAAATAATTTAAAAACAAGTGCGACAAGTCTTCGGAAATTCCCATCCCAAATGTAAATGCCATGCGCTAATCTTCAACATCTGGAAAAAAAGGAGACAACGGATTTATCAGTACAACGGTACTGAGTAAGTTAATATATAGCATAGCAAATTTTAAAGTTTTTAGAAGAGAGATTTAAAGTTAGAATTTGTAATTTAAAAGGGAAGGACTAGTAAAAATAATTCCGGAAGATTCTCACACTTTGCCATACGAATAATATATTTTGATCGAGAATAACCTGTCTTGGGGAATCAAACCCGCAAGAGCTCAAACACATTCTTTTACCATTGTTTCCATATTTCAAATACATTCTTTTACCATTGTTCATTATGATCGAGGACATCCGTCCTTGGGGAATCGAACCCGCAAGAACTCAATATACATCCTAGGGAATCGAACCCATAGGAGTCAACAATATCCTGGGGAATCGAACCCGCAGGAATAACATACACCTTGGGGAATCGAACCCGCAAGGCAAGTGAAAGTAGCGGACCCTATACAGACACACTCCGGAGCCCTAGGTAACCCATACGGATACACCTAGGAGTATAGACTCATACAAACACGCAACATAATTTCCTTGGCGCCGTTTTGGCCACCAAAAAGAGGGGGCGGCCCAACGAGCCCACGCCAAGTGCACTTACCCTCCAAAATTGGGCATCTAACTCGATCAAAACTCACAAAGTTTCAAAATTCACTTTTTAATCATTACAACCCATGAATATATTTCCAGCATTCATAAGATTCACAAAAGAGTAGCAATTGACTCATTAATCATCAAAACGTACGACGACAAATTCACCGATGAAAACTCACTGTGGCAGTTCTCAGATTCATACTAGGAAATGTAGTAAAACTTTGTAGAAAATTCTGAAAATTTTACAGATACTAGGAGACATCAAAATAAACGTTTTTCTCAGAAATAGGCCATAGCGAATTCGGACTCTAAGTAGCCTAAAAAAATCATTTCAAAAACTCATATCTCAAAGGGTGCAGAAATCACTGTTCACTCGACCACAGTTTCTTTAAAAATCCATAACAATTCGAAGATTGATCCAAAAATTCTGAAATTTCACAGGGATAAACTAGACACAGAGATGAACAATTTTCATGAAGAAAATAACCGTCAAAAACGATCGTAGCTAGGAGTAATACGGACTACAAAACGGGTTATGTTATGAAACGAAATCTGTCATCATGAACTCAGAAAATACCAGATGTTTTTTCGACGCCCAAATCAAGTCCAAAATTTATGCAAATTTACAGAGATCATCTTCAAGGTGTTAGGAACATATTTCATTTAGAAAAGTTCTTCCAAAAGCGAACGGATCTAGGCGAAAAATGCACAACAATAAAATCTACTCGGATGAAACCCTAGAAAACAGTTTTGACATGGGATAGAAATCGAACTATAACTCAGTGAATACTTCATCAAAACCTCTAAAATTCGAGATGCACAACACTAACTTACCCTTGGTGAGATTAGAATCAAAAATCCCTTCTTTGGAATCCTTGAAGACGCCCAGTCACAGCCACAAGATCTACAATCCCTCGGAATGAACCTATATTTGGATTGTTAGCAAAATCCTTAGGTTTCAAGGCTATAGCTCGATCAAAACTGAAGTTATCGACTAAGAATCATCCTTACCTAGATCATGAATGGATTGGTGTGCAAAAATTTCGTCCAAAGTCCTCTGTAACCCAAAGAGCAACTCACAAACTCAACAACACTCAACTAATGGCAGATTTTTGAATGGGAGGTTTGGTGGGATGTTTTGGGCTGTTAAAGGGGGGTGATAATGGGGTATTTGGTGTCCCAATGGCTGCCTTTAATAACCTAGGAAAGGTGAGAAGAGTTGATTTGGTCAAGCTCGAAAATTGCAGCCATCAATCCACAATAAATCCCCTCCTTCAATACCATGCTTCAATTACTCAACTTAGTTCATGTATCCAACTTTGTAGGGATTGAATGTACTTAAAAATTTATCCAAATGCACCTCAAAACATCCCTTAATGTCTGAGGATCGGATTTGGATTGACTGGAGTCGTCACATCTCGAAAATGGAGCCGAAAACGCGTGCAACGCATGAAGACACCATCCTGCCGCCGCCGCCGCGCTGGTGGCGCGCCGGCGCGTCGCCGCCGCGCGGCCACCTGGTTCCGTTTTTCTTCTTCTTTTTTTTTTTATATATTATGATCTTTTTTTGTCTTCAAAAATCATAATATAAATTATCCATGATTGTTGGATAATCCGATAACTCTCTTCGAGTTGCTATCGTCCGAAAATATTTAATTCCGCTCTCTAGGAATTATTTCGGTTTGCGATAATTAAATCCAATTGTTTAATTTTTGGATTTAAATTCTCGACGTCGATTTCTCGGGTATTACATCCCTAGCAAGACACGGATTCTCCGAGCTTGCTAAAGAGATGCAAGGCTATGGGTATTGAAAAGAGTTTTAAAAGCAAGTCCGGAATTACTTAAAAATAATAATGTAATATCATCCATGCATGACAAGAAAAATAATAAGTTGCAGCGGAAATTAACATACAGGGTCGACATGGCCAAAACACGGGTTAACAAGCCCGTATGCAAGTCATGTAAAATAATTATCTAAATGTCCAAAGTGATCCTCCGATGCATGATCATGCTCCGTACTCTGTAATTGAAAAATAAAAGAACGGGTTTTATCAGTTTATAAAATACTGAGTAAGTTAATCCCTAACGTAACAATAAAGGGACTTTAAAAATGATTTAATTAATTTAGAAATTACTTTTACTCAGGCTTAATTGAAATATTAAAAATTCATAATTTTACTTGCAGCGGAAAAACATAATTAATTATGCGAGACTAGAATGGAAATTTTAAAGGTATAATTAAAAGGCATAATTTAAAAGCGTGATAAATAAATACAATTTGATTAAATACACACACGAGTCTTTTAATATTATCCCGCTAACTAAGAAGAGGACACCGCATCAGGGAGATCACTAACGAGGCAATCTCAATAAGCATAATCAGTTAGCCGGTGAACCGGCGGCCGCGGCCATATCAGTATTGACTGCCGTTTTGGCTAGTCATGTATCTCGATTGCCATTCCGGCAAGCCGTGTGTATCTACTGTCATGTTGACAGGCGTGTATATCAACTGTCGTTTGACAGGCTTTTCAAGCGGTTTCACTGCCACTCGGGCAGGCCGTGTGTTTCTCACTGCCGATTTGGCAGGCCATGTGCACAACTGCCGTTTTGGCATAGTAAGGAGATCACTAACGAGGCAATCTCAGATAGTAGGGAGACCACTAACGAGGCAGTCTCAAAAATAATAGCATGAAGATCGGCTCAGCCTAGTGAACGGGATTTTTTGAAGGTTTATGTTTTATCGTATAAAAAGATTCAAGTCGCATTTCATAGTTCGAGTTTTTCTCAAGTTCGAAAAATTCAATTCCTCACAAATTACACCTTTTTAATTCGAAAATTCATTTCAAAGTCAAAAATTCTGAAATTTAATCAGAAGCTTAAAAACATCTATACGAACAACTTTCATGTTTTAAGTTTCTCGAAATTAGGTAAGGAAACAAGTCGAATTTCACAATCTTTTCAAAACTCAAAATCTGTCAGTTTACCGGTAACTGCGCACTGTTTTTAAAACATATTTCTGACCTAGCAAAAGAACTCCAAAAATTACGAAAATTTACAGGAACGTAAGCGACACGAAAATGAACAAGTTTTATTAGAGGCATTTTATCCGAAAACACTCCGGATCAGATCAGTTTCACGCATCAAGTTAAATAAGAAAATCTGTTCAGAAACTTCATTTTAAAATGCAGAAAGATCAGATCGTTTTTAATGGCTCAAATGTTAACAAAAACTCACGAAATTTTACGGACACAATCTTCAGATAGTTATCTACAACTTTCGTTTTTACATCAAAGTTTAATTTTGAAGGAATCCATTAGAAAAATGTCAAAGAAGTTCAACACTCAAATCTGTCAACAGTTTCGGTTTTGAAAGAAAACGCAGAGTGAACCAGATTCGATTTCGGGGGTCAAACCTTGATGAAAATTTCTGAAATTTTAACACGACTTAGACTAAGGTCTTAGGAACAAAGTTCATGTTTTGGTCATTCTGTTTTAAGCACTCAAAAGGGTCGAACTCATCAGGTTTCCAAAACTGCGCTGGTCGGGTCTTTCTATGACAGATTTTACGTTTGTGGTTTAAACACTTGGTTCGTTCGATTTTAGTCACCCAAAATTGATACGCAAGGAATAAACTTACAGTGATAGTGTGCTTGGTCGTCCTAGGGTCGCTCGGTTCGTTCAAAGTCACCACGAACGGATCTACGCACACATTCTCCTTCTCCAATGTATAGCCTTCTACAGATAGGAATCTGAACTACAATTCAGGAAGTTCACCCTACTGGCTGCAACTGAATTTTCAGAATTCGAAGTCGGGAGAACTTGTACTAGGACTGCTCACACACAAAATTCTCTAAACTCACAATATGTTGTGGATTGACAATGATGCGAAAAGGATAATAGAATGGCTGCTCTAGACTTACGAGGACAGTAATCACAATGGGATGGAAATGACGGTAATCTAGTAATTAATATGCACTATCTCCTCCAACGTTTTAGTATATCAATTAAGCAATTAGTATGATTCCATACAAACACAATCTTATCCATCAAATTCCTCCATCAACGGCACTAGGTACCAGTATTTTCAAATTGAATAATTTACTAATCATTACTAATAATAATAGTATCCATTACTAGTATCCATGATCCATGGTCCCAAGGCACGATCAGATCCCTATTATGAGGAATTGATACTAACAGGGATTTTATCCATTACTAATAATAATTAGTAAATTAGAATCAGGACATAATAATAATAATAATAATAATAATAATAATAATAATAATAATAATAATAATAATACGGAATTCATTCGGGTAATTTCTCGGGTTATAAATTCTTACCATAAATTTATCTTGTCTTGAATTATTCCCGTATTCGAAATCTTGAGTCCGTCGCGTTTGGATTCGTCGGCTTTCGACTCCCGTGGACTAATTTACCTACTTAAACTATTTCCGACTTCACGGGTTCTTGGAATTAAAATTCATTTCCTTCTCGATTTTAATTCCATTTCTCTTTTTTATAAAAATCTCGGGTATTAAGTCTACCCCCCTTAGAAATCAACTTCGTCCCCGAAGTTGCACCCTCACTTTAAATTTTGGGTTCAATTAAATGTTGGGGTATTTCCATCTACCTCCCTTAAGGATAAATGTCTTCCACAAGAAATTAATTTCATTCCTTTGGAACGTGATTTAAATTTCTCGGGTGTTACATCCTCTCCCCCTTAGGAATCAACTTCGTCCTCGAAGTTGGGTGTTAGCTCCTCGCGAGTTCGGACATTGTTTGGTTGCGTGATTGTATTATTGTGTGTTGTTGTTTGTTTTTATTTGACTGAACCCAGAATTGAAATTTCCAAGTTGCCTACGTACCCTGTGAAGGGATCAAGTCATCACGTAGTTCAAAATAATTTGAATTTGTTTATTTTTGATTGGATACAATTCGTAGAGTCGAACTCAAAAATAAATGCAGTTATCGATGCTTGAAAACTTCTTACGGTTGCTTGGGCCGAGTGGTCACGTCCTCTCTCCTGTTTATGTTTTCTATTCGCGTCCGGCAGTCACGCAGCTGATGACCATGTCGACCGCACCAAAGGCATGCTCCAGGTTGAGGGCATCCTCTCGCATAGTGTGGTTTACCACACTTTGGACATGGTGGCGCATAGTCACCATGGTTGAAGACTATCCCCTTGTTTCGGCCATTGTCGTTCTGCTGTGGTCGGTTCAAGTTTCTACGGAAATGGTCCTTATTCCTCTTGTATCGTCCTTGTGGTCCTTGGTTAGTCCCACCTACCGGTTTCCATTTCAGTCCTTGAACTCGTGCAACCGCTACTGCGCGATCATACACAGCTTGTAGGTCAGGGTAGTGCTCACCCGTGATCACCTCTCTAATAGATAGTGTAACACCCCCATTTTCCCTAAGGATGCAGCGGAAGAAAAGAGCGGGAACAATGGTTGGGGAGTTACCGCCACGTATTCCGGATTGTCCAAAATACGCTAAGGCTAACATAACTAATTGCAGAAAACTCAATATTGAATGTATATGCTAACCACGTTCCGGACAAGCTAGCATATAATTCGCAAAGAAGCTTATATACTGTGAAGAGTATAAAATAAACTTGATAAAAAGGTCTGGTAGAGCGTAACCAAACGGAGCACTGCATTCCTCAAAGCGCGCAACAATAATAATGGAATAAATCCATGGAAGTTTTATTTTAAAAGGGGTTGTTTATCTCATATTTTGAAGATAATACTGTTAAACGCGTAATGCATTGTTTAAAACAGTAGGACACCATATTTGCATAAACGGGATGGAACCCAAATATTTATTCATACTTCAGAAATAATTTTCTATGCCAAGTAATATATTATTATCACAAAGGGGGTTTTTAAAATATACATTTTTACGTGAATAATACCCCAAACCGTGCCCGTGCAAAAGATGCCTTGCAGATCTCAAAACCTGAAAAGAAATGGTGAAAAGTGTAGAGTCAGTGAAAACAATCGCTGAGTAAGTAGACGTTTACTCCCGGAGGAGGTGGGGTTGCAGAAATAATTTAAAAACGACAGTTATGGTAATGGTATGCTAAAACGAGAATTAATTTAAGCACAGACAAAATCCATATAAATCTAATCCTGGGAAGAGACAATATGACACTATGCGTTACCAAGAAATAAATTTCTCAGCCAACATGATGTGCAGGTTCCCTGTTGTAGGGCCCAAATCTCACATACACTCAAGGGTTGTGGTGGAGGTAAGAAATTTCCTCAGACCACATTGAATCGAGAAATGGCATCGGGCTGATTTCCATCAGTCCCCGTAAGTCGTGTATTACAGGCAAACGGCGGAGGATTTACATCAGTCCCCGTAAGTCGTGTAACACAGGCAAACGGCGGAGGTGGCAGCAGCGACCCAAAACTTGGACCCAACCCTGTAACAATGCGCGCTAAAAAATCCGTAGGACTTTGAGAATAATTGCAAATATTGTAAAGCACAGTAAAAGAGCATACCAATAATCCAAAAAGCAGTAGGGAGCTATAAGCATAAAATTATAAATAAGAAAACAGTATTTAAAATTTATGCTTAAGCTAAATAAATTAAGGCTAACTCCAAAGAGTAAAAATCTACTTACTGTCACCGTAGACAGGATGATACAACACATGCGTAGGCTACGAGCAGATAATCCTTTGCATCTATTTGTCTAACAAAATTTTTAGTATTAACATAGTATGCTATATTAGTACTTAAATAACAATAATAACTAAAATCCCAACTTAAATAAATCTTACCGGAACACTAACACTTCTATGGACTAACTATCTGTACAACTCTTCACTAGAGCTCCTGAGCAACTTTTTTTTTTTAATTTTTTTATTTTTTTAATAGAACAAGCAACGAATGAACGAATGAAGAAAATAGTGGAGCAGAAAGCACAGGAGACTGAAGAAGAAGAAGATGAAGAAAACAGAAGCTGAGCATTTGGAATCTGGAGTGGGGGCGTGGGAATGGTCTAGGGTGGGTGGAGTCTTATATAAAAAAAAAAAGGTTGCTTCATAATACCCGGTTAAAGACTACATACCCCTATTAACTATCAGATACCCATACAAGTCAATCCCCCCTCCCCCTTTTGTTTACGCTACCCAGGTTCCTCTCAATCTCCTCCTCTGCTCGGCGCCGCCCATCCCCTCATTCCTTTCCATCAATCTGTTCAAATTTCAGATTTCCACCTTCAACACATGTATGTTCAAAGGATTCAAGGGAGTATGTTAGGTAAAGAGAAGGCTCGGTCAAAACCGTTCACCCCTTCCCCCTCTTCTGTTTTCTTTCCTTATTTTTCTTGGTTTTGAATCTGTTGTGGGTTGAGGAAGGAGATGGAGATTCCATGGTGGTGGTGGCGGCTGAACGGAGGTGGCGGCTGCGGGTGGTGGCGATTCGCCCGGAGGCAGCGGCGGTGTGGGGAGGGGGAAGAGGCAGCAGCGTCGGCGGCTGGGCTCCGCGTTCTCCGGCGTGGCGGCGGCGATGAGGCATGGCTCAGTCCCTCCTCTATCTCATTCTATCTCGGCTCCCCTGTTTCTCTCCCTTCCCCTTTCTTTTTCTCTTTCTTTGATCTTGGTTTCTGATTTTGGTGGTTGATTGGATATATTTTTCGGATCTGTGGAGGGGATGGTGGCTGCGGCCGCGGGGGTGTGGTAGAAATGGCGTGGATTGGAGGCAGAGGTGGTGGCGACTCGCGGTGGTGCGGCTGTGGTTGTTGCCGGAGTTTGGTGGTGGTAGAGGCTGGCGGTGGCGAGATGGAATGGGAGGGCCGTGGCGGCGGCGGCCTCAGTGGTGGAGGTGGAAGGGGAAGAAAAAAAAAAAGGGTGGTGCGATGGCGAGGGCAGATCGGGGTGGTGGTCCGGTGGTGTTGCCGGCGGCACTCCGGCGATGGCGGCGCCGGAATGCGGTGGCGGCGGCGGAACCCTAATTAGGGTTAGGGTTAGCTTAGGATTTGGGCTTAGGGTTTAATTTGGGCTTCTGTAGTTATATTAATTGGGACTGATTTAGTGTGTTGGGCTCTTTTATTTGTTTAATTAATTTGGACCCAGCCCAATCTCTTAAACATGGACCTCAATCTTAATTATGGACTTAATTGTCTAATTAATCTATGTTGTGGACTTAATAATATAATTATCCGGTATAATTAATCGAATAAGTTGAGACTTTATATTCTTCAATTCGGGACAATCACAAATTAAATGTCGAGCAATCCCCAATATTTAAATGGGTTCTAAATTAAATTGTGGGGGACTAAATTTTTATAGCTCCTCTATTAATTTGTCACCGTTAGCGCAATGATTCACAACTTCAAATTCCTTAATTCGGATAATTGATCATTCAATGGGTCACTAGATAATTTATATTCAATTGGTTAAGTATTCTTAATTTAATCTTGCTGATTGATTTGTAATATAATTTGAGTCCGAATTACTTAACGCAACATTAACTCAAAAATTCCCGATATTTGCCTATTACGCAGTTTTAGGATTTAAATTCTTATTCGTTATGGACTTAATCGGTTTAATTGGGCTAATTGGTGGACTTGATGGCTTTAATAATTAAACCTTGCTTGAGCCTAAATCTCCTTTCGGATCCTTCATTCCACATTTCGAAATTAAATATGCTCGATTATTAATTAAGGATTAATGATTTAAAAATAAATATTTATTAAGCTCCTAACCAAATTAATCCAAGTTTGTATTTCATAAGTTGATAAGTTTTCCCTAAATAATATAGTGCGATGGATTAGCTCGCCTTTTGTATTAAGTTTTACTCATTGTCAATTCACTTTTCCGAATTCGCTACCGAGGATTTAGGTTCACGAATAACTACGTACCTATATTAAATCATGACTAAATAGTCATGACTAGTTAATATGGATTTTAAATAATTTGTAAAAGAATATAGATTAATACCTATAAGTTAATTAAATATTGTTTCCCTTCAAAGTTTTAATTCTTAAATTGTTCACAACTAGGATTGACTTAAATAAATTCACACTCTGCAAAAGATATTTTTTTCTTTCTATCTTCTAAAAATTAAACTTATGAGGAAATTTTGACTATCTTTTTATTAAATTTTAAATTTTCATTTACTCATTTTATGGAGTGTTATAGTCTACACTCCTTAAAATAAGGCTTCGCCCTCGAAGCCTCACGACAAAACTAATAGTAATTTAAATGTATATTTCCTAATACCTTTATTTATTTATTTTATTTTTATCTTTATTTATTGATTTATTTATTTTTTTGTGGAAAACTTTCAATGGGTTATCGATCAGTTATGATTCTCTTCAAACGGCCATGGATATTTATCCTTAATACCCGTGCTAACTCCTTTAGTTGCATCTTTTTTTCATGACATGTATCATGTACCTTTATTATCAAATTCTAATATGCCGATTGACTAAAATGATTTCCCCTTGGTCCTTAATTATTGAGGTCAAACTTGGGTTGGCTCATCATTCCTTGATGACACAATTTTATTTTTTTTTATCATATCCTAAAGGTATCCGGGATAAGTCTAGGACAAAAACCTATTAATATATT
This sequence comes from Hygrophila difformis, assembly GCA_030278955.1. Classification (NCBI taxonomy): domain Eukaryota; kingdom Viridiplantae; phylum Streptophyta; class Magnoliopsida; order Lamiales; family Acanthaceae; genus Hygrophila; species Hygrophila difformis. Next base: position 38,953,584 of record JAOANR010000009.1, on the reverse strand, counting down.
ATCTTATTCCCGTTTTTCCGGTTTCCAATGACTCAGTTAAATTGGTAGTCTTCTTTTGAGTATTCCATAATCCTTAGTAAATCTCACTTTTCCTTATTGGTAACGTTGCTCTTTGGAGAAATTACTTAGCTATCTAATAAGGTATATTAGAACAAGGTTTAGATAAATAATGATGGTGCTGTCCAGTTAAGCATTCTCTACCAAATTCGATAAGTAAACGTTTCACTGGATATAATAATTTACTGACCTTGAGATAAACTTTGCTTTTGATGGTTCCATATTTTTACTTAGGCATGGGCAGACAATCTTAACATTTGGTTATAGGTCAAACAAATCCTTTCAAAGGAAAAGAAATTTTAAATATTACATCAGGGATTATCATTTAGGCGGAAGCTTAAAATGCTTCGTAACAAAAGGGAATGCCTTGGCTATACATATCAAGCGCATTACTTGGTTCAAAAGTTGGGGTACGATCGCTCCATTTGCATATCATTTTACCATGCCCGATTGACCGATGTTCTTAGAGAGTAATGATATAATCTAAACCGACATATTAGGGGCTACATTCCCAAAGCAAAAGTCAAAATGTCCTCCAACGAGTGTGCCCAAGCTCCCCTTTTATCCTTCTCAAGGATTGCCCGAGTTGTCCTTATGCAACCTTCCTTGATTACTTCTTACCGCAGGCGGCGAGGTTCCTAGGCTTTCTATTCAGTAATGCTTCCGATTGGAAGCGATGATCTCCATTTAGATCATTTCGCAACTTGTTAGGATCCAGACGGGTGCTACAATCTTTAATCCTGTGCCCTGTGAGGCCACATCTGAAGCACTCTCCATCTTGCGGGCATGTCTGCATCCAATGCTTTCTGCTGCACTTTGGGCAGCGTGCGGCCATTGGGGATGGTCATTATTTCTTAGATTAGGGCCGTCAAAGTTGCGATGCTGGTTCTGGTTTCCTCTGTCGGGGTTCCTCTTGATGCGCCTCTCCTTATGGGTTTTAAAGGTTTGCCCGATTTGCTCTTTTCCCCGTTTAAGCTTCCGGATTCGCTCAATTGTCATCGCCCGGTCATATAGCTTATGTAGGCTAAGGAATTGTTTCCCACCTAACCCTTCTCGAATCTCTCGGTTCAATCCGAGTTCGAATTTTTGGGCCTGGGAATGTTCGGTGCTCACTAACCCTGGAGCGAAGCGGAGGAGCTCATTGAACTTTTTGTAGTACTCATGGACAGAAAAATTGCCTTGTGTTAAGGTGACGAACTCCTCATACCTAGCGTTCTTTACACTAGTTGGGTAAAATCTCGCCCGCATGCTTTCCTTAAACTCTGGCCAACCAATGTCTCGATTCTCGTGGTTTCGCCACCAGGTGTTTGCCTGGCCTTCCAGGAAGAATGTAGCCACCTCCACTTCCCTTTCCTTGGGGCACCGTACTGCCTCCAGCAGTTTGTCGAATTTCTCGATCCACCCTTCTAGCTTATCCGGGTCCTCTTGTCCGGTATAGTTCGTGGGTTGATAATCATGTACATCCTTGATGAAATCCGTGGGTGGTTCCCCTTCTATTTCGTTCCTTGCCATCTGTCGCTCTACCGCGGTACCAATAGTTAACATTACTTGCTCTAATCGAGCTTGTCGTCCCTCTATAGCGTCTTGCCTATCCTCCATGGGATTAGGTGCATAGAGGGGGTCAGCCGGACGTTTTCCTGGGCGTCCTCGTGGTGGCATCTGAAACATAATCATAGTCTTGAGAGGAATTCATTTGCTTCTCAATTTATCACTTATCAAAAATTTTAATTACTTTCCAAATGATTTGGTGATTATGAATTTTTAAGGGTTTTTTTTTTTTTTTCGGGTAGAAAATTTCATCGCCCTTTTATAGAACCTTCGTCTTTAATAGTTCATAGGATTGCTTGAAAACATGGATAAATAAAATTGTCGTTATAGGCTCTTGTACCCTTCTCGAGGGAAAAACCGCTCAAGCAACATATTTGGGAATTCTATCGAGGTAGATACGAAGCAATCCTAACTATTCGATCAAGTTTTAAGTAGCGAATCTCCTTACAAGAGTTGGGTTCCAAGTCTTTAAAGCTAAAGGAATAGAATGAACGTCTTAATTTATCCTTTAAGCGCCAATTGCCTTCTCAAGAATATTTAACTTCCTTTGCGAATTTGGCATATGAATTCAAGGAAATCTTTTTTTTTTTTTCATATGTTTTATAAAACTCGTTGTGAGCTGAAAATTCTTCGGTGCAATTCCATGACACCCGCGTCTTATCTTTAAGACATATATAATTAGAAAATTCTTAGTTCCAATCATTCGCACGATTATCGTGTTAACGCTTAAATCGGGCTCTTATAGTCTAAGGCAAAACTTTATTTGACTAAGGCAAGACTTCGCATAACTCTAAGGTCATCGCATATGTAGGCATCATCCTACGTAATTAGTTAACTGAAGCTCAGAAGCTAAGAAACTAGTACAATGCTAGTAGATTATCCAAATCATGTCTAGAGGTAGATACTAAGGCAATACTTAGAAAAACAATAATAAGATAACGGAGAGAGACTCTAGCTCGGAGTCCGATACCTTGGGAAATCCTTGTCAAGAATTACATAATAATCCAAAATTCTGCTCGTGCCTATATGCATATGTGTGTGTGTCCCCATCCCAAAATTTAACTTTAAAAATACTTGGCATAGTCTTTTCAAAATATTTCGTGCAAAAATTTCAATAATTTAAATGCACTACTTCTTAGAGCAAAAATGGCTCTTCAAAAATATTTCTCGTGCAAAAATTGCAGCAATTCATATGCACTAATCCGAATGCTTTCAAACACTTTTCGTGTAAAATTTTAATAATTTAAATACACGACTTGCATAACCACCTGGCTTTAAAAATAATTTTTGGTGCATGAATTTTAAAAATTACAGATGCATAATTCCAAGAGCAAAATGCTCTGATACCAAACTGTAACACCCCCATTTTCCCTAAGGATGCAGCGGAAGAAAAGAGCGGGAACAATGGTTGGGGAGTTACCGCCACGTATTCCGGATTGTCCAAAATACGCTAAGGCTAACATAACTAATTGCAGAAAACTCAATATTGAATGTATATGCTAACCACGTTCCGGACAAGCTAGCATATAATTCGCAAAGAAGCTTATATACTGTGAAGAGTATAAAATAAGCTTGATAAAAAGGTCTGGTAGAGCGTAACCAAACGGAGGACTGCATTCCTCAAAGCGCGCAACAATAATAATGGAATAAATCCATGGAAGTTTTATTTTAAAAGGGGTTGTTTATCTCATATTTTGAAGATAATACTGTTAAACGCGTAATGCATTGTTTAAAACAGTAGGGCACCATATTTGCATAAACGGGATGGAACCCAAATATTTATTCATACTTCATAAATAATTTTCTATGCCAAGTAATATATTATTATCACAAAGGGGGTTTTTAAAATATACATTTTTACGTGAATAATACCCCAAACAGTGCCCGTGCAAAAGATGCCTTGCAGATCTCAAAAACTGAAAAGAAATGGTGAAAAGTGTAGAGTCAGCGAAAACAATCGCTGAGTAAGTAGACGTTTACTCCCGGAGGAGGCGGGGTTGCAGAAATAATTTAAAAACGACAGTTATGGTAATGGTATGCTAAAACGAGAATTAATTTAAGCACAGACAAAATCCAAATAAATCTAATCCCGGGAAGAGACAATATGACACTATGCGTTACCAAGAAATAAATTTCTCAGCCAACATGATGTGCAGGTTCCCTGTTGTAGGGCCCAAATCTCACATACATTCAAGGGTTGTGGTGGAGGTAAGAAATTTCCTCAGACACATTGAATCGAGAAATGGCATCGGGCTGATTTCCATCAGTCCCCGTAAGTCGTGTATTACAGGCAAACGGCGGAGGATTTACATCAGTCCCCATAAGTCGTGTAACACAGGCAAACGGCGGAGGTGGCAGCAGCGACCAAAAACTTGGACCCAACCCCGTAACAATGCGCGCTCAAAAATCCGTAGGACTTTGAGAATAATTGCAAATATTGTAAAGCACGGTAAAAGAGCATACCAATAATCCAAAAAGCAGTAAGGAGCTATAAGCATAAAATTAAAAATAAGAAAACGGTATTTAAAATTTATGCTTAAGCTAAATAAATTAAGGCTAACTCCAAAGAGTATAAATCTACTTATTGTCACCGTAGACGGGATGATACAACACACGAGTAGGCTACGAGTAGATAATCCTTTGCATCTATTTGTCTAACAAAATTTTTAGTATTAACATAGTATGCTATATTAGTACTTAAATAACAATAATAACTAAAATTCCCAACTTAAATAAATCTTACCGGAACACTAACACTTCTATGGACTAACTATCTGTACAACTCTTCACTAGAGCTCCTGAGCAATTTTTTTTTTTATTTTTTTATTTTTTAATAGAACAAGCAACGAATGAACGAATGAAGAAAATAGTGGAGCAGAAAGCACAGGAGACTGAAGAAGAAGAAGATGAAGAAAACAGAAGCTGAGCATTTGGAATCTGGAGTGGGGGCGTGGGAATGGTCTAGGGAGGGTGGAGTCTTATATAAAAAAAAAAGGTTGCTTCATAATACCCGGTTAAAGACTACATACCCCTATTAACTATCAGATACCCATACAAGTCAATCCCCCCTCCCCCTTTTGTTTACGCTACCCAGGTTCCTCTCCAATCTCCTCCTCTGCTCGGCGCCGCCCATCCCCTCATTCCTTTCCATCAATCTCTTCAAATTTCAGATTTCCACCTTCAACACATGTATGTTCAAAGGATTTAAGGGAGTATGTTAGGTAAAGAGAAGGCTCGGTCAAAACCGTTCACCCCTTCCCCGTCCTCTGTTTTCTTTCCTTATTTTTCTTGGTTTTGAATCTGTTGTGGGTTGAGGAAGGAGATGGAGATTCCATGGTGGTGGTGGCGGCTGAACGGAGGTGACCACCGCGGCGGCAGGGGCCGCGGGTGGTGGCGATTCGCCCGGAGGCAGCGGCGGTGTGGGGAGGGGGAAGAGGCAGCAGCGTCGGCGGCTGGGCTCCGCGTTCTCCGGCATGGCGGCGGCGACGAGGCATGGCTCAGTCCCTCCTCTATCTCATTCTATCTCGGCTCCCCTGTTTCTCTCCCTTCCCCCTTCTTTTTCTCTTTCTTTGATCTTGGTTTCTGATTTTGGTGGTTGATTGGATCTATTTTTCGGATCTGTGGAGGGGATGGTGGCTGCGGCCGCGGGGGTGTGGTGGAAATGGCGTGGATTGGAGGCAGAGGTGGTGGCGACTCGCGGTGGTGCGGCTGTGGTTGTCGCCGGAGTTTGGTGGTGGTAGAGGCTTGCGGTGGCGAGATGGAATGGGAGGGCCGTGGTGGCGGCGGCCTCAGTGGTGGAGGTGGAAGGGGAAGAAAAAAAAATGGTGGTGCGATGGCGAGGGCAGATCGGGGTGGTGGTCCGGTGGTGTTGCCTGCGGCACTCCGGCGATGGCGGCGCCGGAATGCGGTGGCGGCGGCGGAACCCTAATTAGGGTTAGGGTTAGCTTAGGATTTGGGCTTAGGGTTTAATTTGGGCTTCTGTAGTTATATTAATTGGGACTGATTTAGTGTGTTGGGCTCTTTTATTTGTTTAATTAATTTGGACCCAGCTCAATCTCTTAAACATGGACCTCAATCTTAATTATAGACTTAATTGTCTAATTAATCTATATTGTGGACTTAATAATATAATTATCCGGTATAATTAATCGAGTAAGTTGAGACTTTATATTCTTCAATTCGGGACAATCACAAATTAAATGTCGAGCAATCCCCGATATTTAAATGGGTTCTAAATTAAATTGTGGGGGACTAAATTTTTATAGCTCCTCTATTAATTTGTCACCGTTAGCGCAATGATTCACAACTTCAAATTCCTTAATTCGGATAATTGATCATTCAATTGGTCACTAGATAATTTATATTCAATTGGTTAAGTATTCTTAATTTAATCTTGCTGATTGATTTGTAATATAATTTGAGTCCGAATTACTTAACGCAACATTAACTCAAAAATTCCCGATATTTGCCTATTACGCAGTTTTAGGATTTAAATTCTTATTCGTTATGGACTTAATCGGTTTAATTGGGCTAATTGGTGGACTTGATGGCTTTAATAATTAAACCTTGCTTGAGCCTAAATCTCCTTTCGGATCCTTCATTCCATATTTCGAAATTAAATATGCTCGATTATTAATTAAGGATTAATGATTTAAAAATAAATATTTATTAAGCTTCTAACCAAATTAATTCAAGTTTGTATTTCATAAGTTGATAAGTTTTCCTAAATAATATAGTGCGATGGATTAGCTCGCCTTTTGTATTAAGTTTTACTCATTGTCAATTCACTTTTCCGAATTCGCTACCGAGGATTTAGGTTCACGAATAACTACGTACCTATATTAAATCATGACTAAATAGTCATAACTAGTTAATATGGATTTTAAATAATTTGTAAAAGAATATAGATTAATACCTATAAGTTAATTAAATATTGTTTCCCTTCAAAGTTTTAATTCTTAAATTTGTTCACAACTAGGATTGACTTAAATAAATTCACACTCTGCAAAAGATATTTTTTCTTTCTATCTTCTAAAAATTAAACTTAGGAAATTTTGACTATCTTTTTATTAAATTTTAAATTTTCATTTACTCATTTTATGGGGTGTTATAGATAGGTTCAGTCCCATCTCGAACTTCTGTGCCTTCTCTACATCAGTTGGCACCAGTCTCGGCGTGAACCGCACCAACTCCTTGAAACGGTTATAGTATTCTTGGACCGTTTTTCCTCCTTGCCTCAGTGTCAAAAATTCCTCGTACATGGCAGCCTTCGTGCTCATGGGATAAAAATGATCCCTAAGCAGATCCGTGAATTCTGACCATGTGTAGGGCTCGTCGTACTCCTCCAGTTTCCCTTGGGTGGCTTGCCACCAATCATCCGCCTCGCCTCCTAAGTAGTATGAGGCTACGTGAAGCTTTTCCCCGTCGGGACACTTTACGGCGTTCAACAGCTTTTCGAACGTCCGTATCCATTCCTCTAGCTGAGCCGGGTCCTCTTCGCCGGCGTAGTGGGGTGGTTGGTAAGGGTTTACCAAGGCTATGTAGTTGACTCGGGTTACCGGTGGTGGTACACCCGCTTGTGCACGTTGCACTTCAGCATTTCCTAATACTACGAGAACTTCCTCAACCGTCCTTAGACGCTCATCCATATTCTGAGGAAGCTCATTGTTGTTAGGTGCCATTCTGTCACAACGCACGTGAAGATGAGTTTCTAATCTAAGGCAAGTTAGCATTCAAGAAAATCTATAAGATAGGATTGACAAGAGGTAATAGATAGGAGCATGCTAAACTTAGGTGATCAAGTTCTAGGACTAAGGCAAAATTAGTTTTAAGCAAACGCTTCTAAGTCAAGGTCATGACTAATTTTAAGGAAAGAGTTTTGACACTGTTAATTCACATAAAAAAAAATTAGCGCAATATTAATGTATGTATGTATGCTTTATACAATGCTACCCCAACCCCGAAAATATTTTCGTGACTTTAAAAACTTGTTGGAAAAATTTTGTTCCATATGTAAATATTTTCCATATGTAAATATTTTCCACGGGTTTAAAATAAATTTTGTTCCATGGAAACAAAACTTAAAATTTAAAAATAATAATAATGGTACTTAAAAATTTAAAAATAATATTAATACTTGTTTAAAAATCCTTGGGACTCTTTATTGGCCAAAAATAATAATAAAAATTTAAAAATATTTCCGGGCTATGATACCACTTTGTAACACCCCGGATTTGATAAACCAGGCCGGGATGCCACCGCCACACTTCCCTAGCAAGACACGGATTCTCCGAGCTTGCTAAAGAGATGCAAGGCTATGGGTATTGAAAAGAGTTTTAAAAGCAAGTCCAGAATTACTTAAAAATAATAATGTAATATCATCCATGCATGACAAGAAAAATAATAAGTTGCAGCGGAAATTAACATACAGGCCGACATGGCCAAAACACGGGTTAACAAGCCCGTATGCAAGTCATGTAAAATAATTATCTAAATGTCCAAAGTGATCCCCCGATGCATGATCATGCTCCGTACTCTGTAATAGAAAAATAAAACAACGGGTTTTATCAGTATATAAAATACTGAGTAAGTTAATCTCTAACGTAACAATAAAGGGACTTTAAAAATGATTTAATTAATTTAGAAATTACTTTTACTCAGGCTTAATTGAAATATTAAAAATTCATAATTTTACTTGCAGCGGAAAAACATAATTAATTATGCGAGACTAGAATGCAAATTTTAAAGGTATAATTAAAAGGCATAATTTAAAAGCGTGATAAATAAATACAATTTGATTAAATACACACACGAGTCTTTTAATATTATCCCGCTAACTAAGAAGAGGACACCGCATCAGGGAGATCACTAACGAGGCAATCTCAATAAGCATAATCAGTTAGCCGGTGAACCGGCGGCCGCAGCCATATCAGTATTGACTGCCGTTTTGGCTAGTCATGTATCTCGATTGCCATTCCGGCAAGCCGTGTGTATCTACTGTCAATTTGACAGGCGTGTATATCAACTGACGTTTGACAGGCTTTTCAAGCGGTTTCACTGCCACTCGGGCAGGCCGTGTGTTTCTCACTGCCGATTTGGCAGGCCATGTGCACAACTGCCGTTTTGGCATAGTAAGGAGATCACTAACGAGGCAATCTCAGATAGTAGGGAGACCACTAACGAGGCAGTCTCAAAAAGAATAGCATGAAGATCGGCTCAGCCTAGTGAACCGGATTTTTTGAAGGTTCATGTTTTATCGTATAAAAAGATTCAAGTCGCATTTCATAATTCGAGTTTTTCTCAAGTTCGAAAAATCCAATTCGTCACAGGTTACACCTTTTTAATTCGAAAATTCATTTCAAAGTCAAAAATTCTGAAATTTAATCAGAAGCTTAAAAACATCTATACGAACAACTTTCATGTCTTAAGTTTCTCGAAATTAGGTAAGGAAACAAGTCGAATTTCACAATCTTTTCAAAACTCAAAATCTGTCAGTTTACCCGTAACTGCGCACTGTTTTTAAAACATATTTTTGACCTAGCAAAAGAACTCCAAAAATTACGAAAATTTACAGGAACGTACGCGACACGAAAATGAACAAGTTTTATTAGAGGCATTTTATCCGAAAACACTCCGGATCAGATCAGTTTCGCGCATCAAGTTAAATAAGAAAATCTGTTCAGAAACTTCATTTTAAAATGCAGAAAGATCAGATCGTTTTTAACGGCACAAATGTTAACAAAAGCTCACGAAATTTTACGGACACAATCTTCAGATAGTTATCTACAACTTTCGTTTTTACATCAAAGTTTAGTTTTGAAGGAATCCATTAGAAAAACGTCAAAGAAGTTCAACACTCAAATCTGTCAACAGTTTCGGTTTTGAAAGAAAACGCAGAGTGAACCAGATTCGATTTCGGGGTCCAACCTTGATGAAAATTTCTGAAATTTTAACACGACCTTGACTAAGGTCTTAGGAACAAAGTTCATGTTTTGGCCATTCTGTTTTAAGCATTCAAAAGGGTCGAACTCATCAGGTTTCCGAAACTGCGCAGGTCTGGTCTTTCTATGACAGATTTTACGTTTGTGGTTTAAACACTTGGTTCGTTCGATTTTAGTCACCCAAAATTGATACGCAAGGAATAAACTTACAGTGATAGTGTGCTTGGTCGTCCTAGGGTCGCTCGGTTCGTTCAAAGTCACCACGAACGGATCTACGCACACGTTCTCCTTCTCCAATGTATAGCCTTCTACAGATAGGAATCCGAACTACAATTCCGGAAGTTCACCCTACTGGCTGCAACTGAATTTTCAGAATTCGAAGTCGGGAGAACTTGTACTAGGACTGCTCACACACAAAATTCTCTAAACTCACAATATGTTGTGGATTGACAATGATGCGAAAAGGATAATAGAATGGCTGCTTTAGACTTACGAGGACAGTAATCACAATGGGATGGAAATGACGGTAATCTAGTAATTAATATGCACTATCTCCTCCAACGTTTTAGTATATCAATTAAGCAATTAGTATGATTCCTTACAAACACAATCTTATCCATCAAATTCCTCCATCAACGGCACTAGGTACCAGTATTTTCAAATTGAATAATGTACTAATCATTACTAATAATAATAGTATCCATTACTCGTATCCAAGATCCATGGTCCCAAGGCACGATCAGATCCCTATTATGAGGAATTGATACTAACATGGATTTTATCCATTACTAATAATAATTAGGAAATAACCCAGACTCAAGCTGTGGCCGGAATTGATACTAACAGGAATTGATCCTCAGGCTGTGGCTGGAATACGCCGTCGTCAGGAAGGCCGAAATAGACATTGATCGCCCGAGCACTGAAATCTAAATGGCGACCCCGAACCCAGACTCGAGACAAGTCGCTGTTCTCCCCAAGACCGCCAATGTTGGCGATGACCTCCATAGCTAAATAACCAGAAGCGATGCCCTCGGGATGGCGCGCAAGTCCAGTCCACTGAAGATGGCCCAAAACTGGACTAACCCTGTCATCGTCCATATGATGAGGATCCGTGCATCTCTCCGGAACATAAGCCCTGTTCCGACGAAGCTCGTCGAAATAGAACTCCTGAGAGGCCATCGTCGCAAATCGATGCCTCTCGTATCGATGGGGACGCACCTCGTCGGGAAGACCCCTGAGTTTAGGGCCCCGCTGCTCCTCGTCCTCCTCGGACTCACTGTCATCAGTATCCGGCATCACCGGAGCAGCAGTACTAGGGCCAGCTGCATCACGCCGAGTGGCTCATCTCTTGGCCCCCGGGAGAACCATGAGAGACGCCCAGACAACCCACAAGAAAAGCAGCATCCTGCAGATACCCAACCAATACCAAATATAAGGATAAATCCTACATAACAATTACACCAAGTATAGGACAGAAAAACGCAGGAACGTGAAGTGTAGGCTCTAACACGAGCAATCCAAGAGGATAACCAAACAAAGACTATGTCTAAATAAATCCCAAACTCTTTGGGACATTTAGTCAAACACGTTGCGTGCACAATAAATCAAATTCAAAGTTTACTTGTAAACACATGGGAAACGTCCCCAAATCGAAACAATTGCTTAGGCAATAACTCATCATCATAATAGGGCACAAAACAACAACAACGAACTCATGCTCATGCCCGCAATACCAATACAACTCGGGAAATTCATATTCTTCCTAAAGCATGGAATCTAGTAAAAACTTCCCCCAAACTAGGCATACATTGTTGCACAAATACTTCCTAGTCAACGAAAATAACACCAAGTATCACATAAACTCGCTAATTGCACGAATTAAGTATAAAAACGACAAATCCCCAATTCTTATCCCTAAACCCTAATTTCGAAATTCACCCAAAAATCAATACTAATCGAAGCATAAAAACTGAAATTGGCAAATGGAAGTATTAGAAACATACCTTGCAATCAAAAATCGAAGTCGGGAATGGAAGAATAGGAGAATGAGAGAACGAATTTGGGAGCAAACTAGAAGAAGCCTCGGAAGTGGAAATGGGGCGGAGTGGCTCGCGCTCCGCGCAAGCCCCCTTTTTTTCAACCTGCTGTGGCCGCGCGGTCACCGCCCGCTGCCGCGCGGGCCACGAAAAGTGTTTTTTTTAATTTTTTTTTAGCTATTTTCCTTACCTTCTATTGTTTACACCATCAACTATACGACAAATTGTCCAAATGCAACTTTTAGTTGAAGGAGGTAGCATTTCTAGGACATATAGTATCCGCTGATGGAGTTTCAGTGGATCTGGCAAAAGTCTCTGCCGTAACTGAATGGGCAACTCGAAAGAGCCAAACTGAGATAAGGAGTTTCCTTGGATTAGCCGGGTACTATAGACGGTTCGTGAAGGATTTATCGAAAATCGCACGACCTTTGACCCAGCTACTGAAGAAGGGAGTAAAATACGTGTGGACAGAGGCTTGTGAGACAGCGTTTCAAGAGCTGAAGAAACGACTCACAACCACACCCGTATTGACACTACCATCAGATAATGGTGACTTCGAAGTTTATAGTGATGCTTCGAAGGAAGGTTTAGGTTGTGTCTTGATGCAAGACTCGAGAGTCATAGCGTATGCATCACGCCAACTAAAACCTCACGAGGAGAATTATCCGACACACGACCTGGAGTTGGCAGTGGTCGTTTTCGCTCTAAAGATATGGAGACATTATCTTTATGGGTGGAAGTGTCGAATGTTCACCGACCACAAGAGCTTGAAGTATATATTCACTCAGAAGGAGTTGAATTTGAGACAACGAAGGTGGTTGGAACTTATTAAGGACTACGATTTGGAGATAGCCTACCACGAGGGGAAGGCGAATGTGGTAGCCGATGCCCTAAGTCGGAAAACCCAACACGTGACAAACTCGTTAGTAATTCCGCCGGCATTGTACTTGGATTTAGCGAGATTGGACGTGGAACTTGTGCATCCGGGCACAGTGAGTGACACGATCAACGCCATGGTCGTAGAAACTCCAATATTGGATGAGATTAGGCTCGCCCAACCGGGTGACGTGAAATTGGAAAAGATAAAAGGGTATATTGCCGAGGGAAAGGCAATAGGATTTGCTATCCACGAGGATAGAAGCGTTCGTTTCAAAGGGAGATGGTGTGTACCTCAAAAATGTACCGAGTTGAAGCGAAGGTTGATGGAGGAAGGGCACAACACGCCATACTCAGTGCATCCCGAAGGTGACAAGCTTTACAAAGATCTAAAGAAGATCTATTGGTGGCCGGGAATGAAGAAGATTTGGGTGATTGTGGATAGGCTAACGAAGACAGCCATATTTATCCCGATGAAGGACACGTGGACTATGGACCAATTGGCCCGAGCCTACGTTGATAATGTGGTACGACGACATGGAGTACCACATGACATCATTTCCGATAGAGACAGTAGATTTGTCTCTCACTTTTGGACGGAGTTACAAAAAGCCCTCGGTACTCAAATCAAAATGAGCACCGCATTCCACCCGATCACGGATGGTCAAACCGAGAGAACAATCCAAACACTAGAAGACATGCTGAGAGCATGCGTGTTGGAATTTAAGGGAAATTGGGAATCCCATTTACCCCTAATCGAATTTTCTTATAATAATAGCTACCATGCTAGCATTGGCATGGCACCATTCGAGGCGTTGTATGGACGAAGGTGCCGAAGCCCGTTGAGCTGGGAAGAAAACGATAAGTCGGTGGTAGTGGGACCACAACTTATCGAAGACATGGCTCAACAGATCAAAGTGATTCAAGGAAAAATGAAAGCTGCTCAAGACCGTCAGAAGAGTTACGTTGACGTAAAACGACGAGACCTAGAATTTCAAGTGGGAGATAGGGTCATGCTAAAGATATCACCCATGAAGGGGGTAATGCGCTTTGGCAAACGAGGGAAGTTGAGTCCTCGATACATAGGACCTTACGAAATTCTAGAACGAGTCGGAAATTTGGCCTACCGACTGGCTTTACCGCCACAATTAGATCGAGTTCATAATGTGTAACACCCCGGATTTGATAACCCAGGCCGAGGTGTCACCGCCGCATTTCCCTAGCAAGACACGGATGTCCGAGCTCGCCAAGGAAATGCAAGGCTTGTGGGCACGTAAAAGCTTTAAAAACATTTCAACGTATAGTCCGGAATTTAATAATACTTAAGTCAAAATACGAAAGTAAAGGCCATCATGCACGGATAAAGTAAATGCGACAGAAAGTAATCACGGCCAACACGGCCAAAACCTCGGGTTAAACAGACCCGGTAAAAATAGTAATACGGTGCAGAAAGCGAAAATGTTCACAAATAATTCCCCCCAAGTGTATGCGTATGCGTCACTCGACATACTCTGTAAAAGAAAAATGACAACGGTGGTCAGTATAAAAATATACTGAGTAAGTTAATCCCTAACTAACAAATAAAAGGGGTTACATGTGTTTAAACTAAAGATTTCGCTTCCCATGCATAAATTTAAAATACATAATTTATTTGCAGCGGAAAAACATGATTAAAGGACATAATTTTAAAAGCGCAATTTAAAGCATAACTTAAGATGCATAATTTTAAATACATAATTAAAAACATGATAAAGACGATTTAAGCATAATGGAACACTCACACAAGTCTTTTACATTTTATCCCGTAGACTAAGAAGAGGACACCATACCGGGAGATCACTAACGAGGCAATCTCAACATAGGACCACTAACGAGGCAGTCCAAACTATGGGAGACCACTAACGAGGCAGTCTCAAAAAGATAGTAGGACCACTAACGAGGCGATCCAAAAATACAGCGCGCGAGATCACTAACGAGGCAATCTCAGATAGTAAGGAGACCACTAACGAGGCAGTCTCAAAGATAATGATAGCATGAAGATCGGCTCAGCCTAGTGAACGGGATTTTTTGAAAGTTCGTATTTCAATGTTATCAAATGATCGATATCGCATTTTCATAGTTTGAGTTTTCTCAAGTTCGAAAAATCCTATTCGAGGCAGTTTACGCCTTTCTTAATTAAAAATTTGTCTTTACACCAAAAATTCTGAAATTTTTACAGTAGTTCAAAGACACACACACGAACAACTTCCATGTTTTAAGTTTTGGAAATAAGGTTCCGAAGTGAGTCGAATTTCGAGTTCTTTGCAAGGAATGATTTCTGCCTTAAAAACTGGTTTCGTCACAGGTTCGTGCAACGCCGATTAAAAATTCATTTGAAAACCAATTGATGCGAAATTTTTACAGTAATTACAGAACACGTTAAGGAACAACTTTCATGTTTTAAGAATTTGGAAATAATGAATTCTTGATATTCAAAAATCGACCACAACCCACTGTATACTCGCGGGCTCCGAAAAGGTTTTAAAGCAGTTCTGAAATTCGACCGTTTGACATATCAAATGAACACCAAAATCCGTGAAATTTTATATGCACACTCTAGACACAATTATCTACAACTTTTGTTTAGGAATGCAAAGTTGAATCATTCGAAAAATGGGTGAAAAACATGCATCAAATCGAGTAAGGGAAACTGTCACAGTTTGAAATGTTCGGGTTGTCACAGAAAGTTTACGGCGTGACTTGGGATAGCAAATCTTAATGTCAACGGCTGAAATTTGGACACAAGATAGATAAAGGTGTTAGAAACAACTTTTATGTTGAAAAGTTTTCGGTTTGAATTCCCAAAGGTCGAGTTTTAGGCGAGTCTTTGAAATTGGACGAAAATAGGGTTTTTGAAAACCGATTTTTGTTACAAGCCTATATCTCGAGTTTTAAACAACAAATAACCACGAAAATTTGTGAGTAAGGTTTTAACTTACTGATTTGAAGATTAGGATTACTGGGATGGGTATCCGGATGCTCTAGGGTCGCGACGAATGGCCAATCCTTCCGATCGCTTTTCGTTCGTTTTCCGGCGTGAAATCGTAGTAAAGGAAACGGGTTAGATTTCAAGTTTCTAAGTGTTATGGACGAATTAAAATGTTTAATCATGGCTTACCAAGAGTCTAGAGGGCAGGGCTTGGTTCCTCTCGCCTCGTCGTCACCGGAATGCTCGCCAGAAAGTGTCGTCGGAAGAGTTTCGGCTTGGGGAGGAAGTTTGGGAGTAGTGTGGGAGTAGTTTCTGTAAGTCTAGGGTTTGGAGGCGCCCCCAGCCGCCCTTAAGTCTCCCTCACGTCTGGGATTTGGTTTCCCTCGAAGGGGGTGGTCGATTTTGGCAAGAAAATCGCCATGGAAGGAAAGTTTACACCTCCTGCACCTCTGGCGCGGAGGTGGCGCGCACATAGGCCTTTGTCCGCACGGAGTGCGCGCGAACCATCCAGGGACGCGACTCCCTTTGCCCGCGCGGTGGCCGCGCGTATGCGCGCGGGGTGCGCGCCGCCCGAACCGGCCGGTTCGGGCGGTTTGTGTGGTCCGTCGGTTCTTTTCTTCCTTTTCTCGATCGGGTTTCTATCCTTCGCGCTCTTGGTCCGACTTTTCGGGTCATTCCCGACTCGAAATTCTCATGTGGGTTTATTTACGAATTCGATCTAACTCCCGTATGATAATTCGTCTACTTAAACTCGTCTCGTCCTTCCTTAATGATTTTACGGAAGTTGTGTTTTGGTTTCCTCGGGTTTAAATGTTGGGATGCCTTCGGTTATATTTTTATTTTGTGATTTATTTTATGACTGAACTTGATATTTGAATTCCCAAGCTGCCTACATACCCCGTGAAGGGATCAAGTCTTGACGTAGTTCAAAACAATTTGAATTTGTTTTTCCTCGGGTGTTACATCCTCCCCCCCTTAAAAATACAGTTATGTCCCCATAACTGTGGTCGAGTCATCTTGGAAGAGGGTAGGGTAACGTTGTCTCATGTCGGCTTCCACTTCCCAGGTCGCCGTTTCTGTTTCGTGGTTAGACCACAGGACCTTGACCATCCTTACAGATTTATTTCTTGTTACCCTTTCCTTGTAGTCGAGTATTTGCACCGGGGTTTCTTCATAGGTCAAGTCATCATCCAATTCGATTACGTCCGGTTGGAGTACATACGACGTGTTGGGCACATACTTCTTCAATTGGGAGACGTGAAACACGTTATGGACGCGCGCTAGTTGAGGCGGCAGTGCTAGCCGGTACGCTAGATTCCCCACTCTTTCGAGGATCTCATATGGCCCTATGTATCGTGGGCTCAGTTTCCCTCGCTTGCCGAAGCGCATTACGCCCTTCATCGGTGAGACTTTCAGCATGACCTTGTCACCGACTTTGAATTCCAAGTCCTGCCGTCTCACATCCGCATAACTCTTTTGCCGGTCCTGAGCGGCTCTCATCTTCCCCTGGATAACCTTAACTTGCTGAGCCATGTCCTCCACCAGTTGTGGTCCTACTGTCATTATTCGATCGTTCTCTTCCCAACTCAATGGGCTCCGGCATCTTCATCCATACAGTGCCTCGAAGGGCGCCATGCCAATGCTCGCATGGTAACTGTTGTTGTTGGAGAACTCGATCAAGGGTAGATGGTGCTCCCAACTTCCCTTGAATTCCAACACACAGGCCCTCAACATGTCCTCCAGCGTTTGTATTGTTCGCTCCGTCTGCCCATCCGTCATGGGGTGGAACGCAGTACTCATTTTTATCTGCGTCCCTAGAGCTTCTTGCAGCTTGGTCCAAAACTGGGAGACGAATCTGCTATCTCTATCCGAGATGATGTCATGTGGCACCCCGTGCCGACGTACTACATTGTCTACATATGCTCTTGCTAGTTGGTCCATTGACCAGGTGTCTTTCATCGGGATGAATATGGCGGCCATTGTTAACCTATCCACGATCACCCAGATCTTATTCATCCCCTTTGGCAAACGTGGTAGCCCCAAAATGAAGTCCATGGAGATACTATCCCACTTCCAGCTTGGGATCTCCAATGGTTGCATTAACCCTAGGGGTTTTTGTCGTACTGCCTTGACCTTTTGGCAGGTAAGGCACCTTGCCACGAACTCGGCCACTTCTCTCTTCATGTTCGGCCACCAGTAGTTCTTTTTCAAGTCCTTGTATAGCTTGTCAGGAGTGGTTAGTATTTGTATTTATTCATTAAGTTGTTTCATGAGGGTTTTTAAATGTCGAGGCCCTGGGTTTCAGGGTTCGAAGCACGCGTCGATTTATTACGCAGATGTAGATATGTTGCTTGTCGGTTGATGTCTTGACAGGATACGAAGATGGTGTACTAAATAGGTGCTTGTGATTTTATTGCTTAATAGGGATTTTTATTTTGGTACAAGCGATAAGTAGCAAAATGCTGGAAATAGTCCGGGAAGAACGGAAAAGAGAACAATGGGAATAGTATATCGAAAATCCCTAAGCCTGGGGAGGGTAGGTAGTCGGATCCTCCATGGGGTCATCCTCATCACTCGAATCCTCGATGGTGCCCGTGCCAATGGGCCCATGGAACACCGGGCTTGCTGGCCAGGCGGGTCCAGTAGTAGGAACAGGATCGATGGTGGCAACTGGAGTCGGGGCGGCGACAGGGTCAGCAACGGGGCTAGTTGCGGGAGGAGCTCCTGGGCCAAGGGAGGCGTGTGGAGGCAAGTCATCCTTCCAGTGAAGCAGTTGATATCCCAGGACCCCTGCTTCGGTCTCTATGTCGTCCAATTGGGCCCGAAGCTCAGTCTCGTGGGCCTGGAGTTCGTTGATTTGGATTTGGAGTTGGGTCAGGTCTTGGTGCCCCGCTTCCCCTAGGTTAGCCAGGTGACCTAGGTTGGCCTCCATTTGTTCTACTCTTAGCCTGAAGTTTTTCTCGTTTTGAGGGGTTCCGAGATAGGCTTCGATCAACCTCATTAATAGGTTAATCATGTTTGCGTTCGAAGCGGCCATCTAGCGTTGACACGGTAGGTTAAAGTTAGGGTGTGTTTTATGCAAGGTCGAGATGTGCAAGAATTAAATCCATATGCAATATGCAAATGTAAGCCCCTTCCCCATTAAAATTTAATTTATTCGTATGTTAAAATAAATTGCTAAAGGTTGGGCCTCTATAGTGGGCCGAAAAATCTAATTTTCTTTTCTTGGCTAAAACATTGGGCTATAAATAAATTTTGGACTAAATAAAATTAGTGGTCTGTAAAAGTAATATACTTAAAAATATTACTAGGGTTTAAAATATTAGTATCAAAATAATTGTAATAATAGTATTTCTAATAATAATAATAATAGCTTCAAAATAAAATTCCGGGCTCTGATACCAACTTGTAACACCCTGGATTTGATAACCCAGGCCGAGGTGTCACCGCCGCATTTCCCTAGCAAGACACGGATGTCCGAGCTCGCCAAGGAAATGCAAGGCTTGTGGGCACGTAAAAGCTTTAAAAACATTTCAACGTATAGTCCGGAATTTAATAATACTTAAGTCAAAATACGAAAGTAAAGGCCATCATGCACGGATAAAGTAAATGCCACAGAAAGTAATCACGGCCAACACGGCCAAAACCTCGGGTTAAACAGACCCGGTAAAAACAGTAATACGGTGCAGAAAGCGAAAATGTTCACAAATAATTCCCCCAAGTGTATGCGTATGCGTCACTCGACATACTCTGTAAAAGAAAAATGACAACGGTGGTCAGTATAAAAATATACTGAGTAAGTTAATCCCTAACTAACAAATAAAAGGGGTTACATGTGTTTAAACTAAAGATTTCGCTTCCCATGCATAAATTTAAAATACATAATTTATTTGCAGCGGAAAAACATGATTAAAGGACATAATTTTAAAAGCGCAATTTAAAGCATAATTTAAGATGCATAATTTTAAATACATAATTAAAAACATGATAAAGACGATTTAAGCATAATGGAACACTCACATAAGTCTTTTACATTTTATCCCGTAGACTAAGAAGAGGACACCATACCGGGAGATCACTAACGAGGCAATCTCAACATAGGACCACTAACGAGGCAGTCCAAACAATGGGAGACGACTAACGAGGCAGTCTCAAAAAGATAGTAGGACCACTAACGAGGCGATCCAAAAATACAGCGCGCGAGATCACTAACGAGGCAATATCAGATAGTAAGGAGACCACTAACGAGGCAGTCTCAAAGATAATGATAGCATGAAAATTGGCTCAGCCTAGTGAACGGGATTTTTTGAAAGTTCGTATTTCAATGTTATCAAAAGATCGATATCGCATTTTCATAGTTCGAGTTTTCTCAAGTTCGAAAAATCCTATTCGAGGCAGTTTACGCCTTTCTTAATTAAAAATTCGTCTTTACACCAAAAATTCTGAAATTTTTACAGTAGTTCAAAGACACACACACGAACAACTTCCATGTTTTAAGTTTTTGGAAATAAGGTTCCGAAGTGAGTCGAATTTTGAGTTCTTTGCAAGGAATGATTTCTGTCTTAAAAACTGGTTTCGTCACAGGTTCGTGCAACGCCGATTAAAAATTTATTTCAAAACCAATTGATGCGAAATTTTTACAATAATTACAAAACACGTTAAAAAACAACTTTCATGTTTTAAGAATTTGGAAATAATGAATTCTTGATATTCAAAAATCGACCACAACCCACTGTAAACTCGCGGGCTCCGAAAAGGTTTTAAAGCAGTTCTGAAATTCGACCGTTTGACGTGTCAAATGAACACCAAAATCCGTGAAATTTTATATGCACACTCTAGACACAATTATCTACAACTTTTGTTTAGGAATGTAAAGTTGAATCATTCGAATAATGGGTGAAAAACATGCATCAAGTCGAGTAAGGGAAACTGTCACAGTTTGAAATGTTCGGGTTGTCACAGAAAGTTTACGGCGTGATTTGGGATAGCAAATCTTAATGTCAATGGCTGAAATTTGGACACAAGATAGATAAAGGTGTTAGGAACAATTTTATGTTGAAAAGTTTTCGGTTTGAATTCCCGAAGGTCGAGTTTTAGGCGAGTCTTTGAAATTGGACGAAAATAGGGTTTTTGAAAACCGATTTTTGTTACAAGCCTATATCTCGAGTTTTAAACAACAAATAACCACGAAAATTTGTGAGTAAGGTTTTAACTTACTGATTTGAAGATTAAGATTACTGGGATGGGTATCCGGATACTCTAGGGTCGCGACGAACGGCCAATCCTTCCGATCGCTTTTCGTTCATTTTCCGGCGTGAAATCGTAGTAAAGGAAACGGGTTAGATTATGAGTTTCTAAGTGTTATGGACGAATTAAAATGTTTAACCATGGCTTACCAAGAGTTTAGAGGGCAGGGCTTGGTTCCTCTCGCCTTGTCGTCGACGGAATGCTCGCCGGAAAGTGTCGTCGGAAGAGTTTCGGCTTGGGGAGGAAGTTTGGGAGTAGTGTGGGAGTAGTTTCTGTAAGTCTAGGGTTTGGAGGCACCCCCAGCCGCCCTTAAGTCTCCCTCACGTCTGGGATTTGGTTTCCCTCGAAGGGGGTGGTCGATTTTGGCAAGATAATCGCCATGGAAGGAAAGTTTACACCTCCTGCACCTCTGGCGCGGAGGTGGCGCGCACATAGGCCTTTGTCCGCACGGAGTGCGCGCGAACCATCCAGGGACGCGACTCCCTTTGCCCGCGCGGTGGCCGCGCGTATGCGCCCGGGGTGCGCGCCGCCCGAACCGGCCGGTTCGGGCGGTTCGTGTGGTCTGTCGGTTCCTTTCTTCCTTTTCTCGATCGGGTTTCTATCCTTCACGCTCTTGGTCCGACTTTTCGGGTCATTCCCGACTCGAAATTCTCATGTGGGTTTATTTACGAATTCGATCTAACTCCCGTATGATAATTCGTCTACTTAAACTCGTCTCGTCCTTCCATAATGATTTTACGGAAGTTGTGTTTTGGTTTCCTCGGGTTTAAATGTTGGGATGCCTTCGGTTATATTTTTATTTTGTGATTTATTTTATGACTGAACTTGGTATTTGAATTCCCAAGCTGCCTACGTACCCCGTGAAGGGATCAAGTCATGACGTAGTTCAAAACAATTTGAATTTGTTTTTCCTCGGGTGTTACATAATGTTTTCCATGTCTCACAACTAAAGAAGTATGTGCCGGACCCGAAATATGTACTTCAACCGGAAGTAGTCGAACTCGATGAGGATCTGACTTATGAAGAAGTCCCAGTGCGAATTCTAGACACTAAGGAGCGAGTAACGAGGAACAAAACCGTCAAAATGATCAAGGTTCTTTGGTCGAACCACGAAAGTGAGACGGCAACTTGGGAGGTAGAATCCGACATAAGAGAACGCTACCCGACACTATTCCAAACCGACACCGACACAGTTATGGGGACATAACTGCAATCTTAAGGGGGAGAGGATGTCATACCATGTATTTTTTTTCGTGCATTTTTGTAAACTTTTGAACTACGTTATGGCTTGATCCCTTCATAGGGTACGTAGGCAGCTTAGAAGTTTTAATTCTAAGTTCAGTCGCAACATAACAAAACAAACAAAAGACCTTAGCATGAGAAAAGCCGAAACACAACTTCGAGGACGAAGTTGATTCTTAAGGAGGGTAGACTGTAATACCCGAGAATTTTGCAACATAAACAATAATTAAGTAAATAAACAATAAATAAAATAAATACAGTAAATAAATAAATTCAGCAAATAAGTGAATAAAGATAAGGAAATGAGAAATGAGATTTAACTTAAAAAGGAATTAAAGGAATTTAAATAAATAAAAAGAATTAAATAAAGATAAATAAATTGTACACCGAAACCCGACACCAATGAACTCGAGAATTCGAGTCCAAACATGCATTTAGACTCGAGTAAAAATTTAGAAAGGAAATAGGAACCCGAAGATACCCCGGAAATCGGAATCCGGGAGCATAGGGGGATAGAAGTCCGAAAGAGAGGAGGAAAGGCACGACGGATCGCACGAACCGCCCGGACCGAAGTCCAGGCGAGTGCCGCGCGGTGGCCGCGCGGTGAAGGTGGAAAAGCCGCGCCACGACCGCGCCACGCGACAGATTCGCCGGTTGCGAGATTCACTCGCCCGAATCCGGATTTTTCGACTTCGGTTGAACACCTCTCGGCTCAAGGCTCCCCAAGGCCGACCTTGGACGTCCCTAGGTCATGTTTACCTATAAATAACCCCTCTCGAAAGCCCTGAACAATTTTCAAAACCCTACGATACTCTCTATACACAAAACCCTAGATCCGGAAGTCATCGGAGGCACCAAAACCGAGCAAGGACTGCCGTGGACGAATCTGAGAGATCTCCAACGTCGTGGTAAGTTAGATCCGCTCATCCATCTCGTTTTTAATTCAAAAACGAAACCCTAATTCTCTTCTTTTTATTTCTACACCCCGAATCGGATCTAGAACGAAGAACCCGGCGAACGGAGAGGATAAACGGTGGACTGGAAGCCACGCCTTCGAACTCGACGATCCCGGATGACTACGAATCAGTAAGTTGACACTTACATGGTTTTGGGAGTAATTAAAACACGTAAAACTAAAAGCTTAATCGAAACTTTCGTAAATCTGTCAACATACGATTTCTACCGGCGCAGCGAATTTGTCTAATTTTTCTGAACCTTTAAACGTCCTCAAACGGAAAAACTTAAAACACCAAAAACGTTTCTAAGGCTTAGATCCATCTCCTGTAAAATTTTCAGAATTTTTCATTATGATTTGTTATATGAAATCCACCCGAAACCGAACTGCTTGAAATTGGATCTTGAAATTCTTGACAGAACTTAGGTCAGAACTTGATGACGTTTTTGACATTAGTTTTAAGCCGATTTAGATATTTAGCCGAACATGAAAGTTGTAGATAAATGTCTTAAGAAGGTCTCTGTAAAATTGCGTTAGGTTTGGAGTTGATTTGCTATGGTAGATCTTGATAATCTTGAACTGTTGTACACGAAATTCGGACAGATTAATGATATGACGAAAATTGATGTTTTTGACCTGTTTTGGTATCTCGGATTGAAAAAGTTAAAACACGAGAGTTGTTCATCTCGATGTTTCCGAGTTAGTAGTAAAATTTCAGAATTTTTTGAATTAAATTCGATTTTTAATGAATTTTGAAGTAAACTGTGGTTGACCGAGTCAAATCTTGAAATCTTGTTGAAACGGTGAAACTAGCCTTTAAGGTTTAAACGAGTAGAAGACTCCTTGAAATAAATACATGAAATCTGAAATTTAGGAAATCCCCTTTACAAACTTGATCTTTAAAATTAGGTGGTGAGTGCTCTGTAGGGTGCCCTCCTAACGATTCACTTCGTGCCTTTATGGACGATGGTGACCCGCGCGAAATTTTTGAGATATGTTGCCAAAACGGCATGAGATATATGGCCTACACTCTCGTGAATATCCATATGGGTTTCCCGAGGCTCTGGAGTGGTACTGGGTATGGCAGATACGGCTGCTGCCGCCGGTTTCCGGCTAAACGTGTTGATATCGCGATGCAATCGTGAAATACTTGAAATACTAAATCTTGAGAGTAATGGGGATAGTTAAATATTTAATTATTGTCCTTTTAAATTATTAAATGCTTTACTGGAATTAATTATGGCTTTTATTTAAATTATGCTAGAGGTACTATTGGTTAGTGCCATGATTTAATTATGCGAATTGGTTATATTGTTAACTTAAATTATTTATGATTATTATCATGCTTTTATGTAATTATTAAATTAATGGTTTTTAAACCCTACGATCATGCATGTATTAACTTACTCAGCAAGTTGTGCTGACCAAACCATTTATTTTTCCTTTTTCCTTACAGAGTATGTGGACCAAACATGAGCACGTTCATGCATGGGGGAAACTATATTTTTGCGAAACTTTATTATTAAATTCTTGCATTAGACTTTAGAATAAAAGAGCCTGTTTGTAACGCCCCGAAAATTTAAAATCATTTTCGTGACGTCACCGCCGTATTAACTGTTCTAATCTGTTGATCACTCAGCTTAGGCAGCTAATACGAAGCGAGGTAATAACATAATAACAATGAATACAGTAGGATAATCCCAGGAACTACAAAACATATCCGGGCTACAAGCCCTGTATCAGTTTACTAACCAGGTGGAAAGGCTAATAACACCAACATAAATATATTAAAATAGTGCACAATGATTACTTTTAAAATACATGTAATCTACACTAGTTCACTCAGCCCGACTCCCATCCTCATGATATGCGCCATCCTTAGAAGGATCTATAAAACAGACAACAATGTGTCAGTACAACGTACTGGCAAGGAAATAGCAGTAATAAGTAGATTAGACAGTACGAGATTTAAACGACATAATTATAAATACAAATATATTAACAACATAAATTAAGTACAGTATTTAAACATCACACCGTCCCATACCGGTGCTTCAACCATAAAATGCATTGCAATCATTATGCATGATGAATGATGAGATGAATGATATGACCTATGTGTCTATCTATCCTAAATGCAACAAATAATCATGTCTAACGCGTTTCCTAATAACCATGGTCGACAGTCATCATTGGCGAGAGGACACCACCCTCTCCCATCACAATGAACTGCCCGTCAACGTCGCCCCCGCCCGCGGACGAACAGCCTACGCAGGGCCAATAACACGGGTGAGGGAGCCGGATAATCTACACTGATCAAAGCGGCGTCTAGCGGGTCATGGCACAGGGTACACGCCCAATTGCCGAAATGATACAGGCACAGGGTACACGCCCAATTGCCAAACATGCCGTAGCATAACACACAGACCCGGGATATCAGCTGAATATCCCTTCACGGTCAAACCAAACAAGGGAATAAATCCCCAACATGAAGGTTGTAACAACCCGAATATTTTGTATTTCAAATAAACGAATTCCAATTGTTTTGAACTACGTCATGACTTGATCCCTTCACAGGGTACGTAGGCAGCTTGGAACTAATTTCAAAGTTCAGTCACGAAATAAATCACAAAATAGATCACAAGGACGACAGGAGGAGTTGGAACCAATTTAGACTAGACAAATTAGGACACGGAAATGTTACGAGCGATAAGCCGAACTCGTAACAAGTTGAAGGTAAAGATTCCGAACCGGAGACGACCCAAAGAATCGGGCTAACATGTAGCGGGTAGAAAACCGATAGGGGAAAGCGAGGAAAGACCCGACAGAACACGCGGACCGCCGAACCGGCCGGTCCGGCCGGCCCGCGCCCTCCGCGCGCCGCCGCGCGGCCACCGCGCGGACGGAGGCGTCGCGACTCCAGGGCAGTCCACGCGTACTCCGCGCGGCCATAGCAATAGGTGCGCGTCACCAGCGCGCCAGAGGTGCAAGAGGTGTAAACTTTCCTTCCATGGTAATTTTCTTGCCAAAAATCCGTCCCCTATCAAGGGGAAACGGATCAAGGCAATGGGGGAAGGATATAGGGGCTGTGTGGCCGCCCCTTCCCCATATTTTCCAGAAAACAAACCCTAGCCACCCTCTATTCTTCCTCTCCAAGCCAAAAGCTCTCCGAATCCACTTTCCGACGAACATTCCGGCGATGACGAGGCGGAAGGAACCAAGCCCTGCCCTCTAGACTCTTGGTAAGCCATGGTTTAACATTTTAATTCGTTCATAACACTTAGAAACTCAAAATCTAACCCGTTTCCTTTACTACGATTTCACGCCGGAAAACGAACGAAAAGCGATCGGAAGGATTGGCCGTTCGTCGCGACCCTAGAGCATCCGGATACCCATCCCAGTAATCCTAATCTTCAAATCAGTAAGTTAAAACCTTACTCACAAATTTTCGTGGTTGTTTGTTGTTCAAAACTCGAGATATAGGCTTGTAACAAAAATCGGTTTTCAAAAACCCTATTTTCGTCCAATTTCAAAGACTCGCCTAAAACTCGACCTTCGGGAATTCAAACCGAAAACTTTTCAACATAAAAGTTGTTCCTAACACATTTATCTATCTTGTGTCCAAATTTCAGCCGTTGACATTAAGTTTTGCTATCCCAAATCATGCCGTAAACTTTCTGTGACAACCCGAACGTTTTTAAACTGTGACAGTTTTCTTTACTCAACTTGATGCATGTTTTTCACCAATTTTTCGAATGATTTAACTTTGCATTCCTCAACAAAAGTTGTAGATAATTGAGTCTACATTATGCATATAAAATTTCACGGATTTTGGTGTTCATTTGATGTGTCAAACGGTCGAATTTTCAGAGCTGCTTTAAAACTGTTTCAAAGGCCGCGAGTATGCAGTGAGTTGTGGTCGATTTTTGAGTACCAAGAATTCATTATTTCCAAATTCTTAAAACATGAAAGTTGTTCCTTAACGTGTTGTGTAGTTACTGTAAAAATTTCGCATCAATAGGTTTTGAAATGAATTTTTAATCGGCGTTGCACGAACCTGTGACGGAACCAGTTTTTAAGACAGAAATTATTCTTTGCAATGAACTTGGATTTCGACTCACTTCGGAACCTTATTTCCAAAAACTTAAAACATGAAAGTTGTTCGTGTGTGTGTTTTTGAACTACTGTAAAAATTTCAGAATTTTTGGTGTAAAAACGAAGTTTTTAATTAAGAAAGGCGTAAATTGCCTCGAATAGGATTTTTCGAACTTGAGAAAACTCGAACCATGAAAACGCGATATCGATCGTTTGATAACATTGAAATATGAACTTTCGAAAAATCCCATTCACTAGGCTGAGCCGATCTTCATACAAATTATTTGGACTGCCTCGTTAGTGGTCCTACTATCTTTTGAGACTGCCTCGTTAGTGGTCTCCCTTTATTTGGACTGCCTCATTAGTGGTCCTACGATTATTCAGACTGCCTCGTTAGTGGTCTCCTTACTATGCCAAAACGGCAGTTGTGCACATGGCCTGCCAAATCGGCAGTGGAAAATACTCGGCCTGCCCGAGTGGTAGTGAAACCGTTTGAAAGGCCTGTCAAACGACAGTTGATATACATGCCTGTCAAATTGACGGTAGATACACATGGCTAGCCAAAACGGCAGTCAATACTGATATGGCTGCGGCCGCCGGTTCACCGGCTAACCGATTATGATTTTTGAGATTGCCTCGTTAGTGATCTCCCTTGTGTGGTGTCCTCTTCTTAGTTTACGGGATGAAATATAAAAGACTTGTGTGAGTGTTTATTTACGCTTAAATCGTATTTACTATGTTTTTAAATTATGTATTCAAATTACGCGTCTGAAATTATGCTTTAAATTATGCTTTTAAATTAAGTCCTTAAATTATGTATTCTCGTCTTGAATAAATTAATCATGCTTTTCCGCTGCAAGTAAACTATAAATTTTAAATTAATTTCGTAGCGCATGAAAAGTGTAATTTCAATTAAACACATGTAACCCCTTAAATTGTTAGTTAGGGATTAACTTACTCAGTATTTTATATACTGATAAAACCCGTTGTTCATTTTTCCATTACAGAGTACGGAGCATGATCATGCATCGGGGGATTACTTTGGGCATTTAATTATTTGTTTTACAGGACGTGCATACGGGCTTGTTAACCCGAGTTTTGGCCATGTCGGCCCTGTATTTTAATTTCCGCTGCAACTTATTATTTTTATCATGTATGGATGATATTACATTATTATTTTTAAGTAATTCCGGACTTGCTTTTAAAACATTTTCCAACGCTCATAGCCTTGCATCTCCTTAGCAAGCTCGGAGAAATCGTGTCTTGCTAGGGAGGTGCGGCGGTGACACCTCGGCCTGGGTTATCAAATCCGGGGTGTTACACAGTGGTATCAGAGCCAGGTTATATTTTAAATTATTATTATTATTTTGGCCAATATAGAGGCCAAGGATTTTTAAACAAATATTAATATTATTTTTAAATTTTTAAGTACAATTATTATTATTTTTAAATTTTAAGTTTTATTTCCATGGAACAAAATTTATTTTAAACCCATGGAAAATATTTACGTATGCATAGAAATTTTTCCAACAAGTTTTTAAAGTCACGAAAATATTTTTCGGGGTAGGGGTAGCATTGTATAAAGCATACATGCATTCGCATACATACTCACTTGAACATTGCGCTAACTCTTATATGTGTTAAGTGACATTTCCATCTTAAAACTTGACATAACATCAACTTAGAAGCGAACTAGATACTAATCTTGCCTTAGTCTTAGATCTTAATAAATTTTCTTTTGTCAAAAAAAAAATGCAAGTTTTAATTATTAGAAATATTCCTAATGCCCCAAATATCTTATTGTGGGCTCCAGCGATTGAATCAAATATTAAAATACAAGTATTTATATGCTTTTAAAATATCAAAACAACCAAACCAATTTGTAAACCTGGTTATCATTAAACCCAAATCTTATTTTCAAAAAAAAAAAAATAAAAAAATAAAAAAAATAAAATAATAATAATAAAATAAAATAAAATAAAAAAATAAAAATAAAATAAATAAAAAAATAAAATAAAAATAAATTCTAAAATCTAAACACCGCATATTTTATAAATAACTTGAAACGCTACATTATAATACACCCTAAACAGCTCCTACTAACACCATTTAATTTAATTATTTCCGCAAAACTATTAAATCATTAGAAATTTAATCTTCGTGCTTTGTGATAGAATGGCACCAAGAGGAAGACCTAGCAATCCACCCATCCCACCCAACATCAACGAAGAGCCACGACAACCCAGCGTACCAGTACAAGACGTTAGTGCACCCAATCAAGGGGGACAAGTGGCCTCCATACCCAAGAACTTAAGTGACCGCTTGAGAACTCTAGAGGAAGCTTTAGTTGCTGAGGGAAATGCATCAATCAACCAAGGGAAGGGCAAGAGGAAACGGGACCACGGAACCAACAATTACTCAGGGAGGAACCATATTCGGGGAGGCCCGAATAAACCACCTCAAGGCAATAATGGGGGAAACGACGGGATAGTCTTCAACCATGGTGACTATGCGCCACCATGTCCAAAGTGTGGTAAACCACATTATGCGAGAGGATGCCCTCAGCCGGGAGCATGCTTCCGATGTGGTCGACATGGTCACCGGCTGCGTGACTGCCGGACACGGATAGAGAACATCAACAAGAGAGAGGATGTGACCACCCGACCTAAGCAGCCACAGAACCCAGACGATCGAAATGGCAAAAACCAAGGGCATCTATCCCCTCAGAAACAAGACCAAAATCCGAACCTTCTAGAGAATAATGAATAGGCAATTATGGGGACATAACTGTAATCTTAAGGGGGGGAGGATGTAACAACCCGAATATTTTGTATTTCAAATAAACGAATTCCAATTGTTTTGAACTACGTCATGACTTGATCCCTTCACAGGGTACGTAGGCAGCTTAGAACTAATTTCTAAGTTCAGTCACGAAATAAATCACAAAATAGATCACAAGGACGATAGGAGGAGTTGGAACCAATTTAGACTAGACTAATTAGGACACGAAAATGTTACGAGCGATAAGCCGAACTCGTAACAAGTTGAAGTTAAAGATTCCGAACCGGAGACGACCCAAAGAATCGGGCTAACACGTAGCGGGTAGAAAACCGATAGGGGAAAGCGAGGAAAGACCCGACAGAACACGCGGACCGCCGAACCGGCCGGTCCGGCCGGCCCGCGCCATCCGCGCGCCGCCGCGCGGCCACCGCGCGGACGGAGGCGTCGCGACTCCAGGGCAGTCCACGCGTACTCCGCGCGGCCATAGCAATAGGTGCGTGTCACCAGCGCGCCAGAGGTGCAAGAGGTGTAAACTTTCCTTCCATGGTAATTTTCTTGCCAAAAATCCGTCCCCTATCAAGGGGAAACGGATCAAGGCAATGGGGGAAGGATATAGGGGCTGTGTGGCCGCCCCTTCCCCATATTTTCCAGAAAACAAACCCTAGCCACCCTCTATTCTTCCTCTCCAAGCCAAAAGCTCTCCGAATCCACTTTCCGACGAACATTCCGGCGACGACGAGGCGAAAGGAACCAAGCCCTGCCCTCTAGACTCTTGGTAAGCCATGGTTTAACATTTTAATTCGTCCATAACACTTAGAAACTCAAAATCTAACCCGTTTTCTTTACTACGATTTCACGCCGGAAAACGAACGAAAAGCGATCGGAAGGATTGGCCATTCGTCTCGACCCTAGAGCATCCGGATACCCATCCCAGTAATCCTAATCTTCAAATTAGTAAGTTAAAACCTTACTCACAAATTTTCGTGGTTGTTTGTAGTTCAAAACTCGAGATATAGGCTTGTAACAAAAATCGGTTTTCAAAAACCCTATTTTCGTCCAATTTCAAAGACTCGCCTAAAACTCGACCTTCGGGAATTCAAACCAAAAACTTTTCAACATAAAAGTTGTTCCTAACACCTTTATCTATCTTGTGTCCAAATTTCAGCCGTTGACATTAAGTTTTGCTATCCCAAATCATGCCGTAAACTTTCTGTGACAACCCGAACATTTTTAAACTGTGACAATTTTCTTTACTCAACTTGATGCATGTTTTTCACCCATTTTTCGAATGATTTAACTTTGCATTCCTCAACAAAAGTTGTAGATAATTGAGTCTAGATTATGCATATAAAATTTCACGGATTTTGGTTTCATTTGATATGTCAAACGGTCGAATTTTCAGAAATGCTTTAAAACTGTTTCAAAGGCCGCGAGTATGCAGTGAGTTGTGGTCGATTTTTGAGTACCAAGAATTCATTATTTCCAAATTCTTAAAACATGAAAGTTGTTCCTTAACGTGTTGTGTAGTTACTGTAAAAATTTCGCATCAATTGGTTTTGAAATGAATTTTTAATCGGTATTGCACAAACCTGTGACGGAACCAGTTTTTAAGACAGAAATTATTCTTTGCAATGAACTCGGATTTCGACTCACTTCGGAACCTTATTTCCAAAAACTTAAAACATTAAAGTTGTTTGTGTGTGTGTTTTTGAACTACTGTAAAAATTTCAGAATTTTTGGTGTAAAAACAAAGTTTTTAATTAAGAAAGGCGTAAATTGCCTCGAATAGGATTTTTCGAACTTGAGAAAACTCGAACCATGAAAACGCGATATCGATCGTTTGATAACATTGAAATACGAACTTTCGAAAAATCCCGTTCACTAGGCTGAGCCGATCTTCATACAAATTATTTGCACTGCCTCGTTAGTGGTCCTACTATCTTTTGAGACTGCCTCGTTAGTGGTCTCCCTTTATTTGGACTGCCTCGTTAGTGGTCCTACTATCTTTTGAGACTGCCTCGTTAGTGGTCTCCCTTTATTTGGACTGCCTCATTAGTGGTCCTACGATTATTGAGACTGCCTCGTTAGTGGTCTCCTTACTATGCCAAAACGGCAGTTGTGCACATGGCCTGCCAAATCGGCAGTGGAAAATACTCGGCCTGCCCGAGTGGTAGTGAAACCGTTTGAAAGGACTGTCAAACGACAGTTGATATACATGCCTGTCAAATTGACGGTAGATACACATGGCTAGCCAAAACGGCAGTCAATACTGATGGCTGCGGCCGCCGGTTCACCGGCTAACCGATTATGATTTTTGAGATTGCCTCGTTAGTGATCTCCCTTGTGTGGTGTCCTCTTCTTAGTTTACGGGATGAAATATAAAAGACTTGTGTGAGTGTTTATTTACGCTTAAATCGTATTTACTATGTTTTTAAATTATGTATTCAAATTACGCGTCTGAAATTATGCTTTAAATTATGCTTTTAAATTAAGTCCTTAAATTATGTATTCTCGTCTTGAATAAATTAATCATGCTTTTCCGCTGCAAGTAAACTATAAATTTTAAATTAATTTCGTAGCGCATGAAAAGTGTAATTTCAATTAAACACATGTAACCCCTTAAATTGTTAGTTAGGGATTAACTTACTCAGTATTTTATAT
The DNA here is from genome assembly GCA_030278955.1 of Hygrophila difformis. Classification (NCBI taxonomy): domain Eukaryota; kingdom Viridiplantae; phylum Streptophyta; class Magnoliopsida; order Lamiales; family Acanthaceae; genus Hygrophila; species Hygrophila difformis. The sequence goes on along the minus strand of JAOANR010000009.1, from coordinate 38,921,178 downwards.
ACTGATAAAACCCGTTGTTCATTTTTCCATTACAGAGTACGATGCATGATCATGCATCGGGGGATTACTTTGGGCATTTAATTATTTGTTTTACAGGACGTGCATACGGGCTTGTTAACCCGAGTTTTGGCCATGTCGGCCCTGTATTTTAATTTCCGCTGCAACTTATTATTTTTATCATGTATGGATGATATTACATTATTATTTTTAAGTAATTCCAGACTTGCTTTTAAAACATTTTCCAACGCTCATAGCCTTGCATCTCCTTAGCAAGCTCGGAGAAATCGTGTGTAACACCCCGGTTTTGGTAACCCAGGCCGGGATGCCACCGCCGCACCTCCCTAGCAAGACACGGTTTCTCCGAGCTCACTAAAGAGATGCAAGGCTATGGTTTTTCAGGATTTAAAATGTTCAAACAGCCCATTCATATATAATTTAAAGATAATACATCAAAGTTGCAGCGGAAATTTTATTTTGTGCAGCGGAAATAAAGTATAAGGGCCAACATGGCCAAAACACGGGTTAAACAGTCCCGTTCATGCAAGTTGTAATTAAATGCTGGGATTTAAAATAGAGATTTCCCCTAATGTTCTCATGTATGCATATGACGATGCATATTCTTCGTACTCTGTAAGAAAAAGGAGATATATGGTTTGGGTCAGCAAAAACGCGCTGAGTAAGCTAACACATAGCATGGGTTCGGGGTTTCAAAGCCTTTAGTTAATTTAATAAAAAGATTTCTTGTAGTAAAATGATTTGCAAGGCATAACTAAATAAATACTTAAAAATATTAAATCTTTTATTTTCCTCTCCCGTTACATAACCATTTCAACAATATTTAATTTAGCCGGCAATCCGGCGGCCTCAGCCAATTTCAAAAATCATTTCTCATGTTTCAAGTTTATATTTCAATCTCCATTCGGCAAGCATTATATTTCAATTGCCTTTCGGCAAGCAAGATATTTCAATTGCCTTTCGGCAAGCAAGATATTTCAATTGCCTTTCGGCAAGCAAGATATTTCAATTGCCTTTCGGCAAGCAAGATATTTCAATTGCCTTTCGGCAAGCAAGATATTTCAATTGCCTTTCGGCAAGCAAGATATTTCAATTGCCTTTCGGCAAGCAAGATATTTCAATTATATTTTATCTCAAAGGGATTCCCAATCATTTAAACCTTAAAGGCTAATTTCATGTTTCGACAAGATTTCAAGATCTCTCAAGTTTAAAACCGTTCGATGTCACAGTTTGCGCCTTTTCAGTTTAAAAATCCATTTCTTAGGCGATTGATCTGAAATTTGTACAGCATCTCAAAATCATCCCAATGAACAACTTTCATGTTTTAAGTTTTTCGGAAAAACGATGGGAAGCATGTCAAAAATCAAGTTTTCTACTCAAATAGTATGCTGTCAGGATTCAGGTTTGACATCTTTCAAAGATTTGACTTTTTGACATATCAAATTGACTTCAAAAATTCTGAAATTTTACAGAGACATACTAGACTTGATTTCCAACAACTTTTGTTTAGATCACATAGATTGGTTCGGGCTAGAAGTGATAGGAATAAGCTCATCAAGATCGGTTATGAAATCTGTCATCCTTTGACAATCCTTAAAAACGCAGAATATGTCCGATACGATTTGGGGTATCAAAACTTGATGAAAATTTCTAAAATTTTTACACAATATAGCTTAAGCTCTTAGGATCAAAATCTTAGTTTTGAGTTTTCAGGTTTGAACACTCGAAGTAAGAGTTTTGCTCGTCAAGTTTGATAATGAAATCTGTCAAGGTTCTTGACATCGGTTCTAACGCAGATCGGATCGGCTCGAGTTTGGAGGTTCAAATCTCAATGAAAAATCCTAAAAACTTACAGAGATGTTCTAAACTCATAGATCTACAACTTTCATGTTTAGCACTAATCCTAGATCGGCCTAGATCCATGGTCAAAATAACCAACAAGATTGAGAGTGAAATCTACCAAAGTTCTAATATTCAGATTTAATACTCTTCGGTTTTGGGTTGGTTTCAGGTTTCAAAACATCATGAAAAATTCTAAAATTTTTACAGGAGCTAGATCAAAGTCTTAGGAACACTTTTCATGTTTTGAGTTTTATTGTTTGAGCAGCTTTAGAGGTTCGAAAAATTCATACGAAAACGCTGCGTTGAGGGTTTCTCTTGTTGACAGATTTTTATAAATTTTCTTGAGTTAAATCTCTATGTTTGGTTGCATTTTAAGTCACCCAAGACCATAGTAAGGTTAACTTACAGTGGGGATGATGTCTAGGAAGTCACGGGGTCGTCCGGAATCCACGGAATGTCACGAACGAATCTCTTCCACCCGATTTATTCTTCCCTTGGCTCCGATTTGTGTTCGAATATGAAGATTCGTAAGTTAGGATGATGTTTATGATCTTAAAACCATATGGAAACTTGATTAACATCTTACCAACAATCCAAAGCCTGCAATCCTTGATCTACACACTTCCTTGGTTGGATTTGGTTGCCGGAAACTCGTCGGAAAGTCGCCGGAAGTTCGTCGGAAGAGTGTTTGGCTTTTGGGAGAGTTTTTGGAGAGTTTGGGGTGAATGATGGATGAAATGGCTGACAAATGGGGATAGGATTGATTACATAACGTCCAAAAAGATGCCTCTCTCGTGAAAGATCAGATTCCCAACCTTGGGCCCCGAAAATTGGCGAGAAAGTCGCCAAAACGCGACAAGGTGTTGCTGTCAGGACCCCCACGCGGGGTTGGCGCGGAGTTTAGGGGAAAACCGCGCGGACAGCGCGCCAAACACGCCTGGACTTCGGTCCGGGCGGGGTCGTGCGATCCGTCGTGCTTTTCCTCCTCTCTTTCGGACTTCTGTCCTCCTACGTTTTCGGGCTCGATTTTTCGGTTCATTCTCGGGTCATAAATTCTTATCTTAAATTTATCTCGACTCAAATGAATCTCATGTTTGATATCTTAAGTCCGTCGGTCTCGGTTTCGTCGACTTCCAATTCGTCGTCTTTTGATTCCCGTGCAATAACTTGTTTTATTAAATTTCTTCCGACTTCACGGGTTCTTGGAATTAAAATTCTTTTCCTTATTAAATTTAATTCCAATTATCTTGACTCAATTCATGGAATGTCTTCGGGCTTCCTTTCCCTCTTTTATTCCATTTTGAATTTAAATCTATCGGCGTTTCATTTCCGAGCAATAATTTATTGTGATAAATTATTTTCTTCTTCTCGGAAATATTTCAACATTGATCGGAATAAATTTTATTTCTTTGGGCGTTGATAAAAATCTGGGGTATTACACTCCACCCCCCTTAAGAATCAACTTCGTCCCCGAAGTTGCGCCCTCACTTTCTTTTGGGCTCTATTTAATGTTGGGGTATCTCCATCTCCTTTCCTTAAGGATAAACGTCTTTCACAAGAAATTAATTCCATTCCTTTGAATGTGAATTAAATTTCTCGGGTGTTACATCCTCTCCCCCTTAGAAATCAACTTCGTCCTCGAAGTTGTGCTTCGGCCTTTCTCGCGCGAAGAGTTATGGTCCTTTTTGTTTACTATTTGCGATATTGTGTTATTGAATTATTGTTCGATTGTTGATTATTGTTTGATTATTGTTTGATTATTGTTTGATTGTTGATTATTGTTTGATTATTGTTTGATTATTGTTTGACTGAACCCAGAATTGAAATTTCCAGGTTGCCTACGTACCCTGTGAAGGGATCAAGTCATTACGTAGTTCAAAAAAAATTTATTTGGGATACAAAATATTCGAGTTTCGAAATAAATGCTTATGCATTCTTACGGGGTATTACATCCTCCCCCCCTTAAGATTACAGTTATGTCCCCATAACTGCCTATGTATTATTCACAACCATGTTCGGGTATCATCGCATATGATCCTTCCTCAGTATTCTTCTAGGTGTCATTCTAGAAGCACGCGAAGATGAGTTTCTAAGTGATCAAGATCTAGGACTAAGGCAAAGTTAGTCTTTAGCAAGCGCTCCTAAGTCAAGATCATGTCGAGTTCTAAGGTAGGAGTGTTTCTTATTACCGATAATTCACATAAAAAGAGTTAGTGTAAATATTTATGTATGCATATGTATATGTGATCCCCCAAAAAAAAAAAATTTTTTATGCATGCATTTATTTATCCATGGGTTTTAAAAATAAATTTATTCCATGGATAGATTAAAATAAGGATAAAAAGGTTTGGGCCACTATATTGGGCCGAAAGAAATAAATTATTTGGGCTTTAAATAAAAACAAGGTTATTGGGCCAAATAATTTATTGGGCTTCAAAAAAAATTTGGGCTAAAAATTTGGGCTTTAACTTCAAAATAATAGTTGGGCTCTTTAAAATATATTACTAGTTTAGAAGTAATAATTTTAAAATAATAATACTCAAAAATAATAGTTTAAAAATATTCCGGGCTCTTTAAAATAGTAGTTTTAAAATATTCTGGGCTCTGATACCACTCTTGGTATCAGATATTTTCTTTAAAATAAATAGCTTTAAAATAGTCTGGGCTCTGATACCACTCTGTAACACCCCGGTTTTGGTAACCCAGGCCGGGATGCCACCGCCGCACCTCCCTAGCAAGACACGGTTTCTCCGAGCTCACTAAAGAGATGCAAGGCTATGGTTTTTCAGGATTTAAAATGTTCAAACAGCCCATTCATATATAATTTAAAGATAATACATCAAAGTTGCAGCGGAAATTTTATTTTGTGCAGCGGAAATAAAGTATAAGGGCCAACATGGCCAAAACACGGGTTAAACAGTCCCGTTCATGCAAGTTGTAATTAAATGCTGGGATTTAAAATAGAGATTTCCCCTAATGTTCTCATGTATGCATATGACGATGCATATTCTTCGTACTCTGTAAGAAAAAGGAGATATATGGTTTGGGTCAGCAAAAACGCGCTGAGTAAGCTAACACATAGCATGGGTTCGGGGTTTCAAAGCCTTTAGTTAATTTAATAAAAAGATTTCTTGTAGTAAAATGATTTGCAAGGCATAACTAAATAAATACTTAAAAATATTAAATCTTTTATTTTCCTCTCCCGTTACATAACCATTTCAACAATATTTAATTTAGCCGGCAATCCGGCGGCCTCAGCCAATTTCAAAAATCATTTCTCATGTTTCAAGTTTATATTTCAATCTCCATTCGGCAAGCATTATATTTCAATTGCCTTTCGGCAAGCAAGATATTTCAATTGCCTTTCGGCAAGCAAGATATTTCAATTGCCTTTCGGCAAGCAAGATATTTCAATTGCCTTTCGGCAAGCAAGATATTTCAATTGCCTTTCGGCAAGCAAGATATTTCAATTGCCTTTCGGCAAGCAAGATATTTCAATTATATTTTATCTCAAAGGGATTCCCAATCATTTAAACCTTAAAGGCTAATTTCATGTTTCGACAAGATTTCAAGATCTCTCAAGTTTAAAACCGTTCGATGTCACAGTTTGCGCCTTTTCAGTTTAAAAATCCATTTCTTAGGCGATTGATCTGAAATTTGTACAGCATCTCAAAATCATCCCAATGAACAACTTTCATGTTTTAAGTTTTTCGGAAAAACGATGGGAAGCATGTCAAAAATCAAGTTTTCTACTCAAATAGTATGCTGTCAGGATTCAGGTTTGACATCTTTCAAAGATTTGACTTTTTGACATATCAAATTGACTTCAAAAATTCTGAAATTTTACAGAGACATACTAGACTTGATTTCCAACAACTTTTGTTTAGATCACATAGATTGGTTCGGGCTAGAAGTGATAGGAATAAGCTCATCAAGATCGGTTATGAAATCTGTCATCCTTTGACAATCCTTAAAAACGCAGAATATGTCCGATACGATTTGGGGTATCAAAACTAGATGAAAATTTCTAAAATTTTTACACAATATAGCTTAAGCTCTTAGGATCAAAATCTTAGTTTTGAGTTTTCAGGTTTGAACACTCGAAGTAAGAGTTTTGCTCGTCAAGTTTGATAATGAAATCTGTCAAGGTTCTTGACATCGGTTCTAACGCAGATCGGATCGGCTCGAGTTTGGAGGTTCAAATCTCAATGAAAAATTCTAAAAACTTACAGAGATGTTCTAAACTCATAGATCTACAACTTTCATGTTTAGCACTAATCCTAGATCGGCCTAGATCCATGGTCAAAATAACCAACAAGATTGAGAGTGAAATCTACCAAAGTTCTAATATTCAGATTTAATACTCTTCGGTTTTGGGTTGGTTTCAGGTTTCAAAACATCATGAAAAATTCTAAAATTTTTACAGGAGCTAGATCAAAGTCTTAGGAACACTTTTCATGTTTTGAGTTTTATTGTTTGAGCAGCTTTAGAGGTTCGAAAAATTCATACGAAAACGCTGCGTTGAGGGTTTCTCTTGTTGACAGATTTTTATAAATTTTCTTGAGTTAAATCTCTATGTTTGGTTGCATTTTAAGTCACCCAAGACCATAGTAAGGTTAACTTACAGTGGGGATGATGTCTAGGAAGTCACGGGGTCGTCCGGAATCCACGGAATGTCACGAACGAATCTCTTCCACCCGATTTATTCTTCCCTTGGCTCCGATTTGTGTTCGAATATGAAGATTCGTAAGTTAGGATGATGTTTATGATCTTAAAACCATATGGAAACTTGATTAACATCTTACCAACAATCCAAAGCCTGCAATCCTTGATCTACACACTTCCTTGGTTGGATTTGGTTGCCGGAAACTCGTCGGAAAGTCGCCGGAAGTTCGTCGGAAGAGTGTTTGGCTTTTGGGAGAGTTTTTGGAGAGTTTGGGGTGAATGATGGATGAAATGGCTGACAAATGGGGATAGGATTGATTACATAACGTCCAAAAAGATGCCTCTCTCGTGAAAGATCAGATTCCCAACCTTGGGCCCCGAAAATTGGCGAGAAAGTCGCCAAAACGCGACAAGGTGTTGCTGTCAGGACCCCCACGCGGGGTTGGCGCGGGGTTTAGGGGAAAACCGCGCGGACAGCGCGCCAAACACGCCTGGACTTCGGTCCGGGCGGGGTCGTGCGATCCGTCGTGCTTTTCCTCCTCTCTTTCGGACTTCTGTCCTCCTACGTTTTCGGGCTCGATTTTTCGGTTCATTCTCGGGTCATAAATTCTTATCTTAAATTTATCTCGACTCAAATGAATCTCATGTTTGATATCTTAAGTCCGTCGGTCTCGGTTTCGTCGACTTCCAATTCGTCGTCTTTTGATTCCCGTGCAATAACTTGTTTTATTAAATTTCTTCCGACTTCACGGGTTCTTGGAATTAAAATTCTTTTCCTTATTAAATTTAATTCCAATTATCTTGACTCAATTCATGGAATGTCTTCGGGCTTCCTTTCCCTCTTTTATTCCATTTTGAATTTAAATCTATCGGCGTTTCATTTCCGAGCAATAATTTATTGTGATAAATTATTTTCTTCTTCTCGGAAATATTTCAACATTGATCGGAATAAATTTTATTTCTTTGGGCGTTGATAAAAATCTGGGGTATTACATCGTGTCTTGCTAGGGAGGTGCGGCGGTGACACCTCGGCCTGGGTTATCAAATCCGGGGTGTTACAAAGGTACACACATAACATGAGTAATCAGCATAGGCAATGTTTGTACAACACATTCCTATATATTAATAATAACCCGTATAGGAATATGCAAACCCGCACTCCTATAACGCAAGCAACATGATAATCAGAGAAACCACCTAGCCGTCTAGGTTATCTATCATGAACTCAAACAGTCGATATACAACTTCTACATCCATTATAAACATTACTATCTTTAACATAGCGAGTAATAGATTCCTAGGGAGCCAGTCTAGTCATAGACATCCCTACATCTAAAGCATAACCTATTTAGGATCACATCCTAAACGTCTAGGTTAACATGCCAGGAGTTATACTACCTCCGTTCTTGTGAAATTGCAACATTTCACTTTTTGTTACTATTCATTTTTTAACTTTGACTCGAATTTTTATCATAGTTATATAAGGGGAAATATAGTCAAGTGGGATCTTGTTGGAATCGTCTTTTCTTGTAGTTTTATAATATCAACTTTTTATAATTTTTACTTATACATAATTTAAGTTATTAATCGTTGAAAATGTGCATTGGACCGCGTGAAATGAGTGAGAGTTGCAATTTCATGGAAACGGAGGAAGTACGATTTATAAATCAACACTAGTTAGTTATCTCGGCCTAACTCCCTAATCTACAGATTACTAACTAAACCTTGCCTTCAATATCAATCCTCAAAGCTTCCATTGCGCGTCCTTAACCTGAACTCCCAATTGTACCCTACAAAATAATACGAGTTTCAATAAAACAAAAATATTCCTCAACCTTCAATAATTTCCCCAAACTTATTCTTTACTACCATCAAGAATTAATCCCATAGTAATAAAAATAATTAACCTAAAATTCCCAAATTTATAAACAATAATCAAAATGTACTTCATTTCAAGTCCAAACTTACAATTTAGTCAATAATGATAAACTTCCCAAAATCAAATAAACTATGAGCATATAGAATATTTAAAATTCATTTACATCTTCAATCTAATTTCAAGTATTACCCAAATACACTATGTCACATAAAAATTTCAGACTTCCAAATCCACCAATCTCCGAACAATCTAAACATATTCTTCGATTATAATCTCATGCTCCACTCTATTTAATAAACAAAGAATTAAATAACCCAATTAAATCAACGAGTCCATATAACCCTCAACAATATTTTAATCTTCCAATTACACCAAATTATGAAACTCCAATGTCAAGAATCAACTTTCATTTAAATCAATCCACCAATTCCACATAACAATTATATGTATCCACCATATCCAAAATTAATCAACAATGGTAAATTAAAGGGGAAATTCCACTTAAATACCCCAGTCCAAAACTTATACCACTGCAGACCCTGTATACTATATTTGTTATGTATTAATACCCACTGCCAAAATACATGACATGTCAGTCCCCATTGCATTTAACTTAATTCAATAATCAAAATAAGTGTGAAAAGACTATTATGCCCCCAATGTAATGATTACTCTGTTGAAAATTTATTAGGTATACATACAAATGTATATATAAGATATTTTCCAAACCCACTCTCTCTTCCATATTTTCCGGACCCCACATAGGCTTTGCATCAGCATCAACGGTAAGAACCACACTTACTGCAGGAAATAACATTCCTTTTGAAGGAGAATACTACACATAGTCATTCCAACACTTGATTAAATTTCATTCATCTTGGTATTGATGTTGTTATGAATGGGGTATGGGTGAGCTACTGGTGGAGGTGTAAGTGTGTTATAAATCTAAGTTGGTTAGGTATAAATCAACAATCAACCATGCATAGATATATGACCACAGCACGTCACATCACACCTTTCTTGGACACTGTACCGCGAATGGGCAAACCCCAAAAAATAATAAAATAGGAAAAGACTTCATTGGAATTCGGAAAAGTAACCTGCTGGGGCTGTCAAATCAGTACTTTTTATGACATTGCGTAAGATAATGGAATTGTAGTCACATCAATGCGAGATATACTTGATGAATTCAAACGCATCCAATTAATACGAGATGGTAACAAAGAAATGCAAGGAGAGTACCATATTCGTCCAATTCAATACCTGAGTTAGCTAACCCGCGTTTGACTGGATTACGTGCACCATTCTAATGATGCACCATATCTTAGTCATACACTATAGTTGGACACATTCACCGTTTCAAACCCAAATGGAATACACTCAAGATGTTGTTTAAGAAATTATGGCACCCTCCATTGAATTCTATAATACACATTGCTCCCTATATGAACCACTTCAGTTCGGATTATAACTTATTATGTCTTAATCTAGCAATATGCACAAATGAACACTTTTACGTATGATGTTGAATGCATATGCCTCCTGCATCATTAATCGGGCTGGAAATAGAGTTCAAAAACAGTATTCAACAGGAAAAATGACTACAATACACATACACATATGTAATATCCAATTCTGGAATATCGATACAACACTGAAAAGTGAACCGTACTAGACTCCACAAACTACACATTGACCAGCTTCTTGTTTATTGACCAATGCCTCGACACGTGGACATTGCACCCCACCCTTATTTATTGCACCACCCAAATGCATTGCACCACCCAAGTAGGGTTTGAAGTGAGTGACACCTTCCATCGTCTCTTTGAGTGTGTATTTTGGTCATATGGAGCAGCAAAGGCAATACGCATCATCATAAAGTCCAATACCATACAAAATGAAAGAAGGCACATCAAACAAAACTAAATTGTTCGGTCAAATCCAACATGGCCACATCGAAAATACACCAAAAATATACCCCTACGGAACAACGGGGCCTGATGCTCGCCGTGTCATTCACATCACCGACCTGCTTTTTCTTACTTTTTCCGGCAGGTTTCCCCGTTTTTCTCTGTCAACCAAACAAGTACAACACAGAATTGATTCAAATACTCCACCTTCCCCTAAAACAGTGGCATATCAAGGAAACAATCTATACATATGTTTTGCTCCAAAATACAACAAATTTGAAATAGAACACTCAACATATAATTCTTACCGTTACTGAAGACTCGCTCGCTCTCTCCTTCTTATTGTCCCCATGTTCTTCAGTGATGATATTTGCCTTCTTCTCAGCCACACCCTCTTCCATAATCCCCTTCTCCTCTTTCGAAGTCATTTCCCCTGCCAATCACAGCCAACAGTTACTATTGCCAAACAATACTACAGTTTTCACAGAAAAACATCACAGAACATTGCAGAGCATATCCAACCTTTTATTATATTTTAATCTATGATAAAGCCCAAGCATACAAAACCCATTTATTCGCACTGAATACTTATATCCACAGACAGAAATAACCAACACAAGTCGAATAATCACACTCGAAAACACCTTATATCAACACCCATTTCTTTGCATTCTGTACTCACATCCACACACCACAACACCCATTTCATTCGAAGGTGGAGGAGGCCGGTTACTCAAGGTGGTTTTGGGAGTAGTTTTGCAATTTACAATGTGTGACAAGACACTACATGGTTTTGGGAGTGGTTTTGCGATTTACGAGGTGTGACAAGACACCCCATGTTAAATTACTTGTCTGCCCATCATTCTCTTTCATGGTTTTTTAATTCACTTAAGGGTATTTTGGTCTTTTCATATTTTCTAATTTCAAACAAAAATCAATATTCAGTGGTGGGTACCAAAGTGGGAGTATTTTCGTATACAGGGTGAAATGTTGGATGTATTTTGCCTTGGGGTATTTAAGTGGAATTTGCCGTAAATTAAACCCCCTACGCTCTAACTCTCTATTAAAAAAAAATATCCAACACTTGATAATCCAAAGTGTTCAACAATAATTCCAATACTCAACATCCACAATTGCCCAACCTTTTCGACAATAAAGATACACCCTATTAATTCAACAATTTCAAAATAAACTCCATTTACACTTGAATTCAAGAATAATCATAAGATCAATTCCAAACATTTACCTAGCATCACCCAAACAGAGGAAGAACAATTAAAATCAGAAAAAGCCTTCCTAATCCCATTTAATTCATAAACATTCTAATACCCCAACTCCAAAATTTCAGAATAAGCAACCTATCCCACAAACATCCCATTCCGATCAATCAATAGAAATTTAACAAGTCACACTCTACAATTGAATAACAATCTCCATCACTCAACAAAACCAGGGAATGCTTAACAAGAAAATTTTATTGAACTCATCACCACCCCTGCCGCCAACTTCCTCCACAGTCAACACCACCACTGTATGTCTGGCCACCACCACCAGACGAGCCATCATCACCACCTGGCCGCCGGCGACTCGCCGGCGGCAGCCGACAGCACCACCGGCAACCCGCCGCTGCACAGCAGCGCGCGGTGGCGCGCTGCCTTCCCATGGCAGCAGCTCGCCGGGCGAGCTCTGCCCGACGTCGTGTCTCCTTTCCCCCTCCGCCTTCTCCGTCGCGACAACACCCAGGGCCACTCCAAATTCCGGCAAAGAAAGGGAAGAAGAAACGGGAAAAGAGGGGGAAAATGGAGGAGAAGAATAATGAAATCTTACCTTCAAGCTCGACTTATCTTCAAGCTCCAGAAGTGTCTGTTGCATGTTCATCCTCCACCCCAAGGTCGCGAGCTTCATCTCATCTCCATGGAATCCCTAATTTCTTCCTCCAGCTCGCAGTGAAAATGGGGAACGGAAGAAAATTCTGATTCCTTCTCCCAATTTCTAATTCTTATGAGTAGGGTGTGGGCTTGGGCTTGAACTTGGGCCTCCTCATCCATTTTATTAATAAGCATAGCCCAACTCCCAATTAATTGTTGGGCTCTTACTAACTTAATTAGGTTGTTACTTCCCCAATATGGTTGGACTATCCCAGAATGTAAAATTATTTGAGTCCACTTAGTCAAATTAATCATAATTAATTGATTTAATTATGAAATAATTATCCGGAATGTTACACTGTTTAACCCGTGTTTTGACCATGTCGGTCTTATTTACATTCCCGCTGCAATATTATACTTAAATATTTTTCCGCTGCATTATGATATTATTATTTTCGAGACTATATTGTATGGGCTGTTTGCAAATGTTTTAATACTTTTAAATGCTGATATACCTAGCCTTGCATCTCTTTAGTAAGCCGGAGAAACCATGTCTTACTAGGGAGGTGTGGCGGTGACATCCCGACCTAGGTGACCAAAAACCGGAGTGTTACAACTTGGGCCTTGAGTTGAGTTATATCGTGATGGTCAGCTTCCCTAAGATGTCCCAAATGGGCCACGTTACCCTCTAGTTGTTGTACCCGATTCTTGAAGTAATTGACATGTTGTTGTGACTCGAGGTACGCGTTAGTCAGTTTCATCATCAGATTGATCATGTTCGTGTTGGGTTCGGCCATCCAATGTCAACAAAGAGGTTAGAGTTAGAACATGTTTCGAGCAAAGTCAAGATATGCATGAATTTAAATCTACATGAATATGCATATGCAATCCGCCCAATTTATTTAATGTGTTTTTAATTTTAAATTTAATCATGGATTTAAGTAATTAAAAAGTTGGGCCTCTATATTGGGCCAAAATTAATAATTTGGCTAAAGTAACAAAAACATGGGATTTTGGGCCGGTCTAAAAAATTTGTGGGTCAAAATAATTAATCCTTAGGCTCAAACTTTGGGCTAAAAATAATACTAGTAGTTAAAAATAATAAATTTAAAAATAATACTAGGTTTTTAAATAATGGTTTAAAAATAATAATAGTAGCTTTAAAATTTTCCGGGCTCTGATACCAACTTGTAACACCCCGGATTTGATAACCCAGGCCGGGATGTCACCGCCACATCTCCCTAGCAAGACACGGGTTCTCCGAGCTTGCTAAAGAGATTGTAACACCCGAGGAAAAACAAATTCAAATTGTTTGAACTACGTCATGACTTGATCCCTTCACAGGGTACGTAGGCAGCTTGGAACTAATTTCTAAGTTCAGTCACGAAATAAATCACAAAATAAATCACGAAATAGATCACAAGGACGTTAGGAGGAGTTGGAACCGATTTAGACTAGGCTAATTAGGACACGGAAATGTTGCGAGCGATAAGCCGGACTCGTAACAAGTTTAAGGAAAAGATTCCGAACCAGAGACGACCCAAGGAATCGAGCTGACACGTAGAAAACCGATAGGGGAAAGCAAGAAAAGACCCGACGGAACACGCGGACCGCCGAACCGGCCGGTCCGGCCGGCCCGCGCGGCCACCGCGCGGACGGAGGAGTCGCGACTCCAGGGCAGACCACGCGTGCTCCGCGCGGACAAAGGCCTATGTGCGCGTCACCAGCGCGCCAGAGGTGCATGAGGTGTAAACTTTCCTTCCATGGTGATTTTCTTGCCAAAAAATCCGTCCTCTATCAAGGGGAAGCATATCAAGGCAATGGGGGAAGGTTATAGAGCCTGTGTGGCCGCCCCTCCCCCATATTTTCCAGAAAACAAACCCTAGCCACCTCCAATATTCCTCTCCAAGTCGAAACCTCTCCGAACTCACTTTCCGGCAAGTATTCCGGCGACGGCAAGGCGAAAGGAACCAAGCCCTGCCCTCTAGACTCTTGGTAAGCTATTGTACAAAGTTTTAATTCGTCCATATATCTCAGAAACTCATATTCTAACCCTTTTTTCTTTCTACGATTTCCCGTCGGAAAACGAACAAAAAGCGATCGGAGAAGTTGGCCGTTCGTCGTGACCCTAGGACGTCTGGAAACCCAATCCAGCGACCCTATCCTCATTCTAAGTAAGTTAAAACCTTACTCACAAATTTTCGTGGTTGTTTGTTGTTTAAAACTCGAGATATAGGCTTGTAACAAAAATCGGTTTTCAAAAACCCTATTTTCGTCCAATTTCAAAGACTCGCCTAAAACTCGACCTTCGGGAATTCAAACCGAAAACTTTTCAACATAAAAGTTGTTCCTAACACCTTTATCTATCTTGTGTCCAAATTTCAGCCGTTGACATTAAGCTTTGCTATCCCAAATCACGCCGTAAACTTTCTGTGTCGACCCAAACGTTTGAAAATTGTGACAGATTCCCGTATTCAACTTGATGCGTGTTTTTCACCCCTTTTTCGAATGATTTAACTTTGCTTTCCTAAACAAAAGTTGTAGATAATTGTGTCTAGATTATGCATATAAAATTTTACGGATTTTGGTGTTCATTTGATATGTCAATCGGTCGAATTTTCAAAACTGTTTTAAACCCTATTCGGAACCCGCGAGTATGCAGTGAGTTGTGGTCGATTTTTGAGTACCAAGAATTCATTATTTCCAAATTCTTAAAACATGAAAGTTGTTCCTTAACGTGTTTTGTAGTTACTGTAAAAATTTTACATCGATTGGTTTTGAAATGAATTTTTAATCGGCGTTGCACGAACCTGTGACGAAAACAGTTTTTAAGACTGAAATTATTCCTTGCAATGAACTCGAATTTCGACTCACTTCGGAACCTTATTTCCAAAAACTTAAAACATGAAAGTTGTTCGTGTGTGTGTTTTTGCATTACTGTAAAAATTTCAGAATTTTTGGTGTGAAGACGAATTTTTAATTAAGAAAGGCGTAAACTGCCTCGAATAGGATTTTTCGAACTTGAGAAAACTCGAACTATGAAAACGCGATATCGCTCATTTGATAACTTTGAAATACGAACTTTCGAAAAATCCCGTTCACTAGGCTGAGCCGATCGTCATGCTATCATTATCTTTGAGACTCCCTCGTTAGTGGTCTCCTTACTATCTGAGATTGCCTCGTTAGTGATCTCGCGCGCTGTATTTTTGGACTGCCTCGTTAGTGGTCCTACTATCTTTTTGGATCGCCTCGTTAGTGGTCCTACTATCTTTTGAGACTGCCTCGTTAGTGGTCTCCCATTGTTTGGACTGCCTCGTTAGTGGTCCTATGTTGAGATTGCCTCGTTAGTGACCTCCCGGTATGGTGTCATCTTCTTAGTCTACGGGATAAAATGTAAAAGACTTGTGTGTGTTTCCATTATGCTTAAATCGTGTCTATCATGTTTTTAAATTATGTATTTAAAATTCATGCATCTTAAATTATGCTTTAAATTACGCTTTTAATTTAAGTCTTTTAATCATGTTTTCCGCTGCAAATAAACTATGTATTTTAACATTACGTGTGGTAAGCGAAATCTTTAGTTTAAACACATGTAACCCCTTTTATTTGTTAGTTAGGAATTAACTTACTCAGTATATTTTTATACTGACAACCGTTGTCATTTTTGTTTTACAGAGTATGTCGAGTGACGCATACGCATACACTTGGGGGGAATTATTTATGAACATTTTCGCTTTCTGCATCGTATTACTGTTTACCGGGTCTGTTTAACCCGAGGTTTTGGCCGTGTTGGCCGTGATTACATTTCCGCTGCATTTACATTATCCATGCATGATGATTTTTACTACCGTACTTGATTAAAGTATTATTGGATTCCGGATTCATTGTTGAATGTTTTAAAACTTTGCATACCCATAAGCCTTGCACCTCCTTAGCGAGCTCGGGAATCCGTGTCTTGCTAGGGTGATGCGGCGGTGACACCTCGGCCTGGGTTACCAAATCCGGGGTGTTACAAGTTGGTATCAGAGCCCGGAAAATTTTTAAAAACTATTACTATTATTTTTAAACCATTATTTTTAAAACCCAAGTATTATTTTTAAATTATTTATTTTGACTACTAGTATTGTTTTTAGCCCAAAAGTTTATTTCTCTTTTTCATAAGCCCAAAATCTTAGCCAAAGAAATATTAAATTTGGGTTCACTATAGAGGCCCAACCTTTAGCAATTTATTTTAAACATACAAGTAGATTTAAATTTTAATGGGGAAGGGACTTGCACTTACATGTTGCATATAGATTTAAATTCGTGCATATCTTAACTTTGCCTAAAATATATCCTAACTCTAACCTCCCTTGTTGACATTAGATGGCCGAACCGAGCGCGAACATGCCCAATCTGATGATGAAACTGACCAACGCATACCTCGAGTCCCAACAGCATGTCAATCACTACAAGGCTCGAGTGGGGCATCTAGAGAGTAACGTGGACTATCTGAGACATCTTAGGGAAGCAGACCATCATGAAATAACCCAACTCAAGGCCCAAGTCGCCGAACTCCAAACCCAAGTGGTTGCACTCCAAAACAAGGATAACGAACTGATGATGCAAATAGGACACTTAGGAGCTGAGCTGCTGGGCCTAGAGGCTGACATATTCCCTCCGAGCCCGAGCCCGGTGGGGACACCCATTCCCATTGACGTATCCAGCGACGAGGACGATCCCATCGAGGATGTACCTGCCTAGTCACTCTAGACTCAGAGACCCATACTGATGCACCATTACTATTTCTGTTTCGAATGCTTGTAACCCAAATTTATTTCTTGAATAATAAAAATACAAGCCTGTTTTTTTTTCCCCATACATTCTATCTAATTCTTTAACTACCATGATCAAAGAAGGGAACATACAACCCTAGACAAAAAAAAAGAAATAAATAAATAAATAAATTCCACCAACCTCTACAAGCAAACCCTAATAAATTGATACCTATTAAAAGACTAATCTTCATTCAATAAAATTTTCCCCTTACGAGCAACTATATATTTTACATATAAACTCTAATCCCATGTATCTTATCACACTAATTTATCTAAGTCCATCGAAGCGGTCTAGTCGAGCAACGGCGTAGGTATTGTTGGGCAATCCACACACATGCAGATACGATAGGAAGGTAACAGTAAATCCAGAGCATCTCAAACCATAAAATGGACAGAACAATTCAACCATACTTCTAAAACAGCAGAAAACCGCTAACACATGTCAAACACCTAACTAGGCAATAACATAACGAAAACATAAATCACAAATCCCAGACAACAGCAACGACCTCATAAGGAGGAAACGAAACAAAGTACGTCTAATGCAAAACCTGAACAAAAACACGAAACCAAAAGGAGACATCACTGATCGGGAGGCGGGAACTGCCGGCGCATGTAGTCGTCCATCTGCCGCACATAGGCGCACATGTCGGACATGGTGGCCTGCTGCTGAGCCTGCCTCGTAGCAAACGAGTCCATACGGGCCTGATAGAAGTCCAACTTAGCGTCGAGGGCGTCATAACGAGCCTGCCCAGCTGCAAACCCGGCGTCCATACTGACCCGCATCTCTTGCATCATCTGCAGCATCTGAGTCATCTCCTGCCCCTGAGGTGCCACAACAGGAGGTGGAACTACTGGAGGAGGGGGTGGCTGCTCCGGTGGTACAACAAGGATCAGGCCGCCGTCATCAGGCTGCGGGCGAAGTACAGCACGGGGAGCCCCACGACGTAAGGCGCTACGCCGGTCAGCATAAGTCGGGATACGGTAGCAACGGCCCGGTGCTAGGTCGTACGGGTCTGTCTCCGGTGTAGTGCGAATCCCCTGCGCCGCGCACAACCCACAGATGAGGTGAACGTGGGTAATCACCCTACTCCCTCGTCCTCTCCGCATACCCCGCAAGTTGTCCTCGATGCAAGCTCCTACATTCACCCTACCGTCTCGCGCGATGAAGCAAATGGTCTCGTAGACGTGATCCAGGACAATGTGGCTCCGAGTGATCGGCCGAACGCGCCCTAACCACAGCTGAGCAAGCTCTCGCCAAGGGGAGTCCATCGTCGTCAAACGAAGCTCATGACTGTGCTCGAGCTGAGGAGGCACTATGGTGCATAAGGTGTTCCACGCAGGAGCAAGAACACGTCCCTCAGGCTGTGGCCGGAATACGCCATCGTCGGGCAAGCCAAAATAGACATTGATCGCCCGAGCACTGAAGTCAAGATAGCGACCACGGACCCATACCCGGGATAGATCGTCACCCTCCCCGAGACCGCCAATGTTGGCAATAACCTCCATAGCCAAATAACCGGAGGCGACGCCCTCGGGGTGACGTGCCAGTCCGGTCCACTGCAGATACTCCAAGACTGCACTGACCCTGTCATCGCCCATATGAAGGGGATATATGCCTCTCTCAGGGACGTAGGCCCTGTTTCGATGAAGCTCGTCGAAATAAAAGTCCTGGGCAGCCCTCGTCCTAAACCGGAACCTGTCGTGCCGGTGAGGACGCACCTCGTCCGGGAGACCCCTGAGTCGCGGGCCCCGCTGCTCCTCGTCCTCCTCTGACTCGCTCTCGTCGAAATCGGTCATCGCCGGAGCGGCATGACTGGGGCCAGCCTCATCAGCAACTCGTCTCCTAGTCCTCGGAGGACACATGAGAGACGCCAAAACGACCCACAAAAAGAGCAACATCCTGTAAGTTACCAAATATCGATTATAAGACTAAGTCCCACACAGAAGTCAAGCGAAAATACGTAAAGGGCATTAATATACACTTCCAACGCGAATATACCGTAAGAACAACAAATCCTACCGTTTGCTAAGACCAACCAGGAGGTAATCTAGACAAAGGATATGCTCAAACTAGTGCCCAAACCCTTTGTGGCATTTCGTCGAACACGTTATGTGCATAAACCAAAACCTAAGTTACTAACAACACACGGAAATTGCCCACAGAATGAAACAATCATTCTAATAACAACACAGCATATCCTACAGCACCAGACAACAGGGGAACGAACTAATAACCACACCCCAATAACAACCAAACATCAAAAACTTCATAGCCTTTCTAAGGATTCGAATTCAACAAGAATTTGCCAAAAACATAAACACATTATAACATAAACATAGGCAAGGCAACAAGAGTAACAACAATTGCCACGTACACTTACTAATTTGCACAAATCAAGCCTAAAAGTCACAAACCCCCAATTTTTGTACACAAACCCTAATTTCCTAAATCTCCTCACAAATCAAGTCATACAAAACATAAAAGTTGAAATTAGTAAGTGGGTTTAGTAGAATCGTACCTCGATGATGAAATTGAAGTCGAAATCAAGCAGACAGGAAGGTAACTCGCCGGATTTAGAGAGAATTGGGGGTGTGTTCTCGAATGGAAAATGGGGGAAGTGGCTCGCGCGGAGCGCGAGCCCTATTTTCTCGAACAGAGGGAGCCGCGCGCTCTCCGCGCGCTGGGGCTCATTACCGCGCGGCCACCGCGCGGGACCCGGAGGGAGTTTTATTTTTCCTGTTCTGCTCAATCTCTTTTGCTATACGCTCCTCACTGAACCCGGGCATACATTGACAGTGAAATACAACGACATGGGGCATCACCTGGCATTATTCTTGGCAAAGACAGAAGAATTGCCTCACGTCCTCCTTTCGCAGGACTACGGGAAACCCTCGGACGTAAATACATAGGGACCATAAGAAATTACGTAGGGAATAGAAAACCGCTTATTAACTAACGTCCCCACCACAGTTTGCTCGTATCCATAACGAACTCCACGACCCCCAACTGAAGAAGTATGTGCCCGACACGTCGCATGTACTCCAACCGGACGTAATCGAATTGGATGATGACTCGACTTATGAAGAAACCCCGGTGCAAATACTCGACTACAAGGAAAGGATGACAAGGAATAAATCTGTAAAGATGGTCAAGGTCCTGTGGTCCAACCACGAGACAGAAACGACAACCTGGGAATTAGAAGCCGACATGAGGCAACGTTACCCTACCCTCTTCCAAGACGATCCGACCACAGTTATGGGGACATAACTGTATTCTTAAGGGGGGAGGATGTAACACCCGAGGAAAAACAAATTCAAATTGTTTGAACTACGTCATGACTCGATCCCTTCACAGGGTACGTAGGCAGCTTGGAACTAATTTCTAAGTTCAGTCACGAAATAAATCACAAAATAAATCACGAAATAGATCACAAGGACGTTAGGAGGAGTTGGAACCGATTTAGACTAGGCTAATTAGGACACGAAAATGTTGCGAGCGATAAGCCGGACTCGTAACAAGTTTAAGGAAAAGATTCCGAACCGGAGACGACCCAAGGAATCGAGCTGACACGTAGAAAACCGATAGGGGAAAGCAAGGAAAGACCCGACGGAACACGCGGACCGCCGAACCGGCCGGTCCGGCCGGCCCGCGCTCTCCGCGCGCCGCCGCGCGGCCACCGCGCGGACGGAGGAGTCGCGACTCCAGGGCAGACCACGCGTGCTCCGCGCGGACAAAGGCCTATGTGCACGTCACCAGCGCGCCAGAGGTGCAGGAGGTGTAAACTTTCCTTCCATGGTGATTTTTTTGCCAAAAAATCCGTCCTCTATCAAGGGGAAGCGGATCAAGGAAATGGAGGAAGGTTATAGAGGCTGTGTGGCCGCCCCTCCCCCATATTTTCCAGAAAACAAACCCTAGCCACCTCCAATATTCCTCTCCAAGTCGAAACCTCTCCGAACTCACTTTCCGGCAAGTATTCCGGCGACGGCAAGGCGAAAGGAACCAAGCCCTGCCCTCTCTCTAGACTCTTGGTAAGCTATTGTACAAATTTTTAATTCGTCCATATATCTCAGAAACTCATATTCTAACCCTTTTTCCTTACTACGATTTCCCGTCGGAAAATGAACAAAAAGCGATCGGAGAAGTTGGCCGTTCGTCGTGACCCTAGGACGTCCGGAAACCCAATCCAGCGACCCTATCCTCATTCTAAGTAAGTTAAAACCTTACTCACAAATTTTCGTGGTTGTTTGTTGTTTAAAACTTGAGATATAGGCTTGTAACAAAAATCGGTTTTCAAAAACCCTATTTTCGTCCAATTTCAAAGACTCGCCTAAAACTCGACCTTCGGGAATTCAAACCGAAAACTTTTCAACATAAAAGTTGTTCCTAACACCTTTATCTATCTTGTGTCCAAATTTCAGCCGTTGACATTAAGTTTTGCTATCCCAAATCACGCCGTAAACTTTCTGTGTCGACCCGAACGTTTTAAAACTGTGACAGATTCCCATATTCAACTTGATGCGTGTTTTTCACCCCTTTTTCGAATGATTTAACTTTGCTTTCCTAAACAAAAGTTGTAGATAATTGTGTCTAGATTATGCATATAAAATTTCACGGATTTTGGTGTTCATTTGATATGTCAATCGGTCAAATTTTCAAAACTGTTTTAAACCCTATTCGGAACCCGCGAGTATGCAGTGAGTTGTGGTCGATTTTTGAGTACCAAGAATTCATTATTTCCAAATTCTTAAAAGATGAAAGTTGTTCCTTAACGTGTTTTGTAGTTACTGTAAAAATTTCGCATCGATTGGTTTTGAAATGAATTTTTAATCGGCGTTGCACGAACCTGTGACGAAAACAGTTTTTAAGACAGAAATTATTCCTTGCAATGAACTCGAATTTCGACTCACTTCGGAACCTTATTTCCAAAACCTTAAAACATGAAAGTTGTTCGTGTGTGTGTTTTTGAATTACTGTAAAAATTTTAGAATTTTTGGTGTGAAGACGAATTTTTAATTAAGAAACGCGTAAACTGCCTCGAATAGGATTTTTCGAACTTGAGAAAACTCGAACTATGAAAACGAGATATCGCACATTTGATAACTTTGAAATACGAACTTTCGAAAAATCCCGTTCACTAGGCTGAGCCGATCGTCATGCTATCATTATCTTTGAGACTGCCTCGTTAGTGGTCTCCTTACTATCTGAGATTGCCTCGTTAGTGATCTCGCGCGCTGTATTTTTGGACTGCCTCGTTAGTGGTCCTACTATCTTTTTGGATCGCCTCGTTAGTGGTCCTACTATCTTTTGAGACTGCCTCGTTAGTGGTCTCCCATTGTTTGGACTGCCTCGTTAGTGGTCCTATGTTGAGATTGCCTCGTTAGTGATCTCCCAGTATGGTGTCCTCTTCTTAGTCTACGGGATAAAATGTAAAAGACTTGTGTGTGTTTCCATTATGCTTAAATCGTGTCTATCATGTTTTTAAATTATGTATTTAAAATTCATGCATCTTAAATTATGCTTTAAATTACGCTTTTAATTTAAGTCTTTTAATCATGTTTTCCGCTGCAAATAAACTATGTATTTTAACATTACGTGTGGTAAGCGAAATCTTTAGTTTAAACACATGTAACCCCTTTTATTTGTTAGTTAGGGATTAACTTGCTCAGTATATTTTTATACTGACAACCGTTGTCATTTTTGTTTTACAGAGTATGTCGAGTGACGCATACGCATACACTTGGGGGGAATTATTTATGAACATTTTCGCTTTCTGCATCGTATTACTGTTTACCGGGTCTGTTTAACCCGAGGTTTTGGCCGTGTTGGCCGTGATTACATTTCCGCTGCATTTACCTTATCCATGCATGATGATTTTTACTACCGTACTTGATTAAAGTATTATTGGATTCCGGATTCATTGTTGAATGTTTTAAAACTTTGCATACCCATAAGCCTTGCACCTCCTTAGCGAGCTCGGGAATCCGTGTCTTGCTAGGGTGATGCGGCGGTGACACCTCGGCCTGGGTTACCAAATCCAGGGTGTTACAGAGATGCAAGGCTATAGGTATTGCAAAGAGTTTTAAAACAAGTCCGGAATTTATTTAAAAATAATAAATATAATAATAATAATAATAATAATAATAAAAATAATAAGTCGCAGCGGAAAATAATAAAATGGGCCGACATGGCCAAAACTCGGGTTTTACATGTTCGATATGCAAGTATCATAAAAGCGATGAACAATGTTTAAATTTTCCATCCCCCAAATGCATATTCTCATGCATTCTCTCCATACCCTGCAAAAAAGAGAAAAAAAATAATTTTATCAGTATATAAAATACTGAGTGAGTCGATCCTAATATAGCAATAAAGGGGTTTAATTAAATAATTAAGTTTACTCCTAGGCATGCATACAAAAATATTCCATTTACCAATTTAAAAATAAATAATTTAATTGTGTACTTGAACATGCATTAAATTCATAAATAATAATTTAACATGTTATAAAATTTAAGACATAAATTTAAAAGCAAAATTTAAAGACAAGAATAAATAAATAAATACATAAAAAGTATTAAGTCTTTTAATTTTCCCCGTTACGTCACCGTTTCTCAATATTTAGTGTAGCCGGTCATCCGGCGGCCGCAGCCGTTTCGTAAGTTTCTTGTGTAGCCGGTCATCCGGCGGTCGCAGCCGTATCTGTCATACCTAGTAACACTCCGGAGCCTCGGGAAATCCATACGGATAATCCCGAGAGTGTAGGCCATGTATCTCATGCCGTTTTGGTGTAGTATTTCATTTGAATTCTCTCATCCATTATAGACCCGAAGAGAAAGGCTAGAGGGGCACCCTGCAGAGCACTCACCCTCCACCAAAGTATCTCATATCGTTTCTGTAATACCCCAGATTTTTATCAACGTCCAAAGGAATAAAAATTTATTCCGATCAATGTCGAAATATCTCCGAGAAGAGGAAAATAATTTATCACAATAAATTATTGCTCGGAAATAAAACGCCGATAGATTCAAATTCAAAATGGAATAAAAGAGGGAAAGGAAGCCCGAAGACATTCCATGAATTGAGTCAAGATAATTGGAATTAAATTCAAGAAGGAAAAGAATTTTAATTCCAAGAACCCGTGAAGTCGGAAGAAATTTAATGACACAATCGCAATCAATCAATCGATCAATAAGTCGCGCAACTTCAGGGACGAAGTTGTTTCTTAAGGAGGGTAGATTGTAATACCATAGAAATTGCCCGAAATATATGTATATGAATATATATTTTTGATTAATTCACTAAGTAGATTTTTAATCAAATCTATATATATTTATATGTTCAAATATTTGCTTAAAGATTAGTATATTATTTTCTACAAAACATACTTTGAAAAATTATATATATTTGTCTTTTCAAATAAATATATGGATTTCGATATCAAGTGTAATATGTATATGGTTCATAGAATATTTTAAATCCATATACAAGTTTATATACACATATATATACCTTGGTCTTGAAATAATCTTTCCAAACATGTACACATGTATATACATGAATATATTTACATGTTTAAATTATAATGAGAATTATCTATTTTATATATATCCTTGATTAATCATTCTACCCATATTTTTTTATTATGGAATTATTCTAGAATGCCATAATATAATTGGGAATGATTTGGCTATTGTTTGAAATTGTAGGGTGGAGTATTAATCATATCTTGTCATTTTCAAATAAGGAATATATTCCTTTTTGGAGCTATGTATAACTTACAAGATCACTTAATTTTTATTTTAGTATATATATAAATATATATACATATTATTCTTATTATTATTATAAGGTATTGGGGCCACAATTAGAGTAATAAGGATTGAATTATGAAGTGATAAAGTCATTCACACCATTACCATTAGGATACAAGCTGACAGAAATTTTTAGCTATAAGAATCGAATTATTTGACCTACCTACAGTGGGAATCACTTAAAGTGTTCAACACAAAAGTTGTTCCAAATTGTGTCTAGATTATGCACGTCAAATTTTAGAATTTTTGGCCAAGCCATTTAGTCCCAGCATCTCTGTCTTTGGACATATACCATAGTGAGTGCCAACTTTGTTAGGTTGTGCATGTGACTCCTATGTGACTTGTGACTTGTGACTTGTGTCTCCATGTGACTTGTGACTCCTATAACACTCTAGGGTGGATAGAAGTCTTGTGAGAATTTATTTAATACCCTCATTTAGCTACCAAAGGCAGCCATTTGGATTCCACTCCCATCATTGCAAATTTTAGAAAAAACTTGAGAAAGTGTTGGTGGGATTTATGAGTATTCTTCTAGTTGGTCAAGCAAGGAAGGCTTTCTTCAACATCCAATCTCTTCATCCAGTAGGTAAGGATGTCTTTAAGTTCACATATCTTGTTTAGATTGAGATCCTTGGGTAGATAACTAAGAATCTCTCTCCATGTGTCCAAAACCTAGCTTTGTGGAGGAATAGCAATGGGGTTGTGGACTTTGGACATCCTAAAGGCTTGGATTTGAGAATTTCTTGATACCACTTCATAGATGGTAAGTTAGTGTTGTGCCTTTCAAATTTTAGAGCTTTTGGTTGAGTATTCATGGAGATACAACTCGAAATCCATTCCTTGTCAAATCTGTGATTTAGGGTTTCTTCAGGATAGTTTCTTTTGTTCATCTTTGTTCGTCTAGATCCGTTCGTTTTTGGGAAAACTTTTCTAAATGAAAAATGTTCCTAATACTTTAAAGATGATGTCTGTAAATTTTCATAATTTTTGGAATTGATTTGGTCGACGAAAACGGATCTGGTATTTTCTGCTATGTGTGGTGACAGATTCAAATTCCTAGCATGTTCAGTTTTGTAGTTCATATTTCTCCTAGCTATGGTCGTTTTTGATGGTCGACTTCTTCATGAAAATTGTTCATCTATGTGTCTAGTTTACTCCTGTTAAATTTCAGAATTTTTGGAACAACCTTCGAATTGTTATGGATTTTTAAGTAAGCTGTGGTCGGATGAACAGTGGTCTTTGCACCCTTTTGAAAACAAGTTTCTGAAATGATTTTTTTTGAGTGACTTAGAGTCCGATTTTGAAGAAGCCTATTTCTATGAAAAATGTTCATTTGGGTGTGTTCTAGCTCCTGTAAAAATTTCGGAATTTTTGAAAATGATTTGCTAAGTTTCCATATGCGATTTCTGAAACTGCCCAAAGGACTATTTTTGTCGGTAAATCGTACTTGTGTATTTTGATGATCTATGAGTCGAATGGCTCTCATTTTTGGAAATATGTGAAATCTGGACATGTGTGATTTTGTAAAGTGTAAAAGTATGGTTTTGAAACTTTGTAAGATATGATCGAGTGGGATGCTTTAATTATTTCTTGAGGGTAAGTGCACTTGGTGGAGCTCGTTGGGCCGCCCCCTCTTGTAGCCAAACGGCAAATATGGTTATTATGGCTTAGTGATTGTAAGAGTCTATACTCCTAGATGTAAATCAGATTTCCTTATTGTTTTAAGATCATAACCATCATCCTAACTTACGAATCTTCATATTCAAACACAAATCGGAGTCAAAGGAAGAATAAATCGGGTGGAAGAGATTCGTTCGTGACATCCCGTGGATTCCGGACGACCCCGTGACCTCCTAGACATTATCCCCACTGTAAGTTAACCTTACTATGGTTTTGGGTGACTTAAAATGCAACCAAACATAGAGATTCAACTCAAGAAAATTTATAAAAATCTGTCAACAAGAGAAACCCTCAACGCAGCGTTTTCGTATGAATTTTTCGAACCTCTAAAGCTGCTCAAACAATAAACCTCAAAACATGAAAAGTGTTCCTAAGACTTTGGTCTAGCCTCTGTAAAAATTTTAGAATTTTTCATGTTGTTTTGAAACCTGAAACCGACCCAAAACCGAAGAGTGTCAAATCGGGATCTTAGAATCCTTGACAGAATTTTTATTCAAACTTGTTGGTTATTTTGACCTTGGATCTAGACCGATCTAGGATTGGTGTTGAACATAAGAATTGTAGATCTATGAGTCTTGAATACCTCTGTAAAATTTCATGCATTTTCATCAAGTTTTGATACCCCAAATCGAGTCGGACATATTCTGCGTTTTAAAGAATTTTCAAAGGTTGACAGTTTTCTTAACCGAACTTGATGAGCATATTTCTATCATATCTAGTCCGATCCAATCTTTGAGTTCTAAACCAAAGTTGCATATAATCATGTCTAGTATATGCATATGAAATTTCAGAATTTTTGGAGATCATTTGATATGATAAAAAGTCAAATCTTTGAAAGGTGTCAAACCTGAATCCTAACAGCATACTATTTGAGTAGAAAACTTGATTTTTGACATGCTTCCTATCATTTTTCCGAAAAACTCAAAACATGAAAGTTGTTCATTGGGATGTTTTTGAGCTACTGTGAAAATTTCAGATCAATCGCCTAAGAAAGGGATTTTTAAACTGAAAAGGCGTAAACTGTGACATCGATCGGTTTTAACTTGTGAAATTTTGAAATTTTTAAACAACGATCGAAATCTTGTGATACGATAAAGCTATATTTTTGAAAATCCCGTTACACTAAAGTTGAAACAATATCGGTTACATAAAATCAGGGGGTGAGTGCTCTGCAGGGTGCCCTCCTAATTGTGCATTTTGTGCCAAAACGGCAATGATATTACGCGCGAAAGATCGCCAAAACGGCATCTTATATTTTTGGGCCTATCCTCTCGGGTGTATCCGTATGGGTTACTCGAGGCTCGACGGAGCGGTACTGGATATGGCGTATTTGGTCACAAGAGACCAACTGCCTACCCTCTCGAGTGTATCCGTATGGGTTACTCGAGGCTCGACGGAGTGGTACTGGGTATGGCGTATCGGCTGCGGCCGCCGGATCACCGGCTAAAATGACATGTTACTTATGAAATTGGCTGAGGCCGCCGGATCACCGGCTAACTGTTACTATTGGCTGCGGCCGCCGGATCACCGGCTATCTGTTACTATTGGCTGCGGCCGCCGGATCACCGGCTATCTGTTACTATTGGCTGCGGCCGCCGGATCACCGGCTATCTGTTACTATTGGCTGCGGCCGCCGGATCACCGGCTAACTGTTACTATTGGCTGCGGCCGCCGGATCACCGGCTATCTATTGTTGAGATGATGGCGTAACGGGAAATATATTAAAAAGCTCAGATTTTATGAAATTGGCTGCGGCCGCCGGATTGCCGGCTAAATTTAAATATCGTTTTGATGGTGGCGTATCGAGGAGAATTTTTAAAAGCTCAAATCTTTATTTACTTACGGCATTATTCGTGTTTTTAAAATCATGTCTTAAATAATTGCCCATGCTCAAGTTTTAAATTATGAAATTAAATGTGTCTTTAAAGTATGCATTATCTTCGCATTTTTTTTAAAATAAAATGTTTTATTGCATGACAAAAAGTCTTATCTTAACTATGCCGTACAAATCATTTTACTATGTAAGTTGAATTATGATCATGTGGAAATCTTTATTTTAAATCATGCCATTTTTAAATGCTCAAAACATCTCTTTATTAAATTTAATTAAAGGCTTTGAAACCCCTAACCCATGCTATGTGTTAACTTACTCAGCGCGTTTATGCTGACCCAAACCATTTATCCCCTTTTTCTTACAGAGTCTGAAGAATATGCATCGTCATATGCATACATGGGAACATTTGGGGAAATCTCTATTTTAAATCCTTGCATTGAGTTACGACTTGCATGAACGGGACTGTTTAACCCGTGTTATGGCCATGTTGGCCCTTATACTTTATTTCCGCTGCATAATTTATATTTCCGCTGCAACTTTGATGTATTATCTTTAAGTTATATATGAATGGGCTGTTTGAATGTTTTAAATTCTGAAAACCATAGCCTTGCATCTCTTTAGTGAGCTCGGAGAGACCGCGTCTTGCTAGGGAGGTGTGGCGGTGGCATCCCGGCCTGGGTTACCAAATCCGGGGTGTTACAATGTGGTATCAGAGCCCAGAATATTTTAAAACTACTATTTTAAAGAGCCCGGAATATTTTTAAACTATTAT
Organism: Hygrophila difformis; assembly: GCA_030278955.1. Taxonomy (NCBI): domain Eukaryota; kingdom Viridiplantae; phylum Streptophyta; class Magnoliopsida; order Lamiales; family Acanthaceae; genus Hygrophila; species Hygrophila difformis. Next base: position 38,892,081 of record JAOANR010000009.1, on the reverse strand, counting down.
TTTTAAGTATTATTATTTTTAAAGTTATTATTTCTAAACTAGTAATATAATTTAAAGAGCCCAATTATTATTTTGAAGTTAAAGCCCAAATTTTTAGCCCAAAAATTTTTAAGATGCCCAAGAAATTATTTTTAGCCCAATACATGTATTTTTAAATAAAGCCCAAATGTTTATTATTTTGGCCCAATATAGAGGCCCAAGACTTTTATTTACTATTATTATCTTTGAATTTTAAAAATATTACCTCCATGGAATAAATTTATTTTTAAAATCCATGGAAGATAGATATAAGTAAAATATACATTAGCTTCGGAAGGGATTGTATTGCATTGCATATATACATAAATGTTTACACTAACTCTTTTTATGTGAATTATCGGTGATAAGAAACACTCCTACCTTAGAACTCGACATGACCTTGACTTAGGAGCGCTTGCTAAAGACTAAATTTGCCTTAGTCCTAGATCTTGATCACATAGAAACTCATCTTCGCGTGCTTCTATAACAGAAAATGGCACCTAGAAGAAAACTGAGGAAGGATCATATGCGATGATACCCGAACCTGGTTGTGAATAATACATAGGCAGTTATGGGGACATAACTGTAATCTTAAGGGGGGGAGGATGTAATACCCCGTAAGAATGCATAAGCATTTATTTTTGAAACCCGAATAGTTTGTATCCCAAATAAACAAAAGGACCCTAACTCTTAGCGTGAGAAAAGCCGAAACACAACTTCGAGGACGAAGTTGATTCTTAAGGGGGGTAGACTGTAATACCCCAGATTTTTATCAACGTCCAAAGGAATAAAAATTTATTCCGATCAATGTCGAAATATCTCCGAGAAGAGGAAAATAATTTATCACAATAAATTATTGCTCGGAAATAAAACGCCGATAGATTCAAATTCAAAATGGAATAAAAGAGGGAAAGGAAGCCCGAAGACATTCCATGAATTGAGTCAAGATAATTGGAATTAAATTCAAGAAGGAAAAGAATTTTAATTCCAAGAACCCGTGAAGTCGGAAGAAATTTAATGACACAATCGCAATCAATCAATCGATCAATAAGTCGCGCAACTTCAGGGACGAAGTTGTTTCTTAAGGAGGGTAGATTGTAATACCATAGAAATTGACCGAAATATATGTATATGAATATATATTTTTGATTAATTCACTAAGTAGATTTTTAATCAAATCTATATATATTTATATGTTCAAATATTTGCTTAAAGATTAGTATATTATTTTCTACAAAACATACTTTGAAAAATTATATATATATTTGTCTTTTCAAATAAATATATGGATTTCGATATCAAGTGTAATATGTATATGGTTCATAGAATATTTTAAATCCATATACAAGTTTATATACACATATATATACCTTGGTCTTGAAATAATCTTTCCAAACATGTACACATGTATATACATGAATATATTTACATGTTTAAATTATAATGAGAATTATCTATTTTATATATATCCTTGATTAATCATTCTACCCATATTTTTTTATTATGGAATTATTCTAGAATGCCATAATATAATTGGGAATGATTTGGCTATTGTTTGAAATTGTAGGGTGGAGTATTAATCATATCTTGTCATTTTCAAATAAGGAATATATTCCTTTTTGGAGCTATGTATAACTTACAAGATCACTTAATTTTTATTTTAGTATATATATAAATATATATACATATTATTCTTATTATTATTATAAGGTATTGGGGCCACAATTAGAGTAATAAGGATTGAATTATGAAGTGATAAAGTCATTCACACCATTACCATTAGGATACAAGCTGACAGAAATTTTTAGCTATAAGAATCGAATTATTTGACCTACCTACAGTGGGAATCACTTAAAGTGTTCAACACAAAAGTTGTTCCAAATTGTGTCTAGATTATGCACGTCAAATTTTAGAATTTTTGGCCAAGCCATTTAGTCCCAGCATCTCTGTCTTTGGACATATACCATAGTGAGTGCCAACTTTGTTAGGTTGTGCATGTGACTCCTATGTGACTTGTGACTTGTGACTTGTGTCTCCATGTGACTTGTGACTCCTATAACACTCTAGGGTGGATAGAAGTCTTGTGAGAATTTATTTAATACCCTCATTTAGCTACCAAAGGCAGCCATTTGGATTCCACTCCCATCATTGCAAATTTTAGAAAAAACTTGAGAAAGTGTTGGTGGGATTTATGAGTATTCTTCTAGTTGGTCAAGCAAGGAAGGCTTTCTTCAACATCCAATCTCTTCATCCAGTAGGTAAGGATGTCTTTAAGTTCACATATCTTGTTTAGATTGAGATCCTTGGGTAGATAACTAAGAATCTCTCTCCATGTGTCCAAAACCTAGCTTTGTGGAGGAATAGCAATGGGGTTGTGGATTTTGGACATCCTAAAGGCTTGGATTTGAGAATTTCTTGATACCACTTCATAGATGGTAAGTTAGTGTTGTGCCTTTCAAATTTTAGAGCTTTTGGTTGAGTATTCATGGAGATACAACTCGAAATCCATTCCTTGTCAAATCTGTGATTTAGGGTTTCTTCAGGATAGTTTCTTTTGTTCATCTTTGTTCGTCTAGATCCGTTCGTTTTTGGGAAAACTTTTCTAAATGAAAAATGTTCCTAATACTTTAAAGATGATGTCTGTAAATTTTCATAATTTTTGGAATTGATTTGGTCGACGAAAACGGATCTGGTATTTTCTGCTATGTGTGGTGACAGATTCAAATTCCTAGCATGTTCAGTTTTGTAGTTCATATTTCTCCTAGCTATGGTCGTTTTTGATGGTCGACTTCTTCATGAAAATTGTTCATCTATGTGTCTAGTTTACTCCTGTTAAATTTCAGAATTTTTGGAACAACCTTCGAATTGTTATGGATTTTTAAGTAAGCTGTGGTCGGATGAACAGTGGTCTTTGCACCCTTTTGAAAACAAGTTTCTGAAATGATTTTTTTTGAGTGACTTAGAGTCCGATTTTGAAGAAGCCTATTTCTATGAAAAATGTTCATTTGGGTGTGTTCTAGCTCCTGTAAAAATTTCGGAATTTTTGAAAATGATTTGCTAAGTTTCCATATGCGATTTCTGAAACTGCCCAAAGGACTATTTTTGTCGGTAAATCGTACTTGTGTATTTTGATGATCTATGAGTCGAATGGCTCTCATTTTTGGAAATATGTGAAATCTGGACATGTGTGATTTTGTAAAGTGTAAAAGTATGGTTTTGAAACTTTGTAAGATATGATCGAGTGGGATGCTTTAATTATTTCTTGAGGGTAAGTGCACTTGGTGGAGCTCGTTGGGCCGCCCCCTCTTGTAGCCAAACGGCAAATATGGTTATTATGGCTTAGTGATTGTAAGAGTCTATACTCCTAGATGTAAATCAGATTTCCTTATTGTTTTAAGATCATAACCATCATCCTAACTTACGAATCTTCATATTCAAACACAAATCGGAGCCAAAGGAAGAATAAATCGGGTGGAAGAGATTCGTTCGTGACATCCCGTGGATTCCGGACGACCCCGTGACCTCCTAGACATTATCCCCACTGTAAGTTAACCTTACTATGGTTTTGGGTGACTTAAAATGCAACCAAACATAGAGATTCAACTCAAGAAAATTTATAAAAATCTGTCAACAAGAGAAACCCTCAACGCAGCGTTTTCGTATGAATTTTTCGAACCTCTAAAGCTGCTCAAACAATAAACCTCAAAACATGAAAAGTGTTCCTAAGACTTTGGTCTAGCCTCTGTAAAAATTTTAGAATTTTTCATGTTGTTTTGAAACCTGAAACCGACCCAAAACCGAAGAGTGTCAAATCGGGATCTTAGAATCCTTGACAGAATTTTTATTCAAACTTGTTGGTTATTTTGACCTTGGATCTAGACCGATCTAGGATTGGTGTTGAACATAAGAATTGTAGATCTATGAGTCTTGAATACCTCTGTAAAATTTCATGCATTTTCATCAAGTTTTGATACCCCAAATCGAGTCGGACATATTCTGCGTTTTAAAGAATTTTCAAAGGTTGACAGTTTTCTTAACCGAACTTGATGAGCATATTTCTATCATATCTAGTCCGATCCAATCTTTGAGTTCTAAACCAAAGTTGCATATAATCATGTCTAGTATATGCATATGAAATTTCAGAATTTTTGGAGATCATTTGATATGATAAAAAGTCAAATCTTTGAAAGGTGTCAAACCTGAATCCTAACAGCATACTATTTGAGTAGAAAACTTGATTTTTGACATGCTTCCTATCATTTTTCCGAAAAACTCAAAACATGAAAGTTGTTCATTGGGATGTTTTTGAGCTACTGTGAAAATTTCAGATCAATCGCCTAAGAAAGGGATTTTTAAACTGAAAAGGCGTAAACTGTGACATCGATCGGTTTTAACTTGTGAAATTTTGAAATTTTTAAACAACGATCGAAATCTTGTGATACGATAAAGCTATATTTTTGAAAATCCCGTTACACTAAAGTTGAAACAATATCGGTTACATAAAATCAGGGGGTGAGTGCTCTGCAGGGTGCCCTCCTAATTGTGCATTTTGTGCCAAAACGGCAATGATATTACGCGCGAAAGATCGCCAAAACGGCATCTTATATTTTTGGGCCTATCCTCTCGGGTGTATCCGTATGGGTTACTCGAGGCTCGACGGAGTGGTACTGGATATGGCGTATTTGGTCACAAGAGACCAACTGCCTACCCTCTCGAGTGTATCCGTATGGGTTACTCGAGGCTCGACGGAGTGGTACTGGGTATGGCGTATCGGCTGCGGCCGCCGGATCACCGGCTAAAATGACATGTTACTTATGAAATTGGCTGAGGCCGCCGGATCACCGGCTAACTGTTACTATTGGCTGCGGCCGCCGGATCACCGGCTATCTGTTACTATTGGCTGCGGCCGCCGGATCACCGGCTATCTGTTACTATTGGCTGCGGCCGCCGGATCACCGGCTATCTGTTACTATTGGCTGCGGCCGCCGGATCACCGGCTAACTGTTACTATTGGCTGCGGCCGCCGGATCACCGGCTATCTATTGTTGAGATGATGGCGTAACGGGAAATATATTAAAAAGCTCAGATTTTATGAAATTGGCTGCGGCCGCCGGATTGCCGGCTAAATTTAAATATCGTTTTGATGGTGGCGTATCGAGGAGAATTTTTAAAAGCTCAAATCTTTATTTACTTACGGCATTATTCGTGTTTTTAAAATCATGTCTTAAATAATTGCCCATGCTCAAGTTTTAAATTATGAAATTAAATGTGTCTTTAAAGTATGCATTATCTTCGCATTTTTTTTAAAATAAAATGTTTTATTGCATGACAAAAAGTCTTATCTTAACTATGCCGTACAAATCATTTTACTATGTAAGTTGAATTATGATCATGTGGAAATCTTTATTTTAAATCATGCCATTTTTAAATGCTCAAAACATCTCTTTATTAAATTTAATTAAAGGCTTTGAAACCCCTAACCCATGCTATGTGTTAACTTACTCAGCGCGTTTATGCTGACCCAAACCATTTATCCCCTTTTTCTTACAGAGTCTGAAGAATATGCATCGTCATATGCATACATGGGAACATTTGGGGAAATCTCTATTTTAAATCCTTGCATTGAGTTACGACTTGCATGAACGGGACTGTTTAACCCGTGTTATGGCCATGTTGGCCCTTATACTTTATTTCCGCTGCATAATTTATATTTCCGCTGCAACTTTGATGTATTATCTTTAAGTTATATATGAATGGGCTGTTTGAATGTTTTAAATTCTGAAAACCATAGCCTTGCATCTCTTTAGTGAGCTCGGAGAGACCGCGTCTTGCTAGGGAGGTGTGGCGGTGGCATCCCGGCCTGGGTTACCAAATCCGGGGTGTTACAGTTTCGATTTAGTGTAATGGGATTTTTCAAAAGTATAAATTTATCGTATTTCAAGGTTTCGACCGTTGGTTTCGAAATTTCAAAATCTCTTCGATTTAAAATCGTTTGGCGTCACAGTTTACGCCTTTTTAGTTTAAAAATTCATTTCAAGTCCGAAAAATCTGAAATTTGTACATTGAACCAAAAACACCCTAACGAACAACTTTCGTGTTTCAATGATTTCGAAATAAGTTGAGGAAACATTTCAAAAATCGAGTTTATTGCACAACATATACACTGTCAGGTTTCAGTTTTACCACAGTTCGGAAAATCGAAGTTTTGACATACAAATGGACTCCAAAAATTCTGAAATTTTATATGCACATACTAGACATGATTATCTACAACTTTCATTTAGATTGCAAAGATCAATTTGGATTAGATAATATAGGAACATGCTCATCAAATCCGGACATCTACACTGTCAGATTTTCGAAAAGGTTTTAAATCACAGTTTATGTTCGGATCAATTTTGGGTAGCAAACGTTGATGAAAATCTCTGAAATGTTTACACAATATATTTTAATGTGTTAGAATCAAAAGTCTAGTTTTGAGTTTTTCGGTTTGAACTCAAAATAGGGTTTTTAATCGGATTTAAAAATTGCGCATGTTGGGGTTTTTAAGTTCGATTTTTACGTTTCGTTACAAAGGCACTAAATCGGACTCCCCTAAGCCACCCGTATTGATATGAAAGGCATCAACTTACTGTGATAGGGTGTTTGGTCGTCCTAGGGTTGCTCGGCTCGTCCAAATTCACTACGAACAGATCTCCTCAACGCCAAGCTTCCAACTTTGGCCACGATTTCAAACCGGAAGAAGAAATCCAATGTTAGATCGAGTATTCGGGTTCGAAAACTTAAATGAAAATCTGTGAACAACTTACCAAAGTCTGGAGCACTAGAGACTTTGTATTCCACGCCTCCTCCGTCGGTTTTCGTCGCCGGAAAGTGATCGGAAAGTTCGAAGTCGGTGATTTCGGGTGTTGGAAGAACTTGGGAGAAATTGGGGAGTGTCTAGGGCTGCTAGGGTTTGGGAATTCGAGATGATGAGTCTCAAGACCCCTAGAGCCAACCATATACACCTTCCTTCACTCGGGATTGAGTTTCCAAAGTCGGGGGTCGGAAATATGGTACTACCTCCGTCTCATTATAATCGCTACAGACCCACCTGACACATTTGCCGATACACATTTTTAAAGGTTAATAACTTAAATTGTGTACAATAAAAAATTATAAAAATTTGATATTCTAAAACTATAAGATTAGACGAATCTAACAATATCTCACTTGACTATGTTTTTTCTTACATAACTATGATAAAAATACGAATCAAATTTAAACAGTGAATAGTGTCAAAAAGTCAAATGTGACAATCTAAATGAGACGGAGGAAGTAAGAAATTGCCATGAACGCGTGAATTGCCGCATTCTGGGGTGTCACGCGGGGTTGGCGCGCTAGAAGGCCAAACCCCGTGCGGCCAGCATGCGGCACTGGTCTGGACTACGGTTCGGACCAGTCCGTGCGATCCGTCGGGTCTTTTCCTCCTCTCTTTCGGACTTTTATCCTTCCACGTTTTCGGGCTCGATTTTTCCGGGTCATTCTCGGGTTATAATTCCTACCCTAAATATATTCCGACTTAAATTGATTTCATGTTTGAAATCTTACGTCCATCGATTTTGGTTCGTCGGTTTCTAAATCGTCGTCTTTTGACTTCCGTGCATTTCCGACTTTACGGATCCTCGGAAATAACCCTCTTTGCTCATCGGATTAAATTCTATATTATAAAAATTACAGGAATTACAGTCTACCCTCCTTAAGAATCAACTTCATCCTCGAAGTTGCGCTTTATCATCTCGCGAGTTCGGGAATTGTTTGATTAAGCGATTGTATTATTGTGTGTTGTTGTTTGTTATTATTTGACTGAACCCAAAATTGAAATTTCCATGTTGCCTACGTACCCCGTGAAGGGATCAAGTCATTACGTAGTTCAAAACAATTTGAATTTGTTTATTTGGGGTACAAAATATTCGGACAAAAATATTCGGGCCGTAACATCCTCCCCCTCTTAAGACTACAGTTATGTCCCCATAACTGTGGTTGCATCATCTTGGAATAGGGTCGGGTAATGCTCCCTTATGTCTGCTTCCACTTCCCATGTTGCCGTCTCAGTTTCATGGTTCGACCAAAGAACCTTAACCATTTTGACGGTGTTATTCCTTGTTACTCTCTCCTTGAAGTCAAGAATTCTCACCGGAACTTCCTCGTAGCTCAAGTCATCATCCAATTCAATCTCCTCCGGTTGGAGTACATGGGTCGGATCGTGTAAATACTTTTTCAATTGTGAGACGTGTAACACATCATGGACACGAGCAAATTGTGGCGGCAATGCTAGTCGATATGCTAGGTTTCCCACCCTCTCTAGGATCTCATACGGTCCTATGTATCGTGGACTCAATTTCCCTCGCTTGCCGAAGCGCATCACACCCTTCATTGGTGATACCTTCAGCATGACTTTATCGCCGACTTGAAATTCCAAGTCTTGTCGTCTCACGTCCGCATAACTCTTTTGCCGGTCCTGAGCGGCTCTCATCTTCCCTTGAATTATTTTGATTTGTTGAGTCATGTCCTCAACAAGTTGCGGCCCAACTTCCATAGTCCTATTGTTCTCTTCCCAGCTCAATGGGCTTCGGCACTTGCGCCCATACAGTGCCTCGAAAGGTGCCATGCCTATGCTAGCATGGTAACTATTGTTGTAGGAAAATTTGATTAGTGGTAAATGATCTTCCCAACTTCCCTTAAACTCTAGTACACATGCCCTTAGCATGTCCTCTAACGTTTGGATCGTTCTTTCTGTTTGTCCATCCGTCATGGGGTGGAATGCGGTACTCATCTTTACTTTCGTACCGAGGGCTTCTTGTAGCTTTGTCCAGAAATGAGAGACAAATCTACTGTCTCTGTCCGAGATGATGTCATGTGGTATTCCATGCCGCATTACCACATTGTCGACATACGCCTTTGCCAATTGGTCCATGGACCAAGTATCCTTCATTGGGATGAATATGGCAGCTTTTGTCAACCTATCCACGATCACCCAGATTTTATTCATCCATTTCGGTGAACGTGGTAATCCCGACACGAAATCCATTGAAATGCTATCCCGTTTCCAACTCGGGATTTCCAATGGTTGCATTAGCCCTAGGGATTTTTGACGTACTGCCTTGATCTTCTGGCAGGTGAGGCATCTTGCCACAAATTCAGCTACCTCTCTTTTCATGTTCGGCCACCAATAGTTCTTCTTTAAGTCCTTGTATAGCTTGTCGCCTCCGGGATGAACTGAGTAGGGTGTATTATGGCCTTCCTCCATCACCCTTTGCTTCAGGTCAACGCACCCTCGTGATAGCTATCGCGCGATCATACACCGCTTGCAGGTCCGGGTAGTGGACGCCAGTGATCACTTCCTGTATGGTCAAGTTCAGCCCCATTTCAAATTTTTGTGCCTTTTCCACGTCTGTCGGCACGAGCCTTGGTGCGAAACACACCAACTCCTTGAAATGGGCATAGTATTCCTGTACTGTTTGTCCTCCTTGTTTCAACGAGAGGAACTCCTCGTACATCGCCGCCTTTGTGCTCATGGGATAAAATCGATCCCTGAGCAGTCCTATGAATTCCTCCCACGAGTAGGGTTCTTCGTCCTCAGTTAACTTGTCTTGCGTGGCACGCCACCATTCGTCCGCCTCAGCTCCGAGGTAGCATGATGCCATGTGCACCTTCTCGCCAACTGGGCACCTCACAGCGTTTAGTAACTTATCGAATGTTCGGATCCATTCCTCGAGTTTAGTCGGGTCCTCTTCGCCGGCGTAGCGCGGAGGGTGATACGAGTTCACCATAACTAAGTAGTTGATGCGGGCCTCGGGTGGAGGTACCGCAGCTGCTTGGCCCTGGTTCACATGTGCGTTCCCTATCGCAATGAGAACCTCTTCTAAGGTGCGTAGACGAGCGTCCATGTTGTTTGGCATAGGGTTTGCTGGCTCCTCTTGAGCGTGTACCCCTTCGTTGGGTATTGGCATATCTGGTTGCATAGGTGTTTCGTTGGTGTTGGGAGTAGTGGGCTGGGGGCGTGGTCTTCCTCTCGGTGCCATGCTGTTGCAAGAACAGGAGAGTTTAGATTTTCTTGTTGAAGTATTATATAATGCTTGTAAGGTGATTTATTAAATAATTTATGGTATTAACAGGTATCAATCCACTAGACCCTGTTAGTAGAGGTTGTTTAGAGTTTTAATGTATTATTTGTTGTTGTTGGAAGTTGCTTAACACTTGTTGTTATGTTTTGTTTGTTTTTTTTTTCAAAAATCTAGGGTTTAGGGTTTAGGGTATTCAGGGTTTCAGGATTTGGGGTTGGAGGTACCCTTATTTAATTATTGTCTTTATATAATATATATATGTCATTTATTTATTAATACTTGTATTTTTGTTTAGTTGTTATCTCATTATTATATATATACATATGTTGTTTATTTATTATTACCTTGTTCCCTCATTTGATCAAGGTAATTAAAGATTGGTAATTTAATAAAATGTAAGGAATAATTTAGATATACTTGTATATAAAATAAATGCTTGTATATTTATTACTCAAGAAAAATTTTTATTTGGGTTACAAGCATTCGAAACAGAAATAATAGTGCTGATAATAATTTAAAGGGATATGTAAATAATAGTGCATTGGTATGGATCTCTAAGTCTAGAGTGAATAGGTAGATGCATCCTCGATGGGATCGTCCTCGTCGCTGGATACGTCAATGGGGGTGGGTGTTCCAACAGGCTCGGGGCTCTGAGGAAACACGTCATCCTCTAGGCTCATCAGTTCCATTCCTAAGTGCCCTACTTGCATCATCAGTTCGTTATCCTTGTTTTGAAGTGCAACCACTTGGGTTTGAAGTTCGGCGACTTGGGCCTTGAGTTGAGTTATATCGTGATGGTCAGCTTCCCTAAGATGTCTCAAATGGGTCACGTTACCCTCTAGTTGTTGTACCCGAGTCATGAAGTAATTGACATGTTGTTGTGACTTGAGGTACGCGTTAGTCAGTTTCATCATCAGATTGATCATGTTCGTGTTGGGTTCGGCCATCTAATGTCAACAAAGAGGTTAGAGTTAGAACATGTTTCGAGCAAAGTTAAGATATGCAGGAATTTAAATCTACATGAATATGCATATGCAATTCCCCCAATTTATTTAATGTGTTTTTAATTTTAAATTTAATCATGGATTTAAGTAATTAAAAAGTTGGGCCTCTATATTGGGCCAAAATTAATAATTTGGCTAAAGTAACAAAAACATGGGATTTTGGGCCAATCATAAAAAAATTGTGGGTCAAAATAATTAATCATTGGGCTCAAACTTTGGGCTAAAAATAATACTAGTAGTTAAAAATTATAAATTTAAAAATAATACTAGGTTTTAAAATAATGGTTTAAAAATAATAATAGTAGCTTTAAAATTTTCCGGGCTCTGATACCAACTTGTAACACCCCGGATTTGATAACCTAGGCCGGGATGTCACCGCCACACCTCCCTAGCAAGACACGGGTTCTCCGAGCTTGCTAAAGAGATGCAAGGCTATAGGTATTGCAAAGAGTTTTAAAACAAGTCCGGAATTTATTTAAAAATAATAATTATAATAATAATAATAATAATAATAATAATAATAATAATAATAATAATAATAATAATAATAATAATAACAAGTATCATCCACACATAACAATGATAATAATAAGTCGCAGCGGAAAATAATAAAATGGGCCGACATGGCCAAAACTCGGGTTTTACATGTCCGATATGCAAGTATCATAAAAGCGATGAACAATATTTAAATTTTCCATCTCCCAATATGCTCATGCATTCTCTCAATACTCTGAAAAAAGAGAAAAACAACAATTTTGTCAGTGTATAAAATACTGAGTAAGTCGATCCTAACATAGTTTAAATAATTAAGTTTACTCCTAGGCATGCGTACAAAAATATTCCATTTACCAATTTAAAAATAAATAATTTAATTGTATACTTGAACATGCATTAAATTCATAAATAATAATTTAACATGTTATAAAATTTAAGACATAAATTTAAAAGCAAAATTTAAAGACAAGAATAAATAAATAAATACGTAAAAAATATTAAGTCTTTTAATTTTCCCCGTTACGTCACCGTTTCTCAATATTTAGTGTAGCCGGTCATCCGACGGCCGCAGCCGTTTCGCAAGTTTCTTGTGTAGCCGGTCATCCGGCGGCTGCAGCCGTATCTGCCATACCCAAAACACTCCGGAGCCTCGTAAAATCCATACGGATAATCCCGAGAGTGTAGGCCGTATCTCAATACCGTTTTGGCGTAGTATTTCAATAATATTCTCTCGTCCATTATAGGCCCGAAGAGAAAGGCTAGAGGGGCACCGTGCAGAGCACTCACCCTCAACCAAAGTATCTCATATCATTTCGATTTAGTGTAACGGGATTTTTCAAAAGTATAGATTTATCGTATTTCAAGGTTTCGACCGTTCGTTTCGAAATTTCAAAATCTCTTCGATTTAAAATCATTTGGCGTCACAATTTACGCCTTTTTAGTTTAAACATAAATTTCAAGTCCCAAAAATCTGAAATTTTTATAGTGAACCAAAAACACCCTAACAAACAACTTTCATGTTTTAACAATTACGAAATAAGTTGAGGAAAGATGTCAAAAATCGAGTTTATTGCACAACATATACACTGTCAGGTTTCAGTTTTACCACAGTTTGGAAAATCGACATTTTGACATACCAAATGGACTCAAAAAATTCTGAAATTTTATATGCACATACTAGACATGATTATCTACAACTTTCATTTAGATTATAAGATCAATTCGGATTAGAAAATATAGGAACATGCTCATCAAGTTCGGACATCTACACTGTCAGATTTTCGAAAAGGTTTTAAATCACAGTTTATGTTTGGATCGATTTGGGGTAGCAAACGTTGATGAAAATCTCTGAAATTTTTACACAACATATATTATTGCGTTAGGATCAAAAGTTTAGTTTTGAGTTTTCCGGTTTGAACTCTCGAAATAGGGTTTTTAATCGGATTTAAAAAATTGCGCATGTTGGGGTTTTTAAGTTCGATTTTTACGTTTCGTTACAAAGGCACTAAATCGGACGCCCCTAAACCACCCGTATTGATATGAAAGGCATCAACTTACTGTGATAGGGTGTTTGGTCATCCTAGGGTCGCTCGGCTCGTCCAGATTCACTACGAACGGATCTCCTCAACGCCAAGCTTCCAACTTTGGCCACGATTTCAAATCGGAAGAAGAAATCCAATGTTAGATCGAGTTTTCAGGTTCGAAAACTTAAATAAAAACCTATGAGCGACTTACCAAAGTCTGGAGCACTATAGACCTTGTATTCCACGCCTCCTCCATCGGTTTTCGTCGCTGGAAAGTGATCGGAAAGGTCGAAGTCCGTGATTTCGGGTGTTGGAAGAACTTGGGAGAAATTGGGGAGTGTCTAGGGCTGCTAGGGTTTGGGAATTCGAGATAATGAGTCTCAAGACCCCTAGAGCCGACCATATACACCTTCCTTCACTCGGGATTGAATTTCCAAAGTCGGGGGTCAGAAATATGGTAAGAAATCGCCATGAACGCATGAATTGCCGCATTCTGGGGTGTCACGCGGGGTTGGCGCGCTGGAAGGCCAAACCCCGCGCGGCCAGCGCGCGCGGCACTGGTCAGGACTGCGGTCCGGACCGGTCCGTGCAATCCGTCAGGTCTTTTCCTCCCCTCTCTCGGACTTATATCCTTCCACGTTTTCGGGCTCGATTTTTCCGGGTCATTCTCAGGTTATAATTCCTACCCTAAATATATTCCGACTTAAAATGATTTCATGTTTGAAATCTTACGTCCGTCGGTTTTGGTTCGTCGGGTTCTAAATCGACGTCTTTTGACTTCCGTGCATTTCCGACTTTACGGGTCCTCGGAAATAACCCTCTTTGCTCATCGGATTAAATTCTATATTATAAAAATTACCGGTATTACACCTATGAATTCCTCCCACGAGTAGGGTTCTTCGTCTTCAGTTAACTTGTCTTGCGTGGCACGCCACCACTCGTCCGCCTCAGCTCCGAGGTAGTATGATGCCACGTGCACCTTCTCGCCAATCGGGCACCTTACAACGTTTAGTAACTTATCGAATGTTCGGATCCATTCCTCGAGTTTAGCCGGGTCCTCTTCGCTGGCGTAGCGCGGAGGGTGATGCGAGTTTACCATAGCTAGGTAGTTAATGCGGGCCTCGGGTGGAGGTACCGCAGCTGCTTGGCCCTGGTTCACATGTGCATTCCCTATCGCAATGAGAACCTCTTCTAAAGTGCGTAGGCGAGCGTCCATGTTGTTTGGCATAGGGTTTGCTGGCTCCTCCTGAGCGTGCACCCCCTCGTTGGATATAGGCATATCTTGCTGCCCAGGTGTTTCGTTGGTATTGGGAGTAAAGGGCTGGGCGCGTGGTCTTCCTCTCGGTGCCATGCTGTTGCAAGAACAAGAGATTTTAGATTTTCTTGTTGAAGTATCATATAATGCTTGTGAAGTGATTTATTAAATAATGGATGGTATTAACATGTATCAATCCACTAGACCCTGTTAGTAGAGGTTGTTTAGAGTTTTAGTGTATTATTTGTTGTTGTTGGAAGTTGCTTAATACTTGTTGTTTTGTTTGTTTGTTTTTTTTTTGTGAACAGTAACCTGTTCAGGGTTTTTTTTTCAAAAATCTAGAGTCTAGGGTTTAGGGTTTTCAGGGTTTTCAGGGTTTGGGGTTGGAGGTACCCTTGTTTAATTATTGTCTTTATATAATATATATATCTCTTATATATTATAAGAGATATTATTATAAGAGATATATATTATATATTATAAGAGAAGCTCCAAAACTTGTATTCAATTGTCCACCGTCGATCTAAATTTAATTTCAATCTCCACCGTTCAGTGCTTAATTGAATTTTTGCCGTTGGATTGGACATTGCAGCTGGAATCGATTGGTGTCCATCGGATCAAAATTCAGCCCACGTTCGTTTTATCTATTCTTGCTTCGTTTCCGATTCTTCTCAATTGCACGCCCTCACGAGCGACTCCCCTTCTTTCAATCTTTGTCTCTAAACCGTCCGGCGAGCCTCCGACCGCCTCTGTACCATTCGCCTGGAATTGTCGCTTTCACTAAATCCCTTCATGCCTAATTTGAAATCTGATGAATCCCCCGCTCCTCCATTTTTATCGCCTCAAACCCTAATTTCTCAATCTCTGTTGTCTGCGCTCCTAGAGCCTCGCCGTGGCGTTCGAAGGACAAGGGGGAGGAATGGAGCCAGAATCCGTCACCCTCGCCGTCGCGCCACTGCTTCTCTCCCTTCTCCTTTGCACGAACTGCGGGCCTCGCTTTGGAATTCCTTGCACAATCCGCTCCATTTTGTAGGCTCAATCGGCGGTGGTTTGGAGCGTTCGTATTTTTCGCGTTTTTGGCTCAACCCCTTATTTCCCGATTGGAAGGCAGCTTAGAAGGCAGTAGGTACGGTTGTTGTTGGTTTCTTGTACTGTAACCCTGTCTTCTTCGTTGTGGTATGCCTGCTCCTTTTTTCGATTAACTTCTGCTGTTTGCTTTTTTATTTCAGTGAGACAAATCGCCCCAGCCGCCTTGTTCTAAACTCCGAACTTCTGCACTCTTCGGTGGCGCTTGTCCTTTTCCTTTTTCGAAGTGACCCCCGTTCGGAACCCTTCCCTTTCGTCGTCGGTTTCGTGGGAGTGGAGACAACACTTGGTACGGAGAATGGTTTCGGGAGGAGGTGAAAGCGGAGAAGGACGAGGAGGATGTTGTCAAGAAGGCACTCCGAATTTGCGAGAAAATTTCGGCTGAATTGAAGCGAGAGCTGTACGGCACAACTTCGGCGGTTTGTGACAGCTACTCTGAAGTGGAGATGGGGTCTTCTGCGGCAAGGATTGTTAACCAGGTACTAATTTGTTGCAGTTCTTCAGTTTGCAATGGAAAATTGTTGTTTTGCGTACTGGAGAAGAGGGCATGAACCATTCTGTTTACTTCCAGTTTCAAGAACATTCGTTTAATTTCTGAAGACTACTTGAAAATTTTTGGTTGCCAATCAATTTTATTTTCACTGTATAACATACCATAGAAGGCAAAGAATGAAAATGGGAAACTCAAAATTGTTCCAATTTATATGCAGGATGATGTAAATGAAGCTTGTGGATCTGAAGATTCAGAATTTAAGCCAATACTAAAACCGTACCAACTTATTGGAGTCAATTTTCTCCTGCTTTTATATAGAAAGAAAATTGGAGGAGGTATATTCTGGCAATTGCGTGGTTGCATTGTTTTCTTTCCTTCTTCCTCCTTTTGGATTGTGTTAATCTGATTTAGTTAATTTCCAGTAGTGGTAGCCCCCTTTTAGATTTGAGTTAGTTTCCACAAATAGTAGCTATAACTAGGTTTTAGGGTTCTCACCATGACAATGAGTTTGTGACATTGAGCTGGAACCTGGATGCTTGGAAAACATAAGGACATGCATCAATTATTGTATTAACGATATGAAAATTGCTTGTTTTGCTTATTATTTCATTATTTTGATGGTTGAAATGAAACAATATATTTTTTGTGCAGCTATATTGGCAGATGAGATGGGCCTGGGTAAGACTGTCAAGGTAATTTCTGCGGTCTATTCTATTTCCAACTGGGTTACAGTGACAATGATTCTCCATTTAACATATGTACTGTGGTGAATTTTGCATCTCACGCCATAACATATCTGATTCTGTTAAAGCATTTGGAAGATGATCCTGGTCCTCATTTAATAGTGTGCCCCGCTTCAGTTTTGGAAAACTGGGAAAGGGAGGTTAAAAGATGGTGTCCAACATACACTGTTCTTCAATATCATGGCTCTACACGGTCAGCTTATTCAAGAGAGTTAAGCTCTCTTGCAAAGACTGGGCAGCCACCTCCATTTGATGTTATTCTTGTTTGCTATTCAATTTTTGAACGTCACAGGTTTGTTTTTCATGTGTTGTGTCGTGTTTTTTATTTTTTATTTTATTTTGGTTGGATCCTCTGTCGGTTAAGTTCTTGCACGTTCTGAACTTTGAATGTCATTGTTCAGTCTGCAGCAGAAAGAGGACCGCAAAGTTCTGAGGCAGTGGAAGTGGAGTTGTGTGATAATGGATGAAGCTCATGCCTTGAAGGATAAGAACAGTTACAGGTGGAAGAATCTGATGTCAGTAGCAAGAAATGCAAGACAGCGTCTGATGCTTACAGGAACTCCATTGCAAAATGATTTGCATGTGAGCTTGTTACAATCCTGTACAAACAAATCATTTGTACAGGATATTGTGTGCCTGTAATATAAGTAGATAGTCATATTTCTTAGTTTAACAGGACTGAAATAAAAACATGCACAAAAAATTGGTTTTTCCAACTTGAGGGAGTTTTTTATACTTGTGAAATTGGTTAGTTTTGCCATATTATTGAAGTATTTTTGAGATTCCAACTTCAATGCTTTGCCGAAAAATTGAAAATTGAAAATTTGATGTTTCCGCTTGTATTTGACTTCATGTCAACTTAGTTCTTTCACATTTCTCTTTTCCCCTAGCTGATAATTGTTTTGTTGGATTTGATGTACTGATGACCGGTGGAAGAATGATTACAGTTAAATGTTGTAACTTTTAATGTTTAGTTTACCTGCTGCCCAAGTATTTCTTTTCGTAATTATTTTATGTTTGTGCCTTTTGCAGGAGCTGTGGTCAATGTTGGAGTTTATTATGCCCCATCTATTTGAAACTGGTGATGTTGACTTAAAAAGGTTGTTAAATGCAGAAAATAGGGATTTAATTTCTAGAATGAAGTCCATTTTAGGGCCTTTTATTCTTAGAAGGTTGAAATCAGATGTGATGCATCAGCTTGTGCAAGAGGGAGATCCATAAATTGATGAAAAATGAAACCAAGGAATCCATAGAGAAGAAGAGCACTGAAGAAAGGGTGGGTCTCTCTATCTCCCATTTAGTGTTCTTGCATTGATAGAAGCAAGGGTTTTTAGAAGCAGTTACACACACACACACACAAGTATGTGTATATAGAGAAAGAGAGGCATTGGAGTGTGTGTAACTGTGTATTGTGAATTTCTGCCCACTCATACATACACTTATGGCTTCTAATGCAGAAACTATTTCACAAGCTTAAATTCTTATTTATTAACTAATGTAGGCTGTTATGAAAACTTCTGTGTAACTTGTGTTTGTTTCTGCTCTTTTTCAGTTAAGGGTGAACTCCACAAAATCTATGGTTGGCCACCTCCCTGGAGCAGCTGGTGCTGTGGAGGCTGTTGCAACCGTGCAGGTGCATTTCATCCTTAACTGTAGGTGCATTTCATCCTTAACTGTAGATACCATACTTGTCTTCAGTTGTCGAATGAGGGCGTGTATGAGAAGAATCGTGATGAAATAGATTTTGAGTTCTTGGGGAACATAAGGGGGGAAGGACTGGAGAGTTCAGACAAACATATATGGGAATGGCAGCACGAGCACTGACAGAGAAGAACGACACAATATATAATTCGATTTGTATATTTTTGTTTATATATATCTTACCATTTATAAAGAGCACTTCAAAATATTTCCTACAATCCTGACCGTCCATCCCATTCCAATTTCATTTCTACCCGTTGGATGCCTGGGAGTCTGCATAGCCGTTGTTAGTGCTTGAATGTGTCTAAGTTAGTAGATTAACTATTTAGTCGTTCTCCTTGTGTTACAATAAACTGGTTCCGATGATCACACTGCCAAGGTTTATACTTCATTTCCCGTTTTTCTTATGGTGTGCGAATTTCTGTTACAGATTTTAAAATGTCTTATAAGTTGTACAGGTATGGGATTATCAGACCCAAAGCTGTGTCCAGACTCTAGAAGGACATACTCACAATGTGTCTGCAGTTTGCTTCCATCCTGATCTTCCCATTATAATAACCGGTTCAGATAATATGAAATTCCATAGTATTCAATTCGATAAGATTATTAGTACAATCATTATGCATGAATTCTACACGAAATATACACCGAGGCATGTGATGGATTTCCACCACTTATAGGTGAGTATTGTTCCAGTTGAATTTTTAACTTATAACAGATGATTGATCTCCTTTTCTGAATTTCTTGCATTCTTTAACTATTCTATCTCAAAATTTCAATTACCATTTGTTTACGTTTGGGGTTGGTCTATTAGATGAGTGAGTGGTTTTTCAGAAGCTTCTGTTTTATACTATATAATACCTTAAGAAAATGAACAAATTTTCTCGAGCGATATCTTAGGGTCAACCATGTCATGGTCTCTTTAGAATTTAGATTAATAGTAGTGTTTATTTTCCTTCCAACAAAATAGTAGTGTTTATTTAGGTTGAAGAATTTCATATTGGGCATGCATAATCCATAAATCTTTTTCTTTTAATATGTTTTGATTAACCATTCCCAATACCCACATATATTGATAATCCATTTTCTTTTATATTATAACTCTAGAACTATACTTTGGTCCTTTTCTTACTTATCTTTCCTGCAATTAGATACTTCCTCCGTCTCATTTTGATTGTCACGTTTGACTTTTTGGCACTATTCACTGTTTAAGTTTGATTCGTATTTTTATCATAGTTATGTAAGAAAAAACATAGTCAAGTGAGATCTTGTTAGATTCGTCTAATCTTGTAGTTTTAGAATATCAAATTTTTATAATTTTTTATTATACACAATTTAAGTTATTAACCGTTAAAAATATGTATCGGCATACGTGTCAGGTGGGTCCGTAGCGATTATAGTGAGACGGAGGTAGTATATATTTCTTTTTTATGTAGAAAATAAATACATATGTAGAAAATAAACACATATGTATCTTTTGTCTTCTTGCAGGCTTAAAAATACCTTAAATGGCCTTGAAAGAGTTTGGGCAGTTGGCTACATGAGAGGCTCAAGACGGTTAGAGTCCTAGCACTCTATTTGATTATTGCTTAGTGGTAGTTTTATCCGTTTGAAAATGAGTGTTCAGTGGACTTAGAGCTGTCTAAAACATATTCAGATATTGGCATTTAATTTCATTAGTTAATTATCCCGAAATATTTATAAATATCCACAGAATTCCGTTGATTTACATGTCTGAAAGTGGCTTGACCGTTTGTGAAACCAAAACTTAGGTTAGGGTAGGGGGTTTTCTTTGTTTTTTTGGAGCACCACTAATGAAAGTTCCTGGACGGTTTCATCCAGTTCAGATCTTCTATACCCAGGAGCCTGGGAGGGATTATCTTGAAGCTGACAGTCTATCATATTCATGCTTGTGAACCTCCTCGTCTTATCTTAGTTTTCCTTACAGGTGAAGAGGAAATTGAGGATGCATTTACAAAACCTTGCAAATGAGCGTCTGCTTTTCGGAGCAGATTCATTTGATCACTGTTTTCTGCGCTAGGTTAACTTGGGATATATGTGCTGTTTCTTTCTTTGTTTTCTTATCTGTACAATTTGCTATAGTATTGCATGTTTACTTTAAGTCAAATATGTCCCCTATTAAGTTATGGAGCTTTTCTTGGGTTTGAGAGCTTTCCCAGGGTTCCAGTTTGTTTATCTGTTTTTTGTTTTGTTTTTTTTTCCCTTTCCAGATTCTCTTTGTTCAACATTCTTTTCCAGCTATGTCAAACTTCAATTAGGCTATATGTTGCAATCTTTTCAGGCAAAGAGTACAGGGAAGTCTCAGATGACCATAAATAAAATGATTGAAGGTCGACTAAGAAAATATTTTCATGTAGTTCTTATGGAGCAAAAATCTGTTGTGAATGACACAGTTAACATACAGGTGTGCTGCTCTTTTCTATTTTCTTTTGGTCTTTTGCTCTATCTCTATTTTTACCAAGCCGGCTGTGTCGTATTACTTTCATATATGGTAATCTTTTTGATCAGTTCTTTGAGCGCTACCTCCTGAAAGTAATTGTGGTATATATGAGTGAAATGTTATTTGAGGCTAGCTAACAACAACGAGGACATATGAGTTAAAAATTAGTCCAGTATAACTATAATCCAAGCTTTTGCCATAAGCTCCATCAGAACCATCATAGTTTGATGTCAACATGGTGCAAGACTTTACACGTGCAAAGCCATAACTTCATTACCTAATTATTGGCTCAAGACCAATCTCAATTCTATGTTCATAACTTCATATAGTACCCTTTTTTCTTTCTTCTTCTTCTTTTTTTTTTTTTCGATTTTGGTATTTTTATTGACATCATAAAATATCATTGATGCACTCAGTTGAATTTGAATTGTAGTTTATAAATCATAGTGACGATTTTCCCTTAATAGAAGAGTTATATAGTTTACCTCTTGTTTTCAATCTTCAGGGTTTTCTGTTTGGCTTAAGTATGTTCCGGGCATTAGTTTTGAATTTGCAATATAACAACAATTTGAATGATGATGAGCTTATTATTAGTGGCGTAAGACTGTTTGGTTATTGGAATAAATGACTTGACCAAAGAAACAGAAAGGCGAACAAATTTCAGGGTACAAGCTGGATCAGCTTGCCATAAATGTAGGATAAGAGCTGAATTTGGTCTTCCAATTTGTGGTTTTCTAGCAATTAAACCTTCCTTGAGAAGGAGGTGGCTGGTTCTTCCGTCCCCTGTCTTCTTTTTTCTCTTATTCTCTTTTCTTTTCCATTGATGTTTGAACATTGTGGAATTGTTGAACATTTGGGGATTTGTTTCTTTTGTTGATTAAATTGAGTTGGGGTTGGGGGTGGTTACTGTTGAATGAGTTGAGGAATATGATTTTGTATTGTATGTATTATTCAAAATTTTATCCGTTCAAATACTCTTTCTCCACGAACCTATTGTTGATTTTTTACTCTTTCATGAGGTTTATGTGTTATCGGATCGAAACAATCACAATCAAGGGATAGATTTGTATGATTGCTCATTTAAATGTTGTTCCGCTGCGTAACCACAATTTCTTCCTTCGTGTTGTTATATTGATTGCCATAGTCTATTGTTGTGCTGGATTGGAATGTGTGTTTAAACCCTTTCTGGAATTGTGATTTGAATTAGGGCTTGAATTCTATAGCCTCCACCCGTGGCTTGGCCTATTCTGTTTGTTCTTGATTGGACTTAGGTAGTTTTAAATATTAACACAGCAAAGCACACGCCTGTTGAAGATCTACTAACTATCTGTGGTTTTTTTTTTTGTTTGAATGTAGTGTGCTGCTGGGTTTGTCATGTTTTGGTACCCTGCTTGGTCTACAAATAGTTGAACCAGCCTATTGCCATGGCACGTGCTCATAGGTGTGTACAGTCACACACTGGCTGTGGCGACGTGCACGACTGGTTTCCTTGAAATGTTGACATTTCTTCAAACGAGAAAGGTAATATTAGTACAAAGATAGAGCTAAAAGGCAAGATCAGAAGAAGCTTGAAGTTATGTGGCAGGGTTCCAAAACCTGTGGATCTTCATCTCAGGTTAATTTCTACTTAAACAATTTAATTCTATGCAGATACTCTGAGAGCCTCTATGCTCTCTTAACATTTGGTGAATTGTATTACTTCATTCATTGCTATGATTATTGGGATGTACTATGGTTAGCAGTCTTTGGTTGTGCACGATCAAATGGGGTGCTTAATGCAGGCTATATTTGTTACCGCACTATGCTACAAGTGAATGAAACTCTGTTCTCTTGAACACACAGTTATGTGAGTGTCATTATTGTTTGATTAGTATTTTTACCCTGATCTTTTCGTAGAAAAGAAAAAAATAACAATTGATGCTTGCTAGCTTTTTTGTTTTTTGTGTTTTAGATGTTTAGGAAACTTGTGGCTCGATGTTCTGGGACCCATATCAATAATATTTGCACTATTTAGGCTCTATGATGTTTTATTTATCGAAAATAATTTTCCAAATTTAAGGGTTACTTTGATAGCATTTGAGTTTTTAAGTGTTCTTTCTATTATATCGTTTTTCTATATTGTAAATGTATTCTAATGTGTATCTATGCCAGATTCTACCAGCAAGAACTCTTCTGGCTGGGGCCATCCGCTTTCTATGTATATTTGCCCCCTTTGTCTCTTTTCAATCATATGGATACTTGAATATTTGCACGAGTTCATCTCATGATAAAATGAGGCCTTGGTGCAAGGCAAGACTTCCTTTACTCTATAATTCTGCCTTATCTTTTGAAATCAGCCCTATGTTTGATTTTTTTTTGTTCTGTATGTTGAGTGTTGAGACATGGGAATCCCCAATTTTCAGAGCTGATGTCGAGAAGATTCAGGATTACCAAGCTATTGGCAATTGAAACGAGTTGTTTGAATCCACTGACATAGGGGCATTATTTGAGGAATAGATAAGGCACGTTGTTGCTAAAAATTTGCAAGGATTGCCATGTTTCGTCGTTCATGTTTGTAAAAATGGAATCGTCCTACAATACTTAATAAATTTCTAGCATTATTTTGACATATGCTCTCTCGTAGATCCTATATTGTTCTTTTATATTGTTCTTTTATCTGATTAATTGCTCTTAGGGAAATATGACTTTATTTTTATGTGATTGAGTGATTCTAACTGACATTGAAGAATACAGGTTAATCCCTACAAGCTCTAACGTCCCAATGGCAGAAACATGCAACCACGGTCTCTTTCTGTAGATCAGCCTTTGATATGAAAATGTTCTATGAATACTTCTCGTTTTAAAGTACGGGGATGGTCTGAATATGCTCTTCAACAGATATAAGGAAATCCAGCCTTCTGGAGTCCCTGTGATGCACAGTTCTGGTGCCACATTACTTGGTCAGTTCCCTTAGTGAAGAGAGAAATTCATTCATGTGCTTCTCTGTATATTTGAAAGAACATCTTCTTCAGTCTTATGGAATTTTGTTCTGTGCTTTTTTATGTTTTAATTCTGCGGTGTGCTGATGGATATATTGTATATTTGTATGGTTTTACTAAATTTTGAATTTTTCTCTTAAAATTTTGAAGGACCCTGGAGTACAATCAGTTGTCCGGTACTATTCCTCCGGAGCTTGGGAATCTTTTGAGAATAGAAGGACTGTAAGTAATTGTGTTACTCATTTATCTTTTTATGAGAATGGGTTTATTTTACTGTACGTTTACTTCCCTTGGTGTTTTTCCATCTAATTTGACCGTAGGTTTGCTCTCCCCTCTTTTTTCGCTTTTTCCATTCCTGTATTGTAGGCCTTCTCCCAACTGATTGATGAACGAATCGAATTGCCTGATGAAGCATAGTGGAAGAGCCAAGAAAGTTGTGTTGTGCTTTTGCCTGGAAGAACTTGTGTGCGTTATCTAGAAATCGTCCGGTGAAAATGACAGAAAATTGGTAAAGGAGCAGGAGAGTTCTGAAGCAAATATCGACACCAATTATACCATTAACTAATTTAAAGTACTAATTTAAATCCAATTTTCTAATTAGGATTGCTTTTTAGAAACATATCAGTGTGTATCCATTTTTTGGTGTTTTATATGTTTTAATAATTTTGCAAAGAAAATTTAAATTAGTGTCCTAAATTGGTTAATAGTGTAATTGATGTACAAAACACAAATTTTAATTTTTAATTGCTATTTCAGTATTGATCTTATTCAATTCCATAAAAATAATCCGATGCTCTATTTCTTTTATTTTATTTTTTTTTGTAGTCCACATGTAAGAACTATTAGAGAGCGCATCTCATTGGGAACATCTGGAGAGCCAGCGTCAGCAGAGGCATTGATGGCTCATTTCCAAAAAATAAAGCAGGATCTTCACAAGGAAATAGAACTTGAGAATGGACATCTTAGTCAGTTTGAGGTAGACTTATTGATGGATAAATTGTTTTGTTGAGCTTCTGAATGCTGATTTATGTTTTGGTGGAAGGAATGTGCATGTGATTCCACTATTTATGAATTATGCTCATGGGCTTCATTCATTTTATTCTGATATTTCTTGAGCTAATAATTTGGAATGAAGGTTGTTACTGCTCTAGCATTCAACGTATTTGTTGAAGAGAAAGTTCAGTTTGCTGTCATAGAGGTGCTGTTTGGTTTATACATTATAAACCTGGATTTTATACATCCTATCGACTCATTTCGTTTTTGTTTTGTTCCTTAATAATTATAATCTGTGGATGTGCTTACTAGAAAGTTGCAATCGATTATTGACTCAATTTCCGACGGGCTTCCCATCTCGCGAGCAAAATCAGTAAGCTTTTATGTCTTTTCACTTTGTATCAAGTAATTTAACTTATGGGTTTATGTGTGATTTAAGTTTGTTGCAATTTCGTATGTTTCAAATAAAAGAAGCGGGTCTGTAGCAGAAAAGGAGTTGTTTTCCTGATTCATTTGCTGTTGAAGATATCTCATTGTGTTAGATTATGAATGTGCCTTAGCATTATTGATGTCGAGTGTTCTACTGTTTATTATTGATAACTATGCGTGCATATCAATTTTTTTATTTTTTTTCCCATTTGTTTTCTGAAATCTTGTAATTGAAGTTTATAATTTCAATTAAGAGGCTTAATTCTGGATGGTGATACTTTTAGGATTAGTTTGATCAAATTGAATGGGTATGGAGTGTTGTTCTGACATAGCCGGATAAATATACTTACATTTAACAATATGATGCTTTAGGCTTTGTTAGGAATAATAAATTATTTCTATTCTGATTAGTTATCATTATGTAGTGCTGAGATGCTTGTTGATTTGGATATACCTTGGGTAATTCTCGGACACTCCGAAAGGAAGGCTCTGTTGGCTGAATCAAATGAGGTATTGCATAGTAGACTGCATTGGCTTTCTGGGAGTTACACATATGCTTTGAATTGATTACTTTATTACACAGTCTGATGCCTCACTGCATGCTCATTTGCTAATCTCAGTTTGTTGGGGATAAAGTTGTGTATGCACTTTCTAAAGTCTTGAAGGTCATTGCTTCTATTGGCGAGACTCTCGAACAGAGAGAAGCTGGATCAACTGATGATGTTGTCGCTGCACAAACCAAGGCCATTGCAGGTATTGAAGTCATCGGGACTATTTTTGTCTTCGGCTTAGGATCTATTCCTGTATATGACTTATACCTTAGAACTTTGTAAGTTTGTTGTGTAATATGTGAATAGATGAATATGAGTTCTCTTGCAGAAAATGTATTGTAATTTTTTCCGACTTTTCTTCTCTCATTAGATTTCACATTCTTGGTGATAATATCATATGCTCTCTTCTCCCCGGATATTTGAAAATAATGTTTTTCATCTAGATAGAGCATACACTATCTTGGAATTTAGGCTCTTCATATTTGAATATAAAGCTGATTTATTGAGTTTGCATTTTTCAGATTTTGAACCTTTCTACTGTTTCCTCATTGGCATATTTATTTATTTATTTGATTGGATATTTGTGTCATTGCCTGGCAAATAGATGGCCTGAAAAGACTTCCATGTTATGTGCTATATTGTCTTAAATGTTGGCTCTGTTGCCTTCTCTTGCTTGCCTTTACTGTACTGCTATCTTATGGTATTTGTGTCTAGGTTGACGATAACTGTAAAAGTGGTCGCTTCTTTTCCCTTTTTTGCTGATGCAGTTCCATAAATTTAACGATAACTTTACTCGCAGAACGCGTTTCTGACTGGACCAACATTGTCTTGGCCTATGAACCTATCTGGGCTATTGGAAGTAGAAAAGTCGCCACTCCTGCTCAGGCTCAGGAAGTGAGTCTGCATTACATTTTTTTTACCTCATTCATAATAGTTATTACATTTTCATTACCTTGTTTAATTTTGTTGTAGGTGCATTATGAATTGAGGAAATGGCTTGAGAAAAATGTTAGCCCCCAGGACTTCAACCCGAACCATCTATAGAGTAAAACCATGATTCTCTAAAGCCTTTCATTAGTTGCTTGTGATCCTTATAGTTTGGTTAATTTCTCTCATCGAATGGTTGTAATAGCCATTTTTTGTGTTTACTGATGATGGCTGATTTATATTCTTTCATTCCCCTTTTCTTATGAAGGTTTGACGGAAACTTGTGCCCGTAAATTTGTTTCAATACCCAATGTTCTGGATATGCTGGGCACTGTGGGTCCTTCGGTACCCAATGTGGATGTTTATTGTTTGCCTAGAATCTGTTCCTGAAATGGGGTATGATGCCGTCTGAGGAACACCCCGTGTTGAAGTATGTGTAAGGGGGGATACTTTATTCGCAGGGTTCTATAAACACGAGGACCTTACCAAAGAAGTATTTATTGATGGCTGGTTTCACACAGGTTGCAGGCATGCAAATGTCATTAGTTTTAATTCAAATTCGTTGTTAGGCTCCTGATTTGTATTCAATTCTATATTTTCAGGTGACATTGGCGAATGGCAAGCAAATGGGAGCTTGAAAATTATTGACCGCAAGAAGAATATTTTTAAACTATCACAGGGAGAATATGTTGCTGTATAGAATCTGGAAAACATCTATGGTTTTGTTCCTGGGATTGACTCGGTATGTACGTTTATTATCATATATAGCAAATTAGCAATTACTTCTTCGTCTTGTCCATAATTTTCTGGTGTCAAATGTAATCGAAAAATATATGCAGAAAACATTTTTGATCCCAAGTACTTAATTTGATACGAGTATCCAACTGAGATTGCTGAATAGTCGTGTATATATCTCCCACTTATTATATTGGTGAGCAGTTTTATGATATTCATATTTGTGGTTGCAGATATGGATTTATGGGAACAGCTTTGAGTCTTTCCTTGTTGCTGTTATTAACCCGAGCCAGCATATATTGGAGCAATGGGCTGAACAGAATGACAATCTGGGGATTTCAATGCCCAATGCCAAAATCCTCAAGTATAAAAGGGCATTTTGTTGCTGAGCTGGCAAAACTTGGAATAGAGAAGGTAGTTTTCTTATCATCTCATCCATACATGTTATTGCCCCATGATTTACAAACTCCTTTCTTAATCCTTTTCTTAGCACATGCATGATTTTGGGAAGCAGCGACTTCGTACGCCAAGCTCCGTCGTGGCCGCACGCAGCTCCGCCTTCCTGTCCACCCAGCCGGCGCGAACGACGGCCCCCTTCCGATCGTGTCCGCCGTCTGCGACCATATCCGCGCTGCCCTCTCGCCACCACGATTGCTCAACTGTCTTGCTAGCCTGCAACTGTGAGTTTTCCAATCCAAAAAAAATGTGCGTGATTGTCACATTTTTAGTATTGTGAATATTCAGTCCATATGCGAATTCGATCTGTGATTTATTCTGAAGTTGTCGCTTTGTGTTTCCAGTTTGGGTTATGATGCATTGCTTCCTCTTAGTAGGCAAAAGGTAGCACACTTGATCACTTGTAGATATGAATGGTCTCGGATTCCTTACATTAGATAAATGTTCATATATACAAATACATTTGAATAGTTTTACCATTTTAATGACCTCTAAAGTTTCAATATCGAGGCAGTATGCTTTTCTTGTGTCTCTCCTCTAATCTTCCGCACTCCTCTAAATTAGAATGAGTCACAACATCCCCCCACAATTACTGTGTTCTCTTCATTTTGCAGCCTTTTCAATTCCTATAACCCAAATATGTTGAGGTCAACTGCATATTATCGGACTGATCTATACCGACGACAACTGAAGGAGGTACACTGGATTCGAATTTGTTTTCATTTCATCTTTGCACTTCTTTGATCTCATATGCTTGATGTCTCTCATCTCTGCTGATTCTTCATATAATAAATTGGCTTCAACTAATTCTGAAACACTGTTGCAAAAGAAACAATGCAAATGGCATTGTGTTTTTTTGTAACTTGAGTGTTGTGATGCTTAGCATAAGTTTACCTTGAGATGCAATGATAGCTTGGTACTTTCCCAATGCAGGTCCCTAATTTGTTTCTGAGGCTTGAAGGTACCTGTGAAGAATTTCTTCGATTCGGTCATGGAAACTATCCATACTGATTCACCTTATCAGCGTTCTCAAGAAGATACAGATGAAAATCAGAAATGCAGATGTCTTCATATGAAGATAAAAGAAGAATACTGAAAAGTTCAGGCAGTGTTCAAGAATCACTTGGTGACAACATACAGGTAACGTTTTGTTGGCACCCATTTAATCGTTTGCTCATTACTGTTTGGCGATCAGATTTTATCTTAAGTGAAACTAGCGACATTGAAATGTAGCAGGATAAAGAGGTTGCTTGCCTATTTAAACACACTTGGAATACGATTATTGGGAGGCTAGAAAAGGCGAAGCAAATAGATTGCTTTGTGAACTATGGTTTACTACTGGTGCTACCAATCATTACCTTATCCTCTTGCCTTTCTTAGTAAATATTAGAGCACCATCGAAATTCACTCTTATTCATTACCTGAAATAGAGTTATGTATAATGCTCATTTATGTAATCATTCTCTATCATATGGAACAGGAGGAATAACAGAGATGTAAGCAACCTCCATGAGAAATTTGTTGATGTTGTGTATCAATTTTGTTTGTTCATTAACAATGCACTTGTTTTCTTATGTTGGTGGTATTTTTTTTAGGTTTAGTTGTTGGAGCTGACCATCTTTCTTTGTTGCCCTTTATCGATTTCCTTTCTTTCCTATTGCACCATCTGCAAGGTTTGTGACACTAATTATATGCTATGAATTCACTTGTCACTCGTTTTTCTCGATTTTTGTTTTGTGATTTCTGATGATTAATTGTTTTCAATGTTCAGTGCATTTATTCGTGTAGTTACAGCGGACCAGATCAGCAATGATCAGGCCAGGGACACCTACGGTAAAATTATCGTACTTTAATCCCATTTTCTACTTCTTAATGCGTTATAGATTGCGATGTCGTCTTGTTATTTTTCTTCTGCTGCTGCTGCTGTATCGAAGGCGTAATAATTGAAGTTGAGCTACGATACAACTGCAGGGAAAAATATTCAGTCCAATTCTATTCGAATCGAACAACTTATCGGGCACGGAAACTGAACAGGAAGCAGTTTCACAAAGGAATGGAGGTTTGAGCATTCTGTCTTCAACAATAAATGCTCTGCTCAGTGGCTATATAGTGCCTCATCTCCAGCCCACTGATGTATTTATGCGTTCTCAAATGTTTTATGCTTTTATTGTACTTATACTTAGTGTATTTGAAACCTGTCTGAGTTTGGTTGAGAAACGAATAGTTTTCAGTATTCATAATTATAGCAGTATGGTTTATTCGTCATAAGATACACAAATTTTTGGGGTGAGTGATTACTGGATGCTGCTGACTTTCTTGGTCTTAGGTGATGGAATTAGTTAATGTTTGATATGAAATGCAATAAGCTGGTGCTAAGTACCCTTTTTGAGTAATATTTTGTTAAGTATGCCAAATAATCATCTCAACCTATACTTCATTAGATTTTGTTGGTGAAACAAGGGGGGCATTATTACCGAGGCTATAACCCAGAAATATTATAAATTGCTGATGCTTAGTGGAGGAATACTTATGTTGAGCTATTTATATACGCCTCCAGGTTAAATTATTACAAGACATTGATCTTCACGGTGTAAGTTGGCATCCTCACAAACATATCTTGGCGTTTGTTTCTGGGTCGCATCATGTGACAATCCGTGACTATGATGATCCTGGTAATTATCTTAGCCACTTGTTAGTTTATGGTTTTTGTTTTTGCTTTGTTTTGTTTTGTAATTTGTTTCTGTTTTTTTGTTTGTTTGTTTTTTTTTGTTTTATTTTTTGTTTTTTTTTGTTTTGTTTTGTTTTGTTTTGTTTTGTTTTTTTTATAAAACTGCCACTTGACACTTAACACTCTCCCCCCTGAGAATTACAAATATTCTTCATCATGGTCTGCTGATTGGTTAACATTTTATTATCCTTCAATCAGATGAAAGCCCCCTCTGTGTTTTGTCTCATGACGTGCAGAAGGATGTCAAGATTCTTGAGTGGAAACCTAATGGAAGGAGAACACTTTCTGTGGCATGAAAGTTAGTGCGACAAAATCAATCTTCCTTGCGTTTTCGTTGTAAATCATGTCTAATTTTATTTTCCAATTTTAGTTGGTATCTTTTAGCTTGATTATATTGTATCTTCTGATACAGAGGTGGCTGCTGCCACCGTTTTTGCTTGATTGTAGCCATCACATAGCAGTGCGTCGTGCGGGTTCAGCAAGGGTTCAATTTCCATTGGTAAGTTATTGGCATTGTCTTCGTGTAGTACATATTGCCTACTTTTATTTCCCTTTGCCAGTTTGTGTTTTGATTATGCGAGCTATTAATGTCAGGTCTGCTGTAAAGGATACAGATGAGTGGCCTTCCAGGTATTCCAAGATATTTGTTCAAGTGAGCTTCCAGACCTTGATCTAACTCTTTCGAATCTTCTTCCTTAATGATTGGACTACCAAATTGATGTCTTAAATGTATGTGAAACTCATTCTCTTCTTGTTCTATGCATGTTGTGCTAACAGTGAAAAATGATAAACATGCAGAGGAATGTGTACATGTGCATCTTTCTATCTCTAATGATAACAAATGTAATGCCTTCTTTTGAACTTGGCATGGCATGGATTTTTGTCTTTGCACAACTCGTATAGTTAATTTCATTTGCTCGTGCTGCATAAATGGGATAAACAATTTTACTCCTTAAGTGGAAACAAGTTAGATGAATGAGTACATAAAGATTGACAACATTTGCAAGTATTTTTTAGCTGGACGATGACTTGGAATTCTCTTTTACAGACAAGAGGCGGTTTGCTAAAGTTCGTTTACTAGACAAGGTAGAAACTATTTGTCTCAGAATTTCTTTTGTATCTATTAATCAGATTGAGTTTTTCAAGATGTTATGAGAATGATCCTTCTCATCACAGCCTGTTTCAATGCCCTCAATCTCTGAGCTCGGTCCTGATGTATTAAAGGAGTCCATGACAGAAGATAGTTCCATAATGCCTTGCGCAAGAAGAAAATTGGAATTAAGGCACTTTTACTTGACCAGGTCTGTGCTCATTTTTAGTCACCTTGCTGTGTTTTGCGCCACGCCCTGCATGTGTGCATGTGTGAATTGTCAAAGCCCTAGCCTCTTGAATGGTATCATATTTATTTGTTGGATTGTCTTATTCTGTTTCTTTGTGAATGGATACAGGAACTTATTGGTTCTTAAAGTCAGCTTAATCAATCTTTACTTTTCGAGGATTTGACCTTTACAACATCTTTGGGAAAATTGATCCCCAACCATTTTATACACATTAGAGGATACTAAAGTTACCCTTTTGAAAAGAAGGTTCTGCTCCAAATTGACTTATGGATTGAGTGCATGTGTGTGGTTAATTCAGACATTAGAAGCTTGGTCTGCTTGCCTATGAGGATTTTTGTATGGTTTCTTTGTCTTTTTCTATGTTAAAAGATGCAATTCGAGATTGTTTTTGTATTATGGTATAGAGTTGATGACAGGCGGATATTCCCACAGTTACATACTTTTTAATATCAATATGACTTGATTCAAGCTGAGTTTTCATACAATGACCACAGGAAACTCTGAATAAATTTTTTTTGCTTACGACCAAACTACATTAATTGTTAGCACACCATGGTCAATGGTCCTTTTTGCACAGTCCTATGCCACACACATTTACTGCATTATTGGTTTTACATTTTGTTGTCGTTTGAAATGAAAGAATGCATCGTTTCCTGTAACGTGGTCACTTTAATCACCTACAATTATTTCTTTTTTCTCCATGGGCAGTTGTACGCCCTCAGTACGCTGTGCATCGCACAGCGAAGAATTGCTATATATATATATATGTGTGTCGTTTATTTATTAATACTTATATTTTTGTTTAGTTGTTATCTCATTATTATATATACATATGTTATTTATTTATTATTACCTTGTTCCTTCATTTGATCAAGGTAATTAAAGAATGATAATTTAATAAAAATGTAATAAATAATTTAAATATACTTGTATATAAAATAAATTCTTGTATATTTATTACTCAAGAGAAAA
Source organism: Hygrophila difformis (assembly GCA_030278955.1). NCBI lineage: Eukaryota > Viridiplantae > Streptophyta > Magnoliopsida > Lamiales > Acanthaceae > Hygrophila > Hygrophila difformis. The sequence continues at coordinate 38,859,087 of JAOANR010000009.1, read as the reverse complement.
CTTTTATTTGGGTTACAAGCATTCGAAATAGAAATCTAATGGGAAATATAAATAATAGTGCATCGGTATGGATCTCTAAGTCTAGAGTGAATAAGTAGGTGCATCCTCGATGGGATCGTCCTCGTCGTTGGATACGTCAATCGGGGTGGGTGTTCCAACAGGCTCGGGGCTCTGAGGAAATACATCATCAGCTAGGTTCGTCAGTTCTATTCCTAAGTGCCCTACTTGCATCATCAGTTTGTTATCCTTGTTTTGAAGTGCAACCACTTGGGTTTGAAGTTCGGCGACTTGAGCCTTGAGTTGAGTTATATCGTGATGGTCAGCTTCCCTAAGATGTCCCAAACGAGCCACGTTACCCTCTAGTTGTTGTACCCGAGTCTTGAAGTAATTGACATGTTGTTGTGACTCTAGATAGGTATTCATTAGTTTCATCATCATATTGATCATTTTTGCGTTGGGTTCGGCCATCTAATGTCCACAAGGAGGTTAGAGTTAGAACATGTTTCGAGCAAAGTCAAGATATGCAGGAATTTAAATCTACATGAATATGCATATGCAATCCCCCCAATAAAAATTAATTTAATGTGTCTTTAATTTAAATTTAATCAATGGTTTAATTATTTAAAAAGTTGGGCCTCTATATTGGGCCAAAATTAATAATTTGGGCTAAAGTAACAAAAACATGAGTATTTGGGCCAAAATGATTGAGCCTATCATAAAAAAAAATTTGGGTCAAAATAATTAACCTTTGGGCTCAAAATATTATTCCAACTAGATAAAAAATTTTGGGCTCAAATTTTGGGCTAAAAATAATACTAGTAGTCTTAAAAATAATAAATTTAAAAATAATATTAGGTTTAAAATAATGGTTTAAAAATAATAATAATAATAGTAGCTTTAAAATATTCCGGGCTCTGATACCAACTTGTAACACCCCGGATTTGATAACCCAGGCCTGGATGTCACCGCCACACCTCCCTAGCAAGACACGGATTCTCTGAGCTTGCTAAAGAGATGCAAGGCTATAGGTATTGCAAAGAGTTTTAAAACAAGTCCGAAATTTATTTAAAAATAATAATAATAATAAGTCTCATCCACACATAATAGTGATAATAATAAGTCGCAGCGGAAAATAATAAAATGGGCCGACATGGCCAAAACTCGGGTTTTACATGCCCGATATGCAAGTATCATAAAAAGCGATAAAACAATGTTTAAATTTTTCCATCCCCCAAATGCATATGCTCATACATTTTCTCCATACTATAAAAAAGAAAAAAACAACAATTTTATCAGTATATAAAATACTGAGTAAGTCGATCCTAACATAGCAGTAAAGGTGTGACGTCCCGAAAATTTTAAACCAAAAATTTTAGTGACGTCACTGTCGTGCTACATCACCTAAGCTGTTGGCCAGTCAACTTAGGGTCTGTAACACGAAGCTGAGTACCTGAAGAATCAGAAAAATCCCACCACACCATAATTATAGTAATTATATATATATATATATCAAATTAACAACATATCCGGGCATCCGGCCCTGCTATCAACCTCATAATTATCAGTTAACATATTAACTCAGTAATAGATCGAAGTCTTAAACTACTACGGCTCACAGGCGTTTCTAATTATATTAAAACTCAAGGCAGAATAATTAACTATAAAAGCACATGTCCATTAACTAAGTGAGCAAAAACCATTTAAGGGAATAAAACATGTTCGCTCATCCCCAACCCTTCAATATGCCCAATGCACCGCGCCATCCTCAGGAGTATCTATAAAAGAAAATAGCAGGGGTCAGTACGGGTACTAAGCAAGGGAAGAATAATAGGGGATGGGGATACATCAACCACATACCACTGTCAAACATTAACAAAGTAATTCAATAAATAAGTAAAAGAATGCAAACCATCACACCGTCCCATACCGGTGCTTCAACCACTGCAATCAAATAAATGTTATGACATGATGAAATGAATGATATGACCTATGTGTCTATCTATCCTAAATGCAGCAATTAATCATGTCTAACGCGTTTCCTAATAACCATGGTCGACAGTCATCATTGGCAAGAGGACACCACCCTCTCCCATCACAATGAACTGCCCGTCAATGTCGCCCCCGCCGCGGACGAACAGCCTACGTAGGGCCAATAACACTGGTGAGGGAGCCGGATAGTCGTCACTGACCAGAGCGGCGTCTAGCGGTTCATGGCAAAGGGTTCACTCCCCAATTGCCGCATCGTGCCACACGCACCACACACAGACCCGGGATATCAGCTGAAAATCCCTACGGGTCAATTCCAGTCAAGGGAGTAAATCCCAATCAAGCACATAGAATAAACTCAACATATCCATTTATATACGACTGAGGTTTGCCAAGCCTCGCATAACGGCAACCACAATATAATCCCAATTTTAACGCATAATCACATAAGATGAACTTATGAATTTGTCTAGGTTCGTATCTCGTAGGTTCCAACATACTCCCACATCAATAACCATATATCAAGGAAGATATAATAGTAAGAAGTCACAAAAACATGAAATTTGAATTTCTGGCGTAGACAAGGCTAACTACGCCAAAACAGGATGTTTGGCGTAGATAAACGCCAACCCTGAAAAATGGGAATCTTCAACAGCTGGCGTCGGCAAGGCTGCCGACGCCAAGAAGAGCCTCCTGGCGTCAACTGACGCCAGGACTGAAGGAGGAAAAACTCCCCTGCTTGGCGTCAACTAGGCTTGTTGACGCCAAAAATGGCTCCCTTGCGTCAAAATACGCCAAGGCTGACTGTCCAGAAATGCAATTCAATTTCCCATCTTGCTACCATTATTCAATTCAAGGATTATCCTATCCCTTGCCTTGTAATCTTGATGCTTTCCAAGCTCCAACTTCAAGTACCAAGCCTTCCCCAACACCAATTAGCCTACAATTATGGAATTTGAATTAAAATCATCACCATCTTCTATCTTTCATCTTTTTCCAACCTCAAATTTCAAAATTAATGCTCAAGATACACAAGCATACAATTCAAACCTTTCCCTACAAACATGCACAAGTCCAAGGTACCCAATTTGTACCTAAGAACAATTTCCCAACTCCAATTTATAAAATTTCCCCAACATCATCAATATTCCCGCCACCACTCTTCTCCCCCACAACAACCCACTATAAAATCATGGAAAACAACAATTAGGCAAGGAAAAACACTTACCAATGTATACCCTATCCATCGTTAGACTTTTCTTGAGCTTCCTCTTGTAAAATCTCTCCCAAAATGCCTCCAAAGCCTCCATCTCTCTCTCTAGAGGGAATATGTCTCCATTATTGAAAGATTTGTCTAAGAATGACAATGAGCACCAAGGGTTGAAGTGGGGAATGAAATTCTAGTAATTGACTTACTTAGTGTTGAAATCAACCTTCCTCAAGTCAATTTTGGAGATGCCCAAGCCATGGAAATCCTTCTCCCTTCCAAGAAGCCTAACTCTCCCCTTCTCTCTCAAGATGTAATCGGTGGTAGGGGTGTGGAATGAAGACAAACTTTGTCCCCAACACTAATTAAAGGGCTGCCAGGCCGGGCTGGTTTTTTGGGCCGGGCTCGTGTCGGGCCTATGGGCTTATGGGCTTGGGCTCATACTTACTTGGGTCATGGATTTCACCTCATATTTGTTTAAATCTCACTTGGGCTTCTTCCTCCAAATCTCTTGTCCTCGTGCTCAATTGGGCTTCCAATATAAATTTAAATCCATACATTTAAATTTAAGCACTTATTTAATCAATGTTAATCGATTTAATTAATCAATTATCCGGGATGTTACAATCCCTCCCCCTTAGGATCATTCGTCCTCGAATGACACGAGGATATGAACTAAGGTGGTCACCGTCATCCGTTGTCATTGTACCTTTTCATTACTTGCGGCTCTTGCCATATTCATCTCATTACACTCATTGATGTTGCGTTGTTCTATGCACTACTCTTCCTTAGTATTATGTAAGACCTATCGTATTCGCTCTGGCGTACAGCGAATCTATCGAATAGATAGACCCGATTCCAAATTTTCTTTACTTTCCAACCAAACTTATGAATGGAAACATTACTCCCATTCCATGCCCTATTTCTTTATGTCAGTATATCCTTTGTACAGATCTGGAGTTTCTATCAACCCGTTCTTGAGAAATTTCACCAACTTTCGCTTTCATTTGACGAGCCAGTGATTCAACCGTACTCGTCCCTAGAAATTACTCTTTCCACGCATAATTCTGCACTTATATTTTGTTGATCCAGGCACAACGTCATATTGTTGGTGCTGGTGAGAAGATCATACGTGGGTGATCTTCTTTCCTCCTGTCCTTGATGAGTTATCTATTGACTATGAACATCATCAAGATGCTCTCTGTGCGCATAAGAGAATCACGACAGTTATGAAGACCTTCCTAATTACACGGGAATTGAACTTGAAATTACATAAAGATTCATCACCTCTCATCCGTCATCGGTATATTGTCTCAACCTGTTCCTTTTTAATCTACATCTTATGCTTTGTTTAACCGATCTTATTAGGTAAATAGTCCTTCAATAAGGTTGCTATACGTTTGTAGTTCGTGAGTTTCGAGCTCAATCTACGACTTCTCTTAAGCCTTTTTTTTTCCATGATACAGAATACTTCCCAAGATTGAATCATATTTTCGACCTTAATTTCTCAGTTCCAATACATCATGTCGTATAGTAGTTGTCCCAATCATGTAGGTTCCCAATTGGGACATTGGAACTGTAATGAATTCCTCGATCTTCTGTCTGCCAATATGAACTTTAGTATATGTCCCTTCAAGTATCCTATTACTATACCATTTCCGCCTGTTGGGTTGATAACGTTCCTAGATTTCTTCTCATGTTGAGGTGTAATATCCACTGCTCGCCACTGCTACCACAGATACTCAATTCTCAGAATTACGTTGGACCGCATTCTGTCCCAATTCATTTCCGATTATTTACCGCCATCTTGTTGTTCCGATCCCGATAATATTACGGATCTTTCTTTAAAGTCTCCGGAGTGGAGTATACTACGTGCGACATTATTGCAGTCGTTTGATGGATAACCTTGATTTGATTGAAACTAATGGCCGCCTGCGAAATAAACAAGTGATTTCTATCTCACAATAGAAAGCAAAGTTGAGTTCCCCAATATATTGGAATTCCATGATAACATCGAGAACCATATCCTTGAATACTAATGGAGGGAAAATGCTAATAAATTAACATTATTGTGCATGAAACCCTACGAAGATAAACAAGTAGGGCATCTTCCTTTATAGCAAAATGCCTTATATTAGGAAGAGGCCTCAACTAACAAGTTGAAGCGATCAACGGTATTACAGATATGATAGTGTTACGCATAAAAGCACAATTGATTGCTTCCATGCATTGCACTTGAAACTTGATAATAGTACCCAGTAGGTTTCAAAGAAACCTATTCGTTCTTGTACTATTGGTTAGAAATAGACTGGTCATTCTATAATAGAATGAGGGAGCGTACCTTTTAAATTAGTTCCAAGACAATGCCAACCGGGAACTCGAACGTTGTTGGATGTCGTAAGAGAAACCTAGCATCACCATATGTTTCTCCCTCTTACACTGGAACCAAATACACAACCTTGTATTCAGGCACAAAAATCCAAATTATATCACGTATTCCATTTTAAGCGGTAGCCTTTTCTCTAATGCTACGTCGACTTCTAGCAGGTCGATTAGATGTGTCGTCTTTAAATGAGCTCATCATTCGTTGGTAATCCGCGAGTCTCAAGCTCTTGCCGTGATTCTTCTCACACTTTTTACGGCTTGCATCACGATTTTTGAGGTGCAATCGTTATGTTGGCCTGAAGATCTGTGTTTTGTTGCGTCTCCTCACACAATTCTCTCGTCGCTCTCGTGTTTTCTCATTGAAACACTGGAAATTTAATACAATCCACTCCGATTTCATGCTTACCGATCCCAACTATAGTGAATTTTATCCCGAGAGCCATCTCAATCTATGGCTTGTAGCGTTCATCTTGATGGCATACCTAGATTCCATCTCATTCTGATGATATCTTACACAATTCTTAAATGTTAAAGTCGTTAATCATCCCATAAGAATTTCTTTGAATTGTGTTGGGACTTAATTCTATTCTGGATAATCCACTTACATATTTACTCAGTCGCTAACAGCTTCGCACTGTTGGGAGGTTTTGCTTCGTATCTCTGATGGCAATTGCATAAAGTGTAGTGTTATCTCAACGGTTCCATAGACGTTCTTGACTTGGTATGAACCTGCATCACAAAAAGTAACAACAATCCCCACACAAGGTAGAAGGTGAGATCAACTTCCCAAGGGTATGGTAAATTCAGGATTATATCGGGAGTCAAAATATTCCGATACTGGCAGAAGGAAAATGCTAAACAACTAAAATCGTTGTTTGCAGAAGTAAGGATACTGAGATGGAAACTATTATATAAAGGAACAATATAATTGAATAAGCAAATCAATAATGAAATGATTCAAATTAGCAACATGAATCATACTGACGGATATAGACTTTGAATTATTATAAGAATAATAATTCTGTAGAAATTAGAAGGCACTAACCGAATACTCGTTACGCAATGACTCTACTTTGCATAGAAATGAAGTAGTAGTACAATTTAAACAATGAATGAAAGGAAAGCTGACTCAAACAAAAACTTAAGAAGCTTCCAATGAAATAAGGAAGTCAGTGAGAATGTAGCATATAATTTTGGGGAACTGTAGAAGAGTTTGAAAAATTTTAAATAATGTACTGATAATATACCATTGTAGATGACAAGTAATTCGAACTATTAAAATATCGAAGCAGTAGAAAAATATTAATGCTGCTAGAGTATCGATGAGGATCATTCGGATGGCCTCTTGAGTGATTTAACAGTGTTGATCAGCTTCAATAAGGTACGGGGCCTGCAGAAGAAATTATTGTTGATGGTGACCCCACGCTTAGCGGTTTGTGTGCTTCTTGTCGATATTTCGCACTCGCATCATCCAGATATTCCGTACCTGCATTGGCCTAAAAAACGGCTCCAAACATACCACAATACCATAAATTAATAATAATATTAACATAACTGTTCAACAACTTCTAAATAAGTTGCTAACTGAATTTTATCATAGATCCCCTAAGGATATCCTTGTTATTTACCCATAGTTATCTTACAAACCATGACTTAATACAAGGTGTGCAGTATATATATCAGAAAACCAATAACATAAAATAAATCTAACTAGCATATGACAATGCAAAACCTATCCTATATGCAATCCACGCACACCTCACCACATGCTTTTATCAAGTTTTAACACATAATAGAGCAAACCGCTCTGATACCACTCTGTAACGTCCCGAAAATTTTAAACCAAAATTTTCCGTGACGTCACTGCCGTGCTACATCATCTAAGCTGTTGGCCAGTCAACTTAGGGTCTGTAACACGAAGCTGAGTACCTGAAGAATAAAAAAAATCCCACCACACCATAAATATAGTAATTATATATATATATCAAATTAACAACATATCCGGGCATCCGGCCCTGCTATCAACCTCATAATTATTAGTTAACATATGAACTCAGTAATAGATCGATGTCTTGAACTACTACGGCTCACAGGCGTTTCCAATTATATTAAAACTCAAGGCAGAATAATTAACTATAAAAGCACATAATATGTCCATTAACTAAGTGAGCAAAAACCATTTAAGGGAATAAAACATGTTCGCTCATCCCCAACCCGTCAATATGCCCAATGCACCGCGCCATCCTCAGGAGTATCTATAAAAGAAAATAGCAGGGGTCAGTACGGGTACTGAGCAAGGGAAGAATAATGGGGGATGGGGATACATCAACCACATACTACTGTCAAACATTAACAAAGTAATTAAATAAATAAGTAAAAGAATGCAAACCATCACACTGTCCCATACCGGTGCTTCAACCACTACAATCAAATAAATGTTATGACTTGATGAAATGAATGATATGACCTATGTGTCTATCTATCCTAAATGCAGCAATTAATCATGTCTAACGCGTTTCCTAATAACCATGGTCGACAGTCATCATTGGCGAGAGGACACCACCCTCTCCCATCACAATGAACTGCCCGTCAACGTCGCCCCCGCTGTGGACGAACAGCCTACGCAGGGCCAATAACACTGGTGAGGGAGCTGGATAGTCGTCACTGACCAGGGCGGCATCTAGCGGGTCATGGCAAAGGGTTCACTCCCCAATTGCCGCATCATGCCACACGCACCACACACAGACCCGGGATATCAGCTGAATATCCCTACGGGTCAATTCCAGTCAAGGGAGTAAATCCCAATCAAGCACATAGAATAAACTCAACATATCCATTTATATACGACTGAGGTTTGCCAAGCCACACATAACGGCAACCACAATATAATCCCAATTTTAACGCATAATCACATAAGATGAACTTATGAATTTGTCTAGGCTCGTATCTCGTAAGTTCCAACATACTCCCACATCAATAACCATATATCAAGGAAGATATAATAGTAAGAAGTCACAAAAACATGAAATTTGAATTTCTGGCGTAGACAAGGCTAACTACGCCAAAACAGGATGTCTGGCGTAGATAAACGCCAACCCTGAAAAGTTGGAATCTTCAACAGCTGGTGTCGGCAAGGCTGCCGACGCCAAGAAGAGCCTCCAGGACTGAAGGAGGAAAAACTCCCCTGCTTGGCGTCAACTAGGCTTGTTGACGCCAAAAATGGCTCCCTTGCGTCAAAATACGCCAAGGCTGACTGTCCAGAAATGCAATTCAATTTTCCATCTTGCTACCATTATTCAATTCAAGCATTATCCTATCCCTTGCCTTGTAATCTTGATGCTTTCCAAGCTCCAACTTAAAGTACCAAGCCTTCCCCAACACCAATTAGCCTACAATTATGGAATTTGAATTAAAATCATCACCATCTTCTATCTTTCATCTTTGTCCAACCTCAAATTTCAAAATTAATGCTCCAGATACACAAGCATACAATTCAAACCTTTCCCTACAAACATGCATAAGTCCAAGGTACCCAATTTGTAGCTAAGAACAATTTCCCAACTCCAATTTATAAAATTTCCCCAACATCATCAATATTCCCGCCACCACTCTTCTCCCCCACAACAACCCACTATAAAATCATGGAAAACAACAATTAGGCAAGGAAAAACACTTACCAATGTATACCCTATCCATCCTTAGACTTTTCTTGAGCTTCCTCTTGTAAAATCTCTCCCACAATGCCTCCAAAGCCTCCATCTCTCTCTCTAGCGGGAATATGTCTCCATTATTGAAAGATTTGTCTAAGAATGACAATGAGCACCAAGGGTTGAAGTGGGGAATGAAATTCTAGTAATTGACTTACTTAGTGTTGAAATCAACCTTCTTCAAGTCAATTTTGGAGATGCCCAAGCCATGGAAATCCTTCTCCCTTCCAAGAAGCCTAACTCTCCCCTTCTCTCTCAAGATGTAATCGGTGGTAGGGGTGTGGAATGAAGACAAACTTTGACCCCAACACTAATTAAAGGGCTGCCAGGCCGGGCTGGTTTTCTGGGCCGGGCTCGTGTCGGGCCTATGGGCTTATGGGCTTGGGCTCATACTTACTTGGGTCATGGATTTCACCTCATATTTGTTTAAATCTCACTTGGGCTTCTTCCTCCAAATCTCTTGTCCTCTTGCTCAATTGGGCTTCCAATATAAATTTAAATCCATACATTTAAATTTATGCACTTATTTAACTCAATGTTAATCGATTTAATTAATCAATTATCCGGGATGTTACAAAAGGGGTTTAATTAAATAATTAAATTTTACTCCTAGGCATGCATACAAAAATATTCCATTTACCACTTTAAAAATAAATAATTTAATTGTATACTTGAATATGCATTAAATTCATAAATAATAATTTAAGATGTTATAAAATTTAAGACATAAATTTAAATGCAAAATTTAAAGACAAGAATAAATAAATAAATACGTAAAAAGTATTAAGTCTTTTAATTTTTCCCGTTACGTCACCATTTCTCAATATTTAGTGTAGCCGGTCATCCGGCGGCCGCAGCCGTTTCGTAAGTTTCTTGTGTAGCCGGTCATCCGGCTGCCGCAGCCGTATCTGCCATACCCAGTAACACTCCGGAGCCTTGGGAAATCCATACGGATAATCCCGAGAGTGTAGGCCATGTATCTCATGCCGTTTTGGCGTAGTATTTCATTTGAATTCTCTCGTCCATTATAGGCCCGAAGAGAGAGGCTTGAGGGGCACCCTGCAGAGCACTCACCCTCCACCAAAGTATCTCATATCATTTCGATTTAGTGTAACGGGATTTTTCAAAAGTATAGATTTATCGTATTTCAAGGTTTCAACCGTTTGTTTCGAAATTTCAAAATCTCTTCGATTTAAAATCGTTTGGCGTCACAGTTTACGCCTTTTTAGTTTAAAAATTCATTCCAAGTCCGAAAAATCTGAAATTTTGACAGTATATCAAAAACCCTAACGAACAACTTTCGTGTTTTAACGATTTCGAAATAGGTTGAGGAAACATGTCAAAAATCGAGTTTATTGCACAACATATACACTGTCAGGTTCAAGTTTTACCACAGTTCAGAAAATCGACGTTTTGACATCCCAAATGGACTCCAAAAAATTCTGAAATACTAGACATGATTATCTACAACTTTCATTTAGATTGCAAAGATCAATTCAGACTAGAAAATATAGAAACATGCTCATCAAGTTCGGACATGTACACTGTCAGTTTTCGAAAAAGTTTTAACAAGACAGTTTATGTTCGGAGCGATTTGGGGTAGTAAACGTTGATGAAAATCTCTGAAATTTTTACTCAACATTTTTAATGTGTTAGGATCAAAAGTCTAGTTTTGAGTTTTTCGGTTTGACTTATCGAAATAGGGTTTTTAATCGGATTTGAAAAAATTGCGCATGTTGGGGTTTTTAAGTTCTATTTTTACATTTCGTTACAAAGACACTAAATCGGACGCCCCTAAGCCACCATTATTTATATAAAGGCATCAACTTACTGTTATAGGGTGTTTGGTCGTCCTAGGGTCGCTCGGTTCGTTCAAAGTCATCACGAACGGATCCACGCACATGTTCTTCTTCTCCTTCGGCCACGAACGTGTTTGCAAGTCCAATAATCGAAAGTTAGATTGAGGATTGGGGATAAAAACGAGAAAACGAATCTGAAATACTCCTTACCAATGATCTACAAGTTGTAAACCTTGATCTACACGTTCCCACGGTCGTCGTTGGTCGCCAGAAAGTCGCCGGAAGTTCTTCGGGAAGTCGTCGGAAAAGTGTTTGGCTTTGGGAGAGTTTTGGGAGAGTAGGGAAGGGTTTGGAGATTGGTAAATGAGGAGAGAATTTGCTCTCCCTCGACCTAATACTCTTTCCCCCGACCAAAATCCACTTTCCATAGTCGGGGGGTCGAATTATGGCAAGAAATCGCCGAAATCGCGTGATCTGCCGCATTCTGGGCAACCACGCGGGGTTGGCGCGGTGGTAGGGTAAACCCCGCGCGGATAGCGCGCGGCCTCCGCCTGGACCTCGGTCCGGGCGGGTCGTGGAATCCGTCGAGCCTTTCCTCTTCTCTTTCGGACTTCTATCCATCTATGTTCTCGGATTCCGATTTTTCCCGGGTCATTCTCGGATTACGATTCCCATCCTAAATTTATTCCGACTTAAATTGGTTTCGTGTTCGAAATCTTAAGTCCGTCGGTTTTGGATTCGTCGGCTTCTACATCGTCGCCTTTTGGCTTCCGTGCATTTTCGATTTTACGGGTTCTCGGAACAAAACGTCTTTGCTCATCGGATTAAATTCTATTTTATATTCTAAAAATTACGGGTATTACAAAAAACATGTCCGGAATTTATTTAAAAATAATAAATAAGTCTCATCCACACATATAATAATATTAATAATAATATATCGCAGCGGAAAATGTAAAGTGGGCCGACATGGCCAAAACTCGGGTTATACAGGCCCGATATGCAAGTATCATAAAAGCGATAAAACAATGTTTAAATTTTTCCATCCCCCAAATGCATATGCTCATGCATTTTCTCCATACTCTGAAAAAGAGAAAAACAACAATTTTATCAGTATATAAAATACTAAGTAAGTCGATCCTAACATAGCAATAAAGGGGTTTAATTAAATAATTAAATTTTACTCTTAGGCATGCATACAAAAATATTTCATTTACCAATTTAAAAATAAATAATTTAATTGTATACTTGAACATGCAATAAATTCATAAATAATAATTTAATATGTTATAAAATTTAAGACATAAATTTAAATGCAAAATTTAAAGACAAGAATAAATAAATAAATACGTAAAAAGTATTAAGTCTTTTAATTTTTCCCGTTACGTCACCATTTCTCAATATTTAGTGTAGCTGGTCATCCGGCGGCCGTAGCCATTTCGTAAGTTTCTTGTGTAGCCGGTCGTCCGGCGGTCGCAGCCGTATCTGCCATACCCAGTAACACTCTGGAGCCTCAGAAAACCTATACGGATACTCCCGAGAGTGTAGGCCATGTATCTCAATGTCGTTTTGGCGTAGTATTTCAATAATATTCTCTCGTCCATTATAGGCCCGGAGAGAAAGGCTAGAGGGGCACCTTGCAGAGCACTCTCCCTCCATCAAAGTATCTCATGTATCGTTTTGATTTAGTGTAACGGGATTTTTCAAAAGTTTAGTTTTATCGTATTACAAGTTTTCGATCATTTGTTTCGAAATTTCAAAATCTCACGATTTAAAGGTCGTTTGCCGTCATAGTTTACGCCTTTTTGATTTAAAAATTCATTTCAAGTCTGAAAAATCTGAAATTCTCACAGTATATCAAAAACACCCTAACGAACAACTTTCATGTTTTAACAATTTCGAAATAAGTTGAGGAAACATGTCAAAAATCGAGTTTATTGCACAACATATACACTGTCAGGTTTTGGTTTTACCACAGTTCGGAAAATTGACGTTTTGACATAACAAATGGACTCCAAAAATTCTGATATTTTATACACACATACTAGACATGATTATCTACAACTTTCATTTAGATTGCAAAGATCAATTCGGACTAGAAAATATAGAAATATGCTCATCAAGTTCGGACATGTACACTGTCAGTTTTCGAAAAAGTTTTAACAAGGCAGTTGATGTTCGGAGTGATTTGGGGTAGTAAACGTTAATGAAAATCTCTGAAATTTTTACACAACATATTTTAATGTGTTATTATCAAAAGTCTAGTTTTGAGTTTTTCTGTTTGACTTCTCGAAATAGGGTTTTTAATCGGATTTCAAAAATTGCGCATGTTGGGGTTTTTAAGTTCGATTTTTACGTTTCGTTACAAAGACACTAAATTGGACGCCCCTAAGCCACCCGTATTGATATGAAAGGCATCAACTTACTGTTATGGTGTTCTTGGTCGTCCTAGGGTTGCTCGGCTCGTCCAAAATCACTACGAACGGTCCTACGCACACGTCCTCCTTCTCCTTCGGCCACGAACGTATTTGCAAGTAAAAGATTCGAAAGTTAGATTGAGGATTTGAGATTAAAAATGAGATAGGAACCTAGTAAAGTCCTTACCAATGATTCAAGGAATGTAATCGATGATCTACACTCTTCCTTGATCATCGTCGGTTGCCGGAAAGTCGTCGGAAGGTCGCCGGAAAGTCGTCGGGAAGGTGTTTTGGCTTGGGAGAGTTTTGAGAGTGAATGGAAGGCTGTGGAGGCTGTCAATGGGGTGGAAATCAACCCTAGTTCGTCCCTTAAGGTTTCCCCCCGTCCAAATTTACTTACCATAACCGGGAGTCGAACTTTTGGGAAGAAATCGCCATGATCGCGTGATCTGCCGCGTTCAACGCTCCCACGCGGGGTTGGCGCGTTCCCGCGTGGCCAATGCCTGGACTTCGGTCCGGGCGGGTCGTGCGATCTGTCGAGCCTTTCCTCCTCTCTTTCGAACTTCTATCCCTCTATGTTCTCGGATTCCAATTTTCCGGGTCATTCTCGGATTACGATTCCCATCCTAAATTTATTCCGACTTAAGTTGATTTCACGTTTGAAATCTTAAGTCCGTCGGTTTTGACTTCCGTGCATTTCCGACTTTACGGGTTCCCGGAAACGAGACCTCTTTTCTCATCGGATTAAATTGTATTTTGTATCCTAAAAATTACGGGTATTACAATTTCTTTCAAGAGATTCTTCCATACTCCTAGAGTGAGATGTGCAGAACTAGCTTACCCAACTTCACCTCGTAGGACACCTACTCATCAGACTGACATACCTAGTACATCTGGTACTAGTGTAGATCATGTGGTAATGGCACTGAATAGGATGACTTATAAGATTCATCAGCTTAGGGCCGAGATGAAGCAGAAGGAGGATAATACACAGACACAGCTTGCACGCCTCTCTTCTAGACTTGAACACTTCATGCCTGAGAAGTTAGGTGACCAGTATGTCCCTCTTGATGATCCGAGCTCTAAAGATGGTGATGATGATACTAGGGAAGTTGAAGTAGCTGATTCGAATGAATCTTTGGAGTTCTAGATGTTTAGATAGATATGAGTTATTCCTTTTGCTTATTTAGATTAGAAAATCATGGTTAAATTTATTTTGCTAAAGTGTGTTGTTTAATTTGAGTTGGCATTTTCATGTTGCTTTTGCTTAGACATGTGGTATTTTGCTTTTGGTGAATTTATAAATTTAAATGTTTTATTAAATTTGTCCGTATGTATTAAATTGATGAAAATGACTATTTTGATATTAAAAATCTGAATTTTAATAAATAATATATATATAATAGCAATATAATAACAATAATAATATTTCAAATATGGACTTAAATATTAAAATCTGAATTATGGATGGTATTTAATTATTTTACTTAATTTATAATTCACCATGTGCACTAATAATTGCCTTTTGTTTAAGTAAATGCCATATAAATATATTAAGAAGCAGGGATGCCAACAAAGAAGCAAAGGAAGACAGCCATGATAATGAAGTGAAATTCTAAAGTCTAAATACTCCAGGTGTGATCTTTTCATGTTTTATATTTACCAATCTACATGAGGTAATTTGGTAAGAGCTTAGTTTTATTTTAAATGTTTCATTATGCTTTGAATAAATGTGGTACATGCATTATATGGATATATTAATTATTTTAGATTTAAATTGTGTTTTTACATTGGTGCTATTATTTAGATTATCACATCACTTTCAATCTGGAGAAAATTAAAATAAGTCTAAAAGTTCAGCTTGAATCCGATTTTACAAGTTAATGAGTATTAGGTTTCTTAGTTTAAGTCCTAGACTTTGTTAAATTGCCATGCTAGTTGTTCGAACCTTGGTGACAATTCTATTTACCTTGCAGAAAACTTTTTGATTAATTGGACTAGTTTATTTGTTATGTAGAGAGTCATCATTATTTATATATGAATATGCTCGTTCCAAGTCTTCCTAAATGCTTAGTTACACATAAAGTCAGAGTAAAACCCCTGTAATTTTTTTTTTATTAAATCTTGCAAAAAGAAAAAGAAAAGAAGAAAAAACATATAGAAAGTGCAAGATCAAAAAAAAGAACTGAAATAAAGGGGTATTAAACAGAAATTCATAAACTCTTGACTACATGACTGGCACGTATTCTTAGACATGAGTTGCTTTTGGAATTCAACCATCTACAACTCAGCCAAAGTGTCTAGAATAACTGTGAAATCGAGTCATTAATTGAGCATATTTGAAGACTGGGATAGAAAAACATATTTACATTATTCACTCTCCCATTTCAAGTTGCTATGTGTAATTAATCTATTTTCTGTATTGTAAGTGCTTTAGATACCTGGTTTTGATAACTGATGCATGAAAATTTACCTCGTTTTAGCACATTAAACTTTGAACCATTTTTGCTCATTGCATTGTTGAAATCTATGATTTGGCAAAACTACAATGATTTCAACTTGATTATCTTGATTGGCAAGTTGATGTGTTAATTGATTTCATTGCTCAAGGGACGAGCAATATTTAAGTGTGAGGATGTTGATGCACTCTGTGAAACCACATTTAAATGAGCTTAAATTGCACTAAAATATGTCTATATTGCATGCATGTAACCTTATTTTTAGGGTTTTTAGTGTATATTTCATGTGATTTGTAAATATTAGTTATCATGGTTAAATTAAGCTTATTTGAGTTGAATTTACCATGTTTTATGCTTTCTAATAAGACACTGGCAAATCTAATACATTGCAATGATGTTTCAGGCATTAAAATGAAGAAAAGAAGATGTTCGGAGGATAAAGATTGTCAAATTCGGATTTTACAACCCTGAAGTGTGCCCAGGATGCACCACATCAACATGGCGGCGCCCAAAAAGACCTCGAAGCGCCACCCAGGCGCCGTCTCAACACTTAGAAAAATTTCAAAGATGAAAAAGCTTCAGGATGCGCTGCACGTGCATGGCGGCGCCAGAAATGGCCTCCGAGCGCCACTTTTGGCGCCGAGCGTGGAAAATCGTCAAGATGCGCCGCATCAACGTGGTGGCGCCGAAATCCCTTCCCGAGCGCCACCTGGCGCGCCACAGTCGCGGTTGAGCAGTTTTCTAACCTCCCGAACTCGGTTTTTAACACCGTTCTTCGCCTTTCTTCATCATTCAGACACATTAGAAAATCAGAAAACACTCTGTAAACACTGCACAATGGGAGAAGAAGGCCAGAAACATAAAATCATGTCGGAGGAATTGGACAAGACGCTGTTTTGATCGAGTTCTTCCAATTCTAGGCGTTGACATTCTTTTTCTTGCTTTGTGATGTTATGAATTTGCCTCTAAATGTAATTTTCTATCATGTTTCGAATTGTAGATGGATTTCTATGTTGTTCGTGTTAGGAGTGATCTAGAACGGGAGTTCAGAATCACTTTGAAGTACGATTTCATCTTTTATGGAAGTAAAATAAGATCGATGTTTATATGTTTAATCTGGATTAATCTGTAATAATGTTAGAATCTGAATTAGGATTGTTGTTTGCTGCATACATATGATCGATAATTTTGTGTTTAAAGGAATCTGCAATTCACATCATTAATCTGCTAAATTCTGGGTTGATCGTTCTTTCTGTATTTTATTATTTACAGCGATCTGGCAATGATCTTAATTTGCATGCATTCTAATATTAGTAATATAATCCATTTTACCATGTTTCTACTGAAGCTTTACCATGTTTATTAAATTATTTACACTATTATGCATATTAGAATGTTAGAATCTAATTTCTCTTGTTTCTGCTTTGCTAAATCGGGAGATAAAAAGTAGAATATAAACTTTAGTACCGGTATTGGGAATAAATTACATTAAAAATGGATTCTGGCATGTGCACGCTGATTTGGGAATTGAATTGTATCTTTTAATCGCTATAGGAAAATTTGTGTGCTTGGGAAAGACTCAAATTTAGGCCTAGAATGATGATTGGATAATGTTAGATAATTTAATTAGCTTCCATGAAGTCTGTTTAAGCATAATATGAATTTTAGAAAATTATTATATTTTTAATCTTTATAAAATAATTAAATTTGTAGAAATTGATCTTTTTAGACATTGGAAAATGCTAAATCAATATGCAATTTCTCTTTTATATAAAGATGACAATATTTAAAATATCACAAACATCTCCCATTTATATTTTTATTAATTAAAATTTTAACTTGTTTTATTTTAAATTTAATGTCACTATTTTTAATTTAATCCACTCTAGAATTAAACAAACTCTTTTAAAATATATAAAATATATTTAAAAAACTTAAAAACAATTAAAATATTCTCCGGAATGAAATAATATTCTGAAATTCCCTGTGGATCGACTCGGTTATTCACCGATTTTATTACTTGATGACAACCATCCGCTTGTGGTAAAATATGAGTAGTGAGAATAATTCATCACACTGCACTCCTAGTCTAGGGTTTTCTCCAATTGTTTATTTCTCATTTCAGATTGTTGAATCCTTTGGAATTCTGGATGCCTATATATATGGGTTTCTAAACATTGTGTTATTCCCCTTTGAATGATATAAAACATATTGTGAGTTGTTTTTCTCTTTGGAACACATCCGAGAGCATTTGAAGGTCAACCCATGAATTTCCACCTTGTTAGTAAATTCCTTTCAAGCATTGACAGTGTTTGATCGTATTGACACCATTAGGGCTATTGATCGAGGGAATAGAGGACATGGTCGTGTGTAATCGATTCCGAGGTTAAGTCTTGCGAAGTAGTATCTCACCTCTCCATTTTATTTTCGGTTTTGCATCTTTGTTCTTGTCCAAATTGTATCCAATCTCGATCCATGGCACTATCAAAGGGCAATGAACATGGTATTCCATGACATGATTTGAGATATCATGGAGGTCTATATTGATGATGTTATAGTCAAATCCAAGGTTTTGAAGAACATCGGAAAGGACCTTCATTCATATGCAGTCCTACAATCTGAATATGAACCCAAGCAAATGTGCTTTCCGAGTTTCTACCGGAAATTTCCTCTGGTTCTTGATACATCAGTGAGGAATAGAGGTTCACGCCAACAAGGCTAAGGCCATTATGGAGATACCTCCTCCTCGTACTATGAAGGAAGTACAAAGTTTACTTGGGAAAGTGAACTTCCTCAGGTGATTTATAGCAAATGCCGCGGATAAAGTACAACCTATCACAAAGCTTCCTCGGGGCGTGACAAGATTGCAAGTGCAGTGGGGCGAACCTCAACAGCAAATGCTTGACGAAAGTAAAAGAGCATTGGTCAACCCGCCAGTGCTGGTTCCCCTGTGAAGGGACAAGAAGCTTAAGCTTTACGTGGATCTTCGAGTCATGCCATCGATTGTCTTCTCAGCCAGGATTGGGATGATGGAAAAGAATGGGTTGTCTACTATCTAAGTAAGACACTAGTAGGTCCCGAACTTAATTACTCCATCGATGAGAAGAAATGTTATCCCTTGGTTTATATATGTAATAAACTGGAACATTACATTTTGCCTTAGGAAACCGAGGTCGTCTTCAAATTCGACCTTGTAAAGCTGATCTTGAGAAGACCCACTCATAAGGGTTGATACTGGAGTGTGCTTTGAAACTCGCGCCATTCGCCCAAACACATGTGCCTATCAAGGCCGTTAAGGGACAAATAATTGCGGAATTCCTGGCTGAACACCCAAACCTGCTAGAACCCAAAGAATGCAATGACGAGATGTATATCACAATACGTCCATGGGTCGTGTATTTCAACGGATCAAGCACAAGCACCAAGTCAGAAGCTGGGGTCTATCTTCTCGGCCAGAATTAGGAGGAAATAAGATTATTCTTGTAATTAAGCAGGATGACCAACAACGCCGCCGAGTATGAGCCTTTGATCCTCGGACTTGAAACATTAGTCCTACGAAAGGCGAGATCGGTCAGAATCCGTGGCGATTCCCAATTGGTGCTCAACCGAGTAATAAGGACCTACCAATGCAAACATTCAGGTTTATCAAGGTACCAAGAAAGAGTCTTGGAATTACTTGGACAAATTCCCGATGTATCCAACGAATATGTTCCACGGGAAGACAATAGCGAAGCCAACAGATTGGCTCAACATACTTTAGGATATAAGACTCACCAAGGTTTTCATAAATTAGTTCCGAGCATTAACATGGTCGAGGCTCCTTTACATCATAAGAAGAATCGAAAAGCAAGCCACAATTGACCAAATACTGATGTGCCCCATCAATGACAATATGAACAACGTTAAATCCCAAATGATTGGTGCAAGGACATCATTGACTATTTCCTCAATCCTTCGAGCGTGGATAACCCAAGCATTAATGCTAAGGCCCTTCGGTTCTTGTATGAGAACGAAATTCCCTATAAGAGAACCATAGAAGGTGTTCTGCTTAAATGCTTAGGTCCCGCGGAAGCTAAACTAGCAATGGCTGAAGTACATGAAGGAATATGCAGAGCCCATCGATATGGCTATTATTTGCCAACGATGTTCGATGATTGTATCCGCTTCACCAAAGGTTGTTCGGCATGTCAAAGGCACGGTGATTTGAATCATTTTCCAGTAACGAGTTCGAATTACTCGATTAAGCCCTCGCCTTTCAAGGATTGGGCTATGGACGTAATTGGTCGGATTACTCCTCCTTCGAGCAAGCGTCACGTGTACATTCTAGTGGCAACCGATTACTTCACCAAATGGATAGAAACGATCCTGCTCACTATGGTAAACCAGGATGTGGTAATCAACTCTATTGATAAACACATCGTACACTATTTCGGGATACCAAATTCTATCCTAATGGATCAAGGGACAGTGTTCATCGGAAACCGATTAGTCGAATACACAGATGAGTTAGGAATCCGATTGTTGCATTCCTCGCCATATTATACACAAGCCAATGGCATGATCTCTTATCCGAAGCCTTATGGACTATTAGGAATTCTAAGAGTATTACCACGGGTTTTATTCCTTATCTACTGACTTATTAGATAGCCATTCTGCGTAACTGCATGGGTGGATGAATTTGGCTTCTAATAGTTTCTGAATATCCTCTGTGAACTTTGGTAATAGCTCCGGATTGAACCTCCTGGAAGGTTGTTTGAAAGGTTTGAAACCCTTATTAATAGGAAGTTTATGTTCGACCATATTCCTATCCAGTCGGGCATTTCCGTGTAATCCCACGCGAGGCAAGTTTGATGATTCCTTAGAAGGTCGGTCATTTTTATCTGTTGGTCTCTTGTCAATAGACCACTCAACCGAACTATCCATGGGTGATCCTTTGAACCGATGTCAAATTCAACCAAAGGGTCTTTCGAGTACCCTGTGGGTTCATGGTTTTCCAGCAATTCGTGGCATTGGTAAGGCCAGGAGGTGTTGTCATTCTTTGATAAGTCGTTCTTTGGGCCATCATTTGGCAAAGAACTAGACTCTATTTAATAATTGTAAATACGTGCATCTGTTTTATTCATCATATTTACAACATATGTACATTAATTGTTGGCTGAATGACAATCCATTTCATTTCTTGGTTTCAGCTGCCTAGGAATCGAAAGTGTTGCTTCCAAGGTCGTAAATTGGGTCTTCCGAGATTGGCCTATCATAGGGGATAGTCAGAGACAGAGGTGGGAACATTCTTGTGTAATGAATTGACTCATATTGTAATTCTGCGCTCCCCTGGAACGAACTTGGAGATGCATCTGTAACACCCCGGTTTTTGGTCACCCAGGTCGGGATGTCACCGCCACATCTCCCTAGTAAGACACGGTTTCTCCGAGCTTACTAAAGAGATGCAAGGCTAGGTATTGGAGTATTTAAAAACATTTAAAGCATTCAAATAGCCCATACAATATAATTCGAAAATAACAATAATAGCATAGCGCAGCGGAAATATTTAGTTTAGTACAGTATCGCAGCGGAAAATATAAAAGGGGCCGACATGGCCAAAACACGGGTTAAACAGGCCCGTTCATAATATAGTCTGAGTACGAAATTTAAAAGCAAAAATAAGTGTTCCCCAAAATCCCATGCATGAATCGTGCTCACACATGCTCATTCCACATATTCTGTAAGGAAAGGAATAAAAATGGTTTTGGTCAGCAAAATTGCTGAGTAAGTTAACGCATGCATGATCGTAGGGTTTAAAAGCCATTAGTTTAATAATTTAACAAAGCATGATAATAACATAATATTTAATTTCATCTAATCCATATCCAATAGCATAATTTATCTCAGGCTCTATTTAATGACACATATCACATGGTTTAATCATAAAAGCCATAATTTAAATAAAGCATTGAAATAATTTAATTGGACAACAACATAATTTAATCTAATTTAATTTAATTTAGAATCCCCATTACATTCCCGATTTTCTATTTCAAGGTTTCACGATAAAATCGCGATGTCAACAAGTTTAGCCGGTAGCCCGGCGGCCGCAACCGTATCAGCCATACCCAGTACCACTCCGGAGCCTCGGGAAACCCATACGGATATTCACGAGAGTGTAGACTCTATATTTCGCCGTTTAGGCAATCCATATCTCAAGTTTAGCGCGCGGGGTCACCATCGTCCATTACGGCACGAAGTGAATCGTTAGGGGGCACCCTGTAGAGCACTCACCCCTAATTTTAATCTATCAAGTTTGTAAGGGGATTTAATTTTTAAAATCTGACTTCAATTGTATTTATTAAGAAATAACATCTCAACTCGTTGCAACCCTAAAGGTTAATCCCATGTTTCAACAAGATTTCAAGATTTCGTTTCGGTAAATCACAGTTTACTCTAAAATTCGTCTAAAATCAGATTTAATTCCAAAAATTCCAAAATTTCAGATCTGACTCTGAAACATCAAGATCTACAAATTTCGTGTTTTAACTTTTTCGATCCGAGATACCTAAGTAGGTCAAAATCACAAATTTTCGCATACGAATAATTCTGTCCGAGTTTAATGTGTCACAGTTTAAAGATTTCGAATTCTACCATAGCAATTCAACTCCAAATTTAATGAAATTTGACAGAGATCATCTTAAGACAATTATCTACAACTTTCATGTTCCGCCAAAGATCTAAAACAGTCTAGATCCTATGTCAAAAACGTGATCAAGATCATTCCTAAGTTCTGTCCAAGATTTCAAGCTCTAGATTCCAACAGTTCGGTTTCGGTGGGTTTTCTCATAACAAAGCAACTCCAAAAATTCTCAAAAATTTACAGTAGCTAGATCTAAGTCTTAGGAACGTTTTTCGTGTTTTACGTTTTTCTGTTTGAGTTCGTTTTAAGGTTCGGAAAAATTCATCAAATCTGTTGCGCCGATAGAAAGTAATAGTTGACAGATTTTCGGTTTCTTGTTAATCTTTTAGTTTTGAATGTTTTAATTCATCCCAAAACCATGTAAGAGTTAACTTACCGAGTTTATGAACGTCGGGGATGTCTAATTCGGAGGCGTGGCTTCCAGATCACCGTTTCTCCTCTCCGTTCGTCGGGTTCTACGATCTAGATTCAATACGGGGTGTAGAAAGAAAAGAACCGAAGTTAGAATCCGTGTTCGGATTGAAACGTGAAAAGATTTATCGGACTAGAGCTTACCACAACGTTTGGAGATCCTTGGATTTTCGTCCAAAGCTGCTGCCTCCGTTTGGTGCTATCCGTCGACTCCGAATTTAGGGTTTCGAACGTATAGAAGGTTGTAGGGTTTTGTAAACTCGTTTGGGGCTCCCAAGGGGCTTATTTATAGATTTCTCAATCCCTAGGGCGTCCAAAATCTGACCTAAAGGTCTTGGGTCGAGAGATGTTCAACCGAAAGTCGAAAAATCCGCGTTCGGGCGAGAGATTCACGCAACGGGCGAATCTGTCAAGTGGCGCGGTCGTGGCGCGCTAATCCCCCTTCACCGCGCGGCCACCGCGCGACTCTCGCCTGGACTTCGGTCCGGGCGGGTCGTGCGATCCGTCGTGCTTTTCCGCCTCTCTTTCGGGTTTCTATCCCTCTATGCTCCCGAATTCCGATTTCCGGGGTATCTTCGGGTCTCTACTTCCTTTCTAAATTTTCGCTCGGGTCTAATTAGATGGTTTGGACTCGAATACTCGAGCTCATTAGTGTCGGGTTTTGGTGTACAATTTATTTACCTTTAATCCATCCTTTTATTTAATTAAATTCTTTTTTAAGTAAAAATCTCATTGCTCATTTCCTTATCTTTATTTACTTCTTTATTTGCTGGATTTTTTTATTTATTTATGGTATTTATTTTATTTATTATTTATTTATTTAATTATGGTTTTATTTTATGATGGAAAATTCACGGGTATTACAGTCTACCCTCCTTAAGAATCAACTTCGTCCTCGAAGTTGTGTTTCGGCTTTTCTCGTGCTAAAGGTCTTGTGTTTGTTTTATTATGTTGTGACTGAACTTAGAATTAAAACTTCTAAGCTGCCTACGTACCCGGTAAAGGGATCAAGCCATAACGTAGTTCAACATTTACAACAGTGCACGAAAAATAGGTGGTATCACATCCTCTCCCCCTTAAGATTGCAGTTATGTCCCCATAACTGTGTCGGTATCGGTTTGGAACAATGTCGGGTAACGTTCTCTCATGTCGGATTCTACTTCCCAAGTTGCCGTCTCACTTTCGTGGTTTGACCAAAGAACCTTGATCATTTTGATGGTTTTTTTCCTCGTTACTCGTTCCTTAGTGTCAAGAATACGCACTGGGACTTCTTCGTAAGTCAAGTCTTCATCGAGCTCAATTATCTCCGGTTGAAGTACATGTGTCGGGTCCGGCACATACTTCTTTAGTTGCGAGACATGGAAGACATTATGAACTCGATCTAAGTGTGGCGGTAAAGCCAATCGGTAGGCTAGAGTTCTGACTCGTTCTAGGATTTCGTAAGGTCCTATGTATCGAGGACTTAACTTCCCTCGTTTGCCAAAGCGCATCACCCCCTTCATGGGTGATATCTTTAGCATGACTCTATCTCCCACTTGAAATTCTAGGTCTCGTCGTCTCACGTCGGCATAACTCTTTTGACGGTCTTGTGCGGCCTTCATCTTCCCTTGAATCACTTTGATTTGTTGAGCCATGTCTTCGATAAGTTGTGGTCCCACTACCACGGACTTATCGTTTTCTTCCCAGCTCAAAGGGCTTCGGCACTTTCGTCCATACAACGCCTCGAAAGGTGCCATGCCGATACTAGCATGGTAGCTATTATTATAGGAAAACTCAATCAAGGGTAAATGAGATTCCCAATTCCCTTTGAATTCCAACACACATGCTCTCAGCATGTCTTCTAGTGTTTGGATTGTTCTCTCGGTTTGTCCATCCGTCATCGGGTGGAATGCGGTGCTCATTTTGATTTGAGTACCGAGAGCTTTTTGTAACTCCTTCCAGAAATGAGGGACAAATCTACTGTCTCTATCGGAAATGATATCATGTGGTACTCCATGTCGTCGTACCACATTATCAATGTAGGCTCGGGCCAATTGGTCCATAGTCCACGTGTCTTTCATTGGGATGAATATGGCTGTCTTCGTTAGCCTATCCACAATCACTCAAATCTTGTTCATGCCTTTAGGTGATCGGGGTAATCCCGAGACAAAGTCCATTGAGATGCTATCCCACTTCCAACTTGGAATCTCTAGTGGTTGCATCAATCCTAAGGGTTTATGTCGCACTGCCTTAACCTTTTGGCAGGTGAGACATCTCGCCACGAAGTTCGCCACTTCCTTCTTCATTCCCGGCCACCAATAGATCTTCTTCAGATCTTTGTATAGTTTGTCACCTCCGGGATGTACGGAATATGGCGTGTTGTGCCCTTCCTCCATCAACCTTAGTTTCAACTCGGCACATTTAAGGGACACACACCATCTCCCTTTAAAACGGATGCTTCCATCCTCGTGGACAGCAAATCCTATTGCCTTTCCTTCGGCAATATACCCTTTTATCTTCTCGAGTTTCGGGTCGCCCGGTTGAGCGAGTCGAATCTCGTCCAATATTGGGGTTTCTACGACCATGGCATTGACCGTTTCTCTCACTGTGCCAGGATGCACAAGTTCTAACTCCAATCTCGCCAACTCCATGTACAATGCCGGCGGAATTACCAACGAGTTTGTCACGTGTTGGGTTTTCCGACTCAGGGCATCGGCTACCACATTCGCCTTCCCCTCGTGGTATGCTATCTCTAAGTCGTAGTCTTTAATAAGTTCCAACCACCTTCGCTGTCTCAAATTCAACTCCTTCTGAGTGAATATATATTTCAAGCTCTTGTGGTCGGTGAACATTCGACACTTCCGCCCATAAAGGTAATGTCTCCATATCTTTAGAGCGAATACGACCGCTGCCAACTCCAGGTCATGGGTCGGATAATTTTCCTCGTGAGGTTTTAGTTGACGTGATGCATAGGCTACGACTCTCGAGTCTTGCATCAAGACACACCCTAAACCTTCCTTCGAAGCATCGCTATATACTTCGAAGTCACCATTCTCTGATGGTAGTGTTAATACGGGTGTGGTTGTGAGTCGTTTCTTCAACTCTTGAAACGCAATCTCACACGCTTCGGTCCACTCGTATTTTGCTCCTTTCTTAAGTAGCTGGGTCAAAGGACGTGCAATCCTTGAAAAGTCCTTCACAAATCGTCTATAATACCCGGCTAATCCAAGGAAACTCCTTATTTCCGTTGGACTCTTGGGGGTTGCCCATTCGGTTACGGCAGAGACTTAAGTCACATTTGGACAGCTTGCCGTATAGCTGGTTTCTTCGCAAGATTTCTAACACTTGATGTAAGTGCTTTGCATGCTCTTCCTCGCTCTTCGAGTAGATCAGGATGTCGTCGATGAACACTACGACACACTGGTCTAATAATTCTCGGAACACGTTGTTCATGAGATTCATGAACATGGCCGGAGCATTTGTTAACCCGAAGGATAACACTGTGAACTCGTAATGGCCATATCGTGTTTGAAACGCCGTCTTTGGAATGTCCATCTCGGCGATCCTCAGTTGATGATACCCAGATCGCAAATCGATCTTCGAGAATACTGAAGCTCCCTTCAGTTGATCAAACAGATCCTCTATTCTCGGTAGGGGGTATTTATTCTTAACGGTCACTTGGTTTAGTCCTCGGTAATCTATGCAAAGACGTAGTCCTCCGTCTTTTTTCTTGACAAACAAAACCGGTGCTCCCCAAGGGGACGTACTCGGTCTTATGTAACCTTTTCCCAATAGCTCCTCGAGTTGTTCCTTTAACTCCTTCATTTCCAGTGGTGCCATCCGGTACGGAGCTTTTGAGACAGGCTCTGTCCCCGGAATGAGATCTATCGTGAATTCAAGATCTCTCTCAGGTGGCATGCCCGGAACGTCTTCAGGGAACACGTCCGGGTATTCTCTTACCACTGGTATGCTATCAACCTTGTTCTCTTCCGCCTCAAGGTTGTGCACATAGCACGCATATAGTTCATACCCCTTACGCATCAAGTTACTTAGTTTAAGTGCACTAACGATTTTGTTACTTTTCTTAGGGGGCTGAGAGTAAAAGATAACTCTCTTTCCCCTACTTTTTGACAAGGTGATCTTTTGCTTTTGGCATTCGATCACCGCTTTATACTGGGATAGCCAATCCATCCCCAGTATGATGTCAAAGTCTCTTAAGTTAAATTCTACTAAGTTCGCGAAGAATTCTACGTTCTTTATCACTATAGGAATTCCGTTAAATCGTTTAGAGCAAGACACTGCTTCTCCAGAAGGCAATTGAATTCCCAAGTTAATTCTCTCGCACTTAGGTAGATCTAACTCAGGCACTATCCTTGATGCTATAATTGAGCAACTAGCTCCAGAATCAAATAGAGTTCTAAGGGGCGTATTCAACACATAAAATGTACCTGCCATCACTTCTCCTTGCGCAGGCACGTCCGCTTGGTTCACCACGTTCAGCCTCCCCACAGGGCGTCCCTGATTGCCTTGCTGATTCGCATTCGGCTGCTGATTTTGTTGCTGGTTTTGATTCTGAGGGGGCGGAGGTCGTTGGTTCTAGTTCTGGTTTTGTGGCCTATTTTGAGGGGGTCTCTACCCTTGATTGTTCCCGTTTCGCCCGTTTTGATTTTGAGGCTGTTCTTGCCCCGCGACCAAATTGTCCCTCTTTGTTATGTTCTCGAGCCTAGTTCGGCAATCCCGTCGAACGTGACCCATTCGACCGCATCGGTAACAGGCGCCTTGTTGCGGGCATCCCCTTGCCAGATGTGGTCGTCCACATCGCGGGCAAGGCGGTACCGGATCTTCTTGGTTGAACCTCCTCCCAGTGTTGTTTTGCTGGGGCCTATTCGACCCTCTGCGCTGCTCGTTCCTTCCAGTGTTGTTCTCGTTTCTTGAGTCTCGGCTTCTCTTGTCTTGAGGACCCCTGCTGGACTCCCCACTCACCCTTCTTTTCAGCTGCTGCACGCGTGCTACCGCTACAGCGCGATCATATACGGCTTGCAAATCGGGGTAGTGTACCCCCGCGATCACCTCGCGCACCGACAGATTTAGTCCCATCTCGAACTTCTGTGCCTTTTCCGCATCAGTAGGCACTAACCTCGGTGCGAACCTCACCAGCTCCTTGAAGCGGGTGTAGTATTCCTGCACCGTTTGGCTTCCTTGCTTCAACGACAGGAATTCTTCGTACATGGCAGCTTTGGTACTCAAGGGATAGAATCGATCCCGGAGTAGTTCCATCATCTCCATCCACGAGTAGGGCTCGTCATCTTCAGTCAGTTTGGCTTGCGTTGCTTGCCACCAGTCATCAGCTTCGCCTCCCAAGTAGTATGAAGCGACATGTACCCTCTCTCCTTCCGGACATTTGACCGCTCCCAGCAGCTTGTCAAAAGTCCGGATCCATTCCTCCAGTTTAGTTGGATCCTCCTCACCAGCGTAGTGGGGTGGCTGGTAAGGATTCACCATCGCCAGGTAGTTAGGGCGAGCTTGGGGCGGAGGTACCGCCGCAGCTTGACCCTGGTTGACTTGCGCGTTTCCGAGCGCAATCAACACTTCCTCTATCGTCCTAAGACGGTCGCCCACATTGTTCGGTGCGGGGGCGTCCTGCGCACCTTGGGGCTGTTCCTCATCAGGTTGAATCGGTTCATTGACGTTTGGTGGTGTTTCAGTAGGTGTTTCAGTAGTGGTTTGTGGAGCGGGTTGGGCTCTGCCTCTTCCTCTTCCTCTGGGTGCTATTCTGGTACAAACGGGATAGATTAGGACTGGTGAATTTAGCATATAGTCTAATCAATCTCTGTATATGTGTTTTGTTATTTAGCACGTGGTGCTCAATCGAACTGAGAAGCGTACGGCGCCTCGGGGTTTTATTTTAGTTTGTTTCATTTTTTTTTCGATTTCTTATTAAAAATAAATCGGGCATTTTATTTCCTCAAAAGAAATTTTAGTACAAAAGTAGAAATATTTTCCTAGCAATATAATATCTAACAATAGAAGCTCTAGTGTCTCATGACATCCTCCGGTGGGGTAGCAGGATCTTCCTCCGGATCTTCCTCCTCCGAACTCGGCGGCATCAGCTCGTCAAAGATAGTGTTTAAGTCCTGCCCGTGGGCATCGATGTATTCTTTTAGTATTAAGTTTTGTGTAGTGAGGGTTTGGACTTGGCGCTCGAGTTGGTTTATGCGGTGATGATCCGCCTCTCTCAAGTTGCCCATGTGATGTAAATTGGCCTCCAATTGAGCCATACGGTACTTCATCTGCTCTAGGGTCTGGTGGGAATCGAGATGAACACTCATCATCCTGACCATCAACTGCATCATGTCTTGACTAGCCATCTAGCGCAAGAAAGAGATCTAAGTTAATATTCGCCAAGATTCTAAGTTCAATTCGCCAAGATTCTAGGTTCAAGTTTTGCCAAGATGCTAAGTTCAAGTTTCGCCAAGATGCTAAGTTCAAGCTTCGCCAAGATTCTAAGTTCAAGTTTCCAAGATTCTAGGTTCATAGCAGAGATGCAACATGCAAATGCAAATGATATTTCCCCCCAATAATAATTTAATGCACCACATGTATATATATATTTTCCCATGGGTTTTAAAAATAAAAATTTTATTTTCCATGGAAATAATACTTTAAAATTTAAAAGAATAGTCAAAATACTAATAATAGTTTAAAAATAGCAATGGTTTAAAAATAGTAGTTTAAAAATAGCCGGGCTCTGATACCAACTTGTAACACCCCGGTTTTTGGTCACCCAGGTCGGGATGTCACCGCCACATCTCCCTAGTAAGACACGGTTTCTCCGAGCTTACTAAAGAGATGCAATGCTAGGTATTGCAGTATTTAAAAACATTTAAAGCATTCAAATAGCCCATACAATATAATTCGAAAATAAAATAATAGCATAGCGCAGCGGAAATATTTAGTTTAGTACAGTATCGCAGCGGAAAATATAAAAGGGGCCGACATGGCCAAAACACGGGTTAAACAGGCCCGTTCATAATATAGTCTGAGTACGAAATTTAAAAGCAAAAATAAGTGTTCCCCAAAATCCCATGCATGAATCGTGCTCACAATGCTCATTCCACATATTCTGTAAGGAAAGGAATAAAAATGGTTTTGGTCAGCAAAATTGCTGAGTAAGTTAACGCATGCATGATCGTAGGGTTTAACAGCCATTAATTTAATAATTTAACAAAGCATGATAATAACATAATATTTAATTTCATCTAATCCATATCCAATAGCATAATTTATCTCAGGCTCTATTTAATGACACATATCACATGGTTTAATCATAAAAGCCATAATTTAAATAAAGCATTTAAATAATTTAATTGGACAACAACATAATTTAATCTAATTTAATTTAATTTAGAATCCCCATTACATTCCCGATTTTGTATTTCAAGGTTTCACGATAAAATCGCGATGTCAACAAGTTTAGCCGGTAGCCCGGCGGCCGCAACCGTATCAGCCATACCCAGTACCACTCCGGAGCCTCGGGAAACCCATACGGATATTCACGAGAGTGTAGGCTCTATATTTCGCCGTTTAGGCAATCCATATCTCAAGTTTAGCGCGCGGGGTCACCATCGTCCATTACAGCACGAAGTGAATCGTTAGGGGGCACCCTGCAGAGCACTCACCCCTAATTTTAATCTATCAAGTTTGTAAGGGGATTTAATTTTTAAAATCTGACTTCAATTGTATTTATTAAGAAATAACATCTCAACTCGTTTCAACCCTAAAGGTTAATCCCATGTTTCAACAAGATTTCAAGATTTCGTTTCGGTAAATCACAGTTTACTCTAAAATTCGTTTAAAATCAGATTTAAATCCAAAAATTCCAAAATTTCATATCTGACTCGGAAACATCAAGATCTACAACTTTCGTGTTTTAACTTTTTCGATCCGAGATACCTAAGTAGGTCAAAATCACCAATTTTCGCATAAGAATAATTCTGTCCGAGTTTAATGTGTCACAGTTTAAAGATTTCGAATTCTACCATAGCAATTCAACTCCAAATTTAATGAAATTTGACAGAGATCATCTTAAGACAATTATCTACAACTTTCATGTTCGGCCAAAGATCTAAAACAGTCTAGATCCTATGTCAAAAACGTGATCAAGATCATTCCTAAGTTCTGTCCAAGATTTCAAGCTCTAGATTCCAACAGTTCGGTTTCGGTGGGTTTTCTCATATCAAATCAACTCCAAAAATTCTCAAACATTTACAGTAGCTAGATCTAAGTCTTAGGAACGTTTTTTGTGTTTTAAGTTTTTCCATTTGAGTTCGTTTTAAGGTTTGGAAAAATTCATCAAATCTGTTGCGCCGATAGAAAGTAATAGTTGACAGATTTTCGGTTTCTTGTTAATCTTTTAGTTTTGAATGTTTTAATTCATCCCAAAACCATGTAAGAGTTAACTTACCGAGTTTATGAACGTCGGGGATGTCTAATTCGGAGGCGTGGCTTCCAGATCACCGTTTCTCCTCTCCGTTCGTCGGGTTCTACGATCTAGATTCAATACGGAGTGTAGAAAGAAAAGAACCGAAGTTAGAATCCGTGTTCGGATTGAAACGTGAAAAGATTTATCGGACTAGAGCTTACCACAACGTTTGGAGATCCTTGGATTTTCGTCCAAAGCTGCTGCCTCCGTTTGGTGCTATCCGTCGACTCCGAATTTAGGGTTTCGAACGTATAGAAGGTTGTAGGGTTTTGTAAACTCGTTTGGGGCTCCCAAGGGGCTTATTTATAGATTTCTCAATCCCTAGGGCGTCCAACATCTGACCTAAAGGTCTTGAGTCGAGAGATGTTCAACCGAAAGTCAAAAAATCCGCGTTCGGGCGAGAGATTCACGCAACGGGCGAATCCGTCAAGTGGCGCG
Source organism: Hygrophila difformis (assembly GCA_030278955.1). NCBI lineage: Eukaryota > Viridiplantae > Streptophyta > Magnoliopsida > Lamiales > Acanthaceae > Hygrophila > Hygrophila difformis. Next base: position 38,827,135 of record JAOANR010000009.1, on the reverse strand, counting down.
GTCGTGGCGCGCTAATCCCCCTTCACTGCTCGGCCACCGCGCGACTCTCGCCTGGACTTCGGTCCGGGCGGGTCGTGCGATCCGTCGTGCTTTTCCGCCTCTCTTTCGGGTTTCTATCCCTCTATGCTCCCGAATTCCGATTTCCGGGGTATCTTCGGGTCTCTACTTCCTTTCTAAATTTTCGCTCGGGTCTAATTAGATGTTTTGGACTCGAATACTCGAGCTCATTAGTGTCGGGTTTTGGTGTACAATTTATTTACCTTTAATCCATCCTTTTATTTAATTAAATTCCTTTTTAAGTAAAAATCTCATTGCTCATTTCCTTATCTTTATTTACTTCTTTATTTGCTGGATTCGTTTATTTATTTATGGTATTTATTTTATTTATTATTTATTTATTTAATTATGGTTTTATTTTATGATGGAAAATTCACGGGTATTACAGCATCGACCGTGATTACTCGGTCTTCTTCCCAAAACATCAGTTGCTGATGTAAAGGTTGATGGTATGCATGTCGCCGCATGAATCCAGTCTCTTCCGAGTAATGCGCTATATGATGTGTCTGCATCTAGCACAAATAAGATTGTTGGCATACTTATGGTCCGACTTCCAATTGGACCACTATCATCCTAAGCAAGAATCCTGCCATCTTCATGCCGGTCTTCTCCAAGTTGGAGATCCCTTTTCGAATCTTCTTCAGGGTAGATAGTGGGATGCAATTATACACTGCCCCATTGTCTACGAAGACCCTCCTGATCTTTTTAACTTTTATATATGCTTCCACATAGATTGGCTTCATGTGAGAAGGTACTCCCTTAATTGTCTAGAATATAATCGGAGGTGAGATTTGGGATTCCTTTGGAACAACGTCTGGGTAGACAACATCTTCATACTCGACCACGAATGCCCATGTTGGGTCTTCTTCTATTTCAGTATCATAGATGAGTTCCGCCCAAGTGGTAACCATTTCATCCTCACTAGGTTGAGGAGTCACGAATCCCATGCATGCCATGATTACCTTTGGCTTCCCGGGTTTATCTGTGTATGGCTTTGTTGAAATGGTTGTACTGCTTGCTTTCATGCTCCCTGGGTCAGTTGTAGGATCCTTGACGGGCAACTTGAAGGACTTCGGGAATTTATGGATGCTATCGCCATGTTGGCCTTGGGGAAAGGATGTGCGTCAATCCCCATGGTTCGCGCACTCAGCCTTCTGGATTGGATTGCCTCCTGGATATTCCCCAGAACTGGACGCAATCCTTCATACTATGTGGAAAAGCGTTGTGCCACTTACAGTACGTCCGTCCGCTGATCTCTTCTTTCGTGGCAAATTTCTGGCCTGGATGAAGTCGGATCTATGGTTCTTATACAGTGCAACAAAGATCTTTTCTGTGTTTGATACATCGAAGCAAAAGTGTTCTTCTGCCATATTTTTGGCATACTGATTCTTCGTAGGCCTTGCGGCTTTTGGTTTCAACTCGGTGCAAACAAAGGGTTTGCCCCGGACAAGTTCGGCGGTCATCGGATCTGCTAATTCGGCCTCTTGACTGCAGGCTTCTTCCAGATCACTGTCGATGTCAACATTTATGGTAGCAACTTGATACGGTCTTTTCTTTCTTTCCCCATACCTTTCGACTCCTGGGTCTCTTTAAGTAGAGACTCGACCCTCATCGCTTTAGAGGATAAGATTGCCAGGTCATCAATATCCAAGGGGGTTAACTTCTTCTTCAAGGGAAGTTTCATGTTTTTAACCGCTATGTTAGATTCCTTTTCGGAAATAGCGGTTTCACATTTCCCTTTCTATTGTCGTAACCATTCAATGAACTTAGCCGTTGGTTCATTGTCCCTCTGTTTGGTTTATAGAATCTCAACCAACGTAAATGTTGGCTGGGGATTATAGAACCTAGTATGAAAGGCTTCCTCTAACTGCTACCATGTGGCAAATTCCCTTGTGGGCAAACCAATAAACCATGAGAAGGAAGTCTTCGTTAATGAGGAAGGGAACAACTGCATCCGATGGAACTGATTCCGGCCCAATTCCTCTAATTGGGTAATAAAGCGGCCGATGTGTTCCATAGTGGACGTCTCATCTTCTCTAAAGAACGTGGAGAAATCGGGTATCTGTGCAACGTATGGTAGCGGATTGTCCTCGTACACGTAGGGCAGATATGGCCTTTAATAAACAGGCCGATTGGTCTGGGGACATTCAACCCTAACCTACGCAATATGGTTGCTAGGTGTTCTTCTCTCATATGCACCCGTTGTGGCTCCGATTGGCTGGGTATCAACGGTGGCGGAGAAGGAAAGTTCCCGGGGGGAACTGGGTTTAGTCCTCGGACCTCCTGATTTTGCTGGCGATAAAGTGGATTTTGAAATCCTTCATGCCCGCCATTATTTTTCCAAGGGAAATTTCCGCCAAAGATCAACGGTATTGTGGGCGTTTCCCCCGAGTTATATTTACTCGGTTAGCATCATTAAATGCCCCTAGAGCCCTAAACTCGGGCAGTCTGGCCTGGACATTATTTAGTCCATGGTTCTGGGGTGCATTCAATCTGCTTCCACCCGCTTTGTCATCCCTCGTTACGAGAATCTGAGAGTTTTCATGCTCAGGATTGGGGATTTCTGCCATATTATCCATCCCTGGATTTGGCTGTGTGGCTGGAGAAGCCGTAAAAGCCATTGGTAGTCCCAATGATAGCGGGGGTGCAACCATGGTGAAGGCTGATTCTGAAGAGAACCTTGCCCTGTCATGTGCATACCCTACGCTCCCACTGAAGGGTACCAAGGATAGTTTGGCCATTGGTAATAATATTTCTCTGGTTGGGCATTATTACGTGCGATGCCGGAGTAGTAACGTTATTTCCCATGAGACTCGGGGTCCCAATTGGTACTTTCAACGCTGCCTCCATTCTTCTTGCGAAAATAGTGTCTACTATCGTGGTTAGTCTTTCGAATAGAGCCTCATCTAAGGAGAGTGTTGGAACTTGGAATGTTCGATGATCCATAGGTTGTCGCTAGGGGTGATATTGAGTCGAGTCGAGCCCAAGTATCAAGCTACTTGAGCTTGACTTGATGGAGAAATTTGGCTACTCGAGCTAGCTCGAGCTCGAGTCGAGTAGTCAAGCATGAGCTCGAGCTTGACTCGACTCGAGTTCGAGCTCGACTAATTTTTTTAAAATGTTTTTCATTCTCGAGCTAGAGTTCGAGTAAATACTCGAGCTTATCGAGTATTTTCCTTTTTTTTTGCATTTTTTCTTTTAAAATTAAAAAAAGAAAAAAAGAAAATGAATCAAGTACTCGATACTCGACTCGACTCGAGTACTCGACTCGAGTTCGACTATCATATACATAGGCTCGAGCTCAAGCTCGACACTCGAGTGCCCTACTCGACTCGACTTGAACTTTTCGAGTAAAGTTCGAGTCGAGTCGAGTCGAGTTTCTTTCCGAGCCGAGTCCCAAGTCGAGTTCGAGTAGCTCTAATCGTTAATCACCCCTAGTTGTTGCCATTTGTCCTTCGGGATGAACAAAGGGCGTATTCTCTGCCCCTGTCGTGTTTGCACGAGGGGTTTGATCTCCTATACTGGCCATACTGTTTGATATCTCCTGGAGCCGTCTCAAACGTTTGTACTGGCTTTTTGTAGCCTTTTACGAACCTCGCGGTTACGTAAGGTATACAATGGAGATCTTTGATCGTTAGGGGGAGCTTGATCTCCCACTGTGGTCGCCAACCTATTACAGCCATTTCAGAGTAATGCTTAATCCTCTAGACGGAGCCTTCAAGACGGAAGGCGGAATGAAGACAGTCCCAAGGAATGCTCGGAACTAGAGCATCGCGAAAAATAAAGGAAAGTAAATGCAGGAAAGCAGTAAAGAAAGCGATAAATGAAAGTAAAATATTGGAAAATTAAAGACATTGTATAAAATTTGGAGTGGTTGAGGAACCCAGATTACATCTTAAATTCTAGTATTTCTACAATGATTGGTGCCTGTTCGTGAAGAGACACCGGTTGGGGGAAGGGATAAGATTTAAAATACAAACTAGGCTTCCTTGCCTTTGTTCTTGGTCTAGCGTGGATAAGGCTTCCGCGAGGATGAGGAACGCTCTTTTTCTCGGGGTGACGTCAGCTTGTAACGCTTCGGAATTGTTTTGTGCGACTCGTGGTACTCGGGCAGTTAATGTGCTCAGGTCTTGCTTTCTCCGGATTGTGCCTTTATTCAGGTAGATGGCTTGCTCGGAATGACACTCGCTCGGGGTCCATGGGCTGGTCTTGGGCTGTTCTTCTCTGCTCAAGCCTGGTAATTGGGCCCTTATGCGAATTGGGCCTAGATATGTATGTGGGCGTATTAACACATTTTTTATTGTCTTTGTTTAACAAAGCTAAAAAAATCATAAATGATTTAAAATATAATATTCTATTTAATCAATACAAATAAGAGTTATTGTATTCAGAGACCTTATAAAAGATAATATGGATTCATATGATACTATAAAGTTTAAATATAAGTATTATTATCATAATTCCAGGAGCACAATTAACATATTTTTTTTTAAAAAAAAAGACTATGAGAAAAGGGAAGGCAATACATCCTCCTATATAAATATAGGAAGCACATTCATCCTATCAGATGTGTACCATTAGACACTCTAAAAGTAGAACTATATCACATAGAAAGACAAACAATCTTTCTAACTCACATGTATGTATTCGAAGCAGTATTGTTAACCAAGAAATTGTATGAGGAATAAACTTCTAGTTTTGATTGTTGAATATTGAGGGGATTACAAAGAAGTACTGAAACGAATTACAGAATTTAAAGAAAAGTTGTAAAGGAAAAAGAAATTACGGAATGGAAGAAAACAAGAAAAATAAACTTGCAGAAAGGAAAACTTGCAGGAAGTAAAAATATTGAAGTGCGATTCCTCTTGGGGTGTGTGGATGTTCCTCTACTAGACTGGTGCCACCACTATTTATAGGGGCTCTTCAACCCCAATGTCGCTGCAGCAATCATTCACACGCGCTGTCTTACCGGATCTTGGCCCTTGATCCGCTCCCCTTGATGGCGCCTCATTAATGCTGCCCTGATCCCCTCTCCATGGGTGATGCCTGGTCTCCAAATATGCCGCCATTCTGTCATCAATGCTCCCATGATCTTCTCCATGGGTGATGCCTAGCCTCAATGCTGCGTGATCCTCTCCAAGGTTTTTAGCGCTATCATGATCCCTGGTGCCTGTCTTGAATGCTCACGATTCCTTATGCCTTGATCACACCGGATCCTCCTCTATTTGACTGTCTGCCTTCAATGTGCCATGATCCCTTCTCCAACGGGGTCTCTTATGGCGCCAACTTCTCACCACTTGGTCTATCCGGATAAGTCTTGAATTGGACCAGGCCTTTCGAAAATGGACTGGGCTAAGTTTATTGGGCCAGATAATTTATTATGTTAACAAATGCCCCCCCTCGCGCAATTTGTCTGATTAACGCTTAAAGACATATTTGCGCATTTATCCTTTCTCAATTGCCTCTTCTCTTGCCTCAAGCGTCGCTGTTCTGGGTGTTGCTTGGCCGCCGCTACTAGTCATCCGGGAAACGTCATTGTGAGTTGTCATCGAAGTCTTCCGGCCGCCATCTCTTCTAGCCAGGCCGCCAACCGCTCGTCTTGAGCCGCCTTATCTCGCGAACACTGCCAACTCCCCACCCGAGCCGCCATTGAAGTTCTCCTGGTGCCACTCGTCTTGAGCCGCCAATGAGTGACAGGCCGCCAATCATCAAGGGACGCCGCCAGCGCCAAGGAGCACCGCCAGTGAGGGCCGCCAGCCCGAGAAGGCTGCCAATTCTTCCGAAGAGCGCCGCCATCTTGACCGAGGTCCGCCAACTTTCGACCGAGCTGCGCCGCCAGTCTTGCCGAGTTCCGCCAGGAGTTCGACCGCCACCAGCCTTGGACTTGCCGTGTGCCGCCAGCCCAGCTCTTTAGTGTCGCCAACAACTTCCCACGCCGCGAACACCCTGCGGGCCGCCAACGGTGGAGCACCGCCAACCACCTCCTGAGCCGCCAACCTTGGACACAGCCGCCAGCATCCCGGACGCCGCCATCGCGAGGAGCGCCACCAACACCCTTCTTTGGCCACCAGCTCCTTGAATCGGGCTGCCAACACCCTTCAACACTACCGCCAGCTTCTTGAATCCCGCCGCTAGCTCATCATCTTGAAGAGCGCCGCCAACACCCTTCAACATGGCCGCCAGCTCCTTGAATCGGGTCGCCACTTCTCTTCGAGTCCATCTTCGCCGCCAGACCTCAAAGGAGTGCCGCCAGCCACCCTTGATCGCGAGAGCCACCATTGTCCCTGATCGCCGCCAGTAGCTATCCGCCGCCAACGCCAGCAACTTGCCACCAGTCTCGGACTTCCAAGCTCCGGCTGCCAACCAATCGCCGCCAGCCGCCAACGTGTTGAACGACGCCAGCCACCCCGGCCGCCAACGTGTTGAGCGCCGCCAGCCACCAGTCGCCAGCCGCCAGCCCGCCAGCTCCTCTTGAGCGCCGCCATTGCATGGCCGCCAGCCGCCACCTGCTGCTGTGCGCCGCCAGCTTCTCCGGTGCGCTGCCATCCACTCCTCGGAGCAGCCGCCATCTCATCATGTTCCAGGGCCGCCACTTGCTCGCCCAGGCTGCTGTGCCTCGGAGCTCATCCGTCGTTCTCGCTGCTCAGCCCCCAGATCGCAGCCTTCGTCCTCGAGGTCTCCGGCCAATGCTAGAGGCCAAGGCGGCTTCTTGAAGGCCTTAGACGCCACGACGACCTCTCGGATGCTTTAGAGACCAAGAGGCCTCTAAAAGCCAAGGTGGCTTCTTGAAGGCCAATGCGGCCTCTTGATGGCTTTAGAAGCCATGGCGACCTCTTGGATGCCTTAGACTACCTCCAACCATGACCTCCTCCCACCAAGACCCAACCTCCACATCATTATTCAAAAAAAAAAAAGCAAAAATGGGATGTGGTCTCAATTTGGGGGTCGACCAAATGAGATATGAGACCACTTGTCTCATCCTTCTTAGCCAATGGGATTGGGACATTTGTCTCATTCCCATTGGTCAACTAAAAATTTAAACAAATCTCATTAAAATCATTATATTTTTTATATTTTACAATAAAAATAAATAAAAAATTTACCAAATTTTATAATTTTTCATTCTCTATAAATAGAAACCACTCTTGCTATATTTTTGTTAAATACATAATATATCAATTTTGATATATTTAACCCATTTAAAAATTTCTAGAAAATAAAAATAAATAAAAAAGATATTAAAATTTTAGATTTTTTATTCTTTATAAGTAAGATAAAATATTTATATTTTTGATACATATTTTTTTTATATTTCATAATAATTTAAAATTATATAAATTAAAATAATTATATATAATATTGTGATTGGATGGTTGGGTGGTTATTGATAAAGTATGTAAAATTAGGGTGGTTGGGTTGGGATGGATATTGATGAGTTGGAGGAGAGAGAAATTAATTAAATAATGAGATGGTTGGATGATTGGGTGGTTGGTGTGGTTATGGATATAGATAGTCTTAGAGGCCCTGGTAGCCTCTTGAAGGCTAAGGCGGCCTCTTGAAGGCCTTGGAGGGCATGGCGGCCTCTTAGAGTTCCTTGAGGGTGTTCTAGCCTGGGTTGCTTCCACCAATGATCAATACAGAAGCCACCCCCATTGGTTCGTTTTCCTCTTTACCGAACTTCACTTCTTTGAAATGAGTCCCTTGTAGAGGCTGACGCTTCTCATCTTGTTCCTCAAGGAACTTTTCCAAGCGGGCCGCCTTCTCGGCCAGCTGGGCAAGGTCATTGCATTCATGTACAATTAAATGTTCTTTTAATTTAGGCACCATATTTGCCACTGCGATGTTGGCTATCTCCCTATCAGGGACAACTATTGTGCACCAGTATTTAAGTCGTTGCAGCCTATTAATAAATGTACTTGCCGTCTCGTCGGCAAACTGTTTAGTATTACTGAGGTCAGCAAGACTGACCTGTGTTAGTGGTGTGTAAAACCTGCCATGGAATGATCTTTCTAGGTCGGCCCAATTTTGGATTGAGTTAGGCCACAGGGATGCATACCATGCAAAAGCGGATCCCGTGAGGGATGAACTGAACAGTCTCAACTTCAGCCAATCATTGGCCGCAGCTTCCCCGCATTGAGCGGTGAACCTTCCAACATGTTCCACAGTGGACTTGCCATCGTCCCCTGAGAACATGGTGAACTCGGGCATCTTAAAGCCCCTCGGGAATGGTTGCATGGTATCTACCCAATCAGGGTAGGGTTTCCTGTATTTAGGCCGCTCCATCGGCCTTAGTTGAATCCCAAAGTGTTGCTGCATCATGTCTGCCAGCAACTCGGGTGAGACTGCCTGGGTAGGAGGCATGGCGGCTAGAGGAGGTATGGGTGTGACAGGTGCCGCCACCACTCCACATGGCGTCTGCCCCCCTAGTGTTGGCGGCATCCAACCAGGTGCCTGTGTAGGAGACATGGCGGCAAGAGGAGGCATGTCGGCTGGTGTGGCTGGTGCCGCCGCCACTACACACGGCTGTGGCGTCTGCCCCCTTGTGTTGGCAGCATCCAACAAGGGTTCAGTGGTGCCGCCACATAAGGTGTGGTTGGAACGTTCGACACAGGAGGTGCCGCCTAACGTGGTGCTAAGCCAAGTCCACCAGAGGCCGTTGTACAGCCTAGTGCAGCGCAGGAGTGAAGGCACAAGTGGCCTGATATGGGAATGGGGGCAAACTGGCCAGGCCTCCGGACTCCGGGAATTGCGGCTGGCCAAGTGTGGTTCCCCAACTCCGTTGTGGGCCGCTAGACGGCCTTGGACATGGCAGCACAATAGTGCCATTTGCTGGAGCAGACCTATCTTGCTCAGTACGCAAGGATCCACATATTTTGTCAATTTGGTCGGCCATGGCAGGCCGCAACACATCCATTAGGTTTCTTGCGAGCAAAGACATGAATTCGGTCATCGATTCTATAATCGATAGCCGCATTTGCTCGGTCAGTGTAGGGATCTGCATACTCCCCTGTTGTGGTTGACAAGTGCTCGCCATTTCAACGGCGTTCTCAGAAACTGTTCTAATCGGTGTGTCTTCGTGTAGTGACATCTCTTCAAATTCTTGAGTTAAGTCTCTTACTATTCGTCCCGATCTACGTTGCATAAACTGGATATAAGCGGCTATGGTCTCAATCTCGTGTCCCACTGGGCGTGCCCATTTGTTAACCAAGAAATTGTATGAGGAATAGACCTCTAGTTTTGATTGTTGAATATTGAGAGGATTACAAAGTACTGAAACGAATTACAGAATTTAAAGAAAAGTTGTAAAGGAAAAAGAAATTACGGAATGGAAGAAAACAAGAAAAAAAAACTTGCAGGAAGTAAAAATATTGAAGTGCGATTCCTCTTGGGGTGTGTGGATGTTCCTCTACTAGACTGGTGCCACCACTATTTATAGGGGCTCTTCAACCCCAGTGTGGCTGCAACAATCATTCACACAAGCTGTCTTACCGGATCTTGGCCCTTGATCCGCTCCCCTTGATGGCGCCTCATTAATGCTGCCCTGATCCCCTCTCCATGGGTGATGCCTGGTCTCCAAATATGCCGCCATTCTGTCATCAATGCTCCCATGATCTTCTCCATGGGTGATGCCTAGTCTCAATGCTGCGTGATCCTCTCCAAGGTTTTTAGTGCTATCATGATCCCTGGTGCCTGTCTTGAATGCTCACGATTCCTTATGCCTTGATCACATCGGATCCTCCTCTATTTGACTGTCTGCCTTCAATGTGCCACGATCCCTTCTCCAACGGGGTCTCTTGTGGCGCCAACTTCTCACCACTTGGTCTATCCGGATAAGTCTTGAATTGGACCGGGCCTTTCGTAAATGGACTGGGCTATGTTTATTGGGCCTGATAATTTTTTGTGTTAACAAGTATCAAATATAGTTATGGCCAACCTAACATAGGGAGACATTAAGATTTCTGAGCACAACTAAGGAGTAAGAATATCGTCATCTTGCTTGATTGATTTAAACAATCTTAGAATGAGAAAAGAAAAACATGAATGTACCCATAGTTACCGGGAACGGGGAACGGCCGGCCGTTCTCCGACCGGAGCGATTCATTCCAAAACGCGAAACAAAATCGTACCAAATTGCCGACCCACATTCCGGCAATTGAGGCTGAGGAGGGGTATTTTTTCTTTCAAGTTTCGCACATAGTTCATGGTACCATAGTTGTTTGCGCTTTCCATTATTAAGACTTCAAGAAACATGCATGTTCTTCACTTCTTATTCACTCTTATTCTGACTGGCTCTGTTTATTCAAAGAGGAAGCGGCTGTGGTAGAAGAAGACACATAGAGGAAGAGAGAGAAAGGATTAAGATTTTTGACTAGGGTTTATTTGGACTCGTTTTATATTTTGAATTTCACCGGTCCAATATAAAATTCTTGGGCTTTGGGCTTCTAATATTATATACTTTGGGCTTCTTGCAATATGGTGGAAAACTTGTGAAAGCATAAATATAGCTTTTCCTTGTCTTTTGCCAAAAATTTTAATTAAAATTCTTTATTACTTAAAAATATTTAAGAAAAAAATGATATTATAAATCGTTCCCGATTCACTAAGATTAGCGTTCCGCGTTTCCGTTTCCGTTCCCCGTTTCGAATCGTACTACGTTCCATGTAACTATGAATATACCTCCCTTGCATAGGAGTTAGAAATTCAACAATTACAACACTAACTCTCGACGCTACAACAGATACATGATGTTGATATGGCTCGCTACCATAACAAAGAAAGGGATATACAACAGAACATTAACATATTAGCGAAAGGAATTATTTCATTCATCAACCAGAAGTCAAAGTACCTTAATTAGAATGGTAATCATACAGATAGCCTACAGATTCAATTGGACGTACAATCCACAAAGTTGACACCAGATATCCTGTGACTCTTCACCTTTTCCCGTCACTTTACTACATTAGATGGACATTATCATTTCGGATTTTTCATTTCCTCTTCTTCTTCTTCATCAAAACTTAATGATAGTACATCGTGTGATTTCAATTCATTACCAGATTCAATAGTAGGAACTCCACGATATATCCTCCCTCTGATTAGATAAACCTGACTATCTCTCTTTTTTCTATTCAGAAACAAAGACTTCCTCATAAGCATCCAATAGTGAAGCACCACCAGATTTAATCCTAATAGTAAGATGTAAATCCTCCTTAAATTTTTGGATTTTATCAGCAATGGTATAAACTAAATCCCTTCCATGCCACGCCAATTCCAAGAACTCGTGGTTGTAATATGCCACACTAATATTATCACCTCGTCTGAAGGTACATAACTCCGTCTTCACAGTAAAAAAAATGGGCAAAAGTCATCCTCCAGCAATAAAGGCATTCAATGGCATGTTCAGAATGCTGAAGGTGGTGTCTGCACATTGTGTATGCCACCATTGTAAAGCATGTCCCAGATAAGTATTTCCAACTCTCACCCATTATTCAGGTGACACCCAATCACTTCTATAATATCATGCATTCTATGAGCCCAATCATCAAGGACTTCCTGATTAGAGTCTCGAGCACAAGTAGGTTTATTATTGGGTGACATGAGCAGCAAAGTTAACGGAGAAGGAAGTTGAATACCCCATCATGAGAATGTATTTCCCCAGGATTTATTTACCAGAGATGAAAATTGAAGGGGTTGTCCCTAATGCGACTTTCTATGAGTTGTTTGGGTTATACGTTCATTCAGGATTCTCATTATATTGTGGTGTAGTTTCCTTATGGGGTCTTCGGCTAATGTTATGTTCAGGTTCAATGTGCGATGAAATTTTGCTATGCTGGCGGATCCATAAAATTTTCCAAGTGGTGTCCACAAAAATGATGAAGGCTAAGTTAAAATTGTGGATAGCAGTGACAATATAAAAAATATTAGGAAAGTTAAGTTGGAATTCATAAAAGTGGTATTTACCATAGAAATTGAGTGGGTGCATCAAGCTAAATATAAAAATTTTAAGCTTAAAATAATAATTTAAGCAATTAGAGTGGTGTCACCCCAAAAATTAAGTGGGTGCACCAAACCAAATATGAAAATTTTTAGCTTAAACTAGCAATTTTATCAATTTAAGTGGTATCCTGTGACCCGTTACTATATATGTAGATCCGCCCCTGGCTAGGCATAGTTATTAGCAGTTAATATAATTAGTAAGATCAATGTACATAATCAGTACATCTGCCAATGCAATAATAAGATAAATGTGAATGCACCCCCAAACTCCACACGCACACCTCATATCATATGGAGTGTATTCAATCCAGACTCTGAAGGATTTTTTTGGACTTTTAAAGTTGGGGTGTATTCAAATTAGATTTTAAAAAATCTTTAAAAATCTAGGTGTATTCAATACACATTTTAAAAAGTTTTTAAAAATGTGTATTCAATACAGATTTTTAAAAGTCTTTAAAAATTTTGAGGTATTCAACCTTCCATGGATTTTAAATCTACACAGATTTTATTGGATTCTCTTTAAAAATATAACTAAACAAAATCTCTCCAAAAAACAAAAGATTTCTAAAAGTCAGCCAGACTCTACATGGAGTCTAAACAAAATCAATCAACTCTGAAAACTCTATGTAGAGTCTATGGACTTTCTAAATCCACAAACTTTTCAAAATCCATACGAAGGGTGAATTGAATATACCCCTAAGTCTAACCAAATTTTATTATCCTAAGCCCAAACCAAAACTCTGATACCATCAATAATGGCCCCAACTTTCCACTGGGCGCACTATGCGGTACTGATTAACTGAACCTAGTGATCAGTCAATTTAGGCTCCTGGGTACATTACAAGTGACTCAAACCACATAATCACATAAGCAAATAAGTGTTGCAATTCTTCATAGTATCATGGGATGGGGAAAATAATACATCAAATAGCATAATTCGCTCTGAAATAAAATCACATATCACATAAGCCGAGTCTGCCCACAGTAATACACAAGTATAGTAAGAATTTAGTCACATCAACTACAACTCAACTAAATAACATACGAAAGACCAGCAACTAAATGCTCTGAATCTGTCTTCCGTAATCCCGCATGTTTGAAATGCAATAACTAATAAACATGAACAAATGGGGTCAACTGTCAACACAACAACTGAGCAAGGGGATCCCTGTGTGCAGACAATCGTTCCAGAACAGTAATAAGGTGACAACGGTAATAACCACAATTGTATAAATCATTTAATAATGTACATAATGTAAATAATAGAAGTAAAGGCAAGACTATTAACCAACTCACCCGCCCCGTACTGAGTGTTCAGTAACCAGTCAGAATATAGAGTGCACATGATGCATGAATCCTCAAATACACCTATCTATCCTATTGCAGCACATAAACATCTATCGACGCTAACCTAATTGAGCATCATTCAGGATTCAGGCAACCTCCGAGAATCCCATTGGGCACATTCCTCGGAAGCACAACACTCTGAAAGTCAAACATCAGTATGTCACTAGAAAAAAACATGAAAAAACATACACAACACAATCGCCTTGGTACTCCCTGCCTAATGTCATTAACATACAAAAAACATGCGAACACTGCATCCCCAAGTCAAATAAATATCATGCCACCAGATCATATCCTGTTGTGGCATATATCATGACAGTCCCAACGAGTAGGTTGTTAACGTGATGTATTGATCACACATACAATTGCATAAAAGTGAAGAACACAATTGTTGGTGACCCGGTTCGGACCTCCTGTCCTACGTCCGGGGGATTCCAATCCAGGCGATGATTCACTCAACACGATTCAAGAACTACACAAGATATGAACTTAATCCTATCAACTCGATCTAGAAGCTGGAACTCCCCCTCAACCTCTAATCTCCCTGAATTGAATTACAGACTCAATCTTGATGTTCCTCCAACCTGTTGACAACCTTGAACTTGAATCCTAAGCTATTCCAAGAAACACACCATTCTTGGATTACAACTCGATCTAAGAAGTATACAGATGAATTACAGACTCAATTCACTCAAGCTCAAAACTCTCTACAATCTCTCATGAAGAACACAGTTTTGACTCAAGAATAAACTTCTAATTGAATCTAAATTGTACTCGGTAAAGTGTATAGAAGAATTAATGAAAAATACAAAAACCACTTAAGGACTCAAGACAAATAAGAATATTTATAAGCTGAGATCCGCCTTGATCCTTAAGTCTATGGTGCTGGTGAAACTTGATCCAGGTTGATCAAAACTGCCCTGTTGTTAGAAGGTTGCGTTGACATTGAAATAATCCTGCATGAAATGTTAAATGCCAACAATCTCCCCCTCATTTCATGAAGAGGATGATTCATCACATGAAGTCTCAAACCAGTATCACTCACAACAGGGTAAAAGATCGAGTTTAGAAAAAAGTAATTTTAGAGTAAGAATAACACCAGCAATAACCAGCAAACAAACGAAATAGCAGATTAAGATCAGTCATGAAATCCAAGCAAAGAAGTCAAAAACACAAAATAAGGTAAAGCAGCAAGCAAAAGTAGCAAGCAAAAGTATCCAGAGTATCCATCAGCATTCATCAAATAGTTACAGACCCAAATATCATAAAGTTTCAGTTTAGAATATACCCCCTTGGCAAAATGTTTTTATCATCCATTAACACCAGTCAGACAACAGATCAGTTTGAGACAAAATCCTTGATCTCCCCCTTCATGAGTCAATCCTCCTCATCATCTCCCTCATCTCCAGTAGGTAGAGGATCAAAGGACCCTTGAAGCAGCTTCAAAATGTTGTTGTTCTGCTTCCTAATCCGGAGTCCAGCAACAATTAAAGTTGAGACCTCCTCATTCTGCCGAAGAATGATCGTCTTGAGATGATTCACCAATGCAGTACCAGAGAGGGCTGGACCAAGGAGAATGTCATTGTGCATGTTTCGGAGGTCAGTTGTAGGAGTGTTCTGCTTGATGGGGATGCGCTCTTCTTTGGGGACTTTGATCCCATTTTTCTTTAGGAAACGAGTGATCAAAGCAGGATACGGTAGAAGATCATTTTTGCCAAGCGATCCACGAGTGAAACCTACCATCTTAGAGAGCACAGAAAGGCCAAAATTTGTCATATTAAGATATTTTTCAATGCAAAACATCATTTTACCCATATGTGATGAAACTTGATTGGCATTGGTTGTTGGAAGGATGTTGGAACTGCAGAGACGAAAGAGACAGCTATACTTAAGAGTAAGCTGAGCAGCACAAAGTTGTCCTCGACCAAATGCAACACTTTTGGTGTTAGAAATTTCATAGGCAACCTCAGCATTAGAGTTCGGCATGTATTTCGTCACATCATCCAAGTTGCTGTTAAGTTGCACTTTTAACAACTGGTTGAAGACTTGAGGAAATATCTCTAGGATTTGGCCTCTGATGTAAATCTTTCCTCCATAAGGGGACTCAGCATCTAGGACATCTTGATGGAGATTTGCATAAATCTCACTGACTAATGCAGGAGAATAATCTTCCAACTTTGTAGCCCAGAAAAGGAGTTTGCAATCCTCCAAGTACTTAATAAGACCGAGTTCCTTGTAGATGGGATGAGTGAACTGCTCCTCTGGAACGAAGTCTCGATTGTTGAGTTCCTTGGCAAACTTCTGCATTTCCTTGTCATAGAACTTGTAGTTAAGAGCGTCACGAACAGTCATAGGTCCAACTTTCTTAGGTCGTTTCTGAGATGTCTCGACAGCAGGTTTTTTGTCCTTTCTCTTGCGCAAACGAGTCACGGGAGTGCGAGCAGCAGGATGATATTCGGGAGCGACTTCGGGATCTGGCTCGTTGTCCTTCGGTTGTTCTTGTTCTTCAGTAACAGCATCATCAGGATCATTAGTATCAAAAAGAACATCGTCATTTCCCTGAGGATAATCGGTGGTAGTGCCGTCATCCCAGTCAACAGAGAAAGTTTCCTTTTGCAGTGCTGGAAGAGCAGGCGGAGTGGGTGCTGGTAGGGATCCGGCTGGTGGTAGATAGTCAAGAGGGAGAACCTCTTGGACATCGTCGTTAGCATTTCCACCAGATGACTCGCCAATGTCGACTGAAGATGGATTAGGAACTGACATTGGAAGAGCTTGTAAAATAGAAGAAACAATTTGAGCAGGATCAATAGCTGCTTGAGTGGATGATTTAGGAATGGGTTCCGAAGGCGATTTGGGAGACGAAGAGGACGCCATTAAAAAGCTTAGGCTGCAACAATGAAATCTAGCCAAACTAAAACGAGAAAAGTGCAGAGGAGATAAATGTGAAGTAACATATAAAGAGGACAGGAGTTTGAAACGTTAACCACGATCTACAGAGGTGAAAAGGCGAAGTAATGCTGGCGGTTTCGGGGATCGTGAGCTGCAGGGGTGAGAGGACGGTTACAGTGGTTGCAGGGTGATGATGACCGAGCTCAGACGTCGTATCAAATCTCTTCTTTTGGCTCTATCTGAGATTTCTCCTCAAGGTAGCTTGGGCCTGTAAATGTTAGTAAACGTAGAAAAACAAATGGCCCAAACATAATAAAACCTAATTAGTATGAAAACTGAGGCCCAGAATGGTTCTAAGCCTGTCAAACTTATCTCATTCCATAGCTTTGGTTAGGATGTCTGCACGTTGCTCTGACGACCCTACATGTTGAATATCGCAAATATTATCTTCAGCCAAATCTCTAATGAAATGATACCTGATGTCAGTATGTTTGTTCCTATTGTGAAGCACTGGATTCTTAGAGATATTTATAGCAGTTGTGTTGCCACATAGCACCACAAATTTCTCTTGATTTACACTATAATCTGCCAAAGTTTGCTTCATCCACATAAGTTGGGAGCAGCAACAGGGAGCAACTATGTACTTTGCTTCAGCTGTAGAGAGAGCAACTATGTTTTGTTTCCTTAAATACCAACTAACCAAATTATCACCAAGATAGAAGCATCCTCCTGTAGTCGATCTTCTGTCATCACAACTTCCAGCCCAATTAGAATCTGTGTATCCTATGAGATCCAATGAAGATCTTTTAGAGTACGAAATTCCAAGAACAATGGTTCCCTTGATATATCTCATAATTCTCTTAGCTGTCTTGAGATGTGTCTCCTTAGGTTGAGATTGAAATCTAGCACAAACTCCAGTGCTATAAGAAATATCTGGTCTGGTTGCTGTTAGGTAGAGAAGGCTACCTATCATACTTCTGTATAACTTTTGATCAACATCATTACTAGAATCATTCTTAGAAAGCTTCTCATGTAATCCCTGAGGTGTCCTTGCCACCTTGCTGTCTTCTAGTTTAAATTTCTTGAGCATGTTTGTTGCATACTTTTCTTGTGATAAGAAAATGCCATCCTTTTCATGTTTTAACTGTAGACCAAGGAAATAACGTAATTCTCCAAGCATGCTCATCTCAAACTCAGTCTTCATAGCATGTATGAACCCTTCTCTAAGTTCTTCTGAAGTAGAACCAAAAATGATATCATCAACATAGACCTGTACAACTATCATATGATAATCTGTATGCTTAATAAACAGAGTCTTATCCACATTGCCTCTGGTGTAACCGTTGTTAATAAGAAATTGTGACAACCTTTCATACCAAGCACGGGATGCTTGCTTAAGACCATATAAAGCTCCTTTAACTCTGTAGACCTGATTTGGATATTTATGATCCTCAAATCCAGCTGGTTGAGCTACATAAATTTCCTCCTTTATTCTACCATTCAGAAAAGCAGTCTTGATATCCATTTGATATAACTTGAAATTCAAATAGCACGCTACAGATAACAAGATCCTTACAGCTTCCATTCTAGCAACAGATGCATATGTTTCTCCATAGTCCAATCCTTCTATTTGGGTGTAGCCTTGTGCTACAAATCTAGCTTTATTTCTGACTATGTTTCCATGCTCATCTTTCTTATTCCTAAAGATCCATTTGGTTCCAATAATATTGATGTTGTCAGGCGATGGTACTAACTCTCATACAGAATTCCTTTCAAATTGAAGTAACTCATCTTGCATGGCTGCAATCCAATATTCATCTTTAAAAGCTTCTGAAGCATTCTTTGGTTCCACCTTGGATATGAAGCAGTTCATCCCAGCTAGTTGCTTGTAATCAACTTTCTTGTTCCGAGTCAATCTAGGAGCATCTATGCCTCCTATAATATCAGTGTTAGAATGATGCTTTAAAGTTCTAGGACCCTTCCTCTTATCATTTTCAGTAGAGTCAAGTGGTTGTTGCTCGTCTTCAGTATCATCCAAAACTTCAGTTTCAACACCAATTTCTATATCAGCTTCAGATGATGGTTCTTGAGATTCCTCAGCTGGTAGATCAAGCATAGGCAAGTAACGTAGACCATTTTCATCTTCAGATAATTCTTTAGATAAAGAGTCTTCAAATATAACATTCACTGATTCGATAACCTTCTTAGTATCAGTCAAAAAGATACTGTAAGCTCTAGAGTTGTTGGCATAACCTAGAAACAACCCTTTTTTCTGATTTGGCATCGAATTTCTTAAGCTGTTCCCTATCTCTGTAAACATGACATGGACAACCAAATGTATGAAAATATTTAACATTAGGAAGTTTATCATACCATATTTGATAAGGAGTGAAGTTTGTCTTTGGTCTCAAAAGAACTCTGTTTGCAACATGACAAGCTGTGTTGATGGCCTCAGCCCAAAATGTCTTTGGTAGAGTGCTATCATGAAGCATTGACCTTGCCATTTCTTGTAAGGTCCTGTTCTTCCTTTCTACTATACCATTCTGTTGAGGAGTTTTTGGGGCTGAGAATTCTTCAGAGATTCCATGCAGCTTGCAAAATTCAGAGAATTGTTGATTGTCAAACTCTCTTCCATGATCAGTTCTAATTCTTTTGATCTTCCCTTGCTTTTGATTCATGATCTTCAGACTTATTGATTCAAAATACTCGCAAGCTTCATCCTTTGATTTTAGAAAACAAACAAAGGTGAATCAAGAAAAGTCATCAACTATAACAAGCACATACCTTTTACCATTAAGGCTTTCAACTTCTAATGGACCCATCAAGTCCATGTGTATAAGCTCAAGGCAATGGTCAGTGGTGATGTCATCAACTCTTTTGTGTTGAGCTTTAGTTTGCTTTCCTTTGGAGTACCCTTCACAGATGACTTTGGAGTTGTTCTGTAGATTAGGAAGCCCTTTGACAGCTCCTGATATACTCAACTTGTAAAGAGTTTGGTAATTAAGATGTGCCATCCTTTTGTGCTAAAGGCTTGTAAGATCTTCTTTCAAAATCAATGCCATATCTATTAATTCCTTCAAGATGTAACAGTTATTAGTAGACCTCTTACCAGACATAATACACTTATAATCTTTGAACACATAACAAGTATTCATGTCAAATTACACTAAGGATTTTTCATCACATAATTGGCTTATAGACATCAAATTCGTAGTTAAGCCTTCAACAAAATAGACTTTAGACAGATTAAAGAGAACTCCCTTATCAATTTTACCATAACCAGTGATTTTGCTTTTGGCACCATCACTATACATAACCTCTCCACAATCTTGTTCTGTGAAGTTCTGAAGAATGCTCTTGGTTCCAGTCACATGCCTAGAGCATCCAGAATCAAAGTACCACAAGGTGTTCTTTTGGTGTGCCTGCAATGATACTACAACAAGACCAACAGATTGTTTGTTATAATACTTAGGTATCCAGGCCTTACGAATCTGGATTTTCTTCTGTAGTTCTAACGACGACCAGACAACTGGTCTTCCATTCAAAAGATCTCGAACTATCTTCAGGCAAGTGTTAGCTTGATGACCAGGTAGTCCATAATAGATACAATCCCTTGAGTCTTGAGGTGCATGGTTCACTTGTATTGGTATATCCTAGTATGTAGCTGCATTGCTTGACTCTTCACCTAGATATCCTCCACTGACAAATTTTCTCTTGGTTGATTTGAATTTGTTTAGCTTCCCTTTCTTCTTGTATCCAATACCTGAAAGATCACCAGGTCTTTTGCACATAGAAAGAACTGAATCTAATTTATTTTTACCTTTAACCGTTTGAGAGAGCTCATTGCACTTGTTCAGAAGTACCTGAATTTCTGTTGCCAGTAAAGACTTTTCATCAGATAACATGGAATTTTTTATCTCAACTTCTGCAACTTTGAGCTTAACAAGCTTCAACTCTTTCAGAATTTTATTTTTCTCAGTAGTCAGTTCATCATAAGATATTCCGAGGTCAGCCAGCTGAGCTAACAACTTCTTGTTCTTACTGAAGGCAGTGTCATACTCAAACTTTAACTCTTCATAGGCATCAGCCAGCTATGAATATATTTCATTGATATTACCTGCACTACCAGAATCATCTTCATCAGTAGAATAATCTAATGGACTTGTTATACCTGTTAGAGGGCTGCAATCATGAATTGTTAAGGCTACAACATCTTCTGGATCACTCTGTTGTTCCTCTGTTGCCTCAACATCAGATTTTCCATCACTCAGAGTGGCTTGATATGCTTTTCCTTCTTTTCTTTTGGCAGTGGGACATTCCTTTTTGACATGTCCTTTGCCTCCACATTCATAGCATACAAAGAAAATTTATCAAAATTTTCTGGCTCCTTAAGTTTCCTGAGATTATTGCCTTTGCCATTATATTTCTTAGAACCCTTATTCTCTTGTTTGTCTGACGTCGAAACACCATGTGAACTGGGTTTCTGAGGTTTTCCTTTCTGAACCTGTCTTGCTCTCTTTTCTTGAAGAATTTTGGCCATTCTTCTAAAGATCAGTGACATTTCTTCATCCAGATCATCATCTGAGCCTTCAATCTTTTCGGCTTTGAGAGCAATACTCTTTGACTTGTTTTTGTTTCTAGATTCTAGATGATTCATCTCATAATTTTGTAAATTGCCTACCAATTCTTCCAACGTCATGGAATTGGTCTTTTCACTCTCTTCAAGCACTGAAATCTTTCCAGAGTACTTAGGCGCAACAGTTCGAAGCATCTTCCGGACTAATTTCTGTTCATCAAAGTGCATTCCAAGCTCAATGCATTGATTAACCACATTTTGAAATCTTTCAAAATATGTTAGATGTTCTCATCATCTGTCATCTCCAATCTGCCATACAAAAGATTCAACGCGATGTAAACGTGTTAGTGAAACTTTTGACAAATTTCCCACACGAGTATTTTTCTAAAATATCAAGTTTGAATTTATTAAATGAAAAGAGTTATGATTTATGGAAGGGGTTTAAGGATATATTAAGGTTGTCATGTTTTTATTACTCGTGTTAAGAAACTGTGGCCCGAAAGCGCACGGTGTCAAAAATTGCAGTAATTTATAGTAAGACCGGATCGTTCAATGGAGGATGTGCGATAGAAGCAGGGCCCACATCGTTTACTAAGATTTTCCCCTCGGTTAGTCGTTTCAGGTTTTGCATTGGTTTCAAACAACTACTTGACATAATTTAAACCGGATTATGAAAGCAGTAAAACTATTCCACAAAGCTAAACAAATTTAGTCTAAAAAACAATTAAATCTATTCTAAGAACGCAGTAAAAATTATTCTACGAAAACAGATTTAAAATGTGACAGAATGGACAGGGAGGAAATAACAAAGATTGGACAGGATTCTGATGAGACACAATTAAACTTCCATTTTTATTACACAGATCTTTGTTTGGGATAATTCATCAATCAGCTAACTCTCATGCTTTCTGGACTATGCTCCCTTTAACAGAAAGGTACTTACACTCAGAATTTACATGCTCTTAAGACCTCAATTTCTAAGATACCACAGATTAATAACTCCCCCTGCCGAGGTATGTTATTTCTCCATAGTGGATAAGCAACACCTAACACATCATTAGTTGACATGCCAAGTACTCCTATCATCCCCCTTGTCACACCCAAAGTCTAAATAAAATCCCGAACTAATCCACAACTCTTAAACCTTACAACCGGTGGCCAACCTCTAATTCTTCCGAGTGACCTCTATAAAAGCATTTAAATGAACGCGATAAAGAAAGCAGTAAAGAAAGCATTTAAAAACCTATCACTCGGAAGTCTAAAAAACTATCTCATTCCATTAGTATAAAAGAGCCCCTGGTCTTGGTGACCAGATGCAGATTTAGAACTTCCCAGATATCAGTGAGCCACAGGGCTTCTAACATCCGGTTAGTTATGAGATACAAACTGAGTGGGATAGATCCGTGAAGATCTATTCCGAATGTACTCACTCAATACTCAATTTTAGGCTTTGGTGGGATAAGACAGTAGTTGAAAGAGTACTCAACCCTATCTTAGAAATTTACCAAGGTCTATATGTTATTCCTCTAGCATTACTTATCACATCTTATCTGAATCCAAGTGGACACTGATTCAATGCAATACCTAATACAAGATTTTCAACACACAGTAATTTTGAGAAAACAATTGATGTTTGAAAATCATTCCCTACACAGGTACTAAACTCTCAATTAAAACACAGATCCTTTCAGTCTAAATGAGACCTAATCGCTGACTCTGCTTCTAGTTCCCCAAAATCAACCCCCAGTAGAATATGAGTTAGTCATAACTGTCGAATTTATCCCTTACGCAGATCCGGATTTTATAAAGGAATTTTTGCGGAAATTTATTATGCAGCATCTGATTTAAATCAAGACTTCTATGTCCAAGGAGAAGGATCTCCAAAATACTATAGACCACAATATCTACATAATAATAACATGCATACATGTATATGAGAAGTAAAATAAAGTGCCCCAAAATATATGGTGGGGTTAGACAGAAGTTGATACACAAAGATGGGTTAGCCTTGAGATAAGAAGAATTGGCTAAAAAGGGTGCCAGAAATAACTGGGATGATCTGGCCTGCAAACATCTGCTATCCAGTTCTCAATTATTCCAGATAGAATGGTTTTTAGACAGTAAGAAACCCTTAATGACAGTGATCGCTATCATCAAGAGTCCTACTATCCATGAGAGAGTAAAAACCCACATGTTTTCTTGCTATAGTACGATTATAACAGTGTTGATCGACACTATTTAACATTACTATGGCTCGAAATTCAGGTTGAAATTAAGATAAAGAGAAGAAAACTGTATCTAATTAGGAATTGGCTGAGTGGCTAATCGTTATCCCCGTGAAGGGACCTTTTTCCCGTAGCTTCCACCAATCACTAATCAGACCATGCAAAATAACGAGTAATAATTAATACACAGAAGACGAGCTAATCGTTATCCCGGTGAAGGGACCTTTTTGCCAACATTGACCTGTAATATTTCTTATTACCCATTCATACACACAATTAACGAGAAAAGATGAAATTAAAAGAATATTTTTGGGTATTGTGTAAGTATTAATCACACAATAATTTAGACACTAATGGGTTGAGGTGTGTAATGGATAAAATTAGATGCAATGGACCTAAGCCCAATACATCCATGCAACTTAGTTTAGGTGCAATGGATAAAATATTTTTGGAGTTTTAAAATAGAGAGAGAGAGAGAAGAGATCAATTCGGTCTCTTAGTTTAGGTGCAATATAAACCGAATTGACTATCCATGAGAAATGAAGTGTTATCTTACCAAATTAATCATAGTAAGGTTGTGAAATAGCATCATCTAATTCGGTTTGTCAAGCAATTCGATATAGACCGAATTGGACAAACCGAATTGAAGGGGTTGTCCCCTTACTCAAATTTGGCTAAGGCATTCCCTTCAAAAGGAGTGTTTAATTCGATTTACCAGGGTAATTCGGTATAGACCGAATTGGCAAACCGAATTGGTTTAACAAGAAAAATAAACTGAGGCATGAAGGGATGATAATGCATACAATGTGATTTCCAAGTCAATTCGGTCTACGTATGCAATTCGCAGCCATACTTGTAAATATTTTGTGGTTATCCATAATTATGCATATTCAGTGGATAAAAGAATGGATGTTAACCTAAAACTCAAACAAGAAATTCAAGGAATAAATAACCTAAAACAACTTATAATCCTAAGAACATCATGCATAAGAATAAGAACACTTAACTTATCTAAGGCAACATTAAACAAGATATCTAAGCAAGAATATTAAAATAAAGCATTTAAAACCTATTTCTAAGAAACCTTAAACTATCTAAACACATAAGAACACTTACTTGAACTCTAAGGTATAAAACCATACTAAAAATCCCCTTAACATGCATTTATTAAGAATGAAAGCCAACTAGAAACATATTAAATGTAACCTAGTTGGAACAAACATTCATTCTACCATATTTATTGCTAAAGAAAGCATTTAAAGAGTGTAAAACACATGAGCCAAAATCCATTTCTGGAAATTTTCTTTGTATTAAACACTTGAAAGCAAATCAATAACCCAAAACCATCATTAGATTGATGATAGGGTTCATTCTAACTACAAAACATATTAAAAATATGGAAAATGGCTACTCTAAGTGATAGTAACAGCTTTACAAACTAACTAAGATCAAAACATTAAAAACTAATCTAGAGTGCATAAAAATAATCTAACTAATCTACCTACCTAACCCTTAAGAGGTGAAGAACCTGGTGCACCTTGTTCTCTCCAAGTGTTAGGGTTGGAACTGTATTCTGTGATATGATCAGTGTTGGTGAGCATTAGCTTTATACTTGTTCTTCAAAACCTTAGGCCCATCAGAGCCCATTAGCAATGACATGCTTTTTCCACGTGATCCTCAGCTTCATCTGGATGTATTTTGAACTTAATTCGGTCTCCACATGCAATTCGGTATAGACCGAATTGGTGGACATCGAATTGCTTAAAGTCTTCCTTTCTTGATCTTTGGCTGGAATGTGGTTTTCAACATCAATTCGGTTTAAATATAGAACGAATTGCATGTTTCGAGTTGCTCATGGTCTGTTGCTTGGCTTCCTTGTCTTGAATCAATTCGGTCTATGCAATCAATTCGGTGTAAACCGAATTGCATAGACCGAATTGGGCATCTTGCTTCTCCTCTCAACACTTTGTCTATTGTTCTTCTTTATTCTCCAGCAATTCGGTCTATATGGGCAATTCGATGTAAACCGAATTGCCTAGACCGAATTACCTTTCCACACTTAGCCAAAAAAATTTCATGTTTGTGGGTTTTTCATTCTTTTTCCCATCTTTTTTATTTTTGTGGGCTATTTTATTCTTTTGCCCATCTTTTCATTCCTTTTTCTTTTCTTTTTCCTTTTATCATGTTTTTGGATTTTTCTAACACAAATGCAATTAATTTGTCGAATTCAACTGCTTTCTTATTAAAATAAGATGGGAATACGATCAAAATGTCCGTCTCAGACACGGAAATGGATTGGAAATAATGGACAATTTTGGCCATTATCAACATCCTCACATTTAATATTGATCGTCCCCGAGCAGTCAGAATCAGTGCTCCTAAGAGCAAGGGCTCTGCACATTCAATCCATTTGCGTGGCTTAAAAAATTTCATTCTTTTTATATTGGGATAAGATAATCAAAATTACAAGTATTAAACTCTCTTGATTGCAGTGTTTAATGAAATGATATTTTTCACTTGAATAAATATACATACCAATCATTATTGTTAATTCTTCTTGAATATATGTATAGAAAATCTCATTAGTTTAATTCTTGAATTCAAGTATGACATGAACATTAATCAATCAAAGCAGAGCCTCATATATAGTAGAAACGGAAATTTCACTTACTCTCAAATTGGATTTTAGACATTAACGCTCATAATCTAATTCAATTAAATTCTCCCATAAGCTTGCAATTAGACCAACTCGCCACCTACTCATTTCTTCAAATCGAGATCCCGAGGTCTTATTAAGGGTTATAATGGGGCATACGGTTGTAACATCGGTATGGAAGGGAATTATTGGGCTAAAAAGTGGCACGACTCCATTCCACCTTAACTTGACATGTTTTTATTTAAAATCTATGATCATTAATACTTTTTCTTTCTTTTGTTTTTCTTTTCTATTGTATGACATTAGACTATGTCTAATTTGCTTTGTCAATTGCAATTTATTTTTGTTGAATGGATCTCAACATTTTCTTCCTCTTTTTCTTTTTCTTTTCTTTTCTTCTTTTCCTCTTTTTTTTTTGAATCGGTTTTCAATGCCGATTGATGTTTTCTCTTTGATGATCATAAATTATAATGCCTTAGTAGAATAGGTTCGTGCACACTTGGGTATGATTTTCTTGGTCTTTTTATATGGCTAGGAAAATATAGTGGTTTCAAAGAAAAATTAGGCTTAAAGGCTCAGATTGGTTAATCCTAAAGGGAAAATATTTTTGGGTTTGGATTTCAAACGAAGGCCAAAATTTTGGGTTTTTCTAAGTGCCTCGATCATATGCTCGATTTCGGGAATATGGCATGGTCTTGAATCGGTCCCAATTGCAAGTTCTAGTTTCCTTTAATCGAATTGATTTTCACACAATCAAAGAAATAATGAGTAAAAATGACTCGGCTCAGATCTCACATGGTACGGTTTGATCATGTCATCCATTTATTCTTGAACTTAACCTTTGAAGATTTCTTGCAATTTATTCAATCAAATTCTCAACATGAAAGTTTGTTTTTTTTTCAAGTGATTATATCATTAAATTTTTATAGCTCAAAACCTCAAGAATTCATATCATGCATATTTTTAATTATTTTATCCCAATTTAATAGTTTGAAAATTTCATCATTAGCCTAAATTCAACATGTGAATTTAGGTGACAATTTTATGCTTGTTTTATGTCGGTTATTTAATTGAAAGCAGTAAAAAGACACTGTGAACATGCAAGCATGTTACAGCTTTGTTTTTGGCATGGCAGTTGAAACTTTTGATAATTTCCTACACGAGTATTTTTGAAAGATAATAACCCCGGTTTGATTTTTATTTAATGAAATCAATTATGAAGATGGAGTTAAGATTAAGGATATGTGTAACACCCCGGATTTGATAACCCAGGCCGGGATGCCACCGCCACACCTCCCTAGCAAGACACGGTTTCTCCGAGCTCACTAAAGAGATGCAAGGCTATGGTTTTTCAGAATTTAAAATATTCAAACAGCCCATTCGTAGATAATTTAAAGATAATACATCAAAGTTGCAGCGGAAATTTTAATTTGTGCAGCGGAAATAAAGTATAAGGGCCAACATGGCCAAAACACGGGTTAAACATTCCCGTTCATGCAAGTCGTAATTAAATGCAGGGATTTAAAATAGAGATTTCCCCTAATGTTCCCATGTATGCATATGACGATGCATATTCTTCGTACTCTGTAAGAAAAAGGGGATAAATGGTTTGGGTCAGCAAAAACGCGCTGAGTAAGTTAACACATAGCATGGGTTAGGGGTTTCAAAGCCTTTAATTAATTTAATAAAAAGATTTCTTGTAGTAAAATGATTTGCAAGGCATAACTAAATAAATACTTAAAAATATTAAATCTTTTATTTTCCTCTCCCGTTACATAACCATTTCAACAATATTTAATTTAACCGGCAATCCGGCGGCCGCAGCCATTTTCATAAAATCTGAGCTTTTTAATATAGATTTCCCGTACGCCATCATCTCAACAATAGATAGCCGGTGATCCGGCGGCCGCAGCCAATATCGATAGTAACAGTTAGCCGGTGATCCGGCGGCCTCAGCCAATTTCAAAAATCATTTCTCATGTTTCAAGTTTATATTTCAATCTCCATTCGGCAAGCATTATATTTCAATTGCCTTTCGGCAAGCAAGATATTTCAATTGCCTTTCGGCAAGCAAGATATTTCAATTGCCTTTCGGCAAGCAAGATATTTCAATTGCCTTTCGGCAAGCAAGATATTTCAATTGCCTTTCGGCAAGCAAGATATTTCAATTGCCTTTCGGCAAGCAAGATATTTCAATTGCCTTTCGGCAAGCAAGATATTTCAATTGCCTTTCGGCAAGCAAGATATTTCAATTGCCTTTCGGCAAGCAAGATATTTCAATTGCCTTTCGGCAAGCAAGATATTTCAATTGCCTTTCGGCAAGCAAGATATTTCAATTGTATTTTATCTCAAAGGGATTCCCAATCATTTAAACCTTAAAGGCTAATTTCATGTTTCGACAAGATTTCAAGATCTCTCAAGTTTAAAACCGATCGATGTCACAGTTTGCGCCTTTTTAGTTTAAAAATCCATTTCTTAGGCGATTGATCTGAAATTTTCACAGTAGCTCAAAATCATCCCAATGAACAACTTTCGTGTTTTAAGTTTTTCGGAAAAACGATGGGAAGCATTTCAAAAATCGAGTTTTCTACACAAATAGTATGCTGCCAGGATTCAGGTTTGACACCTCTCAAAGATTTGACTTTTTGACATATCAAATGGACTCCAAAAATTCTGAAATTTTACAGAGATATACTAGACATGATTTCCAACAACTTTTGTTTAGATCATGAAGATTGATTCGGCCTAGAAATGATAGGAATAAGCTCATCAAGATTGGATATGAAATCTGTCATCCTTTGAAAACTCTTAAAAACGCAGAATATGTCCGATACGATTTGGGGTATCAAAACTTGATGAAAATCTTTGAAATTTTTACACAACATAGCTTAAGATCTTTGGATCAAAATCTTAGTTTTGAGTTTTCAGGTTTGAACACTCGAAGTAAGAGTTTTGCTCGTCGAGTTTGATTATGAAATCTATCAAGGTTCTTGATTTCGGTACTAACGCAGATTGGATCGGCTCAGATTCGGAGGCTCAAATCTCAACGAAAAATTCTAAAAACTTGCAGAAATGTTCTAAACTCATAGATCTACAACTTTCATGTTCAACACCAATCCTAGATCGGCCTAGATCTAAGGTAAAAATCACCAACAAGTTCGAACGAAAATTCTGTCAAGGATTCTAAGATCCAGGTTTAATGCTCTTCGGTTTTGGGTTGGTTTCAGGTTTCAAAACAACATGAAAAATTATGAAATTTTTACAGAAGCTAGATCAAAGTCTTAGGAACACTTTTCATGTTTTGAGTTTTCTTGTTTGAGCAGCTTTAGAGGTTTGAAAAATTCATACGAAAACGCTGCGTTGAGGGTTTCTCTTGTTGACAGATTTTTATTAATTTTCTTGAGTTGAATCTCTATGTTTGGTTGCATTTTAAGTCACCCAAAACCATAGTAAGGTTAACTTACAGTGGGGATGATGTCTAGGAAGTCACGGGGTCGTCCGGAATCCACGGGATGTCACGAACGAATCTCTTCCACCCGATTTATTCTTCCCTTGGCTCCGATTTGTGTTCGAATATGAAGATTCGTAAGTTAGGATGATGTTTATGATCTTAAAACCATATGGAAACTTGATTAACATCTTACCAACAATCCAAAGCCTGCAATCCTTGATCTACACACTTCCTTGGTTGGATTTGGTTGCCGGAAACTCGTCGGAAAGTCGCCGGAAGTTCGTCGGAAGAGTGTTTGGCTTTTGGGAGAGTTTTTGGAGAGTTTGGGGTGAATGATTGATGAAATGGCTGACAAATGGGGATAGGATTGGTTACATAACGTCCAAAAAGATGCTACACCCGTGATAGATCGAGATTCCTCACTTGGGCCCCGAAAATTGGCGAGAAAGTCGCCAAATCGCGACAAACGCAGCTGCTGCTGCAGCGGCGCGCTGTTGGCGCGCTAAACATGGGAAAAGCGCGCGGGGTGCGCGCCGGCCCCGGCTGGGCTGCGGTCCGTGCCGGGCCGTGCGATCCGTCGGGCCTTTTCTCCTCTCTTTCGGACTTCTATCCTCCTACGTTTTCGGCCTCGATTTTTCGGGTCATTCTCGGTCATAAATCCTTATCTTAAGTTTATCTTGACTCAAATGAATTTCATGTTTGAGATCTTAAGTCCGTCGGTCTCGGGTTCGTCGACTTCCAATTCGTCGTCTTTTGATTCCCGTGCAATGACTTGTTTTATTAAATTTCTTCCGACTTCACGGGTTCTTGGAATTAAAATTCTTTTCCTTCATGAATTTAATTCCAATTATTTCCTTTCCCTCTTTTATTCCATTTTGAATTTAAATCTATCGGCGTTTCATTTCCGAGCAATAATTTATTGTGATAAATTATTTTCTTCTTCTCGGAAATATTTCGACATTGATCGGAATAAATTTTATTTCTTTGGGCGTTGATAAAAATCTGGGGTATTACACTCCACCCCCCTTAAGAATCAACTTCGTCCTCGAAGTTGCGCCCTCACTTTCTTTTGGGCTCAATTTAATGTTGGGGTATCTCCATCTACTTTCCTTAAGGATAAACGTCTTTCACAAGAAATTAATTCCATTCCTTTGAATGTGAATTAAATTTCTCGGGTGTTACATCCTCTCCCCCTTAGGAATCAACTTCGTCCTCGAAGTTGGGCGTTAGCTCCTTGCGAGCTCGGACATTGTTTGGTTGCGTGATTGTATTAATGTGTGTTGTTGTTTGTTATTATTTGACTGAACCCAGAATTGAAATTTCCAAGTTGCCTACGTACCCTGTGAAGGGATCAAGTCATTACGTAGTTCAAAAAGAATTTATTTGGGATACAAAATATTCGAGTTTCGAAATAAATGCTTATGCATTCTTACGGGGTATTACATCCTCCCCCCCTTAAGATTACAGTTATGTCCCCATAACTGCCTATTCAGTACTCTCAAGAGGTTTCGGGTTTTGGTCTTAATTCTGCGGGTGTTGGTGCCTTTGGTTGTTGCCACCTTGACCGTCTGGGTTTCGTGGTTGCTTAGGTCGAGTAGTCACATCCTCTCTCTTGTCGATGTTCTCTCTCCGTGTCCGGCAATCACGCAGCTGATGACCATGTCGACCACATCGAAGGCATGCTCCAGGTTGAGGGCATCCTCTCGCATAATGCAGTTTACCACACTTTGGACATGGTGGCGCATAGTCACCATGGTTGAAGACTATCCCCTTTTTCTCCCCATTGTCATTTTGATGTTGTCCTTTCGTGTTTCCATCGAAATGGTCCTTATCCACCTTGTATTCTCCTTGTGGTCCTTGGTTAGCCTCATCTACCGGTTTCCGTTTCAGTCCTTGGACTCGTGCAACCGCTACCGCACGATCATAAACCGTCTGCAGGTTCGTGAATTGTCCTACTGCAAGTATCTCCCGGATACTAAGGTTCAGACCCATCTCAAATTTCTGAGCCTTGTCAGAGTCGGTTGGTACTATCCTCGTAGCAAATCGTACCAATTCCTTAAACCGGGTGTAATACTCCTGCACCGTTCGTCCCTCTTGCTTCAGTGATAAGAACTCTTCGTACATTGCCGCCTTGGTGCTCATGGGGTAGAATCGGTCCCTTAGGCCCTCCTTAAGTTCATTCCACGAATAAGTTTCTTCAGCTTCCTCTAAATTCCTCTGGAGGTTTTGCCACCACTCATCGGCTTCGCCTCCTAAGTAGTAGGTTGCTACTCGTATCCTTGCCTCATCAGGACATTTGATAGCATCCAAGAGCTTATCAAATGTACGGATCCACCCCTCTAGTTCGGCGGGATCCTCCTGCCCATCGTAGCGTGGTGGTTGATAGGGATTCACCAACGCTAGATAGTTGGGTTGAGCTACGGGTGGAGGTACTGTTTGTGTCCTATGCACCTCGGCATTTCCTAAAGCTACTAGGACTTCCTCCATAGTCCTTAGACGTTCTTCCATGTTGTTGGGTGTAGGAGGCACTTGATCTCCGACGTTCGGAGGAATCTCATTGTTGTTAGGTGTGTTTGGGAGGCCAGTGTCAGTGCCGTTTGGGCTTATCTTCCTCAATTTTCTTCTAGGTGCCATTTTCTGTTATAGAAGCGCGCGAAGATGAGTTCGTAAGTGAATCAAGATCTAGGACTAAGGCAACATTAGTCTTAAGTTAGCGCTTCTAAGCCAAAGTCATGTCGAGTTCTAAGGTAGGAGTGTTTCTTATTACCGATAATTCACATAAAAAAAAGGTTAGTGTAAATATTTATGTATGCATATGCATATGTGTCCCCCCAATAAAAAAAAAAAATTTTATGCATGCATTTATTTATCCATGGGTCTTAAAAATAAATTCATTCCATGGATAGATTAAAATAAGGATAAAAGGTTTGGGCCACTATATTGGGCCGAAAGAAATAAATTATTTGGGCTTTAAATAAAAACAAGGTTATTGGGCCAAAATAATTTCTTGGGCTTCTAAAAAAAAATTTTGGGCTAAAAATTTGGGCTTTAATTTCAAAATAATAATTGGGCTCTTTAAAATATAATAGCTTCAAAATAATCCGGTCTCTGATACCACTCTTGGTATCAGATATTTTCTTTAAAATAAATAGTTTTAAAATAGTCTGGGCTCTGATACCACTCTGTAACACCCCGGTTTTGGTAACCCAGGCCGGGATGCCACCGCCACACCTCCCTAGCAAGACACGGTTTCTCCGAGCTCACTAAAGAGATGCAAGGCTATGGTTTTTCAGAATTTAAAATATTCAAACAGCCCATTCGTAGATAATTTAAAGATAATACATCAAAGTTGCAGCGGAAATTTTAATTTGTGCAGCGGAAATAAAGTATAAGGGCCAACATGGCCAAAACACGGGTTAAACATTCCCGTTCATGCAAGTCGTAATTAAATGCAGGGATTTAAAATAGAGATTTCCCCTAATGTTCCCATGTATGCATATGACGATGCATATTCTTCGTACTCTGTAAGAAAAAGGGGATAAATGGTTTGGGTCAGCAAAAAACGCGCTGAGTAAGTTAACACATAGCATGGGTTAGGGGTTTCAAAGCCTTTAATTAATTTAATAAAAAGATTTCTTGTAGTAAAATGATTTGCAAGGCATAACTAAATAAATACTTAAAAATATTAAATCTTTTATTTTCCTCTCCCGTTACATAACCATTTCAACAATATTTAATTTAGCCGGCAATCCGGCGGCCGCAGCCATTTTCATAAAATCTGAGCTTTTTAATATAGATTTCCCGTACGCCATCATCTCAACAATAGATAGCCGGTGATCCGGCGGCCGCAGCCAATATCGATAGTAACAGTTAGCCGGTGATCCGGCGGCCTCAGCCAATTTCAAAAATCATTTCTCATGTTTCAAGTTTATATTTCAATCTCCATTCGGCAAGCATTATATTTCAATTGCCTTTCGGCAAGCAAGATATTTCAATTGCCTTTCGGCAAGCAAGATATTTCAATTGCCTTTCGGCAAGCAAGATATTTCAATTGCCTTTCGGCAAGCAAGATATTTCAATTGCCTTTCGGCAAGCAAGATATTTCAATTGCCTTTCGGCAAGCAAGATATTTCAATTGCCTTTCGGCAAGCAAGATATTTCAATTGCCTTTCGGCAAGCAAGATATTTCAATTGCCTTTCGGCAAGCAAGATATTTCAATTGCCTTTCGGCAAGCAAGATATTTCAATTGTATTTTATCTCAAAGGGATTCCCAATCATTTAAACCTTAAAGGCTAATTTCATGTTTCGACAAGATTTCAAGATCTCTCAAGTTTAAAACCGATCGATGTCACAGTTTGCGCCTTTTTAGTTTAAAAATCCATTTCTTAGGCGATTGATCTGAAATTTTCACAGTAGCTCAAAATCATCCCAATGAACAACTTTTGTGTTTTAAGTTTTTCGGAAAAACAATGGGAAGCATTTCAAAAATCGAGTTTTCTACACAAATAGTATGCTGCCAGGATTCAGGTTTGACACCTCTCAAAGATTTGACTTTTTGACATATCAAATGGACTCCAAAAATTCTGAAATTTTACAGAGATATACTAGACATGATTTCCAACAACTTTTGTTTAGATCATGAAGATTGATTCGGCCTAGAAATGATAGGAATAAGCTCATCAAGATTGGATATGAAATCTGTCATCCTTTGAAAACTCTTAAAAACGCAGAATATGTCCGATACGATTTGGGGTATCAAAACTTGATGAAAATCTTTGAAATTTTTACACAACATAGCTTAAGATCTTTGGATCAAAATCTTAGTTTTGAGTTTTCAGGTTTGAACACTCGAAGTAAGAGTTTTGCTCGTCGAGTTTGATTATGAAATCTATCAAGGTTCTTGATTTCGGTACTAACGCAGATTGGATCGGCTCAGATTCGGAGGCTCAAATCTCAACGAAAAATTCTAAAAACTTGCAGAAATGTTCTAAACTCATAGATCTACAACTTTCATGTTCAACACCAATCCTAGATCGGCCTAGATCTAAGGTAAAAATCACCAACAAGTTCGAACGAAAATTCTGTCAAGGATTCTAAGATCCAGGTTTAATGCTCTTCGGTTTTGGGTTGGTTTCAGGTTTCAAAACAACATGAAAAATTATGAAATTTTTACAGAAGCTAGATCAAAGTCTTAGGAACACTTTTCATGTTTTGAGTTTTCTTGTTTGAGCAGCTTTAGAGGTTTGAAAAATTCATACGAAAACGCTGCGTTGAGGGTTTCTCTTGTTGACAGATTTTTATTAATTTTCTTGAGTTGAATCTCTATGTTTGGTTGCATTTTAAGTCACCCAAAACCATAGTAAGGTTAACTTACAGTGGGGATGATGTCTAGGAAGTCACGGGGTCGTCCGGAATCCACGGGATGTCACGAACGAATCTCTTCCACCCGATTTATTCTTCCCTTGGCTCCGATTTGTGTTCGAATATGAAGATTCGTAAGTTAGGATGATGTTTATGATCTTAAAACCATATGGAAACTTGATTAACATCTTACCAACAATCCAAAGCCTGCAATCCTTGATCTACACACTTCCTTGGTTGGATTTGGTTGCCGGAAACTCGTCGGAAAGTCGCCGGAAGTTCGTCGGAAGAGTGTTTGGCTTTTGGGAGAGTTTTTGGAGAGTTTGGGGTGAATGATTGATGAAATGGCTGACAAATGGGGATAGGATTGGTTACATAACGTCCAAAAAGATGCTACACCCGTGATAGATCGAGATTCCTCACTTGGGCCCCGAAAATTGGCGAGAAAGTCGCCAAATCGCGACAAACGCAGCTGCTGCTGCAGCGGCGCGCTGTTGGCGCGCTAAACATGGGAAAAGCGCGCGGGGTGCGCGCCGGCCCCGGCTGGGCTGCGGTCCGTGCCGGGCCGTGCGATCCGTCGGGCCTTTTCTCCTCTCTTTCGGACTTCTATCCTCCTACGTTTTCGGCCTCGATTTTTCGGGTCATTCTCGGTCATAAATCCTTATCTTAAGTTTATCTTGACTCAAATGAATTTCATGTTTGAGATCTTAAGTCCGTCGGTCTCGGGTTCGTCGACTTCCAATTCGTCGTCTTTTGATTCCCGTGCAATGACTTGTTTTATTAAATTTCTTCCGACTTCACGGGTTCTTGGAATTAAAATTCTTTTCCTTCATGAATTTAATTCCAATTATTTCCTTTCCCTCTTTTATTCCATTTTGAATTTAAATCTATCGGCGTTTCATTTCCGAGCAATAATTTATTGTGATAAATTATTTTCTTCTTCTCGGAAATATTTCGACATTGATCGGAATAAATTTTATTTCTTTGGGCGTTGATAAAAATCTGGGGTATTACAATATGTTTATAGGTTGACACTTTTTATTACTCATGTGGGAAACTTTGATTTCAAATGGCGCCATGAAAATCATTACTGGCAATGGCCATGAAACTTTTGACAATCTCCCACTATATGAGTATTTTCTAAAATATCAAGTTTGAATTTATTAAATGAAAAGAGTTTTTAATTATGGAGGGTTTAAGGTTATATTAAGGTTGTCATGTTTTTATTACTCGTGTTAAGAAACTGTGGCCCGAAAGCGCACGGTGTCAAAAATTGCAGTACTTTATAGTAAGACCGGATCGTTCACTGGAGGATGTGCGATAGAAGCAGGGTCCACGTCGTTTACTAAGATTTTCCACTCGGTTACTCATTTCATGTTTTGCATTGGTTTCTAACAGCTACTTGACATAATTTAAACTAAGTTATGAAAGCAGTAAAATTATTCTACCAAGCACAATAAAATTATTCTAAAGAGCAATTAAATCTTTTCTCAGAAAGCGATAAAAATTATACTAAGAAAGTGGATAAAATTACTCTCGAAAGAAGATTTAAAATGTGACAGAAGGGACAGGAAGGAAATAATAAAGATTGGACAAGATTCAGATGAAACACAATTAAGCTTCCATTTTAATTACACAGATCTTTGCTTGGGATAGTTCATCAGTTAGCTAACTCTCATGCTTTCTAGACTATGTTCCCTTTATCATACAGGTACTTACAGTCAGAATTTACATGCTCTTAAGACCTCAATTTCTAAGATACCACAGATTAATAACTCCCCCTGCCGAGGTATGTTATTTCTCCATGGTGGATAAGCAACACCCAACACATCATTATTTGACATGCCAAGTACTCCTATCATCCCCCTTGTCACACCCAATAGTCTACATAAATCCCGAACTAATCCACAACTCTTAAACCTTACAACCGGCGGCCAACCTCTAATTCTTCCTAGTGACCTCTATAAAAGCATTTAAACGAAAGCGGTAAAGAAAGCAGCAAAGAAAGCATTTATAACCTATCACTCGGAAGCCTTAAAAGCTATCTCATTCCGTTAGCATAAAAGAGCTCCTGGTTTCGATGACCAGATGATTTATAACTTCCCAAATATCAGTAAGCCACAGGGCTTATAACATCCGGTTAGTTATGAGATACAAACTGAGTGGAACAGACCTGCGAAGATCTATTCTGAATACTCACTCAAGACTCAATTCCAGACTTTGGCGGGATAAGATAGTAGTTAAAAGAATACTCAACCCTACCTTAGAAATTAACCAAGTCCAATATGTTATTCCTCTAGTATTATTTATCACATCTAATCTCAGTCCAAGTGGACACTGATTCGATGCAATACTTAATAGAAGATTTCCAACACACAGTAACTTTGAGAAAACAATTGATATTTGAAAATCATTCCCTACACAGGTACTAGACTCTCAATTAAAAACACAGATCCTTTCAGTCTAGATGAGACCTAATCGCTGACTCTGCTTCTAGTTTCCCAAAATCAATCCCCAGTAGAAGATGAATTAGTCATAACTGTGAATTTATCCCTTACTTAGATCCGGATTTTATAAAGTGATTTTTGCGGAAATTTATTATGTAACATCTGATTTAAATCAAGACTTCTATATCCAAGGAGAAGGATCCCCAAAATATTATAGACCACAATATCTACATAATAATATCATGCATACATGTATATGAGAAGTAAAATAAAATACCCCAAAATATATGGTGGGATTAGCCTTAAGATAAGAGGAATTGGCTAAAAGAGTGCCAGAGATAACTGGGGTTATCTGGACTGCAAACATCTGCTATCCAGTTCCCAATTATTCCAGATGGAATGGTTTTTAGTCAGTAAGAAACCCTTAACGACAGTGATCGCTATCGTTAAGAGTCATACTATCCATGAGAGAGTAAAAACCCACATGTTTTCCTACTACAGTACTATTATGACCGTGTTGATCGACACTGTCTAACATTACCATGGCTCGAAATTCAGGTTGAGATTAAGATAAAGAAAAGAAAACTGTATCTAGTTAGGAATTGGCTGAGTGACTAATCGTTATCCCCGTGAAGGGACCTTTTTGCCATAGCTTCCACCAATCACTAACCAGACCATGCAAAATAACGAGTAATAATTAATACACAGAAGACGAGCTAATCGTTATCCCAGTGAAGGGACCCTTTTGCCAACATTGATCTGTGATATCTCTTATTACCCGTTCATACACACAAGTAATGAGAAAAGGTGAAATTAAAAGAATGTTTTTGGGTATTGTGTAAGTATTAATTACACAATAATATAGACACTCATGGGTTGAGGTGTGCAATGGATAAAATTAAATGCAATGGGCCTAAGCCCAATACATCCATACAACTTACACACTTCAGGAAGATAAAATATTTTTGGAGTTTTAAAATAGAGATGGGAGGTCAATTTGGTCCAATGTAATGTAAACCGAATTGCCTATGCATGAGAAATGAAGTGTTGTCTTACCCAATTAATCATAGTAAGGTTGGGAAATAACATCATCTAATTCGGTTTGTCAAGCAATTCGGTATAGACCGAATTGGACAAACCGAATTGATGGGGTTATCCCCTTACTCAAATTTGGCTAAGGCATTTGCTTCAAAAGGAGTGTTTAATTCGATTTACCCGGATAATTCAGTGTAGACCGAATTGGCAAATCGAATTGGTTTATCAAGGAAAATAAACTAAGGCATGAAGGGATGATAATGCATACAATGAAGTTTCCAAGTCAATTCGGTCTATGTGTGCAATTCGGTATAAACCGAATTGCATAGATCGAATTGCATGGGAACTTCATGAGGATGTGAACACATAACATTTTTTTTATCATGCAATTTGGTCTTCATGGGCAATTCGGTTTAGACCAAATTGCTTTAGACCGAATTACATAACCTTTTTCCATGAAGGAAATAAACAAACATTTTGTGTCATGCATTTCAGTCTTCATGGGCAATTCGGTATAGACCGAATTGCCTTAGACCGAATTGCATGGCATTTTCACATGTGTAATTTTATGTTTACAAATATCACTGTGGTTTCTAAGTTGATGTGGTTTATGATAGATGGGAGTGACCCCATCACTCATTTCACATCAATGTCATCTCGCAGCCATACTTGCAAATATTTTGTTTTCTATAATTATGCTTGTTCAGTGGATAATAGCATGGAGTAAACTCTAAGGCTACAAATAAATAATTCAAAGAGTAAATAACCTAAAACAAATATAATTCTAAGAACATCATGCATAAAAGAATAAGAACACTTAAATTAGCTAAGGTAACATAAACAAGAAATCTAAGCAAGGAAATTAAAATAAAGCATATAAACCTATTTCTAAGAATGTAATACCCGAGATTTTTATCGACGTCCAAAGGAATAAAATTTATTTCTTAATCCAATCAAGGTCGAAATACTCCGAGAAGAAGAAAATAATTTATCACAATAAATTATTGCTCGGAAATGAAACGCCAATAGATTCAAAAATTCAAAATGGAATAAAAGAGGGAAAGGAAGCCCGAAGGCATTCTATGAATGGAGTCAAAAGAATCGGAATTAAATTCAAGAAAGAAATAAAAGAATTTTAATTCCAGGAACCCGTGAAGTCGGAAATAATTTAATTAGATAAATTGTTGCACGGGAGCCAAAAGACGACGAATTAGAAGCCGACGAATCCAAACGCGACGGACTCCAGATTTTGAATACGGGATTAATTCGAGACGAGATAAATTTAAGATAAGAATTTATAATCTGAATGACCCGAAAATCGAGCCCGGAAACGTAGGAGCACAGAATTCCGAAAGAGAGGAGAAAAGGCCCGACGGATCGCACGGCCCAGTCCGAACGCACGGCACAGACCAGGCCGCGCGCCCGCCGCGCGCCCGTTGGCCTAGCACCGCGCCACCACCGCGCCAGTGCAGCAGCAGCTGCCAACTTGCGCGATTTTGCGATTTTCTTGCCATATTTTCGACCCCCGACTTTGGTAACTCAATCTTAAGCAAAGGAAAGGCTATATGGTCGGATTTGGAGGTGATGGGACTCATTATTTTCGACACACAACCCTAGAACAGCCCCCATTCCTCCCAAACTCTCAAAACTTCTCCCTTGTTCATCAAAACCGATCCGACGACTTTCCGATCACTTTCCGGCGACGAAAATTGACGAAGGAGGCGTGGAGAACAACACCTTTAGTGTTCCAGATTGTGGTAAGACTTCCATAGGTTTTCGTTTACATTTACGAGTCCAAAAATCCGATCTAACCCTAGATTTTACTTTTGATTTCGTTTCGGGGCCAACGGGAAGGAGACGGAGTAATTGGGACGTGTCCATAGCAAGCGTGGGCGCCGCGATCGATCCGAAAATGTCC
Source organism: Hygrophila difformis (assembly GCA_030278955.1). Taxonomy (NCBI): domain Eukaryota; kingdom Viridiplantae; phylum Streptophyta; class Magnoliopsida; order Lamiales; family Acanthaceae; genus Hygrophila; species Hygrophila difformis. Next base: position 38,787,172 of record JAOANR010000009.1, on the reverse strand, counting down.
TAGACATCATCCCCACTGTAATTTAATGCTTACTTGGTTTTGGGTTACCTAAAATGCAACCAAACATAGAGATTTAGTAACTCTAAAATCTGTCAACGCGAAAAACCCTCGGCGCAGCGATTTGGTGCGAATTTTTCGAACCCTTAAAACTTCTCAAATGGAAAAACTCAAAACATGAAAAACGTTCCTAAGACATAGATCTAGTTCGTGTAAAATTTTCATAATTTTTCATTGTGTTTTGTATCCTAAAACGGCCTCCAACAAACCTGCTATAAAAGTCGAATTTGAAACTGTGACAGATTTGAAATCGGATCAAAACCCTTATTTCAAGAATTCAAACCGTAAAACTCAAAACTAGACTTTTGATCCTAACACATTAAACTATGTTTTGTAAAAATTTCAACGATTTTCATCAACATTTGCTACCTCAAATCGATCCGAACATAAACTGTGATCTAAACCCTTTTTACGAAACCTGACAGTGCAATGGTCCGAACTTGATGAGCATGGTTCTATATTTTCTAGTCCAATTTATCTTTAAAATATAAATGAAAGTTGTAGGAAATCATGTCTAGTATGTGCATATAAAATTTCAGAATTTTTGGTGTCCATTTGATCTATTAAAAAGTCAAATATTTGAACGGTGTCGAATCTGAAACCTGACAGCACACTACTTATGTGAAAGACTTGATTTTTGACTCATTTCCTTAACCCGGATCGAGAAACTTAAAATACAAAACTTGTTCGTCTCTGTGTTTTTGAGTTACCAGTGAAATTTCAGAATTTTCGTACTTAAAATGAATTTTTAAATAATTATGGAGTAAAACAGCGACTTGTGTAAGTTATATTTTGAGAATTTTGTGAAACTTGCGAAATGTGTTCTTACCTTGCGGGTTTGATTCCCCAAGGGCGATTGTATGTTTACCTGCGGGTTCGATTCCCCAGGATGTGTGTTGATTCCTATGGGTTCAATTCCCTAGGATGTATTTGAGTTCTTGCGGGTTCGATTCCCCAAGGGTGATCGTTTGTTTCCCTGCGGGTTCGATTCCCCAGGGTTTGTGTTGATTCATATGGGTTCAATTCCCTAGGATGTATTTGAGTTCTTGCGGGTTCGATTCCCCAAGGGCGATCGTTTGTTTTCCTGCGGGTTCGATTCCCCAGGACGTGTGTTGACTCCTACGGGTTCGTTTCCCTAGGATGCATTTAAATTCTTGCGGGTTCATTTCCCCAAGAACAAATTATACTAGATCATACCGAACAAAAGTGAAAGAGTAAAATCCTTGAAATACCAAATCCTAAAATCATGAGAAAATTTAGAGACTTGAATATTTTCTTTGTTTAAATTATGCCTTGCAAATTATTTTACCATGTAAGTTGAATTATGATCACGTGGAAATCATTGTTTTAAATTATGCCATTTAATTATTATTGGATGATGAACTTAAATTGTGTATTACCTGCAAGCATGTTTTTATTAAATTTAATTAAAGGCTTTGAAACCCCTAAATCATACTAGGTGTTAACTTACTCAGCACGTTTTGCTGACCCAAAACCATTTCTTTCCTTTTCCTACAGAGCATGTGGATTATACTGAGCACGTACATGCATGGGAATTTTCGGGAACACTTTATTTTAAATTTGTATTAGACTATAGTATGAACGGGCCTGTTTAACCCGTGTTTTGTCCATGTTGGCCCAATTTAAATTCCGCTGCATTACTTATATCTAAATATTATTTTCCGTTACAACTGTAATGATACTATTTTCAAGTTTTATTTCAATGGGCTGTTTGAATGTTTTTTTTAAATTCTGAAAAACCATAGTCTTGCATCTCTTTACCAAGCTCGGAGAAACCGCGTCTTGCTAGGGAGGTGTGGCGGTGACATCCCGGCCTGAGTTATCAAATCCGGGGTGTTACAAAGTGGTATCAGAGCCCGAAATATTTTTAAACTATTATTTTTAAGTATTATTATTTTTAAAGTTATTATTTCTAAACTAGTAATATATTTTAAAGCGCCCAATTATTATTTTAAAGTTAAAGCCCAAATTTTTAGCCCAAAAATTTTTAGAAGCCCAAATATTTTTTTTAGAAGCCCAAGAAATTATATTTAGCCCAATACTTTATATACTTACTATTGTGGGCTCAATTTTTTTTTAAGCCCAATTGTTTTAAGGCCCAATACCTGTATTTTTAAATAAAGCCCAAATGTTTATTATTTTGGCCCAATATAGAGGCCCAAGACTTTTATCTACTATTATTATCTTTAAATTTTAAAAATATTACCTCCATGGAATAAACTTATTTTTAAAATCCATGGAAGATAGATATAAATAAATATACATTAGCTTCGGGGGGGATTGCATTGCATTGCATACATAAATATTTACACTAACTCTTTTTATGTGAATTATCGGTGATAAGAAACACTCCTACCTTAGAACCCGATATGACCTTGACTTAGGAGCGCTTGCTAAAGACTAACTTTGCATTAGTCCTAGATCTTGATCACTTAGAAACTCATCTTCGCGTGCTTCTATAACAGAAAATGGCACCTAGAAGAAAACTGAGGAAGGTAAGCCCAAACGGCACTGACACTGACCTCCCAAGCGCACCTAACAACAATGAGATTCCTCGGAACGTAGGAGATCGAGCGCCTCCTATTCCCAACAACATGGATGAACGTTTAAGGACGGTAGAAGAAGTACTCGTAGCATTAGGAAATGCCGAGGTGCATAGGGCACAAGCGGCAATACCTCCGCCAGTAGCCCGAGTCAACTACTTGCCATTGGTAAACCCCTACAACCCACCCCATTATGACGGGCAAGAGGATCCGGCCAAGATGGAAGGTTGGATCCGTACCTTTGACAAACTCTTGGACGCTATCAAATGCCCCGACGAGGAGAAGATACGTGTAGCGACCTACTACTTAGGAGGCGAAGCCGATGAGTGGTGGCAAAACCTTCAAACGAATTCAGAGGAAGATGAAGAATCCTACACCTGGGAAGGACTTAAGGAAGCCTTGAGAGAAAGATTCTACCCACTGAGCACCAAGACTGCGAAGTACGAGGAATTCATCAACCTCAGACAAAGAGCGAAAACAGTACAAGAGTACTACGCCAAATTCAAGGAATTGGTGCGATTTGTACAAGGATAGTACCAACTGACTCTGACAAGGCTCAGAAATTTGAGATGGGTCTGAACCTTAGTATCCGGGAGATACTTGCAGTAGGACTATTCACAAACCTGCAGATGGTTTACGATCGAGCTGTAGCAATTGATCGAGTCCAGCAACTGAAGCGTAAAGAAAAGGGTGAGTCGAGCAAGGACTCGCAATAGTTTGAGAAAAAGAATCGAAACATTAGCAATGGCAATTTTAAGGAGAATAAGAATAAAGGGTACGCGTTAGTCAATTTCATCATCAGATTGATCATGTTCGTGTTGGGTTCGGCCATCTAACGTCAACAAAGAGGTTAGTGTTAGAACATGTTTCAAGCAACGTCAAGGTATGCAGGAATTTAAATCTACATGAATATGCATATGCATTCTCCCCGATAAAAAATTATTTAATTTAAATTTAACCATGGATTTAAAAAAAAGTTGGGCCTCGATATTGGGCCAAAATTTAATAATTTGGGTTAAGGCATCAAACAAGGGTATTTGGGCCAAAATGATTGGGCTCATCATAAAAAAAAAATTTGGGTCAAGGTAATTAATCTTTTAGGCTCAAAATATTATACTAATAAGTAGATAGAAAATTTTGGGCAAAGAAAATAATTATTCTAGTAGTCTAAAAATAAATTTAAAAATAATACTTAGTTTAAAATAATGGTTTAAAAGTAATAATAGTAGTTTTAAAATATTCCGGGCTCTGATACCAACTTGTAACACCCCGGATTTGATAACCCAGGCCGGGATGTCACCGCCACACCTCCCTAGCAAGACACGGATTCTCCGAGCTTGGTAAAGAGATGCAAGGCTATAGGTATTACAAAGAGATTTAAAAATAAGTCCGGAATTTATTTAAAAATAATAATAGGTATCATCCACACATATAGTAGTAATAATAATATATCGCAACGGAAAATGTAAAGTGGGCCGACATGGCCAAAACTCGGGATTTACATGCCCGATATGCAAGTATCATAAAAAGCGATAAAACAATGTTTAATAATTTCCATCCCCCAATGCACATGCTATGCATTATCTCCGTAGTCTGAAAGAAAGAGAAAACAACAATTTTATCAGTATATAAAATACTGAGTAAGTCGATCCTAACATAGCAATAAAGGGGTTTAATTAATTAATTAAGTTTTACTCCAAGGCATGCATACCAAAAATATTCCATTTACCAATTTAAAAATAATTAATTTAATCGTATACTTGAACATGCATTAAATTCATAAATAATAATTTAACATATTATAAAATTTAAGACATAAATTTAAATGCAAAATTTAAAGACAAGAATAAATAAATACATAAAAAGTATTAAATCTTTAATTTTTCCCGTTACGTCCCGTTTCTCAATATTTAGTGTAGCCGGTCATCCGGCGGCCGCAGCCATTTCGTATTTCAAGTATCTCAAGTATTTCCAAGTATCTCACGATTGCATCGCAATATCGTCAAGTGTAGCCGGTCATCCGGCGGTCGCAGCCGTATCTGCCATACACCAAACACTCCGGAGCCTCGGAGAAATCCATACGGATAATCCTGAGGGTGTAGGCCATGTATCTCCCGCCGTTTGGTGTAATATCTCATCTAATTTCTCTCGTCCATTATAGGCCCGAAGAGAAAGGCTAAAGGGGCACCCTGCAGAGCACTCACCCTCCGCCAAGTATCTCATATGTTTCAATTTAGTGTAACGGGATTTTTCAAAAATATAGATGTATCGTATTTCAAGGTTTCGACCGTTTGTTTCGAAATTTCAAAATCTCTTCGATTTAAAATCATTTGACGTCACAGTTTACGCCTTTTTAATTTAAAAAAACGTTCCAAGTCCAAAAATTCTGAAATTTTCATGGTATATCAAAAACATCCTAACGAACAACTTTCGTGTTTTAACAATTTCAAAATAATTTGAGGAAACATGTCAAAAATTGAGTTTATTGCACATGTACACTGTCAGGATTCAGGATTACCACAGTTTAGAAAATCGGCGTTTTGACATAACAAATGGCCTCCAAAAATTCTGAAATTTTATATTCACATACTAGAGATAATTATCTACAACTTTCATTTAGATTGCAAAGATCAATTCGGACTAGAAAATATGGAATAGGGCTCATCAAGTTCGGACATCAACACTGTCAGATTTTTGAAAACGTTTTTCAAGGCAGTTTATGTTCGGATCATTTTGGGGTAGCAAACGTTGATGAAAATGGCTGAAATTTTTACACAACATATACTAATGTGTTAGGAACAAAAGTCTAGTTTTGAGTTTCTCGGATTGGATTCTAGAAATATGAGTTTTAATCAGATTTCAGAAATCGCGCAAGATAGGGTTTTTAGGTTCGGTTTTTACGTTTCGTTACAACGTGACTAAATCGGACGTCCCTAAGCCACCCGTATTGATATGAAAGGCATCAACTTACAGTAATGGTGTTCTTGAGTCATCCTAGGTCGCTCGGCTCGTCCAACGCTACTACGAACGGATCCTTGCCCACGTTCTCTTCCTCCTTCGGTCAAGAACGTGTTTACGAGTCCAATATTCGAAAGTTAGATTAAGGATTGGAGATAAAAACGAGAAAAGGAATCTGAGTACTCCTTACCAATGATCTAAGGGATGTAAACCTTGATCTACACGTTCCTACGGTCGTCGTTGGTCGCCGGAAGTTCGTCGGAAGTTTGTCGGAAGGGTGTTTTGGCTTGGGAGAGTTTGAGAGAGTAGAGGAGGTTTGGGAGGCTGACAAATGGGGTGGAGATTAACCCTAGGTCGTCCTAATACTCCTTCCCCCGTCCAAAATCTACTTTCCATCGTCGGTGTTGTAATTTTGGCAAGAAATCGCCGAAAACGCGTGAATGGCCGGATTCTGTGGTGCCACGCGGTGGCGGCGCGCTGGTAAGCCAAACACCTCGCGGCCAGCGCGCGGCCTCCGCCTGGACCTCGGTCCGGGCGGGTCCGTGCGATCCGATCCGTCGGGTCTTTTCCTCCTCTCTTTCGGGTTTCTATCCTTTCGTGTTTTCAGCTCGACTTTCCGGGATCTTTTCGGATTGTGATTCCTACCCTAATTTTATTCCGACTTAAATTAATTTCTTGTTTGAAATCTTAAGTCCGTCGGTCTTGGGTTTTCTTTCGACTTCCGTACATATTCGATTTTACGGGTTCTCGGAAACAAGACCTCCTTTCTCATCGGATTAAATTCTTATTTTATATCCTAAAACTAACGGGTATTACAATCTACCCCCCTTAAGAATCAACTTCGTCCTCAAAGTTATGCTTTATCATCTCGCGAGTTCGGGAATTGTTCGATTCAGCGATTGTATTATTGTGTGTTGTTGTTTGTTATTATTTGACTGAACCCAGAATTGAAATTTCCAAGTTGCCTACGTACCCCGTGAAGGGATCAAGTCATTACGTAGTTCAAAACAATTGGAATTTGTTTATTTGGGGTACAAATTATTCGGACAAAAATATCCGGAAATATTCGGGCCGTTACACAGAAACTGTGGCCCGAAAGCGCACGGTGTCAAAAATTGCAGTAATTTATAGTAAGACCGGATCGTTCACTGGAGGATGTGCGATAGAAGTAGGGCCCACATCGTTTACTAAGATTTTCTACTCGGTTACTCGTTTCAGGTTTTGCATTGGTTTCTAACAACTACTTGCCATAATTTAAACCGGATTATGAAAGCAGTAAAACTATTCTACAAAGCTAAATAAAATTAGTCTAAAAAGCAATTAAATCTATTCTAAGAACGCAATAAAAATTATTCTACGAAAACAGATTTAAAATGTGACAGAAGGGACAGGGAGGAAATAACAAAGATTGGACGGGATTCAGATGAGACACAACTAAACTTCCATTTTTATTACACAGATCTTTGCTTGGGATAATTCATCAATCAGCTAACTCTCACGCTTTCTAGACTATGTTCCCTTTAACAGACAGGTACTTACAGTCAGAATTTACATGCTCTTAAGACCTCAATTTCTAAGATACCACAGATTAATAACTCCCCCTGCCGAGGTATGTTATTTCTCCATAGTAGATAAGCAACACCTAACACATCATTAGTTGACATGCCAAGTACTCATATCATCCCCCTTGTCACACCCAAAGTCTAAATAAAATCCCGAACTAATCCACAACTCTTATACCTTACAACCGGCGGCCAACCTTTAATTCTTCCGAGTGACCTCTATAAAAGCATTTAAATGAACGTGATAAAGAAAGCAGTAAAGAAAGCATTTAAAAACCTATCACTCGGAAGTCTCAAAAGCTATCTCATTCCGTTAGTATAAAAGAGCCCCTGGTCTTGGTGACCAGATGCAGATTTAGAACTTCCCAGATATCAGTGAGCCACAGGGCTTCTAACATCCGGTTAGTTATGAGATACAAAATGAGTGGGACAGATCCGTGAAGATCTATTCCGAATGTACTCACTCAAGACTCAATTTTAGGCTTTGGTGGGAGAAGACAGTAGTTTAAAGAGTACTCAACCCTATCTTAGAAATTTACCAAGGCCTATACGTTGTTCCTCTAGCATTACTTATCACATCTTATCTGAATCCAAGTAGACACTGATTCAATGCAATACCTAATACAAGATTTCCAACACACAGTAATTTTGAGAAAACAATTGATGTTTGAAAATCATTCCCTACACAGGTACTAAACTCTCAATTAAAACACAGATCCTTTCAGTCTAAATGAGACCTAATCGCTGACTCTGCTTCTAGTTCCCCAAAATCAACCTCCAGTAGAATATGAGTTAGTCATAACTGTCGAATTTATCCCTTACTCAGATCCGGATTTTATAAAGGAATTTTTGCGGAAATTTATTATGCAGCATCTGATTTAAATCAAGACTTCTATGTCCAAGGAGAAGGATCTCCAAAATACTATAGACCACAATATCTACATTATAATAACATGCATACATGTATATGAGAAGTAAAATAAAGTGCCCCAAAATATATGGTGGGGTTAGACAGAAGTTGATACACAAAGATGGGTTAGCCTTGAGATAAGAAGAATTGGCTAAAAAGGGTGCCAGAAATAACTGGGATGATCTGGACTGCAAACATCTGCTATCCAGTCCCAATTATTCCAGATGGAATGGTTTTTAGACAGTAAGAAACCCTTAATGACAGTGGTCGCTATCATCAAGAGTCCTACTATCCATGAGAGAGTAAAAACCCACATGTTTTCTTGCTATAGTACGATTATAACAGTGTTGATCGACACTGTTTAACATTACTATGGCTCGAAATTCAGGTTGAAATTAAGATAAAGAGAAGAAAACTGTACCTAATTAGGAATTGGCTGAGTGGCTAATCGTTATCCCCGTGAAGGGAACTTTTTGCCGTAGCTTCCACCAATCACTAATAAGACCATGCAAAATAACGTGTAATAATTAATGCATAGAAGACGAGCTAATCGTTATCCCGGTGAAGGGACCTTTTTGCCAACATTAATCTGTAATATTTCTTATTACCCATTCATACACACAATTAACGAGAAAAGATTAAATTAAAAGAATATTTTTGGGTATTGTGTAAGTATTAATCACACAATAATTTAGACAATAATGGGTTGAGGTGTGTAATGAATAAAATTAGATGCAATGGGCCTAAGCCCAATACATCCATGCAACTTACACAACTCAGGAAGATAAAATATTTTTGGAGTTTTAAAATAGAGAGAGAGAGAAGAGATCAATTCGGTCTATTAGTTTAGGTGCAATATAAACCGAATTGACTATGCATGAGAAATGAAGTGTTATCTTACCCAATTAATCATAGTAAGGTTGTGAAATAGCATCATCTAATTCGGTTTGTCAAGCAATTCGATATAGACCGAATTGGACAAACCGAATTGATGGGGTTATCCCCTTACTCAAATTTGGCTAAGGCATTCCCTTCAAAAGGAGTGTTTAATCCGATTTACCAGGGTAATTCGGTATAGACCGAATTGGCAAACCGAATTGGTTTAACAAGAAAAATAAACTGAGGCATGAAGGGATGATAATGCATACAATGTGATTTCCAAGTCAATTCGGTCTATGTATGCAATTCGGTGTAAACCGAATTGTATAGACCGAATTGCATGGGAACTACATGAAGAATTGAACAAACAACATTTTATATCATGCGATTCGGTCTTTATGGGCATGAAATTTTCTCATAAGTGTATTTTATATTCACAAATATCACTGCGGTTTCTAAGTTGATGTGGTTTATGATAGATGGGATAGACCCCATCACTCATTTCACATCAATGTCATCTCGCAGCCATACTTGTAAATACTTTGTGGTTATCCATAATTATGCATATTCAGTGGATAAAAGCATGGATGTTAACCTAAAACTCAAACAAGAAATTCAAGGAATAAGTAACCTAAAACAACTTATAATGCTAAGAACATCATGTATAAGAATAAGAACACTTAAATTATCTAAGGCAACATTAAACAAGATATCTAAGCAAGAATATTAAAATAAAGCATTTAAAACCTATTTCTAAGAAACCTTAAACTATCTAAACACATAAGAACTCTTATTTGAACTCTAAGGTATAAAACCACACCAAAAATCTACTTAACATGCATTTATTAAGAATGAAAGCCAACTAGAAACATATTAAATGTAACCTAGTTGGAACAAACATTCATTCTACCATATTTGTTGCTAAAGAAAGCATTTAAAGAGACACATGAGCCAAAATCCATTTCTGGAAATTTTCTTTGTATTAAACACTTGAAAGCATAATAAATAACCCAAAACCATCATTAGATTGATGATAGGGTTCATTCTAACTACAAAGCATGTTAAAAATATGGAAAATGGCTACTCTAAGTGGTAGTAACAGCTTTACAAACTAACTAAGATCAAAACATTACAAACTAATCTAGAGTGCATAAAAATAATCTAACTAATCTACCTACCTAACCCTTAAGGGGTGAAGAACCCGTTACACCTTGTTCTCTCCAAGTGCTAGGGTTGGAACTGTATTATGTGATATGATCAGTGTTGGTGAGCATTAGCTTTTATACTTGTTCTTCAAAACCTTAGGCCCATCAGAGCCCATTAGCAATGGCATGCTTTTTCCACGTGATCCTCAGCTTCATCTGGATGTATTTTGAACTTAATTCGGTCTCCACATGCAATTCGGTATAGACCGAATTGGTGGACATCGAATTGCTTGAAGTCTTCCTTTCTTGATCTTTGGCTGGAATGTGGTTTTCAAAATCAATTCGGTTTAAATGTAGACCGGATTGCATGTTTCGAGTTGCTCATGGTCTGCTGCTTGGCTTCCTTGTCTTGAATCAATTCGGTCTATGCAATCAATTCGGTGTAAACCGAATTGCATAAACCGAATTAGGCATCTTGCTTCTCCTCTCAACACTTTGTCTATTGTTCTTCTTTATTCTCCAGCAATTCGGTCTATATGGGCAATTCGGTGTAAACCGAATTGCAATTCGGTATAAACCGAATTGCCTAGACCGAATTACCTTTCAACACTTAGCCAAAAAAATTTCATGTTTGTGGGTTTTTCATTCTTTTCCCCATCTTTTTGATTTTTGTGGGCTATTTTATTCTTTTGCCCATCTTTTCATTCCTTTTTCTTTTATTTTTCCTTTTTTCATGTTTTTGGATTTTTCTAACACAAATGCAATTAAAATTGCATATTTTTGTGTTTTTCATTATCAGCTTATTATTCTTACTAACTCGCATTATTTTGTCGAATTCAACTGCTTTCTTATTAAAATAAGATGGGAATACGATCAAAATACCCGTCTCGGACACGGAAATGGATTGGAAATAATGGAAAATTTTGGCCATTATCAGTTAGCTTAACATCAGCAGATCCTTCAAACCCGATTTCAAGAAATCTCCACATTTCATAGGCGTTTTTGCAAGTCTTGATCATTCTATGTTGTGCCTCCTCCATGGCTCCACTAATTGCATTCATGGCCGCATACTTTCCTTGTTTTTCCGCCCTTTCTGCTGCTGTGTATTCTGCCTTTCTAGCCAATCGAACAGTCAGCGTTGCAGCAGTTGTGGTGGTTCACATGGTGGTTTCAGTGGATGTAGATGTAGTAGTACTTGAAGTTGCAGGGGTTTCAGTCCTTGTCGGTGGTTCACATGCTTCTTCGACTGCATCCCAGACATCCTCTCCAAGAGCTCTAAGGTAGCATTCTATTCTTGACTTCCAATAGCTGTAGTTGTTTCCATCGAAGATCGGTGGACGCAGGTGCGTAATTTCCCTACTCATGATGAATCTTGAATCTTTAGTAAAGCGTTAGAAGATTGGCTCTTATAGCAATTGACAGTCCCAACGAGTAGGTTGTTAACGTGATGTATTGATCACACATACAATTGCATAAAAGTAAAGAACACAATTGTTGGTGACCCGGTTCGGACCTCCCGTACTACGTCTGGGGGATTCCAATCCAGGCGATGATTCACTCAACACGATTCAAGACTAGATATGAACTTAATCCTATCAACTCGATCTAGAAGCTGAAACTCCCCCTCAACCTCTAATCTCCCTGAATTGAATTACAGACTCAATCTTGATGTTCCTCCAACCTGTTGACAACCATGAACTTGAATCCTAAGCTATTCCAAGAAACACACCATTCTTGGATTACAACTCGATCTAAGAAGTATACAGATGAATTACAGACTCAATTCACTCAAGCTCAAAACTCTCTACAATCTCTCATGAAGAACACGGTTTTGACTCAAGAATAAACTTCTAATCGAATCTAAATAGCACTCGGTAAAGTGTATAGAAGAATTAATGAAAAATACAAAAACCACTTAAGGACTCAAGACAAATAAGAATATTTATAAGCTGAGATCCGCCTTGATCCTTAAGTCCATGGAGCTGGTGAAACTTGATCCAGGTTGATCAAAACGGCCCTGTTGTTAGAAGGTTGCGTTGACACTGAAATAATCCTGCATGAAATGTTAAATGCCAACATATCACAATCAAATCACTACACTTCTCCCATTTGCACCTCGTGCCTCGAGGAGGCTTATCACAAATATTGCAATAGCCATCTCACCATGTCCAGACATGGCGTATTGATGACAATTGAAATTGGCTGTTATTTTCGTCCTTTTTTGCCTAATAATGGGAATTCCAATCCCTTTAATGATAATTTGCATAACGACACAAATGTTGTGTATATAATAATTATATATGACCTATTAGACTGTGTTTGAGATAATATATGGTATAGAGCTGTTGAGTACGAACAAGAAAATAAATAACAAGTACAACCGGTAAAGGAAAATGGTAAGTAAACCAGGGAGAGATGAAAGGATTCTAATATCTCTATTAATCAAGTGTACATGAGCTCATACTTATAGGCACAATCACTGCCACATTTGAGATCAAAATAAGCAGTCTGTAGGTAAATAATCCAATAATAGTAAATTCATGGTAGGTAATTAAAGCAGCCACATAGAATATATGTGGTGTCGACGTCAAGCGTTTGTAACACTCCCCCTTGGTTGCTTTAATATGAAGAATATGCCTCGTTAAAACCTTACTAGGAAAAAAACCCTGAGGGAAAAAAATTCTAGTGAAGGAAAAAGAGTACAATATTCTTGTATTTATTTCACCCCTAATTTGGACATCACTTTAAATCTCGAAGTCGCCACATTCCAATTTTCTTCACGAGCTTCTCGAACGTTGCAGTCGGCAATGCCTTGGTCAATAGATCCGCTATGTTATCTTCCGATCAAATTTGTTGCACATCAATTTCACTATTCTTTTGAAGATCATGTGTATAGAAAAATTTCGGTGAAATGTGTTTAGTCTTATCTCCTTTTATATAACCACTTTCAATTGGGCTATACAAGCCAAATTATCTTCAAATAAATTATTGGGGGCATTTTTGGTTCAGTGACCAAACCACAATTTGTCAATATATGATTAGTCATTGACCTCAACCAAATACATTCTCGGCTAGCCGCATGGATTGCTAATACTTCGGCATGATTTGATGAAGTAGACCGTTAATGTTTGTTCCATAGATCTCCATGAGATAGCAGTTCCACCACATATAAAGATATAGCCTGTTTGGGATTTGGCTTTGTGTGGATTTGATAAATATCATGCATCGGCATATCCGATCAACTCATGTCAAGAATCTTTTGGGTAAAGTAACCCAAGGTTAATTGTTCTCTGGAGATAGTGAAAAATATGTTTTATGCCTTTCCAATGTCATTTAGGGCAAGAACTAAATCTTGCGAGCAAATTAGCAACAAACACGATATTAGGTCGCGTGCTATTCGCAAGATACATTAATGCGCCAATCACGCTTTAAATATGGCACTTGTGGGCCGAGTTGTTCTTCATTAGCTTCGTTTGGCCTAAATGGATCCTTTACAGGATCAAGTGTCCAAACGACCATTGGATTACTTAACGGATGAGCATAATCCATTCGAAATTGCTTCAATACCTTTTGGGTATAAGCAGATTGATGAATAAACATGCCATTTTCCAAATGCTCAATTTGCAGGTCAAGGCAAAATTTTATTTTTTCCGAAATCCTTGATTTCGAACTCCCTTTTCAGATATTCAACAGCCTTTTCCAGCTCTTCAGGGGTTCAGAATAAATTTAAATCATCAAATAGACTGCAATGATTACAAATTCTTATAACCTTCATTTATTAAACTTTTGCTGGCGCTGGTAGATAACGTGCATCTAGATTGCACATAAAGCCAATATTTTCTATAGCCGACATTCATCAACCGATTTAGGTTTAGAATATAATTTCATCTGGGTTCCAAATATTTTATTTGCGACAATTGCTTGAGATCTCATTCCTTTTAAGGGCCCAGCTCTTTTGGAGCTATTTGCTCTTTTCTAGAGCTTGTTTCAGCAATTTCGTCACTTTCTAAAATTTGTAAACCTCGAGGATTTTTAATTTTGGAACCAGATTATTTATTGCACTTGGGGTGTGCAGGAAATTTATTTTTCACATTTGTAATTGGTCCATTTAGGACATAATCGGCACCAAGCATTTTACTCAGGCAACCAGTTTTCCTTGGGCAATGTGGATATGTGGGATTTAGTAACTCTTTTAGAGTCACAATGATACATTTGGCAGCGAATTAATAATTTATGCAAATATACAGTTCTTTGCAACCATAATAATAATTTTTTCGGTTGATCCACATCTTCCCCTAATGTCGGTAAATAATAATTTGCAAACCATATATAAAATCACCAAATTTTGGTACCAAATAATTTATTAATGGTGATTTGTATCCGGTATATGTATACCAATCGTCATTGGGAGCCCAATAAGGGTAGCATAACGGGGACGTATATCGCGCACCCAAATATTTTTAGTTATTAAACATTGGGCTTATATCAATGTTAGGGAAGAGAATTAATCACAGTCTGTCGGCTTTATTTTTATAAGCGTTGCTGTATAGTATGTCCCCAAACTGTTGTAGGTAACTTTGACCTTATCAGTCCATTGTGCACTTTAATTATTACTTACTTTGGTGTATATTTTGGTCAGGCCTGGCATGCACACGATTAAAATTCAGTAGCACTATCCAATGTTATTTTCTTTATTGGATATCATTGTGCTTACAATTTCATTATGTGTGCAAGCAACGTATATAGATTCATTTGAATTTGAATCTCCAATAATTCGCCTCAACATGATGCTTTTAGGAGGATGCCTAAGTCGATCGTGCCAATTAAGAAAATTACTTGTAGACTTCAAGTCCATCACATAATATGTTTCAGTGGCACCCAGCTTTAATTTGTATAGTACATGCTAGAAGATATTGATGCAATTTTCTTTAACAAATTCCTTTGCATCATGATTTGAGTAATCAAGGGAGAGTCTTATTGCCTCATTGAATGTTTCATAGTGATATCAATTTCCCAATATCACTGAAGTTTAGTAAGCTCTTTGATATTTTCAGGAGGTATACAATCACTTCTTCCTGAGTCTTTTTGAACTTCCACTGATTAAAATTGGCAGTGGATTTTTTCCATCTTCAGTTGGGATAATGGCTATTGCATTTCAGTATAACATGTGTAATAGCACTTTCGAAGAGGCACATATCTCTGGCTTTATTCGGCATCCAAATTTATTTTTACAATAAGTTTACAATTTATATACACAAAGGGAGATTATAACGGAAAATAAATACAATAATTTTTATTTTATTTGGCACCAATATTGTGCTCAATAAATTTATTTAATCTCATGTGTGTGATATCATATTTCATTTCTATTATCAAGTGAATAATCATGATCAATATAGCCCATTCCAAAAACTGGCCTTTAATTTTTACTCTTTTGAGAATTAATATAAGAAGCCAGATGTCTATGTGACATTTAATTGTCCAACGACTTTTTCGATATCACAAAAATATGTATTTTTGGCATAATGATACTAAACCTCTTTTGGGTTTAAAAGGACTTTTGTCATTATATGGACAATTTATTTAATTCCAGGGAATTTATATTTGCATTATTCGCCAATATGGCTTAACCCGGTTTCAATTTCGATCACGATATGGTCAATATTTTGCCTTTTGGCATAACAATAATCATACCCTGGATTATCATATTCAATCATTTTTCCTTTTGGAAATGGCATTCACTTGTTAGCTTGAATTCATAATTTTCAGCAATATTTTATTTCTCAGCCAAGAAAGTCAATATGATCATGAATGACGGTATAAGTTTTCCACATTTTAGTAGATTTTCAATACCCTTTTTCATATATAGGCGTAATGGTCTTTTTTATACCATTTTGAGTATTTCATAATTTATCCGGTTTAACCGGGCACATATATACCCTCCTTTTGGGTTTTGCAGCATTTCGTCATTATAAAGACGATTTGATTCGTGACAAAATTTATTTGATTCCAGCCTAATATTGGTCAATAACACAATTTGCTTTCCGAAGCCATGTGTGATATTTTTTTTATCAACGCAATAATTTTTTTTTTCTTTTGGCTCATTAAGGCCAATTTCATTTCCACGTCGTTGGCCCAAAATATGGCTATTCGGATAGAATCCAATTCTGCAAGGTTAGTCATAATAATAATATTGTAAATAATAAATAAACAATTATACCTCCGATTTTGGTAGATTTAAATCTTCATTCGTTAACATCATAGATATTTTTGATTCAGTCATATTTTCTTCAGGGAATGGATGAACACTTGTTGTCCTTGATTCATAATATTTCATTGCTTTATTCGGCCAAGAGATACATTACGATCATCTTCAGGTGATCGAATAATATTTTCCACAATTTGGTGGATTTTCCAGTGTGACATACTGTCACTTTAAAAGCTCATCAAAGTGATGTCAAAAATATATAATAGCACTTGCTCTGTTGGTACACATGACCAGACTAAAGACCCATTAGATAGGTTGGTATAACCAAACTTGAATCAGTGGATCATGTTGGTATTCATGATCAGGACTAAGAGCAAACTTGTTTGGTGCAGTTTACTCGATCTTGGCTTGTTGATTTTTATCGGGGACAATAATATTTTTCAACCCCATTGATGCCAGGTATAACCCAGGCCGGGATGTCACCGCCACACCTTCCTAGCCAGACACGGATCCTCCGAGCTTGCTAAAGAGATGCAAGGCTATAGGTATTGCAAAGAGTTTTAAAACAAGTCCAGAATTTATTTAAAAATAATAATAATAATAATAAGTCTCATCCACACATAACAGTGATAATAATAAGTCGCAGCGGAAAATAATAAAATGGGCCGACATGGCCAAAACTCGGGTTTTACATGCCCGATATGCAAGTATCATAAAAGCTATAAAACAATGTTTAAATTTTTCCATCCCCCAAATGCATATGCTCATGCATTTTCTCCATACTCTGAAAAAGAGAAAAACAACAATTTTATCAGTATATAAAATACTGAGTAAGTCGATCCTAACATAGCAATGAAGGGGTTTAATTAAATAATTAAGTTTTACTCCTAGGCATGCATACAAAAATATTCCATTTACCAATTTAAAAATAAATAATTTAATTGTATACTTGAACATGCATTAAATTCATAAGTAATAATTTAACATGTTATAAAATTTAAGATATAAATTTAAATGCAAAATTTAAAGACAAGGATAAATAAATAAATACGTAAAAAGTATTAAGTCTCTTAATTTTCCTCGTTACGTCACCGTTTCTCAATATTTAGTGTAGCCGGTCATCCGGCGGCCGCGGCCGTTTCGTAAGTTTCTTGTGTAGCCGGTCATCCGGCGGCCGCGGCCGTTTCGTAAGTTTCTTGTGTAGCCGGTCATCCGGCGGCCGCAGCCGTATCTGCCATACCCAAAACACTCCGGAGCCTCGGGAAATCCATACGGATAATCCCAAGAGTGTAGGCCATGTATCTCAATGCCGTTTTGGCGTAGTATTTCAATAATATTCTCTCGTCCATTATAGGCCCGAAGAGAAAGGCTAGAGGGGCACCCTGCAGAGCACTCACCCTCCACCAAAGTATCTCATATTGCTTCGATTTAGTGTAACGGGATTTTTCAAAAGTATAGATTTATCGTATTTCAAGGTTTTCGACCGTTTGTTTCGAAATTTCAAAATCTCTTCGATTTAAAATCATTTGGCGTCACAGTTTACGCCTTTTTAGTTTAAAAATTCATTTCAAGTCCGACGAATCTGAAATTTGTATTGTGTACCCAAAACACCCTAACGAACAACTTTCGTGTTTTAATGATTTCGAAATAAGTCGAGGAAACATGTCAAAAATCGAGTTTATAGCACAACATACACACTGTCAGGTTTCAGTTTTACCACAGTTTGGAAAATCGAAGTTTTGATATAAAAAATGGACTCCAAAAATTCTGAACTTTTATACACACATACTAGACATGATTATCTACAACTTTGATTTAGATTGCAAAGATCAATTCGGAGTAGAAAATATAGAAACATGCTCATCAAGTTCGGACATGTACACTGTCAGTTTTTGAAAAAGTTTTAACAAGGCAGTTTATGTTCGATGCGATTTGAGATAGCAAACATCGACGAAAATGTCTGAAATTTTTACACAACATAGATTAATGTGTTAGGATCAAAAGTCTAGTTTTTAGTTTCTCTTATTGGACTCTCAAAATATGAGTTTTAATCGGATTTCAGAAATTGCGCAAGATAGGGTTTTTAAGTTTGGTTATTACGTTTCATTACAAAGTGACTAAATTGGACGCCCCTAAGCCACCCATATTGATATGAAAGGCATCAACTTACAGTGATTGAGTGTTTGGTCATCCTAGGGTTGCTCGGCTCATCCAAGGTTACTACGAACGGTTCTACGCACACGTCCTCCTCCTCCTTCGGCCACGAACGTGTTTGCAAGTCCAATATTCGAAAGTTAGATTGGGGATTTGAGATAAAACGAGAAAAAGGAATCTGAAATACTCCTTACTAATGATCTAAGGGCTGTGAACCTTGATCCACACGTTCCCACGGTCGTCGTTGGTCGCCGGAAGTCGCCGGAAGTTCGTCGGGAAGTCGTCGGAAGAGTGTTTTGGCTTGGGAGAGTATTGGGAGTGAATGGAGGCTGTTGTGACTTATTATGGGGTGAGAAATCAACCCTAGGTTGTCCTAATACCCTTACCTCCGTCCAGAATTCTCTTTCCTTAGTCGGGTGTTGTAATTTTGGCAAGAAATCACTGAAATCGCGTGATCTGCCGCATTCTGTGTGACCACGCGGGGTTGGCGCGGTGGAAGGGTAAACCCCGCGCGGATAGCACGCAGCCTCCGCCTGGACCTCGGTCCGGGCGGGTCATGCAATCCGTCGAGCCTTTCCTTTTCTCTTTCGGACTTCTATCCCTATATGTTCTCGGATTCCGATTTTTCCGGGTCATTCTCGGATTACGATTCCCATCCTAAATTTATTCCGACTTAAATTGATTTCGTGTTCGAAATCTTAAGTCCGTCGGTTTTGGATTCGTCAGCTTCCAAATCGTCGTCTTTTGGCTTCCGTGCATTTCCGATTTTACGGGTTCTCGGAACGAAACCTCTTTACTCATCGGATTAAATTCTATTTTATATCCTAAAAATTACGGGTATTACAGTCTACCCTCCTTAAGAATCAACTTCGTCCTCGAAGTTGCGCTTTATCATCTCGCGAGTTCGGGAATTGTTTGATTAAGCGATTGTACTATTGTGTGTTGTTGTTTGTTATTATTTGACTAAACCCAGAATTGAAATTTCCAAGTTGCCTACGTACCCCTTGAAGGGATCAAGTTATTACGTAGTTCAAAACAATTTGAATTTGTTTATTTGGGGTACAAAATATTCGGACAAAAATATCCGGAAATATTCAGGCCGTTACAATATTAACGTCCCATGCCCAGGAAATATAATTATCTCCAGAAACCCATAACGAAGCAATTTCTGCTTTGAAATATTAGCCATAATTATATTGAAAAAGTGTAATACCCGGAAATTTTGTCACATAAATAAATAAAACCAATACATAAATAAATAAATACATGAATAAATAAATAATTAAAAGATGACATGAGAAAGGCCCGACACGAATGAACTCAATAATTCGAACCCGAAATTAAATTGAGATCCGAATAAAATTAAGATAGGAGTTTAAAGTCCGAGAATAGCCCAAAAATCAGAGCCCAAGACGTAGAAGGATAGAAGCCCAAAAGAGAGGATAAAAAGGCCCGACAGGGATCACACGACCCGGCTCAGACCGATGCCCAACCTGGGTCCGCGCGGTCTGGAGGCCGAGCGCGCCAAAACCGCGGGGTTCGCGGCTGTTGCGCCCCGAGCGCGGTTTTTCTTGCCCGACTCCGGATTTGTCGACGTCGGTTGCTTACCTTTCGGCCCAAGACTCTCCCTAGCTGCTCATGGACGTCTTCAAGTCCTTGTGACTCTATAAGAAGGCTTCTTGACAGCCCCGTGCATCCTTTCGAAACACCTTTGAATTTCAAACACCGAAAAACCCTAATTCCCAAGTCGTCGGAGGCAAGAGGCTGAGAAGGACGGCGTTTCCAGGCGAGTTCAAGAGTTCCCGGGCATAGGTAGACTGTGTGGTAAGGTTTTCGTCCATTTCTTACCATTCAAATTCGAGTACACATCTAACTTGGCCCCTTTCTCTTTTCTAACCCCGATCCGGATCAAGAAGGAAGATTTCGACGGATACAGGAGACTAACGGTGAACGAGGAGGCCACTTCTTCGAATTTGACGAGCCAGAAACCATTTTCATGTAAGTTAATACTTACTATGGTTTTGGGTGACTAAAACACAACTAAATTTAAATTAAAGAACCCTAAAAATCTGTCAATGAAAGAATCCTACGGCGCAACGACATTGTATGAATTTTTCGGACTACATAGAATGCTCAAACGGAAAAACTCAAAACATAAAAAGTGTTTCTAAGACTCTGATATAGGTTGTGTAAAAATTTCATAATTTTTCATTATGTTTTGATACCTGAAATCTGACCTAGACGAACCTGCATAAAAATCGAATCTTGAAATGGAGACAGATTCATGTTTCGATCTTCTAGGAGATTTTGACACTAGATCTAGGCCGAATTAGTACTTGAGTTGAACATGAAATGTGTAGATCTATGAGTCATGAATACCTCTATAAAAGTTCATAAACTTTCATCGAGATTTGAACCCCGGAATATGAACCGAACCAATCTGCGTTCTTACCAAACTCATAAAAGCTGACAGAAATTAGTTTCGAACTTGATCCAAATATTAACCACGGATCCGATGTGAATTAGACTTCAAGTTCTAAATAAAATTTGTAGATAATTAAGTTAAGCTCATGTCTGTAAAATTTCAGAGTGTTTGGAGTTCATTTGCTGTGTAGAAAATCTCATTTTCTAAACCGTGACAAGTCTGAATCCAGACAGATTATATTTTCTTGAAATATGTTCAAATTCCACTCGTTTCCTTAACCCGGATCGAAAAACTTAAAACACAAAACTTGTTCTTTAGGACGTTCTTGAGCTACTGTGAAATTTTCAAATCAATTAACCTTGAAATGAATTTTTAAAAGAAAAAGGCGCGAACAGCGACACTATAAAACCCTATTTTGCGAAATTGGTCTTTCTAAGGAAAGAGATGAAGGTTCTTTTGAAAAATAATAAAAAAAAACATTTTCGATAGTCCCGTGAACCTAGGTTGAGAGAAATCCATATACATAAGGCTTGCCGAATGGCAATTGATATATAAAGTTTTCCGAAAGGCAATTGATAAATAAAGCTTGCCAAAAGTCAATTGATAAATAAAGCTTGCCGAAAGGCAATTGATATATAAGGCTTGCCGAATGGCAATTGATATATAAAGCTTGCCGATTGACAATTGATAGATAATGCTTGCCGAATGGCAATTGATATATAAACTTGAGATATGAGACATATGAGAAATTAGTTGGACCTTGATTGGTAGAACGGGAAATTAAAAGACTTGGAGTTGTTGCTTTTATTTAAATTATGCTTTTAAATTATATCCTACAATTATTTTACTTCGCAAGCTATATTTATGATCTGATGGAATTCATGTCTTTTAAATTATGCAATTAAATTATTGTTGATAGATAAATAAATTAAATTATGAAGTGTAGGCATATGTTTTCTTTAAATTAGTTAAAGGCTTTGAAACCCCTTGATCATGCTATGTATTAACTTACTCAGCACGTGTACGCTGACCCAAACCATATTTTCCCCTTTTCTTTTCAGAGTATGAGGCTCACACATGAGCATAGCATGCATTGGGCTTTTGGGAATAGTTATTTCTTATTTATAAATGTGACTTGCAGACGGGCCTGTTTAACCCGTATTTTGGTCATGTTGGCCCAATTTAAATTCCGCTGCAATATATATATATATATATTTAAGTATTACATTCCGTTGCAACTATGATGATATTATTTTCAATTTATATTACATGGCAGTTTTTGAATGTTTTAAATGTTTTAAATTTTGAAATACCTAGCCGTGCATCTCTTTAGCAAGCTCGAAAAAGTCGTGTCTTTGCTAGGGAGGTGTGACGGTAACATCCCGGCCTGGGTTATCAAAACCGGGGTGTTACAATGTGGTATCAAAGCCCGGAATATTTTTTAAAATATTATTAAACTAGTAATGAGCCCAATTATTATTATTAAATTAAAGCCCAAATTTTTAGCCCAAATATTTTTAAACCCAAAATTTTGAAGCCCAAATTTTTTTTAGCACAAAAGTTATGGAAGCCCAAACATTATATTTGCTATTTATAGCCCAAAATATTATTTTAAATTTTAAAGTCCAATTATTTTGGCCCAAAATCTATATATTTTTAAAAGCCCAAATGTTTATTATTTTGCCCGATATAGAGGCCCAATCTATTATGCTTAGTTATCCATGGGAAAATATTTTTATTTTTAAGAAGCCCATGGAAAAAATAAATAAATAAATAAATAAATGTAGTGTATAGAATTATTTTGGGGGGTTGCATTTCATTTGCATTACATACACATCTAACTTGTATATCGTTAAGTGAATTACACTTGCTAAATAATCTCCGGCTTGATATTGAATTAGGAACACTAACTAGAGACTGATCTTGCCTTAGTTCTAGATATCATTCATCTATGCGCACGCCTAAGCATCACAATCCTCAGCCTTTGCCATTCCTATCCTCATACGAAACAATTTCCTTATGTTGAGTAATAAAAATCAAGTTTTTATTAAAACACTCTTTATTCAAAAAATCTTGTTAGGTTTCCCAAACAAAAAATTCAAATTCATAATGCAAAAAATTAAAAAAAACGCACGACTCGGACCCTCAACTGTTTTCTTGACTTCATAACTCTCTTCCTAAACGATCACTCAAATTCCCAGAATCTAATCTATACACGTTTATAACATAAAATGGCACCTAAGGGAAAACCAAGGAAGGTAAGTCCAAACAACGCTAATGCTGACCTCCCCAATGTGCCCAATGACAATGGGATCCCTCAGAACATAGGAGAGCAAGCGCCTCCTGTGCTCAACAATATGGAAGAGCGTCTAAGAACCGTTGAGGAAGTTCCCGTAGCATTAAGAAATGCTGAGGTGCATAGGGCACAAGCAGCAGTACCTCCGCCAGTAACTCAAATCAACTATCTAGTGTTGGTAAATCCTTATCAACCACCTCACTACGATGGGCAAGAGGATCCCGCCAAACTAGAGGGGTTGATCCGTACATTTGATAAGCTCTTGGATGCTATCAAATGCCCCGATGAGGAAAAGATACGAGTAGCAACCTACTACTTAGTAGGCGAAGCCGATGAGTGGTGGGAAAACCTTCGAGGAATTTAGAGGAAGATGAAGAAGCCTATACGTGGAATAAACTTAAGGAGGGTCTAAGGGACCGATTCTACCCCATGAGCACCAAGGCGGCAATGTACGAAAAGTTTTTATCACTGAAACAAGGGGGACAGACGGTGCAGGAGTATTACACCCGGTTCAAGGAATTGGTACAATTTGCGCCAAGGTTGGTACCGACGGACATGGAGAAAGCCCAGCAGTTCGAGACGGGCTTAAGTCTGGCAATTGGGGAAGTGATCACGGGTGTGCACTACCCTGACCTACAAGTTGTTTATGATCGTGCGGTAGCTGTTGCACGAGTCCAAGGACTGAAACGGAAACCGGTAGGTGAGGCTAACCAAGGACCACAAGGAGAATACAAGGTGGGTAGGGACCATTTCTGTGGAAACTCGAATGGACAACATCAAAATGACAATGGAGAAAAAAAAAGGGATAGTATTCAACCATGGTGACTATACGCCACCATGTCCAAAGAGTGGTAAACCACATTATGCGAGAAGATGTCCTCAGCCTGGAGCATGCCTTCGATGTGGTCGACATGGTCAGCGGCTGCGTAACTGCCGGACACGGAAAAGGAACATCGACAAGAGAGAGGATGTGACCACTCGACCTAAGCAACCACATAACCCAGACGGTCAAAATGGCAACAATCAGGGGCACCGATCCCCTCAAAATAGAGATCAGAACCCTCAACAAGACCGAAACCCGAACCTTCCAGAGAATAATGTATAGGCAGTTATGGGGACATAACTGAAGTCCTAAGGGGGAGAGGATGTGATACCCCATAATAATTTATTTTTTTGGAGTTCGACTCGATAAGATGTATCCTAAACCCAAAATAAACAAATTCAAATCGTTTTGAACTACGTCATGGCTTGATCCCTTCACAGGGTACGTAAGTAGCTTGGAAATTTCAATTCTAAGTTCAGTCACAAAAATAAAAATAAAGAAAGAAAAACCAATATAAACAAAAGAACCATAGTTCTTAACTCGAGAGAAGATAAAAACGCAACTTCGAGGGCGAAGTTGATTCTTAAGGAGGGTAGACTGTAATACCCGTGAAATCAGTAGCGCAACTTTGAGGACGAAGTTGATTCTTAAGGAGGGTAGACTGTAATACCCGGGAATTTTGTCACATAAATAAATAAAACCAATACATAAATAAATAAATACGTGAATAAATAAATAATTAAAAGATGACATGAGAAATGGAATTTAATTTAAGAAGGAATTAAAAAGCCCGTGAAGGTAAGGACAACTTAATTAAATAGATCGTTCCGAGAAAACCCAACATGAATGGACTCAATAATTCGAACCCGAAATTAAATTGAGATCCGAATAAAATTAAGATAGGAGTTTAAAGTCCGAGAATAGCCCAAAAATCAGAGCCCAAGACGTAGAGATCGCACGAACCGGCCCGGACCGCGGCCCAACCTGGGTCCCCGCGGTCTCCATGCGGTCTGGAGGCCAAGCACGGCAATACCACGGGGTTCGCGTCTGATGCGCCCCGAGCGCGATTTTCTCGTCCGACTCCGGATTTTTCGACGTCGGTTGCTTACATTTCGGCCCAAGACTCTCTCTAGCAGCTCATGGACGTCTTCAAGTCCTTTTGACTCTATAAAAAGGCTTCTTGACAGCCCCGTGCATCCTTTCGAAACACCTTTGAATTTCAAACACCGAAAAACCCTAATTCCCAAGTCGTCGGAGCCAAGAGGCTGAGAAGGAGGACGTTTCCAGGCGAGTTCAAGAGTTCCCGGGCGTAGGTAGACTGTATGGTAAGGTTTTTGTCCATTTCTTCCCATTCAAATTTGAGTACACACCTAACTTGGCCCCTTTCTCTTTTCTAAACCCCGATGCGGATCAAGATCGGAATATTTCGACGGAGCCAGGAGACTAACGGTGAACGAGGAGGCCACTTCTTCGAATTTGATGAGCCGGGAACCATTTTCAAGTAAGTTAATACTTACTATGGTTTTGGGTGACTAAAACACAACCAAATTTGAAGATCCAATTAAAAAACCATAAAAAACTGTCAACTAAAGAATTCTACGGTGCATCGTCTTTGTATGAATTTTTTGGACCATTTAAAATGCTCAAACAGAAACAATCAAAACATAAAAAGTGTTCCTAAGACTCTGATCTAGGTTTTGTAAATTTCATAATTTTTCGTTATGTTTTGATGCCTGAAATCCGACCTAGACAAACCTGCATAAAAATCGAATCTTGAAATGGATACAAATTCATGTTTCGATCTTCTTGGCGATTTTGACACTAGATTTAGGCCGATTTAGGACTTGAGTTGAACATGAAATGTGTAGATCTATAAATCATGAATACCTCTGAAAAATTTCATAAATTTTCATCGAGATGTGAACCCTCGAATATGAACCGAACCAATCTGCGTTCTTACCGAACTCATAAAAGCTGACAGAAATTAGTTTCGAACTTGATCCAAATATTAACCATGGATCCGACGAGAATTAGACTTCAAGTCTAAATAAAACTTGTAGATAATTAAGTTAAGGTCATGCCTGTAAATTTTCAGAGTGTTTGGAGTTCATTTGTTGTGTCGAAAACCTCATTTTCTAAACTGTGACAAGTCTGAATCCGGACAGATTATATTTTCTTGAAAGATCTTTAAATTCGACTCGTTTTCTTAACCTGGATCGAAAAACTTAAAACACGAAACTTGTTTGTGTAACACCCCGGATTTGGTAACCCAGGCCGGGATGCCACCGCCACACCTCCCTAGCAAGACGCGGTCTCTCCGAGCTCACTAAAGAGATGCAAGGCTATGGTTTTCAGAATTTAAAACATTCAAACAGCCCATTCATATATAACTTAAAGATAATACATCAAAGTTGCAGCGGAAATATAAGTTATGCAGCGGAAATAAAGTATAAGGGCCAACATGGCCATAACACGGGTTAAACAGTCCCGTTCATGCAAGTCGTAACTCAATGCAGGGATTTAAAATAGAGATTTCCCCAAATGTTCCCATGTATGCATATGACGATGCATATTCTTCAGACTCTGTAAGAAAAAGGGGATAAATGGTTTGGGTCAGCAAAAACGCGCTGAGTAAGTTAACACATAGCATGATTTAGGGGTTTCAAAGCCTTTAATTAAATTTTATAAAAAAAAACATTTACTTGTAGGTAATACACAATTTAAGTTAATCATCCACTAATAAATAAATGGCATGATTTAAAATAAGTATTTTCACGTGGTCATAATTCAACTTACATAGTAAAATGATTTGCACGGCATAGTTAAGATAAGACTTTTTGTCATGCATAAAAACATTTTATTTTAAAAATGCAAATATAATTACATACTTTAAAGACACATTTAATTTCATAATTAAAAACTTAAGCATGGGCAATTATTCAAGACATGATTTAAAAACATGAATAATGCCGTAAGTAAGTAAAAAAAAAATTTGAGCTTTTAAAAATTCTTCCCGATACGCCACCATCTCAACAATATTTAATTTAGCCGGCAATCCGGCGGCCGCAGCCAATTTCATAAAATCTGAGCTTTTTAATATATTTCCCGTTACGCCATCATCTCAACAATATATATCATTTAGCCGGTGATCCGGCGGCCGCAGCCAATATCAATAGTATCATTTAGCCGGTGATCCGGCGGCCTCAGCCAATTTCATAAGTATCATCTCATTTAGCCGGTATTCCGGCGGCCGCAGCCGATTCGCCATACCCAGTACCACTCCGTCGAGCCTCGAGTAACCCATACGGATACACTCGAGAGGGTAGGCCGTTGGTCTCTTGTGACCAAATACGCCATATCCAGTACCGCTCCGTCGAGCCTCGAGTAACCCATACGGATACACCCGAGAGGATAGGCCCAAAAATATAAGATGCCGTTTTGGCAATCTTTCGCGCGTAATAATCATTGCCGTTTAGGCACAAAATGAATAATTAGGAGGGCACCCTGCAGAGCACTCACCCCCCAATGTAACCGATATCGTTTCAACTTTAGTGTAACGGGATTTCCAAAAATATATCTTTATCATATAACAAGATTTCGATCGTTTGTTTAGAAATTTCAAAATCTCACAAGTTTAAAACCGATCGATATCACAGTTTACGCCTTTTCAGTTTAAAAATCCATTTCTTAGGCGATTGATCTGAAATTTTCACAGTAGCTCAAAAACATCCCAATGAACAACTTTCATGTTTTGAGTTTTCCGGAAAAATGATGGGAAGCATGTCAAAAATCAAGTTTTCTACACAAATAGTATACTGTCAGGATTCAGGTTTGACATCTGTCAAAGATTTGACTTTTTAACATAACAAATGAACTCCAAAAATTCTGAAAATTTACAGACACATACTAGACATGATTATCTACAATTTTTGTTTAGATCACAAAGATTGGATCGGACTAGAAATGATAGAAATATGCTCATCAAGTTCGGTTAAGAAAACTGTCAACCTTTGAAAATTCTTTAAAACGCAGAATATGTCCGACTCGATTTGGGGTATCAAAACTTGATGAAAATGCATGAACTTTTACAGAGGTATTCAAGACTCATAGATCTACAACTTTTATGTTCAACACCAATCCTAGATCGGCCTAGATCCAAGGTCAAAATGGCTAACAAGATTGAGAGTGAAATCTGCTCAAGTTGTAAGATCCAGATTTAATGCTCTTCGGTTTGGGTCGGTTTCAGGTTTCAAAACCACATGAAAAATTCCAATATTTTTACAGAAGCTAGACCTAAGCCTTAGCAACACTTTTCATGTTTTGAGTTTTCTTGTTTGAGCAGCTTTAGAGGTTTGAAAAATTCATACGAAAACGCTGCGTTGAGGGTTTCTCTTGTTGACAGATTTTAGAGTTTTTAAAACTCTATGTTTGGTTGCATTTTAAGTCACCCAAAACCATAGTAAGGTTAACTTACAGTGGGGATAATGTCTAGGAGGTCACGGGGTCGTCCGGAATCCACGGGATGTCACGAACGAATCTCTTCCACCCGATTTATTCTTCCTTTGGCTCCGATTTGTGTTTGAATATGAAGATTCGTAAGTTAGGATGATGGTTATGATCTTAAAACAATAAGGAAACCTGATTTACATCTAGGAGTATAGACTCTTACAATCACTAAGCCATAATAATCATATTTGCCGTTTTGGCTACAAGAGGGGGCGGCCCAACGAGCTCCACCAAGTGCACTTACCCTCAAGAAATAATTAAAGCATCCCACTCGATCATATCTTACAAAGTTTCAAAACCATACTTTTACACTTTACAAAATCACACATGTCCAGATTTCACATATTTCCAAAAATGAGAGCCATTCGACTCATAGATCATCAAAACACACAAGTACGATTTACCGACAAAAATAGTCCTTTGGGCAGTTTCAGAAATCGCATATGGAAACTTAGCAAATCATTTTCAAAAATTCCGAAATTTTTACAGGAGCTAGAACACACCCAAATGAACATTTTTCATAGAAATAGGCTTCTTCAAAATCGGACTCTAAGTCACTCAAAAAAAATCATTTCAGAAACTTGTTTTCAAAAGGGTGCAAAGACCACTGTTCATCCGACCACAGCTTACTTAAAAATCCATAACAATTCGAAGGTTGTTCCAAAAATTCTGAAATTTAACAGGAGTAAACTAGACACATAGATGAACAATTTTCATGAAGAAGTCGACCATCAAAAACGACCATAGCTAGGAGAAATATGAACTACAAAACTGAACATGCTAGGAATTTGAATCTGTCACCACACATAGCAGAAAATACCAGATCCGTTTTCGTCGACCAAATCAATTCCAAAAATTATGAAAATTTACAGACATCATCTTTAAAGTATTAGGAACATTTTTCATTTAGAAAAGTTTTCCCAAAAACGAACGGATCTAGACGAACAAAGATGAACAAAAGAAACTATCCTGAAGAAACCCTAAATCACAGATTTGACAAGGAATGGATTTCGAGTTGTATCTCCATGAATACTCAACCAAAAGCTCTAAAATTTGAAAGGCACAACACTAACTTACCATCTATGAAGTGGTATCAAGAAATTCTCAAATCCAAGCCTTTAGGATGTCCAAAGTCCACAACCCCATTGCTATTTCTCCACAAGGCTAGGTTTTGGACACATGGAGAGAGATTCTTAGTTATCTACCCAAGGATCTCAATCTAAACAAGATATGTGAACTTAAAGACATCCTTACCTACTGGATGAAGAGATTGGATGTTGAAGAAAGCCTTCCTTGCTTGACCAACTAGAAGAATACTCATAAATCCCACCAACACTTTCTCAAGTTTTTTCTAAAATTTGCAATGATGGGAGTGGAATCCAAATGGCTGCCTTTGGTAGCTAAATGAGGGTATTAAATAAATTCTCACAAGACTTCTATCCACCCTAGAGTGTTATAGGAGTCACAAGTCACATGGAGACACAAGTCACAAGTCACAAGTCACATAGGAGTCACATGCACAACCTAACAAAGTTGGCACTCACTATGGTATATGTCCAAAGACAGAGATGCTGGGACTAAATGGCTTGGCCAAAAATTCTAAAATTTGACGTGCATAATCTAGACACAATTTGGAACAACTTTTGTGTTGAACACTTTAAGTGATTCCCACTGTAGGTGGGTCAAATAATTCGATTCTTATAGCTAAAAATTTCTGTCAGCTTGTATCCTAATGGTAATGGTGTGAATGACTTTATCACTTCATAATTCAATCCTTATTACTCTAATTGTGGCCCCAATACCTTATAATAATAATAAGAATAATATGTATATATATTTATATATATACTAAAATAAAAATTAAGTGATCTTGTAAGTCATACATAGCTCCAAAAAGGAATATATTCCTTATTTGAAAATGACAAGATATGATTAATACTCCACCCTACAATTTCAAACAATAGCCAAATCATTCCCAATTATATTATGGCATTCTAGAATAATTCCATAATAAAAAAAATATGGGTAGAATGATTAATCAAGGATATATATAAAATAGATAATTCTCATTATAATTTAAACATGTAAATATATTCATGTATATACATGTGTACATGTTTGGAAAGATTATTTCAAGACCAAGGTATATATATGTGTATATAAACTTGTATATGGATTTAAAATATTCTATGAACCATATACATATTACACTTGATATTGAAATCCATATATTTATTTGAAAAGACAAATATATATATAATTTTTCAAAGTATGTTTTGTAGAAAATAATATACTAATCTTTAAGCAAATATTTGAACATATAAATATATATAGATTTGATTAAAAATCTACTTAGTGAATTAATCAAAAATATATATTCATATACATATATTTCGGGCAATTTCTATGGTATTACAATCTACCCTCCTTAAGAAACAACTTCGTCCCTGAAGTTGCGCGACTTATTGATCGATTGATTGATTGCGATTGTGTCATTAAATTTCTTCCGACTTCACGGGTTCTTGGAATTAAAATTCTTTTCCTTCTTGAATTTAATTCCAATTATCTTGACTCAATTCATGGAATGTCTTCGGGCTTCCTTTCCCTCTTTTATTCCATTTTGAATTTAAATCTATCGGCGTTTCATATCCGAGCAATAATTTATTGTGATAAATTATTTTCTTCTTCTCGGAAATATTTCAACATTGATCGGAATAAATTTTATTCCTTTGGGCGTTGATAAAAATTCGGGGTATTACATCCTCCCCCCCTTAAGAATCAACTTCGTCCTCGAAGTTGTGCTTCGGCTTTTCTCGCGCGAAGAGTTAGGGTTCTTTTGTTTACTTGGGATACAAACTATTCGGGTTTCAAAAATAAATGCTTATGCATCCTTACGGGGTATTACATCCTTCCCCCCCTTAAGATTACAGTTATGTCCCCATAACTGCCTATGTATTTTTCACAACCATGTTTGGGTATCATTGCATATGATCCTTCCTCAGTATTCTTCTAGGTGTCATTCTAGAAGCACGCGAAGATGAGTTTCTAAGTGATCAAGATCTAGGACTAAGGCAAAGTTAGTCTGAAGTTGGCGCTTCTAAGTCAAGACTCAAGTCGAGTTCTAAGGTAGGAGTGTTTCTTATTACCGATAATTCACATAAAAAGGGTTAGTGTAAATATTTATGTATGCATATGGATATGTGATCCCCCCCAAAAAAATTTTATGCACGCATTTATTTATCCATGGGTTTTAAAATAAATTTATTCCATGGATAGATTAAAATAAGGATAAAAGGTTTGGGCCACTATATTGGGCCGAAAGAAATAAATTATTTGGGCTTTAAATAAAAACAAGGCTATTGGGCCAAAATAATTTCTTGGGCTTCAAAAAAAAAAAAAAAAAAAAAAAATTTGGGCTAAAAATTTGGGCTTTAACTTCAAAATAATAATTGAGCTCTTTAAAATATACTACTAGTTTAGAAATGATAACTTTAAAAATAATAGTTTAAAAATATTCCGGGCTCTTTAAAATAGTAGTTTTAAAATATTCCGGGCTCCTTAAAATAGTAGTTTTAAAATATTCCGGGCTATGTAAAATAATAGCTTTAAAATATTCCGGGCTCTGATACCACATTGTAACACCCCGGATTTGGTAACCCAGGCCGGGATGCCACCGCCACACCTCCCTAGCAAGACGCGGTCTCTCCGAGCTCACTAAAGAGATGCAAGGCTATGGTTTTCAGAATTTAAAACATTCAAACAGCCCATTCATATATAACTTAAAGATAATACATCAAAGTTGCAGCGGAAATATAAGTTATGCAGCGGAAATAAAGTATAAGGGCCAACATGGCCATAACACGGGTTAAACAGTCCCGTTCATGCAAGTCGTAACTCAATGCAGGGATTTAAAATAGAGATTTCCCCAAATGTTCCCATGTATGCATATGACGATGCATATTCTTCAGACTCTGTAAGAAAAAGGGGATAAATGGTTTGGGTCAGCAAAAACGCGCTGAGTAAGTTAACACATAGCATGATTTAGGGGTTTCAAAGCCTTTAATTAAATTTTATAAAAAAAAACATTTACTTGTAGGTAATACACAATTTAAGTTAATCATCCACTAATAAATAAATGGCATGATTTAAAATAAGTATTTTCACGTGGTCATAATTCAACTTACATAGTAAAATGATTTGCACGGCATAGTTAAGATAAGACTTTTTGTCATGCATAAAAAGATTTTATTTTAAAAATGCAAATATAATTACATACTTTAAAGACACATTTAATTTCATAATTAAAAACTTAAGCATGGGCAATTATTCAAGACATGATTTAAAAACATGAATAATGCCGTAAGTAAGTAAAAAAAAAATTTGAGCTTTTAAAAATTCTTCCCGATACGCCACCATCTCAACAATATTTAATTTAGCCGGCAATCCGGCGGCCGCAGCCAATTTCATAAAATCTGAGCTTTTTAATATATTTCCCGTTACGCCATCATCTCAACAATATATATCATTTAGCCGGTGATCCGGCGGCCGCAGCCAATATCAATAGTATCATTTAGCCGGTGATCCGGCGGCCTCAGCCAATTTCATAAGTATCATCTCATTTAGCCGGTATTCCGGCGGCCGCAGCCGATTCGCCATACCCAGTACCACTCCGTCGAGCCTCGAGTAACCCATACGGATACACTCGAGAGGGTAGGCCGTTGGTCTCTTGTGACCAAATACGCCATATCCAGTACCGCTCCGTCGAGCCTCGAGTAACCCATACGGATACAGCCGAGAGGATAGGCCCAAAAATATAAGATGCCGTTTTGGCAATCTTTCGCGCGTAATAATCATTGCCGTTTAGGCACAAAATGAATAATTAGGAGGGCACCCTGCAGAGCACTCACCCCCCAATGTAACCGATATCGTTTCAACTTTAGTGTAACGGGATTTCCAAAAATATATCTTTATCATATAACAAGATTTCGATCGTTTGTTTAGAAATTTCAAAATCTCACAAGTTTAAAACCGATCGATATCACAGTTTACGCCTTTTCAGTTTAAAAATCCATTTCTTAGGCGATTGATCTGAAATTTTCACAGTAGCTCAAAAACATCCCAATGAACAACTTTCATGTTTTGAGTTTTCCGGAAAAATGATGGGAAGCATGTCAAAAATCAAGTTTTCTACACAAATAGTATACTGTCAGGATTCAGGTTTGACATCTGTCAAAGATTTGACTTTTTAACATAACCAATGAACTCCAAAAATTCTGAAAATTTACAGACACATACTAGACATGATTATCTACAATTTTTGTTTAGATCACAAAGATTGGATCGGACTAGAAATGATAGAAATATGCTCATCAAGTTCGGTTAAGAAAACTGTCAACCTTTGAAAATTCTTTAAAACGCAGAATATGTCCGACTCGATTTGGGGTATCAAAACTTGATGAAAATGCATGAACTTTTACAGAGGTATTCAAGACTCATAGATCTACAACTTTTATGTTCAACACCAATCCTAGATCGGCCTAGATCCAAGGTCAAAATGGCTAACAAGATTGAGAGTGAAATCTGCTCAAGTTGTAAGATCCAGATTTAATGCTCTTCGGTTTGGGTCGGTTTCAGGTTTCAAAACCACATGAAAAATTCCAATATTTTTACAGAAGCTAGACCTAAGCCTTAGCAACACTTTTCATGTTTTGAGTTTTCTTGTTTGAGCAGCTTTAGAGGTTTGAAAAATTCATACGAAAACGCTGCGTTGAGGGTTTCTCTTGTTGACAGATTTTAGAGTTTTTAAAACTCTATGTTTGGTTGCATTTTAAGTCACCCAAAACCATAGTAAGGTTAACTTACAGTGGGGATAATGTCTAGGAGGTCACGGGGTCGTCCGGAATCCACGGGATGTCACGAACGAATCTCTTCCACCCGATTTATTCTTCCTTTGGCTCCGATTTGTGTTTGAATATGAAGATTCGTAAGTTAGGATGATGGTTATGATCTTAAAACAATAAGGAAACCTGATTTACATCTAGGAGTATAGACTCTTACAATCACTAAGCCATAATAATCATATTTGCCGTTTTGGCTACAAGAGGGGGCGGCCCAACGAGCTCCACCAAGTGCACTTACCCTCAAGAAATAATTAAAGCATCCCACTCGATCATATCTTACAAAGTTTCAAAACCATACTTTTACACTTTACAAAATCACACATGTCCAGATTTCACATATTTCCAAAAATGAGAGCCATTCGACTCATAGATCATCAAAACACACAAGTACGATTTACCGACAAAAATAGTCCTTTGGGCAGTTTCAGAAATCGCATATGGAAACTTAGCAAATCATTTTCAAAAATTCCGAAATTTTTACAGGAGCTAGAACACACCCAAATGAACATTTTTCATAGAAATAGGCTTCTTCAAAATCGGACTCTAAGTCACTCAAAAAAAATCATTTCAGAAACTTGTTTTCAAAAGGGTGCAAAGACCACTGTTCATCCGACCACAGCTTACTTAAAAATCCATAACAATTCGAAGGTTGTTCCAAAAATTCTGAAATTTAACAGGAGTAAACTAGACACATAGATGAACAATTTTCATGAAGAAGTCGACCATCAAAAACGACCATAGCTAGGAGAAATATGAACTACAAAACTGAACATGCTAGGAATTTGAATCTGTCACCACACATAGCAGAAAATACCAGATCCGTTTTCGTCGACCAAATCAATTCCAAAAATTATGAAAATTTACAGACATCATCTTTAAAGTATTAGGAACATTTTTCATTTAGAAAAGTTTTCCCAAAAACGAACGGATCTAGACGAACAAAGATGAACAAAAGAAACTATCCTGAAGAAACCCTAAATCACAGATTTGACAAGGAATGGATTTCGAGTTGTATCTCCATGAATACTCAACCAAAAGCTCTAAAATTTGAAAGGCACAACACTAACTTACCATCTATGAAGTGGTATCAAGAAATTCTCAAATCCAAGCCTTTAGGATGTCCAAAGTCCACAACCCCATTGCTATTTCTCCACAAGGCTAGGTTTTGGACACATGGAGAGAGATTCTTAGTTATCTACCCAAGGATCTCAATCTAAACAAGATATGTGAACTTAAAGACATCCTTACCTACTGGATGAAGAGATTGGATGTTGAAGAAAGCCTTCCTTGCTTGACCAACTAGAAGAATACTCATAAATCCCACCAACACTTTCTCAAGTTTTTTCTAAAATTTGCAATGATGGGAGTGGAATCCAAATGGCTGCCTTTGGTAGCTAAATGAGGGTATTAAATAAATTCTCACAAGACTTCTATCCACCCTAGAGTGTTATAGGAGTCACAAGTCACATGGAGACACAAGTCACAAGTCACAAGTCACATAGGAGTCACATGCACAACCTAACAAAGTTGGCACTCACTATGGTATATGTCCAAAGACAGAGATGCTGGGACTAAATGGCTTGGCCAAAAATTCTAAAATTTGACGTGCATAATCTAGACACAATTTGGAACAACTTTTGTGTTGAACACTTTAAGTGATTCCCACTGTAGGTGGGTCAAATAATTCGATTCTTATAGCTAAAAATTTCTGTCAGCTTGTATCCTAATGGTAATGGTGTGAATGACTTTATCACTTCATAATTCAATCCTTATTACTCTAATTGTGGCCCCAATACCTTATAATAATAATAAGAATAATATGTATATATATTTATATATATACTAAAATAAAAATTAAGTGATCTTGTAAGTCATACATAGCTCCAAAAAGGAATATATTCCTTATTTGAAAATGACAAGATATGATTAATACTCCACCCTACAATTTCAAACAATAGCCAAATCATTCCCAATTATATTATGGCATTCTAGAATAATTCCATAATAAAAAAAATATGGGTAGAATGATTAATCAAGGATATATATAAAATAGATAATTCTCATTATAATTTAAACATGTAAATATATTCATGTATATACATGTGTACATGTTTGGAAAGATTATTTCAAGACCAAGGTATATATATGTGTATATAAACTTGTATATGGATTTAAAATATTCTATGAACCATATACATATTACACTTGATATTGAAATCCATATATTTATTTGAAAAGACAAATATATATATAATTTTTCAAAGTATGTTTTGTAGAAAATAATATACTAATCTTTAAGCAAATATTTGAACATATAAATATATATAGATTTGATTAAAAATCTACTTAGTGAATTAATCAAAAATATATATTCATATACATATATTTCGGGCAATTTCTATGGTATTACAATCTACCCTCCTTAAGAAACAACTTCGTCCCTGAAGTTGCGCGACTTATTGATCGATTGATTGATTGCGATTGTGTCATTAAATTTCTTCCGACTTCACGGGTTCTTGGAATTAAAATTCTTTTCCTTCTTGAATTTAATTCCAATTATCTTGACTCAATTCATGGAATGTCTTCGGGCTTCCTTTCCCTCTTTTATTCCATTTTGAATTTAAATCTATCGGCGTTTCATATCCGAGCAATAATTTATTGTGATAAATTATTTTCTTCTTCTCGGAAATATTTCAACATTGATCGGAATAAATTTTATTCCTTTGGGCGTTGATAAAAATTCGGGGTATTACATCCTCCCCCCCTTAAGAATCAACTTCGTCCTCGAAGTTGTGCTTCGGCTTTTCTCGCGCGAAGAGTTAGGGTTCTTTTGTTTACTTGGGATACAAACTATTCGGGTTTCAAAAATAAATGCTTATGCATCCTTACGGGGTATTACAGTTTGTTTGGACGTTCTTGAGCTAATGTATAATTTTCAAATCAATTGACCTTGAAATGAATTTTTAAAAGAAAAAGGCGCGAACAGCGACACTATAAAACCCTATTTTACGAAATTGGTCTTTCTAAACAAAGAGATGATGGTTCTTTTGAAAAATAATAAAAACAATGTTTTCGATAATCCCGTGAACCTAGGTTGAGAGAAATCCATATACATAAGGCTTGCCGAATGGCAATTGATATATAAAGCTTGCCGAAAGGCAATTGATAAATAAAGCTTGTCAAAAGGCAATTGATAAATAAAGTTTGCCGAAAGGCAATTGATATATAAGGCTTACCAAATGGCAATTGATATATAAAGCTTGCCGAATGGAAATTGATAGATAATACTTGCCGAATGGAAATTGATATATAAACTTGAGATATGAGACATATGAGAAATTAGTTGGACCTTGATTGGTATAACGGGAAATTAAAAGACTTGGAGTTGTTGCTTTTATTTAAATTATGCTTTTAAATTATATCCTACTATTATTTTACATCGCAAGCTATATTTATGATCTTATGGAATCCATGTCTTTTAAATTATGCAATTAAATTATTGTTGTTAGATAAATAAATTAAATTATGAAGTGTAAGCACATGTTTTCTTTAAATTAATTAAAAGCTTTGAAACCCCTTGATCATTCTATGTATTAACTTACCAGCACGTGTACGCTGACCCAAATTATATTTTCCCTTTTTCTTTTCAGAGTATGAGGCTTACACATGTGCATAGCATGCATTGGGCTTTTGGGAATAGTTATTTCTTATTTATAAATGTGACTTGCATAACGGGCCTGTTTATCCCGTATTTTGGCCATGTTGGCCCAATTTAAATTCCGCTGAAATATATATATATATATATATATATATACTAGGATTCGTCTTGTGGCGCGCGCTACGCTGCGCGCACGGGTGAAGAAATGACATAAAAATGCAGATTTTCTCCGGATAAAAGCCAATACTCAGATTCATTGTGCACCAACAAACTCCCATTAAATTGAAGAAATTCTTTTGGGCGCTAATAGGTAAGAAAGGCCCGTGTAGAAATGTTAAATGCAACATATCATGATGTCCAAAAGATGCATGACTGCACTTGGTTCAGCTAGTGAGGTAGCAATTTTTCATTTAGACAGGAATGGAGCTTCAGGGATATAATGAAATAAGTAATCCAGGCTCTCACTTTATATCGGCTTCTAAACTGCACTGTAATGGACATTAATTTTACGAAGGCAAACAAAATGAAGCAGGCATTAATGTCATGAGAGATTTTGTTAATTAAAACACCACATTATCCTAGGGGCCACTTACATCAGCATTTGAGGGCATAATTTTGGTAATCTCTCCTTGTGACTTGTGAGGCACCATATGCTGAGTATCTCATGAATGTCTTGTCCTGGAACATAAGCTTATGGTATACCCTGTGCCAAGCAGGATCCTTCCACGGATGGATTCCCATTCATATATTCAAACTGCTCAAATTGGCTGAAACATTGACAAAATATTCCAAAAAGGTAGAAAGATCAGTCTCAAATATGAAGCTGATGATCAAATCATCGTGTGTGGCAGATAATCAAATATCAGAGTAATACCAGACAAGGTAAACATGAATAGGATCCTTTGTGCTTCTGAATATAATTCTGTATCTCCTCTTTCACAAAACCGATATTATTTAACCATTCAAAAGCAACTCGTGATCCACCTAATGTCAGCCCAGTATCTTGGTTATTTATGCACCTCATCAGGATCTAGAACTTCAAGGGTGATTTCATCTGGAGCTTTCATAGCGATGAGGGTTCCGTTCTGTCATAATTACAGCAATAGTGAAAGTTTTTTTTTAAAAAAAATATTATTTTAAAAAGACACTATTTGCAAATATTATGATGTGTAATTACCACATGGACAAGAAAAGAACCTGGAAGCAAGGCAAACTTTTAATATCATCTTCGGTTAGAAAAAGCCATCTACGACAAGCAAAGTGATTTTCAAGTGGTCAGGCCTTAGGAAATGCTGTAAATTTAACTATACAATTTAAACAAGAAGATTGAAGGTTTACTTTTGGTTGTTTCCATCTTCACTCAAAGCTCTCAACCTTTCCTGCATTTGCCTGTTAAGTGTTACACCTTATTTGCTCATCCAATTTTTTTCTTCCATGGAAAGACTTTCACTTTCTGCCCGCACATGATAAACAGGAGAAAACAATATCAACGATTTGTATATCGCCATAGCTGTGGCGGCACAACACTGGTTGCCTGCGAAGAAAAAGTAAGAAATCAATATAAACAATACAAGAGGATCCCATACTTGATAGAAAGCTAGAGCCTCAAAGATAAGTAAATGAACCTTGCCGTTACCATTCCTCTCGCTACGTTGCGATTTCCAGAGTTTCCGTACTGCATATGCTAATGCCAGGATTCCACTACCAGCATTTGTACTAATTAATCGAATAATCTGAAACAAAAAGAATGCTAAAGTTAAACCAATAACAAAGACAAAGTAGTTGAAAAGGAAAGGTAGAGTTGTAAGGGTGTAATAATGGAATATTTACCCTCATGGGCAACATATTATCAGGAAGTCTTAAGGAATGAATTTGAGATTGTTCACTAAAATCAGTTAGCTTCCAAATATTGGGTTTCTGAAGCTCATCAAGTAATCTGGTTCGTGCCTCTGGTAAATTCATTCCAGCCCTATGAACATTTTAATAAACAACTTAAAAGAAACAACTTAAAAGAGATGCAAATTCCGTGAATGAACATTTTAATAAACAACTTAAAAGAAAACCAGTATTCACCAATTGAAAAACTGTAATATTAAATAGTGAACTCCTATATTCACCCACTTTGGTTCCTGGTGCTGAACTACTGCACCAAATGTTTTGCTAGGAATAGGTGTCAGCAAAGCAAAACAGTTTAAAAGCAATAAATTGTAATGTAAATGACTATGTAATGGGAAAAATATATAAATGACTATGTAATGGGAAAAATAAATGTTTTTCATTATCCAGGAAACAACAAACCACAATTTATCATTACTCATGTATGATTATGAATCAGCACGATGACTAACTACTCATTCTCATTGGCAATGTATTATCACTTCAATTTAGGCAAGTCGCTGCTTCAAAATGAAAAATGAAGGGCGAAACAATTTTGTGGGAAAAAGACAGGACGATAATATAAACCTAGCTATAATTAAGGGCAAAAAAAGTGAAACCGAAACTGC
This sequence comes from Hygrophila difformis, assembly GCA_030278955.1. NCBI lineage: Eukaryota > Viridiplantae > Streptophyta > Magnoliopsida > Lamiales > Acanthaceae > Hygrophila > Hygrophila difformis. The sequence goes on along the minus strand of JAOANR010000009.1, from coordinate 38,746,623 downwards.
AAACCTAAGTGTTGTTCCAATGAGGGGAAACAACCAACTTATGTGTCTTGACTACTTCTTCGAGGCAAAGATAGTCCATGAATCAAATAATAATAAAAGTAAAGGAGGCCTTATAAGTGTGCTACTAAATGAACCTTATTTAAGTAAAACTTTATGAGCAGCAACTTTAGCTTCTATAGAAGCATCCTATTCTAGTGATCATCTACACTAACGAATTTAGAAATTTTTCTAAGAAGAATTTTTTTTTAAAAAAAAAAATTAACTTCATGAAAAGTAGACTAGAATTTTTTTTGGGAAAGCGAATCAATAAGGGAGGAGAGGAAATCATAAAGAGACAATTGGATGGAAACTACACCGAGAATGACTATAGAAAAATGTTAAATCATCAAGTTGCAAACCTTGTGTGCCGATCCCCCAATTCAGCAATCCTGATGTGATCTTTCCTCCATTATCCATCATGAGACGAATCTTTTGTTTTTTCTAATTACTGTCAATGACACAGTACAATTGTGTGGAGATCATAAAATCATATAAAAATATAACATGCAAGATCGGTCTAAACACCGGCAGTGTCAACCACTTCACTGGGAGATTTCCCTTGCCATCATTCGTGTTGTTTGAGGTTTACCATGGAGTTCAGTTTCTGAAGTGGCACAACAAATGGTGTCCTTCTTTACCGAATGACCGTTGCACTCCACATTCTAAAACAATCATCAATAGAAAACAAGTAACAAACCCACGATCCCCTAAATTGATTTAGAGAAATGCAGCAATTAACAGCCCCAACAGTCCCATGAATAAATCAAAAATTAAATAAGGTATTTTCACAAACACCTTGTAGGCAGATCTATGCAGGGTGAATCGGCTTATCACCTTAAATGGAGACTCCAAATCACCTTAAATGCAGGGTGAATCATAGTGAAGAAATTAAAGAGGCAATAAGGCAAACAACAAACCAAATACAGCACAGTCCGTAACTCCCCTCTTTTCATCATAATTCCGAACACAGAAATTACACACTTTCAGAAATTACACGGGCGGCGGCGTAAGGGTGCAGACGGGCGGAAGCAACGCAAGGGAAAGGGTGGCCAACAGAGAAGCGCAGCAGTTAGGGCTTCACAAGGCGAATCGATCAACGGCGTCGCAGGAAGTCGGCAAAATGGTGCGACTGAAATCGGGCGGAGAAGGCGATCTGTGGGACGGAGGCGAACGGTGGGTTACGATTTTGAGTGGCAGCGGTGGTGCTAGGGTTCCCAACCACGATGAGAAGCAGGTTGGGAGATCGGGAGAGGGAGAGGACCGATAGAAAAAGTGAAATGGAAAAAATGGCAGAATGCAGCAGGGCAAAGAGGGAGAAGACGAAGAACCAGCGCGTGAAGGGCCTCAGGAGGGCAAAACTGGAAGCTTAAGTGCATAATTACTGTTCATTGGAACAGTAACAGGTTTGGTATATATATATTATAGATATATATATATATTTAAGTTGCAACTAGGATGATATTATTTTCAATTTATATTACATGGGCTGTTTTTGAATGTTTTAAATTCTGAAATACCTAGCCGTGCATCTCTTTAGCAAGCTCGAAGAAGTCGTGTCTTGCTAGGGAGGTGTGGCGGTAACATCCCGGCCTGGGTTTTCAAAACCGGGGTGTTACAAAAAGAACCGATAGAAAATTATACCTAAAATCTCGGCAAAACTCCGGCAAAGTCTCTTCGTGCTGATAACGTATTGTGTATATAATAATTATATGACCTATTAGACTCTGTGTGAGATAATATATGGTATAGAGCTGTTGAGTAAGAAGAAGAAAATAAATAACAAGTACAATCGGTAATGGAAAATGGTAAGTAAACCAGGGAGAGATGAAAGGATTCTAATATCTCTATTAATCAAGTGTTCATGAGCTCATACTTATAGGCACAATCACCGCCACATTTGAGATCATAATCCAATAATAGTAAATTCATGGTAGGTAATTAAAGCAGCCACATAATATATGTGGTGCCAACGTCAAGCCTTTGTAACAACAAATAAATTTAGCAGAAATTAATATTTTTGCAATGAAAGTTATCTGTCAAAGAAATACATAAATTATATACAAGTTAAGCACTATTATTGTAATACCCGAGAAATCGATGTCGAGAATTTAAATCCAAAGAAATTAAAGAATTGGATTTAATTATTAAAACCGAAATAATTCCGAGAGAGCGGAATTAAATATTTTCGGACGATAGCAACTCGAAGAGAGTTATCGGATTATCCAACGATCTCGGATAATTCCATATTATGATTTTTAGAATTTAAAATCATAATATTTAAAAAAAAAGGGAAAGAAGCCCGCGCAGCAGGAGGCCGCGAGGCGGCGGCGCGCGGCGCGTGGAGCCCGCGCCGGCGGCCAGAAGGCGATGTTCCAAACGCCAAACGCGGTTTCAACCCCAATTTTCGAGATTTATCATTCCCAATCGATACAATTCCAATGCTCAGTCATTTAGGGGTGTATTTGTACTCCTTACGATAAGTTTTGAGTGTATTAATTCCCACAAAGTTGGATTAATGTGGAAACATGAACCAAAAGAAGATTCATTGAACCAAGTTGGAGGTTGGTGCAATAGATGAAGTTTGGAGGGGTTGGTGGCTACATTTTTCGAGGAAGACCACCATAAAATCGTCCCCTACATTCCCTAGGACCATTATGAACACTTTGGAAGTGTTATCATAGCCCTAATAAACCTCATACAACCCCAAAACCACCCCTCATTCCTTAATCCGAAATTCAGATTTTCCAATTGAGAGTTGGTGAAATTGTGTGGGTTTTCTTCTTGTTCTTGAGGCCTTGGATGAATTGGGAGGTCCTAATCTATTCTCCTACATCTAGGTAAGTATTCTAATCCAATTCCTTATCCTTAGATTCGGATTTCAAGCCTTAACACCAAGTATTCTTCCAACAACTCTCAAAATAGGATTCGTTCGGTAGATCTTGGAAAAGAGGTGACTGTTTGGTCAATTTTGGAGCAATCAAGAAGGGATTTTCGATTCTAATCCAACCATAAGTAAGTTAGTGTTGTGCCTTTCAAATTTTAAAGTTTTTGGTTGAGTATTCATGGAGAAACAACTCGAATTCCATCCCGTGTCAAATCTGTGATTTAGGGTTTCTTTAGGATAGTTTCTTTTGTTCCTCTTTGTTCGTCTAGATCCGCTCATTTTTTGGAAAACTTTTCTAAATGAAAAATGTTCCAAACACCTTGAATATGATCTCTGTAAATTTTCATAATTTTTGGACATGATTTGGGCGACGAAAAAAACATCTGGTATTTTCTGAGTTTATGATGACAGTTTTAATATCATGGTGTAGACAGATTTTGTTGTTCGTGTTACTCCTGTTTACGATCGTTTTTGATGGATGAATTCTTCATGAAAGTTGTTCATTTATGTGTCTAGTTTATCCCTGTAAAATTTCAGAATTTTTGAACCACTCTTGGAATTGTTATGATTTTCTAAAGGAACTGTGGTCGAAGTAGACAGTAAACTCCTATGCTTTTGAAAAATGAATTCTGAATTGATTTTTTTTAAGCCACTTAGAGTTCGAAGTAGACAGTAAACTCCTATACTTATGTATTTTGATGATGTACGAGTTGATTGACACTCGTTTTTGGAATATATGATATCTGGAATTATGTGGTATTGTAAAGTGTGAAATTATGACTTTTAAACTTTGTAAGTTTTGATCGAGTGGGATGCCCGACGTTTTAGAGGGTAAGTGCACTTGGCGTGAGCTCGTTGGGCCGCCCCCTCTTTTTGTGTGGCCAAAACGGCGCATATGATATTGTGGTTTCGTGTTAGTAAGAGTCTATACTCCTAGATGTATCCGTATGGGTTGTCTAGGGCTCGGGAGCGGTCTGTATAGGGTTACTGCTTTCACATCCCTCGTGGGTACGAGTCCCAGAGGTGGGTTGATCTGAAAAGGCTTCGGCCCAGGATCGTTATTATTGCCGGCTTGTGGACATAAGCGCCCAAGCGGATGTTGATCTGAAAAGGCTTCGGCCCAGGATTATTGATACCGACGGCTTGTGGACATAAGCGCCCAAGCGGGTAATTTGGATGTCCTCGATCAAAACAAACTATGGTAAAATAATGTGTTTGAGCTCTTGCGGGTTTGATTCCCCAAGAATGGTTATTCTCGATCAAAATGAACATTGGTAATGATGTGTGTGGTAAAGTGTTAAAATTTCCCGTAAATTATTTTACTCGCTTATTTTAAAAATTTAATTCCTATCTTTTTATTACTCGTCTAAAAACTTTAAATTCGTTATGCTATACATTAACTTACTCAGTACCGTTGTACTGATAGATACGTTGTCTCAATTTTTTTTTCAGATGTTGAAGATTAGCGCATGGCATTTACACTTGGGATGGGAATTTCCGAAGACTTGTCGCACTTGTTTTTAAATTCTTTTACGAATCCCAAACTCATGTTTGGCCGTGTTTGGCCCTTAGCTTCCGCACTGTTTTAAATTATTTATGTTAGACTTAACTCTGATTTAAACATTTGGGCACTAATTGAATGGTTTTTAAATTATTTTTAAGTATTGGTACAACTTTGCCTTAGCATCTTCTCAAGTGAGCTCGAAATGGTTCGCGTCTTGCTTGGGAAGGTGTGGCGGTGACATCCTGGCCTGGGTTATCAAATCCGGGGTGTTACAAAGTGGTATCAGAGCCCGGAAATTTTTAAAGCTATTATTTTTCGGCCCACTATAGAGGCCCAAAATATTCAATATTACTTTTAAGCATTTCAAATATTATTTCCATGGAAATGAATTTTATTTTACAACCCATGGGAATTATATAACAATTGTTCCGACAAGTCTTGAAAAATGCATAAATATTTTCTTTGGGGGGGAATGCATTTGCATACATCCATCATTTTTTTTATGCTCCAAAGTATATATATGCAAATCACGTGTATTTGATAACGTTTTTAGTTGGTATGTCGATTGACCTTGCCTTAGAGCCACTAACTTGAATCTAATCTTGCTTTAGCCTTAGAACTTGATCAAGGGTGCTTAGTTTGCACATATCTATTCTCTCCTCTTACCCTTCCTATCATTAGATTTTCCTGACTGCTAACGTGCTTAGATTAGGAACTCATCTTCGCGTGCTTGGATAACAGAAAATGGCACCTAGGGGAATGCCAAGGAGGGTAGTCCCAAACAACGGTGGTGCTAACGCACCTAACAACAATGACATTCCTCAAAACGTTGGAGGGCGAGTGCCTCCTGTTCCCAATAATATGGTTGAGCGTCAAGGAATGTTGAGGAAGTCCTCGTAGCATTAGGAAATGCCGAGGTGCAACGTGCACAAGCGAGTGTACCACCGCCAGTAGCCCAAGGCAACTACCTAGCATTGGTGAACCCCTACAAACCACCTCATTATGACGGCCAAGAGGACCCTACCAAGTTGGAGAATTGGATCCGAAGTTTTGACAAGCTTCTTACTGCCGTCAAATGCCCCGAGGACGATAAGGTTCGAGTGGCGACCTATTATCTGGACGGAGAGGCGGACGAGTGGTGGCAACATCTCCAAGGAGATTTGGCCGAGGTTGAGAAGGTTTATACATGGGGAGAATTTGAGGAAGCGTTGAGAGAGAGGTTTTATCCACTGAGCACTAAGGCTGCAAAGTATGAAGAATTTATCAACTTAAGACAAGGAGGAAAAACGGTGCAAGAATACTACGCAAAATTCAATGAGCTAGTTCGCTTTGCTCCGAGACTTGTGCCAACTGACTCCGACAAAGCCCAGAAGTTCAAGATGGGGCTAAACCTGAGTATCTGGGAAATACTAGTTGGAGGGCAATACACTTCACTTCAGGCAGTGTATGACCAAGCTGTAGCAATCGCTCGTGTCCAGCGATTGAATCGTAAGAACAATGGTGAGTCGACCAAGGGCTCGCAAGGATTTGAGAAAAAGAATCGAAGTAACAATAATAACAAAATTGAGGAAGGACAATGGTCAAACTAGGTTCGATGGACCTAAGGAGAAGGCAGACAGAGGTTTGAATAACAAAAGAAATGACACACGTGGTACGTCCATACCACGATGCCCGCAGTGCCACAAAGCGCATCTGGTGCGCGAGTGCCCTAAGCGTGGAACTTGTTATAGATGTGGTGGGGAAGACCACATGATTAGAGAATGCAATATTCGTGAGGAGATGATCGAGAAGAGGTTGGATCTGGTGAACCCTCCTCACGAGAATCGTCCGACTGGGCCAAATCAGCCCAATAATCAAGCACAGATGCCACAATAGAATCGCAACCAGCAAGGAAATCAAGGAAGAGCTTAAGGACGATTGAATGTCATGAATCGAGCTGGGTTGCTAGCTCAAGAAGAGGTGATCGCAGGTATGTTTATTGTTTTAGGCATATCTGACAAGTTTTAGTTGATTCTGGTACAAGTATTCTTTGATTTCGATCAAGAACTTTACACGCATGAAATCTATCGGAACCTAGAGCGATCAGCTTTGGAATTCAATTATCATCGGGAAAGTGGTATTGTGTACTAAAAGATATGATGGAATCCCGATAATAATTAAAAATTTAGACCTCTTTGCGAACCTAGTAGAATTTGACCATAGAAGTCGCTCAAGGGTTAAAGCTATTGCAAGAAAATTCAGAGGCGGTTATGGGGACATAACTGCGGTCCTAAGGGGGAGAGGATGTGATACCCCGCAGAGATGTCACGCGTTGAGGTAAGAATTTAATTTCGAGCCTCAATATTTCTATGCGTGCAAACTACTTGCTTATGTTGGTGTTGCTTTCCGAGTGCGACCCAACTTCGAGGACGAAGTTGATTTCTAAGGGGGGTAGACTGTAATACCCGAGAAATCGACGTCGAGAATTTAAATCCAAAGAAATTAAAGAATTGGATTTAATTATTAAAACCGAAATAATTCCGAGAGAGCGGAATTAAATATTTTCGGACGATAGCAACTCGAAGAGAGTTATCGGATTATCCAACGATCTCGGATAATTCCATATTATGATTTTTAGAATTTAAAATCATAATATTTAAAAAAAAAAAGGGAAAGAAGCCCGCGCGGCGGCGGCGCGCGGCGCGTGGAGCCCGCGTCGGCGGCCAGTAGGCGATGTTCCAAACGCCAAACGCGGTTTCAACCCCAATTTTCGAGATTTATCATTCCCGATCGATACAATTCCAATGCTCAGTCATTTAGGGGTGTATTTGGACTCCTTAGGATAAGTTTTGAGTGTATTAATTCCCAAAAAGTTGGATTAATGTGGAAACATGAACCAAAAGAAGATTCATTGAACCAAGTTGGAGGTTGGTGCAATAGATGAAGTTTGGAGGGGTTGGTGGCTACATTTTTCGAGGAAGACCACCATAAAATCGTCCCCTACATTCCCTAGGACCATTATGAACACTTTGGAAGTGTTATCATAGCCCTAATAAACCTCATACAACCCCAAAACCACCCCTCATTCCTTAATCCGAAATTCAGATTTTCCAATTGAGAGTTGGTGAGATTGTGTGGGTTTTCTTCTTGTTCTTGAGGCCTTGGATGAATTGGGAGGTCCTAATCTATTCTCCTACATCTAGGTAAGTATTCTAATCCAATTCCTTATCCTTAAATTCGGATTTCAAGCCTTAACACCAAGTATTCTTCCAACAACTCTCAAAAATAGAATTCGTTCGGTAGATCTTGGAAAAGAGGTGACTGTTTCGGTCAATTTTGGAGCAATCAAGAAGGGATTTTCGATTCTAATCCAACCATAAGTAAGTTAGTGTTGTGCCTTTCAAATTTTAGAGTTTTTGGTTGAGTATTCATGGAGAAACAACTCGAATTCCATCCCTTGTCAAATCTGTGATTTAGGGTTTCTTTAGGATAGTTTCTTTTGTTCCTCTTTGTTCGTCTAGATCCGCTCGTTTTTGCGAAACATTTCTAATGAAAAAAGTTCCTAATACCTTGAATATGATCTCTGTAAATTTTCATAATTTTTGGACATGATTTGGGCGACGAAAAAACATCTGGTATTTTCTGAGTTTATGATGACAGTTTTAATATCATGGTGTAGACAGATTTTGTTGTTCGTGTTACTCCTGTTTACGATCGTTTTTGATGGATGAATTCTTCATGAAAGTTGTTCATTTATGTGTCTAATTTATTCCTGTAAAATTTCAGAATTTTTGAACCACTCTTGGAATTGTTATGATTTTCTAAAGGAACTGTGGTCGAAGTAGACAGTAAACTCCTATGCTTTTGAAAAATGAATTCTGAATTGATTTTTTTTAAGCCACTTAGAGTCCGAATTTGAAGTAGCTTATTTCTATGAAAAATGTTCATTTGGGTGTTTTCTAGCTCCTGTAAGAATTTCGGAATTTTTGAAAATGTTTTACTAAGTTTCCAAGTTCGATTTCTGAAACTGCCAGTGGTGATTCCTTGTCGGTAAAATTGTACTTATGTATTTTGATGATGTACGAGTTGATTGACACTCGTTTTTGGAATATATGATATCTGGAATTATGTGGTATTGTAAAGTGTGAAATTATGATTTTAAACTTTGTAAGTTTTGATCGAGTGGGATGCCCGACGTTTTAGAGGGTAAGTGCACTTGGCGTGAGCTCGTTTTTGTGTGGCCAAAACGGCGCATATGATATTGTGGTTTCGTGTTAGTAAGAGTCTATACTCCTAGATGTATCCGTATGGGTTGTCTAAGGCTCGGGAGCGGTCTGTATAGGGTCACTGCTTTCACATCCCTCGTGGGTACGAGTCCCAGAGGTGGGTTGATCTGAAAAGGCTTCGGCCCAGGATCGTTATTATTGCCGGCTTGTGGACATAAGCGCCCAAGCGGATGTTGATCTGAAAAGGCTTCGGCCCAGGATCGTTGATACCGACGGCTTGTGGACATAAGCGCCCAAGCGGGTAATTTGGATGTCCTCGATCAAAACAAACAATGGTAAAATAATGTGTTTGAGCTCTTGCGGGTTTGATTCCCCAAGAATGGTTATTCTCGATCAAAATAAACATTGGTAATGATGTGTGTGGTAAAGTGTTAAAATTTCCCGTAAATTATTTTACTCGCTTATTTTAAAAATTTAATTCCTATCTTTTTTATTACTCGTCTAAAAACTTTAAATTCGTTATGCTATACATTAACTTACTCAGTACCGTTGTACTGATAGATACGTTGTCTCAATTTTTTTTCAGATGTTGAAGATTAGCGCATGGCATTTACACTTGGGATGGGAATTTCCGAAGACTTGTCGCACTTGTTTTTAAATTCTTTTACGAATCCCAAACTCATGTTTGGCCGTGTTTGGCCTTAGCTTCCGCACTGTTTTAAATTATGTATGTTAGACTTAACTCTGATTTAAACCTTCGGGCACTTATTGAATGGTTTTTAAATTATTTTTAAGTATTGGTACAACTTAGCCTTAGCATCTTCTCAAGTGAGCTCGAAATGGTTCGCGTCTTGCTTGGAAAGGTGTGGCGGTGACATCCTGGCCTGGGTTATCAAATCCGGAATGTTACAATTATTACTTAAAACCCATAAAAGTAAGAATAATTGATAAAATGCCCAAAACGGGAAATACTTAAAAAGTTTCAAAACAATTCACACTTGGTACGATATCCAAATGGCATCTGGTGCGACAAGTTTTTTGCACTAGTGTCTGTCACACCAAGGCCAAAAATAGGAATAAATTTGGTGTAACGGTACTGATAACAATCAAAATTGTCTGTTATTATCATCCATTTTTTGTATCCTAGATATGGAAATCATCACGTTTAAAGATAATTTGTACACTGGTGCTAATAAATTTACAAGAAATTACATCCCTTCGTTAATATTTGCCACGAACCCATATTTCATGCAATCCAATCTACGTTTTTAATCCGTAATAAATCAAATTGCATACAACTAAAAATTATGAAAATTTGATATTATAAATCTATGCGATTAGACGAATACTACAAGATCCCACTTGACTATATTTTATCTTATATAAATGTATTAAAAAGTCGAATCAAAGTTACTCAATTAACAGTAACAAAACAACCAATGTGTCAATAATTTAGGAACGGATGAAGTATTTTTCATGAAAATTATCAGGACATGAAATTGTACAAATAACACTATTTGATTGAAATAGCATGAAGAATCTCAAAAAAAAAATGGCTAAGTGTTCATCACAGAGGAGCTAAGTGCGACTGGCTAGTCGCACCTCAAAGAGGCCTTTTGGATTTCAGATTCAGTCTGAAGGGGGATACGACTGAGGCACCAGATCCATGTCACCACTCAGCCCCTGTCGCATCAAATGCCATTAATAAACTGAAGAAGACCAACTCCGACTGACAGGGATCCGAATCATTAGTTGCACCACTGGCATGGTAGTCGGATCGGTAACGCTGACTTTTCCAATCGGACATTATTCGCGGAAACATGGAAAGAAATTCACAGCCAGGGTTGCCGAGTTGATAAACGGAAAGTTCGATGAAGAGCTTCAGAAAGCCCAAGCTAGAAGAATGGGCCTCAAATTGCTGATCCAGATGGAAAAAGATCCCAAACCCAGGCACATGGATCCGGTAAGCTGATCCGGATGGAAAAAGATCCCAGGCACATGGATCCAGTAAGCGACAACTGATCAAGGAAGCGGTAGCTAGAAAATTGGCCGGAATCCCACCGGAGACAGCCGTCAGGACATTGGATAATTTTAGTATTTTATTAACTGTTAGTATTTTGCAATTAAAGCAGACATGTCATAAATTAGAACACGAATGGTAGGACCCAAAATCTACACTTTTGGAAGTTGTGTCCTGACATAAGGATAGCAACGCACTCACAGTCCGAAAGCTAGGGTCACGACACAGAGCTAAGGATTGCGACTCTCTCTCAGTCCGAATCCTAGGGTCACGACACAAAGAGGATGATTGCGACTCTCTCTCAGTCTGAATCCTAGGGTCACGACACAAAGAGGATGATTGCGTCTATCTCTCAGTCCGTATCCTAGGGTCACGATGCAAAGCCGAGGATTGCGACTCTTTCACAGTCCAAATCCTAGGATCACGATGCAAACTTTATGGGTATGGATGCACAAACCTTTTGGGATGCCAACTTACGCTTTTGCTCACCTTTTTGTATATTTTTCTTATTCTCGTATTACCTTTTGTATTGAGGTCTATAAATATGACCTCCCAAACACTTGTTAATCATCTTTTGTTGAATATTATTATTTGTCTCTTTGCAAAGTTATCCAAAAGATCATCTAATACACCATTGCTCGGTTTTGGGCAAACTCCACATTTGGACTTAAAATCTGCCGTTGTGGTTTATGAATCACTGCTTGGTTATTGTGGGAAGATGAGGATGCATACATAGGCATGTTCACCCTTCTTGTAGTTTCCTTGTGTTAGTATTGATTTCATTATCCTCCATTTTCCATTATCCATCATCTTTCTCACCCACCTTTTTTCTTATTTTTCAAGATAGTGTTCAATAGATCCATAGCAACCACTCAAGCTAAATTCAGCCAAGGCAGATCCGAGAGAGGGAGATCCGACTCACTGCCACATGAACCCAATGTGTACGAATCGGAGCAAGCCAGAAAGAGAGAGATCCAACCAGAGGTGCCAGTCGAACCCCATATGCGCCAAATGAATCCAATAGCCAGATTTATATATTTTTTGAATTTTTTGCAAATCTGAGCAGTTCGAATGCAGATTTAGGACTCTTAGAACATATTTTTGACCAGATCCAACCTTACTCCTTTGAATACCCCATGACAGCAAAGCAAAAATACATTCCTATATATCCCGAAAAGTGCCAAAACGCTGACGGATTGAAGACGGGGAAAGAGGTCGTTCTTGCCAAGTCTAGCTAGGGTAGATAGGTTTCAATTTTTGCAATGTAGTCGTTTAATCTCATATTGTATTTTTGTTTTCATGTAATAGATTAAATGTTTTCCCTTTTTTGAATCCATAACCCTAGGTAGCCTCTCCCAAATCTTCTTAGTTTGATTTTTCTTTTCCTTTGTAGATTAAGATGAGTTCGGATATATCAAAATCAATGGATATGAGTCCGGATTCAACATTGATCTGCTTCAATTCTCATCAATAAATTCATTATTCGTAGAATCCGGTATGTTTTCTTGTTTAAAGTTTTCCGTTCGTCGTGCTATGTGGGCGTGGGACGCATATGAGGTGTTTGCAATTTTCTTATTTTAGGATACATGATGCATTAAATTTTGCTAGCCTTAGACTAGGATAAATTAGCTGTTCAATTGCAATGGGAGAACCACAACAACAAGCGCATGATGAAATACAACCTATCATTAAGCTTCTCTGGTGGCTTCGTTTAACCCACCAATATTGGTCCCTTCAAGGAAAGATAAGAAACTTAAGCTTTGCGTAGCATCTTCAAGTCATATCATCGGTTGCTTACTCACCCATGATTGAGAGGATGGAGAAGAACGACTTGTTTACTATTTAAGTATGACATTAGCAGCCCCGAGCTTAATTATTCCATCGTCGGAAAGATATGTTATCCTCTATTATATGCGTTTCAAGCACTACATGTTGCCAAGGGAAATCGAGGTTGTGTTCAAAATCGACATCGTAAAGCTGATATCGAAAAAAAAAAACGACACACAAGGGTCGTTTGATGGAATAGGCCTTAAAATTAGCAGCATTTGCCTTAATACCAAGGTTTTAAATATCAGTATCGGTGTCTATATTGGACATATAAATTTATGAAAATTTTGAACATATTTAAAATTTCGGGAAAAATTTCGGAGATATTTGCAAGTTTTTGAGAAAACCACATCAAGTTTATAAGATGGTGAAAATGAAGATATTCCAAATTTTCGCCTCTATGTTGCTATACAAATTAGTAATATGCTAACAATACTCATTTAATGATATACTACGCTGATAATATTGTTGATATCATGCACCATGTTGATTGAGAAGATTTTGACTTAAAATTGATGAAAACGGCGCATAACGTGGTGATAATGATGCCAAACTAACCCATCCAAAAATGCAACATAAAAGAAAGTTTGGTAAGGCTTTGTTGTCATTTAGACAACAAGGATTTCATGAAGCGTCTATTGAGGAAATTATAAAACCTTAAAGAAGTAATGCAGGAAATGAAGTCACTAAAATTAATTTCATTAGACATTGATGGGGAAACTAAATTGTCCCTAAAAAATGTCAAAAGGCTCATCCAGAGAAACTTTAACGAAGATCCTCTGGCATGGTGGGATAAAAATAAGATCGAAGCTACTCTACAAGTAAAAGAACAATATAAATATGAGTATGTTCAATACAAACCCATCTTAATGAATATGCAGGATAAGAAAGATATGCAGCAAATTATCAATGAGCATATCGATCTTAAACTCATCGAGCCTGAAGTCTCAGCTTATAGTAACCTTGGATTCTTGGTAAGAACCCATGGTAAAATAAAAAGAGGTAAACCCAGGTTGGTAATAAATTATCAAGGTATTAATACAATAATAAAATTTGATGGTTATTACATTCCGAGTGGAGAACACTTAATTGATTGCATCAAAGGTGCTAAAGTGTTTTTTAAATTTGATTGCAAATCTGGTTTCTATCAAATTAAGATGGAGAGTGAGTCGAAGAAATTCACAACATTCTCCACCCCACAAGGGCAATATATTTGGAATTTTATGCCAATGGGGCTTTCTAATGCCCCTCAGATATTCCAATGAAAGATGGATAATCTATTTTAGGATTATTTAGAGAGAAGTTCCTCTACATAGATGACATTCTGATTGTATCTCGAAATATTAAAGAGCATATCAAACATCTTGAAATATTTTCAGATGCATGTCACAGGGAAGGTCTTGTTCTCTCTGAGAAAAAGTCTACCATCGCTGCTAACAAAATTGAATTCTTAGGAGTTCAAATTGCTGAAGCAGGGATAGAGTTACAGGAACACATTGTGGAGAAAATCCGCAATTTTCCTGATATTAAAGGACAAGAAACAACTTCAAAGTTTCTTGGGAGTGGTAAATTTTAGTGGTATGTTTATAAAAGACCTTGCAAAATATAGAAAGGATTTTAGACCACTCCTGAAAGAGACTGAAACCTCTAGATGGAAATGGGAAAATATCCATACAAAGAGAATTCGCTGTAATACCCCAGATTTTTATCAACGTCCAAAGGAATAAAATTTATTCCGATCAATGTCGAAATATCTCCGAGAAGAAGAAAATAATTTATCACAATAAATTATTGCTCGGAAATGAAACGCCGACAGATTCAAAATTCAAATTGGAATAAAAGAGGGAAAGGAAGCCCGAAGACATTCCATTAATTGAGTCAAAATAATTGGAATTAAATTCAAGAAGGAAAATAATTCTAATTCCAAGAACCCGTGAAGTCGGAAGAAATTTAATTACACAAGTTATTGCACGGGAGTCAAAAGACGACGAATTGGAAGCCGACGAACCCGAGACCGACGGACTTAAGATTTCAAACATGAAATTCATTTGAGTCGAGATAAGTTTAAGATAAGAATTTATGATCCGAGAATGACCCGAAAAATCGAGCCCAAAAACGTAGGAGGACAGAAGTCCGAAAGAGAGGAGAAAAGGCCCGACGGGATCGCACGGCCCAGCCCGGACGCACGGCCCAGACCAGGCGGCGCGCCCTCCGGGCGGTTTTTGGCTAAACCCCGCGCCAACCCCGCGCCACCAAACAGGCAGCAGCATCAATGTGATTTCGGGCGATTTCTTGCCATATTTCGACTCCCCGACTTTGGAAACTCAATCCTAAGCAAAGGGAAAGTTATATGGACGGGTTGAGGGGATTGGACACTCATAACTAACCCTAATTTTCGAAGTGGCAGCCCCCAAGTCCTCCCAAAACTCTCAAAGCTTCTCCCTTGTTCATCCAAAACCGATCCGACGACTTTCCGATCACTTTCCGGCGACGAAAATCGACGAAGAAGGCGTGGAGAGCAACATCTCTAGTGTTCCAGATTGTGGTAAGTTGTCCATAGGTTTTCGTTTAAGTTTACGAGTCCAAAAATCCGATCTAACCCTAGATTTTTACTTTCGACTTCGTTTCGGGGCCAACGGAAAGGAGACGGAGTAATCGGGACGTGTTCGTAGCAAGCGTGGGCGCCGCGATCGATCCGAAAATGTCCTAGACATCATCCCCACTGTAAGTTAATGCTTACTTGGTTTTGGATGACGTAAAATGTAACCAAACATAGAGATTTAGTAACTCTAAAATCTGTCAACACGAAAAACCCCCGGCGCAGCGATTGTGTGCGAATTTTTCGAACCCTTAAAACTGATCAAACGGAAAAACTCAAAACATGAAAAACTCTCCTAAGACATAGATCTAGTTCGTGTAAAATTTTCATAATTTTTCATTGAGGTTTGATATCTGAAAACGGCCGAGAAAGAACCTGCCTTGAGAGTCGAACGTGAAACTGTGACAGATTTGAAATTGGACCAAAACCCCTATTTCGAGAGTTCAAACCCAAAAACTCAAAACTAGACTTTTAATCCTAACACATAAATCTAGGTTGTGTAAAAAATTTCAGACATTTTCGTTAACGTTTGCTATTTTAAATCGCATCGAAAAGAAACTGTTTTGACAAAACGTGTTGAAATCTGCCTATGAACATGTTCGAATTTAGTGAATTTGTTTCTATATTTTCTATTCCGATTTGAGCTTTGCAATCTAAATAAAAATTGTAGATAATCATGTCTAGTATGTGCATATAAAATTTCAGAATTTTTGGAGTCCATTTGATATGTTAAAAAGTCGAAATTTTGAACTGTGTCAAACCTGAGTTCGGACAGATTTCTGATTGCATAGTAAAATCGATTTTTGACATGTTTCCTCAACTTGTTTCGAAAAAGTTAAAACATGAAAGTTGTTCGTTAGGGTGTTTTGCATAAACTGTGAAGGTTTCAGATTTTTCGGACTTAAATCGAATTTTTAAATTGAAAAGGCGCAAACTGTGACGCCAAGATACTTTTGAATCGAATGATTTTGAAATGTCGAAACGAACGATCAAAGATTTGAAATACGATACATCTATACTTTTGAAAAACCCCGATACGTTAAATCTAAACGATACATGAGATACTTGGTGGAGGGTGAGTGCTCTGCAGGGTGCCCCTCTAGCCTTTCTCTTCGGGCCTATAATGGACGAGAGAAATTAGATGAGATATTACGCCAATCGGCGGGAGATACATTGCCTACTCTCTCGGGTTTGTCCGTAAGGATTTTCCAAGGCTCCGGAGTGTTACTGGGTATGGCAGATACGGCTGCTGGCCGCCGGATCACCGGCTATACGAGATACTTACGAAACGGCTGCTGGCCGCCGGATCACCGGCTATACGAGATACTTACGAAACGGCTGCGGCCGCCGGATCACCGGCTATACACCTACGAAACGGCTGCGGCCGCCGGATTACCGGCTATACAAAACATTGAGAAATGGTTACGTAACGGGGAAATAAAAGATTTAATATTTTTAAGTATTTATTTATTTTTGCATGTCTTTAAATTATGCATTTAAATTATGTCTTTAAATTTCATATCATGACTAAATGGTTAGTGTGGATTAAAGGCATGTCAAGTACACAATTTAAGTATTATTTCCTTTAAATTGGTAAAATTTGTAAATGGAATATTTTTGTGTGCATGCTTAGGAGAAAAATTTAATTATTTAAATCATGTGTGTTAAATTATGAACGTGTGGAAATCCTTGTCTTTTAAATTATGTAATTAAATTATTATTAGTAGATGAATTTAAAATTTAAATCATGTCTCGTATGCAAATGTTTTTATTAAATTTAATTAAAGGCTTTGAAACCCCTAGATCATGCTAGGTGTTAACTTACTCAGCACGTTTTGCTGACCCAAACCATTTTTCTTTTTTTTTTCTTTCAGAGTATGAGGATTATGCATCATCACATGCATACATGTGAACATTTGGGGAAAAACTCTATTTTAAATTCCTACATTTAGTTACGACTTGCATGAACGGGTCTGTTTAACCCGTGTTTTGGCCATGTCGGCCCTATACTTAAATTTCCGCTGCATTACAATTATATATGTGTAAATATTACATTCCGCTGCAACTTTGATATTATTATTTTTAAATTATATGTAAATGGGCTGTTTGAATGATTTAAATTCTGAAAAACCATAGCCTTGCATCTCTTTAGCAAGCTCGGAAAACCGTGTCTTGCTAGGGAGGTGTGGCGGTGACATCCCGGCCTGGGTTATCAAATCCGGGGTGTTACATTCGCGAACTAAAGCAAGTCTGTAATAGCTTGCCAAAAGTTGCGATACCTCAAGATGATGATGAGCTGGTAGTCTATACAGACGCCAATGATTTTTGATGGGCATGAGTGCTCATGAGAAAAACAACTACGGGTCAAGAACCATGTAAATACACATGAGGGTTGTTCACTGAAATCAAGCCAAACTTTGGCACATTAACGAAAATGAATTCATTGCAGTATGGAAAACATTTAAAAAATGGTGTTTATTTTTACTTGCAAAGAAATTTATTTTAAATGTTGATAATGCTAATGTTAGAGCTTTTCTAAAAAAATAAACTTGAATAAAAAATTAAAAAAGCTCATATTATCAGATGGCAAGCTGAATGTCAGTATTATACTTTTTTTTAGGCATAACATTTGATTTTATTATACTCACTGCTCAAAATCAAAAGCAGCAAGTTCCCAAGTCAAAAACCTCCTAGTACACAACATGCATACCCTCTGAAAACATCCCAAAAACTACAGCACAATCACTCCAAAACGCGAAACCAAAACCTTATCAGCAACACCATCCTAGCCAAAAACACAATTACAACAGCCTTGATAGTTACAGCTGCCAACACAGACTGATGTCCACACACTAAACAGACAAAAAACAGTCACCCCAGTCATCTATAATCTGCCGCCACAAAATTTAGATATGATCTAAAACCACGCTTCGACTTTACCTTCGTCAGCAACACCTCTTTTCGCCTAAAGATCCGCAATGGAGTTGCGCTCTCTGTATATGTGTTGAACTTTAATTTCCCCTCCGCAACATAGTACCTCCATAATGGGAACCAATAAATAATTGAACCTCCAGGGAAAACTTTTCGAATTTTTCAGCCAAGCTACAACGTTAAGAGAGTCACATTCAAAAATTAATCTAGGTAAAAGAAAACCTTGATCACGTAATAAAGCTGCGCACATTCTGCTAATGGTCGTGACCTCAGCTTCCGAAGAGTCTTTTCACCCAATGAAGTCGGATAAAATAAAAATAAATTCACCCTTGTCATCTCGAATAACGCCCCCAATCCCAGCCGGCCCGGGATTACCAAACGACGACCCTTCACTTTCCACAACCCTTCCTCCGGGCGTTCCCACTCTAAACCACTCTGAATGACCTTATTACCAGGACCCCTCAACGTCAGCAAGCACCCTGGGCGTTCTTTGTCCAACTCAGAAACGTTCGTATCCACTCTTCCCATCGCCACTTGCCACCAAAAACCAATTCTCCATTTAATCCCGGCTCTACTATT
The DNA here is from genome assembly GCA_030278955.1 of Hygrophila difformis. Taxonomy (NCBI): domain Eukaryota; kingdom Viridiplantae; phylum Streptophyta; class Magnoliopsida; order Lamiales; family Acanthaceae; genus Hygrophila; species Hygrophila difformis. The sequence continues at coordinate 38,728,035 of JAOANR010000009.1, read as the reverse complement.
TTTTTATCAAACGGTACACCCATAAATACAGCTGCGTTTCTATGCCTCCATAAGGACCACTAGATCGCCACATATGTCAGTTTCCACGCCTCAAGCCGACCCCTTATAGGTTGAAAACCAAGCCACCACGCCATGAGTAGCTTGGCCAGCCCAGGAAGTGCCCACTTCACATCGAACAATTCACTCTAACATACCATAATTCATTTACCCTGGGGCATCTACAAAATAAATTATCAATGGACTCCAATTCCTTCTCACAACATAGGCAAAGCGCATTTGAAATATTTAAGCAACCTTTCTTGGCCAACTCTGCCCTCACTTGGATCGCACCCTTTGCAACTTTCCACGCCAACAACTTAACCTTCATCGGACATTTAACCCTCCACAGACACTTCCAAAACCATCCCCACTCCAGATCAGGTATTCTACACTTCTTCTCCAGCAGGAACGAGTTGTAAAATGCCCCCTACTCTCCGCGGTCCATCTAACTCTATCCTCCATAAATCTATTTAGTTGTTGTTCATCCAGCACTGTCAAGAACTCTTGCCACACACCCCACTCCCAATCAAACAACTCCCGCCTCAATTCAATCTGCCATTTCCAAACTACTCCAGACCATTCCCCATACTCCACTATTTTCCCTTCCTTCTTTGTAGATAACGCATAAATTTGTGGGAATGCATCTTTTAACGTCATTCCTCCCATTAACCAACAATCATGCCAAAAACTCGTCCGACGCCCATTCCTAACTTGAATTAAAATTTGCTCCCATCCCCCAACTCTCCCATACTCTCCCATTCTCTGGTTATATAACCCCACACGGAGCGACCGCTCCTTGCCTCTGGAATAAGTGGGCTTGATTTATCATAATACTTGGCATCAATGATCTCCTTCCAAAGTGCATCCTCTGTCCCAAACATCCACTTCCATTTGAGTAGCAAAGAATGATTAAAATCCTGGACACTCCTAAAATTCAAACCCCCCTCCACAGACTGTAGACATATGGATTCCCGATTGATTGTATGCAATCTCCTTCTCCCATTCCATTCATTCCAAAAGAAATTTCTTTTCAATCTCTCTAGACGATCCGCCACTGATTTAGGGACTTTAAAAATGGAAAGAAAATAAGTTGGGAGGCAACTAACCACTGATTTAATAAGGCAAAGCCTCCCCGCTTGTGACAACAACCTACCTTTCCAGACGGCCAACTTCTTTTCCACCCTCTCTAACACCGGTTTCCATATCTCAGTCCTGTTGATCTTGCCACCAATCGGGATCCCAATATATTTCATCGGCCACGACTCTATCCCACATCCCATAACCGCCGTTGCTTCCTCCAAAGTCCCCTGGGGGCAGTTCACTCCAAACATGCTTCTTTTACTATAGTTGATTCTTAAACCCGTGGCCACAGAGAAGCACCTGAGAATTCTCTTTAAGAGGACCACATGTTGAACGTCCCCTTCACAAAATAGAATGGTATCGTCGGCGTATTGCAAATGCTTTACTACCGGACCACCACTCTTCGCGTCCAGACCCTTTAACAGTCCCAACTCCATTGCCTTAAGCAACTTCCTGTTAAGGACTTCCACAACCAATACGAACAGGTAGGGGGACAGAGGATCCCCTTGTCGCAACCCCTTGTGCATCGTAAAATACTTAGTAGGTGAGCCATTAATTAAAATTGCTTATGCGGCTGATTGTACGCAAGCCCTCATCCATTTTATCCAGGTCTCCCAAAATTCATCGCCTCCAGTACCTTGAACAATGCTTCCCATGAGACGTTATCATATGCCTTTGCAAAATCCAATTTGATCACAAAACCCCTCTTCCCCGCTCTTTGAGTAGAGTTAATAATCTCAGCCGCCACCAACACTCCCTCCAAAATTTGCCTTCCTTTTACGAAGGCCATCTGAGATGACCCAACCACTGCGCCTAACACCTCTTTCAATCTACCTGCCAGTACTTTTGCCACGATCTTGTATACACTCCCCACAAGTGAAATCGGCCTAAAATCTTTAAATTCCACCGGATTGTCGACCTTCAGAATTAATATAATAAAAGAGCTTCCAATCTTTCCAGGCAACGTCCCTTTCTCCTCTAGGATCCTAAAAACCTCCATGACATCTCCTTTAATTAAGTTCCAGTATTTTATGAAAAATCTTAGATTAAAACCGTCTGGCCCTGGAGCTCTATTGCCATCACAACACCAGATCACCTCCCTTACCTCTTCTACTTCGAAACGCCTGACCATCCAGCCCCTTGCCGAATCCCCCACTGCAGTCAAACCAATTTCATGGACCAAGAAGATATCCCCCTTAGGTGGGGTGAACATCGCCTTAAAAAATTCATATGCCTCTTTTTTAATCTGTCTCGGTTCTTCAACTTTTACACCTCCAACTTGGATCGCAGCTATGTGGTTTCTCCTCCTATGCATCCCTGAGACCGCATGGAAGAATCTAGTGTTTTGGTCGCCCTCTTTAGCCAATGTATCCGAGACTTTTGGAACCATCTTCGCTCTTCCGCCAACAACAATTGTTTCAAATCCCTATTCTTCTTACACCACTCATTTCTCGCTTCTGCCTCAAAACTGACGCCTTGGTGGTTCCCCTCAATTTCACGAATTTCCTCTTGCACTTTCTTAATGCGCTTGTCCAAAGCCCCCCGCCTCATAACCATCCCACTCTCTGATTTTTGCTGATAAAACCTTGAGCCGACCACTTAGCCTACACTTCCAAAAAGGCCTGTCCTCATCCCATGCCGCCTTCACAATGCTTGTGAATTCTTTGTCGTCCATCCAATAATTGTATAGCCTAAACGGTTTACAACCCCACTTCTTCCCCCTACTTCCAAGCTCACCGGATAATGATCGGATGATACCGACTCACATCTTCTTTGGACTATACTCTCTACTCTGCTTAACCAATCAGGCGATAACAGAAATCTGTTTAAACGACTACAAGCACTACCCCCCTCCCAAACCAAGTGAATTCTCCCCCCTCCAATGGCAAGTCCATTAACCCCGCCCTATAAATGAATTCCCTGAATTCTCTAGAAGCCCCCGCATCCTCAGTTAAGCCTACCCTTTCGCCCTCCCAAGCCACTGCATTAAAATCCCCAACAACGCACCACGACTCTCCATTCCCCGTGTTACACTTCGTAGCTAACAAATCCCAAAAATCAGCCTTCTCTCGCCTGTCATTGGGTGCATGAATGCAAATAACATTCAACATCACCTCGACACTCCCCAGCTTCCCCCGAACCCAAATGAAGTTATGCACTTTTTCCACCACGCTAAAATTACCCCAGCTCGTGTCCCAAACTACCAACAACCCCCCGGCACTTCCTAATGCGGGCTGGTAACAGAACTTACATCCAGATGAGCCCCAAATCCTATGCATTAGCCTGTCCGAGATCTCAGTCATTTTGGTCTCTTGAAGGCACACCATGGACAGTCGCACCCGTTTACACAACCTCATAACTCCCCTGCGCCTGATTCCCCCGTTCAAGCCCCTTAAATTACATGTAACAATCTTCATCTGATCACATAGCAGCCCACAACCCCACCAACCGAAGCAACCTTGCTTATCCCTCCCTTTCCAACTCCTCTCTCACCCTCAGCTCCGCCTCCCTTCTTCCCACCAAACATCCCAAACCTAGTTTATCCGCAAGGGACAAAGTTTCCTCTATCTCCGAGTAATCGACTAACTTGACCCCCTCCTTTAATCTAACTGTTGTAAACTGCAATGGAGCAAAACCATCCCCACCCTTCCCTATTAAATTGTGAATTGAGCCTCGGTAAACCTTACCTCTCCTCCCAACCCTCCCACGCATTTTCCTACCTTTTCGAGCCTTTCCTTTTTTGCCACCAAAAACTTCAACCATAACGCCATCAACAGCTTCAATCTCTTTCAGTCTTTCCTCCGCCCAATTCACCTCCCTGCCGGTTCCGCCACACCACTCCAATCCTGTTTCCGGGACCATATCAATTGACTGTTCCTCAACTCCAATTCCTCCCCGCTCTTTGCTTTGGAGAGCCCCTGTCGTGCCTTACTGTAATACCCGGGAATTTTGCAACATAACATAAATAGATAAACAAATAAATAAACAATAAATAAATATAATAAATAAATAAACATGATAAATAGGTAAAGAATCATAAGAGATGAGAAATGGAATTTAAATTAAAAAGGAATCAAAATTTCGAGAACTCGGGAAGCCGAAGACAATTTAATCAAATAAATGGTTACATGGGAACCCAACACCGATGGACTCAATAACTCGAGTCCAAATGTAAATTTAGATCTGGATAAAATTAAGATAGGAAATCGGAGCTCGAAGATAGCCCGCATATGGAGCCCGAGAACATAGAGGGATAGAAGTCCGAAAGAGAGGAGAAAAGCCCGACGAATCGCACGACTCGGCCCGGACCGAAGTCCAGGCGGAGCCCGCGCGGTGGCCGCGCGCTGTTTGGCCTAAAGGTGCGCCAACCCCACGCCACTCGACAGAAACGGCAGTTGCGAGATTCTCTCGCCCGAATCCGGATTTTCCAACTTCGGTTACTTTCCTTTCGGTTCAAGACACTTAGGGGCAGCCTTTGGACGTCCCCTAGGTCTTGCACATCTATAAATAAATATCTTAATCAATCCCGAACATTATAAAAAAAACCCTAATTCCGGAATCGTCGGAGGCACGAAGGAAAGAGAGGAGACTGTCTTGGACGAAATTTGGGAGTCTTCTATCGTCGTGAGCGAAGAACCCGACGGAATCAAGGAGATAAATGGTGGACTGGAAGTTAATAATTACATGGTTTGGGAGAATTAAAATTCATTTGATCTAAAGATTTGAATCAAGAACGTAAAATCTGTCACAACTAAAATCCTTACGGCGCAGCGTTTTTGCACGATTTTTTCGAACTCTTAAATCTATTCAAACGAGAAAACTTAAAACACAAAAAACGTTTCTAAGACATAGATCTATCTTCTGTAAAAATTTCATAATTTTTCATTGTGTTTTGATATCCGAAAATAACCACAAACAGACCTGCCTTCGATTTAGATCTTGAAACGGTGATAGATTCTTTATCCGAACTTGAGGTTGATTTTTACCTTAAATCTAACCGACTTAGGATTGGTGTTAAACATAAGAATTGTAGCTCTATACGTTAATAACACCTCCGTAAATTTTTGGAATTTTTCGTTGAGATTTGATATCGGAAATCGACTCCGAACCGAACTGTTCTAAATTTAAATCTTGAAATCTTGACAGATTCCTGGTCCGAACTTGTAGGCGTTTTTGACAATAGATATAGGATGAATTAGATCTTTTGTTGGACATGAAACTAGTAGATATATGTCTTAAGCATCTCCCTATAAAATTTCATCAAATTTGGAGTTAGTTTGCTATGGTAGATCTTGAAATCTTGAAACTGCTGTGTTGAAATTCGGACAGATTATTATCCCATTAACAATTGACGTTTTTCACTTAATTTCGTATCTCGGATCGAAAAACTTAAAACATTAAACTTGTTCATCTCTGTGTTTTCGAGTCACTGGTCAAATTTCAGAATTTTTAAACTTAAAACTGATTTTTAATTAATTTTGGAGTAAACAGTGGTTTTGACCAAGTCAAATCTTGAAAATCTTATTGAAAAGGATTTTAAATGATATCGGAGCGGATAGCGTCCTGAAATAGTATATTTTGAGAAACTTACTAAATTTGGAAAATGGGTCTTTCTAAACAAAGAGAAAATTAAAACATTAGGGTTTATGACTAAACTGCATACTGTCAATTTTGTTTACGGCTTGTGGACATAAGAGCCCAAGTGTATGTCTAGTGGACGTAAAAGCCCTAGCGACATATTGATTGTATGGCTAGTGGACGTAATGAACCTATTAAAAGATTGACCATGATACTCGTGGACATAAGAGCCCGAGCGTAAGGCTGGCGGACATAAGAGCCCTAGCGATGGTGATCTGTGAAAGAAACGAAGCAAGACATTTGTTTAAATTAAATTCCGGTTAAATTGTGCTTTTAAATTTATGTCAATTTATTTAATTACTTTGCAAGCTATATTTATGATCTTATGAAATCCCTGTCTCTTAAATTATGCGGTTAAATTGTTATTAGATGAATACATTAAATCATGTCTTGTATGCACATGTTTTATTCAAATCTAATTAATGGCCTTGAAACGCCATAATCATGTATGTGTTAACTTACTCAGCAAGTTTTTGCTGACCAAACCATGTTTTTTCCTTTTTCTACAGAGTATGAACAATATGCATCATCATATGCATGGATGGGATATTTGGGAAAACATTATTTTATTTGATTATTCTATTCTTAGTTATGATTTGTATGAACGGGCCTGTTTAACCCGTATTTTGGCCGTGTTGGCCCAATTTTAAATTCCGCTGCATTATACATATGTAATTATTACTTTCCGCTGCAACTTTGATATATTATTTTTAAACTATATATGAATGGGCTGTTTGAATGTTTTAAATTCTGAAAACCATAGCCTTGCATCTCTTTAGCAAGCTCGGAGAAACCGTGTCTTGCTAGGGAGGTGTGGCGGTGACATCCCAACCTGGGTGGCCAAAAACTGGGGTGTTACACTTACTTTCCTTACTACTGTCCGTGCCCTTTTCACTCAAAACCACCCTCGAATCTATCGCCCCTTCTTCTTCTGAATCTTCCAGACTCATTGGTCCCCAAGGTTGAGAAACCGATCCAGCATTCTCATTCAGGCCTGTCTTATAGGGCTCGCGCACCAAACTTTCAGGCCCACACTGCCCCTCACTCCCATTCCTACGGGCTTATCTGCCCTAGGCCCAGCACTACCCGGGTCCATACCCCCCTCTTGGCCCATCACCTCCTCATTTTTGTGCCTTAACTCCTCTGGGGAACTGGTACCACACTGAGACATTATTATTTTGGTCTCCTTAGCCGCCGAATTTAAAACTTGAGTGTTTCCATGCACAATCCTTTTGGATCCTTCCACTTCCCCATGCAATTGAGGCCCGGATCTCCACACACATACCTTCTCCGATGGTCTCTCTGTGGCTTCCGACTCGGTCACCTCCACTGGATCCTTTGTTTCTGTCTTTGAAAAAGGGTCAGCTACCACCACTGCCTCGCAGAAGTTCGTCACAACTTTGACATCAACATAATCCTTACCAATCTGAATCCGGGTTGTCGAAGGGGCCACGCAGTTCCAATTCATAGCTACCAACACCCTCGCCATGTCCAGCCTCTTCCTCCCCGCGGTCTCATTGTCCACATTCATCACTCTCCCCCATCCGGACACCCAAAGTTTAAAATTTTCCTCACTCCACACATTAAATGGTAATCCGAAAAAGTATGTCCAGACTAAAGTATTCCCCACCATCACACCTACTGCCCACTTCCTCTTCCATACAGTGAGATTCCGATCTCCCTGATGTTCAAGAAAACAGTCCCTCTTCACGGTGTTATGGAACACCACCACCACTAAGAGCCCACCGGCATATATCACTTCATCACATTCTTGGAAAACCCGAAATAGCCAATCTTGGAAGTTAGTCAGTATTTCCAAACTCCATAGTTCGACCACCACCGCCTTATCCAACCATGTTTGATCCCTGCTCACCGGCTCCAGCTTAACAGGGTTCTTGAAGCTCCCCTTCCACCCAAATGAGGCCCTATTTCTATCTCCTTTAGCCACCTCTACGTATGTTCTTTCATCGCGCCAAGCATCTTTGAAAGTAATGCTTCGATGCCCCTTAGTAGCCATCGCCATACTTATTCTCGATCGGTCCACCCAACTGTTCTTCTTAATCCCCTCCACCCTATTTGCTTCAGCAGCTCTCCTACTTGGGTAAGCCCATCTCACAATTAACTTTCTCCCTACCACTAACTTCCCGTGCATACTATCGATCACCCTACTTCTTTCCTCTCTACTTTGGAATCTGAAGAACCCAAACTTGTATCCACCCACCGGCCACTGTCTTGCTGGAAAAAACCATTCCTTCACCTTCGCCACCTTATCTACCTCCTTCAGCAGTTCACTAATCGGTTGGTTTATTGGAATATTTCAAATGTAAACCCCAAACAGATTCCTCCTAATTCTAGATCCCCCCTATCACCTTCAACCCCAGATAAAAGTCTGATGAAAGGTCCACCTCTATCCACCAGCCTCCCCCTACTACCGCCCCCAATCCCACGATTAAGCCCCTCCCACCGCTGCCTACCTCCTTCCGGTGCAGAACACCCCGCCACCACCGCCGACTTACCTGAACTCCCCTTCATTTTCTAATAAATTTAATAAAACCTCATGATATTGATGTTATAAAATCTCATGCAAAATGTTCTTGCAGATTTCTTGACGAGAGATGAAAGCATTTGAAACAGATTCCATCATTACGAGATTCAGGCACTTCAGAGAAAATCTTGAGAAGCTATCAAAGCATTTTGGATAGCTGGATATCAATGCAAAAACAGCTTGCCAAATACATTAGAGTGATGTGGACATGATCCGCAATGATATTCGAACCTCCCACATTGCAATGACAATGCTATGGGAATCGGTACTAGAGTCAATCAGGAAAGCGTCAGCTACCCTGGTAAACAAAGAGAATGTGCCCAAAAAGCTGAGGTGGTCACATATGAAGAAGCAGATTCAAGCACTGCTTCAAAGGAACCATTGTCGGATACCGGCAAAAATGTTCAGCAAGAGGAAAGTCACATTTCCGAAAGTTCAAGTCAACCCACTGCCTCTGGGGTAAAAGAGGAAGAAATTAACCTCAGGCCAATGACAGGCACCTCTAAGGTTAATTCAGAGGAGAAGGTCCTTTCTACCGCCTGGCTGGACTACCAAGGAAAATAGGAGCAACTGTTTTCTAAAAGGGGAACTAACCCCAACAAGACGATGATCGAAACATCCGGAATATACAACAGGGTCTGGATGCTCGAAAGGTCGAAGCCAGAAGAAATTCGAAAGTGGTATAATTTCGGAGCATTAGCATCGGTGCATACGACATCACCACGGTTTCCAAAAATAGAAAAACTTCCCAGTTGGATAAGTAGTGTGGTGCATGAATCATGGCAGAACAACCCGCACCTGCAAATAGGAGATATTCTGGAGCTTAAATTTATTTCAGCGGCCCCAGAAATTGTTGGGAATGGTTCCGATCCGGTCTTTCATTTTATAAAATTACAAAGACCTGATATGATAACTTTCAACAGAGTCAAGTCCACTGAAGAGAAGGCACCGTTAGTATCTTCCAATAGTGAAGATGAGATCTCCATCAGACGAGCATGGGGATTTTGGTCTGTCTCACCGAGATGGAAAAGGTCAAATATCCATTTAAAATATTTTCAAACAATTGAAATGGATTGTTCCTGGTTAATTCCTTAACAGAGAAAAGCACTGAGTTTGCGTAAGCCGCGTTTGAAAAGAAGAGGTTTCTCATCTGGGAAAATAAGTTACCAGCAACCGAGTCTACTAGAAAGAAGGCATGTAATATGATGCATGTTGGCCAATGGGACAACCACATATGCCCATATTGCGTAGAACAGGAAAAACCCCCTATTCGGCACGAAAATCCAAGTAACCCAAAAGAAATCCGGATTCGAACAAGACAAAGGGAAGAAACGTCCAAAAAACTTTCACAAGCCAAAGTGAGAACAACTGGATGTAAGAGAAAAAGTGGTGACGGCAATACCCCACAATGAATGGCCGACAAAGTAAAGAGATATAGTTGGCAAATAATGGCCGACAAAGGAAGGTGGAGAGTTGACAAAATAGCCACCTAAATACTATAATTTCTGAAGGACAATAATGTAGCCGGTGGAAATTAATGCTATGTAACGAACGCAGTGATGTCACATGGAATTAGAGGAAGATTGGAATCCGGAATTGAAGTCCGTGGGCGCCTATAAATAAAGAAGTTTGAAGCAGAGGAAAGGCATCGAAAAATCTTCCCAACTCTTCAAAACATTTGTAATATTTCTCTTTCTGAAAATATTCTTTTGTGTTTGTAATAGTATGGGGTGCATCCCCCAAGAGTCTTGCTTCCTCCATGAGGAGCTAAGTATCTGTCTTCTCAATTCGGGGAAATTATATTTGGAATAATATTTTTAATATTTCTTCAATAAAATTCAGGCTTTCAGTATTCCAAATATTCCCATAATTTTAGTTAAAACCCTTTACCCATATCTTGTTACGTCCTAAGGTAGGAAACGAAATAGGACTGTGTTGTTTGTTGGTGAAGGAACCAAGAATCGGCGAACCATCGGTCGCGGTTGCGTGGTTGGAGGAAGTCCGTAAAGTCCCAGAGCTCAGGAGACCCGGCAGCAAGGCGGTCAAACCCAAGGTATGAAGTTTAGTGCTTAATTTAATTATCGGAAGCATGATGGGCTATTATTGGACTAAATTCAATGAAAAATCTAAAGTTTGGGGTCAAAATGTAATAGAAAAAAAGTTGGTAAGTTAACTGATGGGGTCAAAATATAATAAAGAAAAGTTGGTGGGGTCAACTATTATTTTAAAACGTCTCGATGGCCTAAAATTGAACAAAGATGGTTTGTAATGGCCGAAAATCATAATTCAAATTTGTTATGGCCCAAAAGTGGAAATGACTATGGCCCAAATTGATTATTATTAACCCTTATATTGGAACAAATTGTGGGAAAGCTTTCAAGTTTCACTCATTCCCGTCACCACTTCAAGAGCAAAAATTAGGGATTCTTCCATGGAGGCAAATCGCGATTGGGAGAAGAAGAGTAGCCATGGATGGAAGCTTCAAGGTGGGGATGGACTCTTGGTCAGGTAATTGCATTTCTTTTTCCCCTCTTCCCCTTCTTCCCCTTTCGCTATTTTTACCGTTGCCATTTCCTTCTTTTCGCCGAAGATGGGTCTACCTCTAGCGGGTGTGCCGCTGCTGCGGCGGCGGCGATGGGAGGAGCCAGGGCTGTTAGTGCCGGCCATGGCGAGGCCGGAGGCGCCACCTCCAGCTGGTGGTGATGCCACAGCACGCGGTGGCGTTGTGGCAGGGGTGTGTGACGCACAGGTGTGCGTCACGGTGTGGCAGCCGCCGGCTTGTCGCCAGCGGCGTGGTAGTGGTGATTGTTGTGCATGACTAGTAGTAATGGTGGTGACTGCCAGTGGTGGTGGTGTTTGAACCTTTGTCTTTATGTCTAAAGGGAATCATAAGTTGAGCTCTCTTTGTTAAAAGTGGTGTTGTGGGACTTATGTTTAAGTTGGAAAAATTTCTTGTTCAAATTATTGTATTGGTCGATTGGGGAAGAATATGAATGTGAATGTGATTTAGTTATTCTGGTGCTCAAGATTTCTAGTAGAATGGGTAACTTGTTACATATTGAGTATTTAGGAGCCACGTGTTTGAATTATTGAAATAGTTTGTGTTGGCCGTTGGGTACTTTTTGAATGAGTAATATTGTGACTCTTGATATATTAAATTAAATTAATGTGTTAAAAAAGTACTTGGATGGGTATTTGAATTTGTGCTAAAGATGTTGGTTGGATAAATCTAGAAATGAAGATAGTGATTCTTGAATTTGAAGAGATGGAGATATGTGAGTTTAATTCATATGGAGTATTAGTAATTATATTGAAGTGTTTGTTATAATTCATGTTGAATCATGCTTATGGATTTATGAATGGGTATTGGAATATATTGTTAAGCATGTGTTTGATACTTCATAACTGGAGAAAATGGATTTTTCTTATGATTTATGGGATTTAATGGTTGAGGTCTTTGAAGTTAGAGTAATAATGTTGGAGATTTTTATAAAAGCTCTTTCTTTTAAAATCTTGTGGAATAGTTTAGAATTAAATCAATTTTTATTATTTTGTTTAGAGATCTTTGTTTGGTTACTTAAGTGTTGTCAAAGTCTATATTGTAATATGAAACCATCCATACTAGTTAACTAATTAACTAATATTATTGGTTGTTGGTTTAAATTGATTAAAATTAGGGAATTGACTATGTTTTGATTCTTTGGCTGTTCTTGTTGAATGAATTGATTGTATTGCTTGCTAGAATGTGTTAGTGTAGATTGGTGGGATTGAAGAAAGGTGTTGAAGATGAATGTTGGAGAAGGTGATTGGGGATGGATGTTGATGTTGGAGGAATGAAGAGGCTAGTGTGTTGGTATTGTTGTGGGAATTATTTTAATTCTTATTATTATATTTTTATATACGGATCAACCGTGAGTTCGTGTTAAAGCCTTGAAGGCTGGAGATGTGCGAAAAGCAAGTTTTGAAGAATTATAATACAAGAAGGGGTTATAATAGCATATTAGATAGGGGTTAGGTATTGGAATACAAATAGACTATTATTATATTAGTCTATTGTTGCCTTAGAATTGGAAACTTCCGTATGATCGGATTACCTGCGTATAATGAAGATGCCTTAGAATTAGGTTAGAACCGTGTGCGAATATCTCTAATACTATTATGTTATGAGAGCCGGTATGTGGGGTTTGGTGAGCCCGTGGTTATGTCTCGTGGAGAGTTGTTGATTAAATATTCTAACTCGCGGAGAGTTGTTCATTATGTATTGTAACTCGTGCAGAGTTGTTTATCTTGTCACTATGTGACTGACATGTTATTTGTGCATATGTGTGACTGCAAATTACTTGATGCTTTAGGGGTGAAATCCTGTGCATTGTTGGTTGTTTAAAGGACGATATGATCCTAGCCAGACCCGTTTGCCGTAAGCCATGTTTCTTAGCGCTTCAGTGTCCGCGGCGGGGGCACTGTGGGTATCTCTTCCGACCGTTAAGGGGAGTGGACCCTTATATAGGGAGGAATACCAACCATGGTACTTAGGACGTGAGCTAGACATTCTATGTGTTGCATTTAGGGTAGATAGACACTATAGGTCATAACATTTCATCTCATCATTCATCATATATCTTTTATTCCAGTGGTTGAAGCACCAGTATGGAACGGTGTGATGTTTATTTTCTGGATTTATTTTATGTTTCTAAATATTGTTATTATTTATCTATTATTATTATAAATGTACCCCATTTCCCCTACTATATCTATTCCTTCCTAGTACGTTGTACTGACCCCTTGTTGTTGTCTGTTTTATAGATCTTGCTACGGATCGCGCAGAACACGTTAATGGGGGTACGGGTTGAGCGGACTAGCTAGGCTGCATTTCTTGTATTTTTTGTTTAGAATAAATGTTATATGCTCTTACATGATCTTTGTGACAAGAATATTTGTTATTTCTTAGATTTGATCGGTGTGTCACATATGATTTATTTATTAGTTATTTCTGGTATTGGATTTGTAATCATGTCGTTGATTCATTTCAGGGCTTGTCGCCCGGCTATGCCATGTTATGTTCATGGGATTATTAATTGTTTTGTTGGCAGTTATTACCGTGGTGTATGTTTCTGTTTATACCCAGCTTCGTATTGGTTGTCTAAGCTGAGTGATCAACAGTTTAGAACAGTTAATACGTGTGACGTCACGAAAATGGTATAAAATTTTCGGGGCGTTACAGCAGTTACCGAGAACGGATAAAGATGACTATCCAATGTTCAAAGATATTAATCAATGAAGGTCCTCAAATCACGGTATAGTTACAGAAAATTCCAGATTGGGGAAATTTCAAACCTTTGTCAACAAAAGGGCCAAATACCAGGTCCATTATTGCAGAAAAAGTTGGGGGGATTGTTTAACATGTAAAATATGTATTAATAGAGCCCAAAACTCAACTACGACCCAATGCATCAAATAGGCCCAATAGCGTTAGTTAACCCCTGGATCAAGGGTCTATCCGAACAATCGGACCCCGAGCTATAGTATCCCGTGGAAACAGCTAGAAATATAATAAAGGTGCACAACACGAAGATCAGCATCCTAAGCAACATCTGTCGAAGTAACGCTATCCGAGAAGAATTCTCAAGCATGTCCGAGGCAACACGATCCTGAACAAGGATGCATGGGTGTCCTTATAGGAGTTGTCAACACCAAGGAAATAAAGAAAGCATGAGGAGTTGTGTCTGGAGTAGTATCTGTTTCATCCTCAAAAGATGCTTTTCCACAGAAGCCACCAATGCTTGTATAAATAGACGAATTCTAGGCAGAAAACATGGTTTCAACACCAATACAAAAACTACATTTCTACAGTGTGTATTTTCTTTAATAAAGCATTTCCTTTCGTTTAATGCATTTCCGCATTTACTTTTTTGATTCAATATCTAGATAGTAGCAAGCTTTGGGATAGTCTTCATCCTGCTTTCCGTCTTAAATCCTCACAGCTAGAGGATTAAGCATTGCTCCAGACGAGTGGTAAGAAGTGTTATATAATTTAAATAATTAATTAATTAATTAAACAAACCATAGGCTAGCGCCTCTAACCCTTAACCCGCTAATGGATTGGTGATTAAGCTGGACCGAGGTAATTCTAGCCCACTCCCACCACAAGATAGCTCGTGTCTCACTGCCAATCCATCTTAATACCTCTAGTCTTAGGCACGCTAATGAAGTGTGACTGTGACGGTAAATAGATCTATGGTGTGCCACCTCAGTGGATCAATAATTCATCATGATGGATGGCTCCTTGTTCAAGAAAGAGGGATTGAAGTACTGATTCTGAAACATCAATAGACCATATTTCTACATCAACGGACATTGACATTGATTAATCATAATAAGAGATATCATATGAGGATTTCCAAGTTCAAAATCTTAAAACATAACACATACTTTCTCTTAATTGTGGCCTAAACTCAATGTAAGTGCATAATATACATGTATCTTATATTCCGGATTGTTTTGTCAATAGATGTCTGACCGGGGGGTGACTCAGCTTCAGGCACTCCAGGTCATACTAGATCGTAGCTGGATGCTACACCACGACCACCTACGACGACTGAGATTGCTGCTATGGTGCGAGAGGCACGCGAGAGACTCTCAATACAGAGAGTAGATTAGTGTATAAATACCAGTTCATTATTAGTAAATATTACATAATTACATAATTCACTAAATATATTTAATGTAGAAACTATTTTGAGCAGCATCAAGCACTTCTAATAGCCAGCCTGTCAGTACACTTGATACTGACATTGCCGCTGGCAGTACACTTGATACTGACACTGCAGGTATATAAAATATCTCGTATTTTACACTTGAACATTAAATTTTATTATTCATAATTTCTTGTGTTAGAATCGGGTGATCTAGCACTCAATACACCAGCCTCACAGGCCCTATGGCCCCTAGAGAATGTTGAAAAACGGCATAAACATCAAATGCCGTAAAAGTAACAGGAATCGCCGAAGTCCAAGAAGGAGGCTCATCTACCTCGCCGAAAAGCTTGAAGCCACAATAAGAACAGTATTAGCATGTGTTCATTGTCTGTTGTATGTTTTCATTTCTATAAATAGGTTTTTCGATTATTGTAATTCTCAGAGCGAAGCAAAGCAAGAAATCTAAAGAAAGCTTTAGCTAAACAACTGTCCGCTTTTGGTTATCCTTTTTAGATATCAAAAGTGTAAAGTGTTCTTGTGTGTGAGAGATATCAAAATCTACAAATTGGTATCAGAGCCTGAGTGATCCAAACTCAGAGCAAAACAAATTTGAGTATAAACACTCAAATTTAAAGAATTAAATCTACCCACCTTTGTGTCTTCGTAGCTGCTGCAACGCCTGCTCCTCCCCGCTCCCAGTGGGTTCTCCTCTTTCCGGCGAACCCGCACCGCCACAGCTGCCGCCTAGTCCAGACTCGACCTCGCTGGCCTCTACCGTTGCCTTTCTCAACCTCCGACAGCCAACGTTGCCCGGGCCCCGGCCGACCAGTCACCACGGCTTACTGCCCTCTGCTCATCTCTCTCTTCTCCGGGGAGCTCGCTGATGGTCTGTTCTATTTTTTGAAGATGTCGCTGCTACCTTTTTCCTTTGAAAGAAATGCACAAAAGGAAAGGGAGGTGAGATACATGGGATTTAATGTGCAGAGAGAAATTCAAGACCAAAGATAGTGAGGTGTGACTTACAAGTTGAAAGATTTGTCGGATCACAATTGAAAGGGAGACCAAAATTTAATTCCACAACTACAGGAATTAATAGCCGACCCACACATTTATAAATATTACTATATATTTGAAATAATATATATATATTTAGCAAAAAATATATATTATTTATCCAGGTCAAATGGCGAATATCACGGGACAAATGTCATTGCCGCAGCTCACAAAAGCAAATTACGAGAAATGGAGTATTCAAATGAAAGCACTTCTTGGAGCTCAAGATGCATGGGACGTTGTTCAAAATGGTTTTGAAGAACCTGAAAATACCGGAAAATTGACTGCAGCTGAACAAAAGGCATTGAAAGATGCGTGGTCCAAAGATAGCGGAGCCCTGTATATGTTATTCCGAGCCGTTGACGAATCAGGCTTCGAAAAAATATCCGGTGCCACCATCTCAAAAGAAGCATGGGACATCCTTGAAAAATCATTCAAAGGAGCCGACCGGGTAAAGCAAGTGCGTCTCCAAACCCTTCATGGAGAGCTTGAAAGCATGAAAATGAAGGAGTCAGAAAACGTGTCTGACTACATCACACGTGTCAAGACCGTGGCAAACCAACTCAATCGGAACGGAGAAGAATTGTCCGATGCCAGAATTGTGGAGAAAATATTGAGATCATTAACCAATGATTTCAAAAAGGTTGTGTGTGCAATTGAAGAATTGAAGGACCTCAAAGTGCTCACCGTTGAAGAGCTCGCTGGATCTCTCGAAGCACATGAACAAAGGAAAAAGAAAAAGAAAAAGGAGTCACTCGACCAGGCACTCCAGGCCAAGGCATCAATTAAAGATGAAAAGGTTCCCTACACTCGAAATTTTTGGGGGAGAGGACATGACCGTGGAAATCGTCGATACGGTCATGGTATCCAAGGCAACAATTATGAAGGATACCATAAGGACAAATTTCAATCAAGCCAAGCAAACTGGCGTGGAAGAGGACGCGCTCGAGGAAGAGGCGGTCGATCAAATTTCTCCAACGTCAAATGCCAAAAGTGCCACAAATATGGTCATCATTCCGACGACTGCAACAACGAGGGTTGTTACAATTGTGGCAAGATGGGACACTTTGCAAAAGAGTGTCGGGTCAACAGACGAGTGGAAGAGACAACCAATCTAGTCGTGGAAGACAAAGCAAATGGAGGTGTTCTCATGATGGCCCACAATGATGTCAACAATGACACATCCTGGTACCTCGATTCTGGAGCAAGCAACCACATGTGCTATGATGAGCATCTATTCAAAGAAATACATAAAGTTGACAATGGTCATGTATCATTCGGAAATGCATCAAAAGTGCAAGTCAAAGGCCGTGGTACGATATGTTTCACACAGAATGATGGCTTGATAGGGACAATCCAAGATGTCTACTATGTCCCAGATCTCAAAATCTACAAATTGGTATCATCTTCATCACCTTCTTGCTCATCTTCTTCATCACCTTCTTGCTTATCGGGTCATACAGTTTATACCCTTTTGTCAGTCCATCATATCCGATAAAAACATATGCTTTGATTTTATCTTCTAGCTTCATCCTTCGCGGATCTGGTACATGTGCATAGGCTACACTACCAAATATTTTTAGATGAGAGACGGTAGGCTTCTTACCACTCCATGCTTCCAGTGGTGTTCGATTCTTCAACTTCATGTGTGGGCACCGATTCTGTATGTAGACGGCACACATCACAGCTTCTGCCCAGAATTCTTTGGGCATCTTCTTGCTTTTCAGCATCGACCGAACCATATCTAGGATGGTCCTATTCTTCCTTTCAGCTACTCCATTTTGTTGGGGCGAGTATGGTGCTGTCAGATATCTTCTTATGCCTTCTCGTTCACAGTACTCTCGGAAGGCTGTCGAGGTGTATTCGCCTCCTCTATCAGATCGAATTGCTTTGATGGATCTGGCAGTTTCTTTTTCAACACTCG
Source organism: Hygrophila difformis (assembly GCA_030278955.1). Classification (NCBI taxonomy): domain Eukaryota; kingdom Viridiplantae; phylum Streptophyta; class Magnoliopsida; order Lamiales; family Acanthaceae; genus Hygrophila; species Hygrophila difformis. The sequence goes on along the minus strand of JAOANR010000009.1, from coordinate 38,710,061 downwards.
CCTTGAATATTTTGAACACCTTGACTGCCTCGGATTTTTCCTTCAGCAAATAGACCCACGTCCTTCGGGAGAAATCATCGATGAAAGAGATGAAGTATCTCCTTCCGCTGAAAGATTCGGGAGTCATTGGTCCACATATATCGGTGTGGATCAGCTCAAGCGGATGCTTCGCTTCATATTCGGCCTTCTTTTGAAATGAGGATCTTGTTTGCTTCCCGAGTACACAATCTTCACAAAATTCTCCTCCAAAATCCATGATAGGCAGTCCTTTCACCATCTTCATCTTCACTAGCTTTTTCAGACCATCATAATGTAAGTGGCCAAAGCGGTGATGCCATAGCGACGCTTTATCTGCTACTTTTACTTGTAAGCATTTCCCTTGCAAGTTTCGCAGGTTCAACTTGTACATTCGATTTCTCTCCATTTCGACTCGTGCTATCAGACGTCCTTGCTTGTCTTTCAGATGCAGCAACTGATCTTTTAGAAAGGTTGGGTAACCTTTCTCTGCGAGCTGGCCAAGACTCAAGATGTTGTTTTTGAGATAGGGATGATTGATGACAGAAGCATTTGAAGTTTACGGGGGAGTTTTGTTGAAAAACGGCATAAACATCAAATGCCGTAAAAGTAACAGGAATCGCCGAAGTCCAAGAAGGAGGCTCATCTACCTCGCCGAAAAGCTTGAAGCCACAATAAGAACAGTATTAGCATGTGTTCATTCTCTGTTGTATGTTTTCATTTCTATAAATAGGTTTTTCGATTATTGTAATTCTCAGAGCGAAGCAAAGCAAGAAATCTAAAGAAAGCTTTAGCTAAACAACTCTCCGCTTTTTGTTATCATTTTTAGATATCAAAAGTGTAAAGTGTTTTTGTGTGTGAGAGATATCAAAATCTACAGAGAATAGGCAATTGCTTGCCCCCAATCCAGATGATGGCGTGTAAGTAAAATCACATAAGTTTGTCAGTATTGCTAATTTTTTTTCTAATATTTTTCCTAAAAGTGTCTAATTACTTAAGTTAATTGTTAAGCATTGAGATCCTGAATACACTTGTGAAGAAGATGTGGAATTATTATCCCATGAGGATGGACATGTATGGCGTCACATGGATGCGGTTATCCCAAGGGACCAAGGATTTTCATTGGGTGAATTCCAAGTATGTTGTAACGAAACATCAATTACATGTTTACATTTTAGTTAGTTTTTATTATTATTAACAAGCCTAAATTTGATTAATTTTGTGCTTATACGCAGAAAGTTACTCTCTGGGATCCTGCTGACGAAGTGAAGGTGAAGAACGAGTGGGAGAAGAACAATGTGGTGCGGGAAATGTCAACATCAATTGGATTTATTTTCCTTCTATGTTTATATACAATGCATTTGTTATGTAACAGTGTATTTGACAATATTGGCGTTTTAGGTACAATGAATACATCCTTATCAGACTCAATAAATAAAATAAAAAAAGAAGAAGAAGCCTTACCCGGTTGATGCCCTTGTTGCCAAAATTCAAGGAGAAACAAAACATGAATAAATTGAACCGACGGCATGGGCAAGAGACCGCTCCAGCACTCCCCACACACTGAGCAGGTTCAAAATCACACCTAGCGAGACGTAAGAGATTGGTATGAATTGCCTTTTAATTTAAACATATTCTAAATACATGCAAATTTAGCTTTTTCCTTTGCAATAACACATATTTTTATATTTCTATGTAGGCAAGTGAACATAATAGGTCAATACACTATCCCGAGTTGCATGAGCACACCCACACAAGGAAACATAAAAGGATAACTGGATTTCACCTAGGACACAGGTGGTCCGTGTACATTTGTAAAATTTAAATTGTCTGAGTGTCTTAGAACTTGATGAAATTTTAGTTTATTCGGCTTTATCTAATTATTGATACTTGAACATGAGGAATATAATACTATTATGGAGACACAGCCAAAATCCACATACTCAAGACCGTTTTGATCCTGACCTTGTCCTTTACGAGGTTGTGGGTGGGCACGACAGGCAGAAGGCAATTTATGGTCTAGGTAAAGTAGTATTCTAAGTTATTAATATTGCTTAGAATGACATAACTTTAAGATGATTATTCAAATTATCATCGATGAATCTCTTTAGGATCACTTGCTAAAGCCATTCAGCCCACGCGGAAGGCCGCCAACAATTCTACACAGTCAAGCAAGAATGAGGTGACTCGGAAAGAGTTTGATGCATTGAAGACCACGGTGGATACTGTTAGCCAGACGCAGTCTACCATTGTGGATGAGATAGAGAGGCTGGAGGGAGGTCGTAGACCTCGCTCCTCGGGCTCAGGAGATGATGACCATGGAGGAGGTTATGGATTTGGAGGTGATATCAATGTTACTTGGGTTGTTTGAATTGTTAGATACATTGTGGATTAATGTGCAATATACTTAGAATTAATGTTTGTGTAGGGATAGCAATGGGTCGGGTGGAGCCGGGACCAAGACCCGAACTGAGGAAAATTCCAGGACCCAAGAACCGACCCAAACCCGGGGTATCACTCATTGGACCCGAGCAGAATCGAACCGATAGGACCCGGACCCAGACCCGAGGGCCCATGAACCCGAGAGACAAACAAATGATTTCTGATGGAAAATGAGCAGAACTAGCAGCCAAAACAAAAAAAAAAATGAAACCTACATATATGAATTTAATAGTATCACTTTGATTAATACAAAAACAACTGAAATGTACCAAATGAGAATTTGCAGAAGAAAAGAAAAAGTAAACAAAAAAATTATTAACAGATAAACAACATAAAAAGAGACCACAGACCTAAAAATCGATTCACGGAGTGAGGAACGAAACAAAAGTTTACAATTTGTTCAAATGATTGAGGCATAGTTTGTGTTCATATGAAACATAATATAGTAGTGGGAAGTCGATCATTAATCATTCACACAGAAAACAACACTTCATACACTGATACATAGACATAAGCAAACGGTCAAGCAAGGACGAGTAGTCAACACTTCGCAGGCGAAAGGCAACGAGAAGACGAACAACGAACGGCGACAGGAAGACCAACGACGAACGGCTAGCAGATGGACCGTGACGGGCAGAAGAAGGCGAAGCGAGGCTGCGAGCAGACAAACGCTGGACTGGTGATGGGGAGAGGAAAGGAAACACAAGCAGATACACACGGGACTGGCGAGGTGGTTCCGGAGTGGTGGGGGAGGATCAGAGGGAGTGGCGGTCTGGATCTGAGTCTGGAAGTGGTGGGCGACAAGGCAGACTTCAAATGAGGGAGGCTGTCAGGCTGGGGACAGCTGTGCTGAATGAAAAAATTGAATGGGAGAATACATATTAGGGTTCCTACACCGAGACCCGACCCAACCCAAGAAAAACTAGGTTGGACCCAACCCAAGACTCAAAAAGAAGGACCCGAACTTAGCTAAACGAATTGGGTCCGGATTGATTCTTGGGTCGACCGGGTCCAATTGCCATCCCTATGTTTGCGTATATTGTGGCTTATTAATCTTGTTGGATATTCTCATAACTAGTACTTCTTTTGGTTTTGATGAATGGATATGAGTTTCGGAATTGAATGTACATTTGATTTCTAGTCAATGTTCAATGCAAAAGGCTTTGATGGTTTTATGTATTCGATTGAATGGCGTAGAATGGTGGAACGGATTTGTGATTGAAAAGTGATCTTGATGATGGTGTTTGATTGAATGAGTTGTTGGAGTGGTATATTGGATTCGATTGTATTATTTGTATTACAGGTAGTATTATGCCATTTCAACTGACCTGATGGCCAATAGCAGACATAGAAACCGTCACGGCGGTCGTTACGACGGTCGCAATGATTAACGACCGTCATTTCGGTGGCAAACTCAAACCGGAGCACCTGCCGGTTTGCTTCTTTGCGACCGTATCTTTTTTCGTTATAACGGTCGTAGATTATAGCGACAATCACTGTGGTCATAAAGTTTCTGACCTCATTCGCGCCCTTTGTTACAGGATATCTAAAGGGCTCACTTCCGATCTCCGATTTGCGGTCTTTAGTATGGTAGCTAACTTCTGGCGGGCCGTATCTATGTGTTTGCGACCACAGGTGATGGTCTTTGTTCGGATTTTTTCTTGCAGTGATAAAAGGAACTTCTTGGGCAACTTTTCGGAGTAATATAAGAATGGTATATGGTGGCATTTAATGATAAGGAAAATATGTAATTATGTAATGATCACTATAAGAAATTCGGGGGTATGCGACGATTTTGTCTGGGGGATTTCGTTGCCTTGTTCATCACCTCATGCTCCAGTCGACGAACAAAGCAACGAAAGGGCCTTCCGTGAAAAATTTTGTAGTAAATTAAGGCATTTCCGCCCAGCTTTGTTACATCCTGGCCATATATTTGCTGAGGCATTTGCCTGGCTTTACTTTCATCGGAGCATAACTTTGATTCAATTATTTGGGTTATTAAATAAAGAGAATTTGTTTAGATTTCTTTAAATGCCAAAAGTAACATCAAGATATTGCTAAATTTAGTGCGTAGATATCTTCTATACTAAAGTAGTTCTTTTTATACACTTGTTTTATGTTTTTTTAGTTGAATCAGAATGTGCTGAAGTGCTGAAGTAGTGCTTTATATGTGTTGAAGGAGTATTTATTGAGTGTTTTTATACAGTCAAACACAAATAACTACACGGCACACAATTTTTTAACACCCAATACGCACCTTATCGAGTTAGTACGCCAGCACCTGTTGAATATCACCCATTCAACCCATATCCAAACCCGATATTTGAATTCACACTAGTGGTATAGAGGAGATAGACCAACGCTCACCTTCAATAAAAGATCATCTTGCTACTCTCTCTCGGTTATGAAATTTAATACTTCCTCTGTTTTCATTAATCTCCAACATTTACTCTGCGCACGCAATCCAATGCACATTTTTAACAATGAATAGCTTACGTTGTGTATAAGTAAAAATTATACAATTTGATATTCTAAAACTATAAGAGGAGACATTCTAACAACATCTCACTTGACTATATTTTTTCTTCAATAACAATTACATAAACGTGAATCAAAGTTGAATAATGAACAATATCAAAAAATCAAACGTTTGACTTTTACAGAGGTGGTTAATAGATCATAGATGCATTTGCACAATAAGTCAACATATATGGTTAAACCCACATTTTATTTCCTCATATCCACAAACGCACGGCCTCTCTCTTCATCATTTCTCTTCAGTCTTTTCAGTCTTCAACTGCGCTATATCTCACAAACATTTAAACATATACACACACATACATACATAGATACATACATATGAATTACCATCTCTCTCTCTCACTCTCTCTCTCTGACTCTCTCTCTCTGTCTCTGTCTCTCTCTCTCTCTCTCTCTTTCTCTCTCTTTGTGTGTACATACATCAATACATGGTAGCCGTTGTGTAATTAATCAATGGCTGATAAACAGAAGGAGAACCACCACAGCGAGCCGAAAGCTGCTGCTGTGGCGAACGGGCACAGGTCACTAGGGCAGAAATGCAAACACCTCGCGAAGAAACAGCACGCAAAATTTTACATTCTTCGGCGGTGCATTGCGTTGCTGGTCTGCTGGCATCAGACTGAGAAGCATGAGCTTAAGGAATGACGAATCCTTCCATCATTCAGAGAAGAAGAAGAAGAAAGGAGGAATGGCCAAATGGGTTTAATGCTTAATGTACTGTGTAGTGAATTTAAAACATAGATTTTTTTTCTTAAACACTATCCTACAAATATGTAGTATAAATATAGGTGTGTGTGTTTCACCATTCTCAGTACTGCAAACTCTGATCAAAATATATATACATATATAGAATGGATTCTAATCCAAACCCTACATCCGACGGCTCTGATCTAGTCGGACTAACTTGCTCCAAATCTGACGGTACGTATCAGCTAATCAGTCCATCTTCTTCTTGCTCGCTTCACTCCAACCTTGTTTATCTCATCAATTATTTCTTTATTTATTTATTTATTTTGAGTATTTCTTTTACAGTTTTACGGCTTTCTACCGACTACGATTAATTCTATCACTTGGTTTTACTACAATATTTTCCATTTATTTTTCGTTTTCGGTTCTACGTCTCCTTCAATTCATTGAGGTTTAGGATTGTGGGGAATTCAATGCAGACTAATGAATTATATATGGTCTTGAAATTTTTTACATTATTTTTAGGCGTGTTTTGATTTTTGTAATGAAAACTTTACTTTCACAGATCTAAATTTTTGTAAACGTTATCGTACGGATCCGGAATACTATAATACTCTTACTATTTCATGTTTTTTAAAGGGTTTTGTTCTGGATAAAAATAAAATAAAAGAAATGTAAAATTACACAAATGTTTAACTTTGTTTAATTTAATTTCACCATTCTGCTTTTGAAAAACAATTTCAACGGGGCAGCATTTTTGGCCCAATTCCATCTAGTTGTATTTTTTTTCCAAATATATGGATCGGATATTCTTTTCTTTCTTTGTGTTTTTCTTTCCAAAAAAATGAAGTGAATTACTTACATTATTACTTTTGGAAAGAATAGTTAAGTTTGAAGTAATTATTGAAGGATGTTTGAATGAGGGCAACAAGCTAAAGCTAAGGGGTTGAAATGGTCAAAGATACGGCACACGAACAAATGAGAAGAAATTGACAGAGAGATATTTATACATAATACTATATATGCTGTATATATATATTAAACTTAATAATAATAATGTCTTACCCGACGCCCTGCGTCCTTTAATCCAAAAAATAATAATAATGTCTAATTAGATTTTTTTTTTTTTCAAACTCAAACCATAGAGTATAAATAGATACTGTATGACGCTTTATATAAGGATAATTAGTTTGTACCATATAATTTTATTTCATACAAAAATCGTTATTAGAGAGAATGTATGCAATGTTTATATATAGGCACTTAGAAGTAGTAGCACTAATTTATTAACTTTTACTTCCTCCGTTTTCAAATCTTTTTTACATACCCACTTTTCACGCAGTCCAATGCACATTTTAAACCATTAATAACTCAAGTTCGGTACAAGTAAAAATTCTAAAAGTTCAATATTTAAAAACTACTCGACGAGATGAATCTAACAAGATCCAACTTGACTATATTTTAACTTGTATAACTATGATAAAACTTTAAGTAAAAGTCTGTGGGTGAATAGTAACACATTAATAAACGTCAAGAGCATATGAAAACGGAGGTAGTATGTTCTTTATGAAACTAATTGCAATTTATATCCGAATCCTTAGTGTACTACTTCATCCGCCACATTTCAAATGTCTCATTTTCTTTATTTTGGTCCGTCCAACTTCAATTGTCACATTTCCTTATTTAATTAGAAAATTTTTACTCATTCAAACAAACATCACATCAACTATTTACTTCACTTTAACACAATAACTCATTCTACCTAAAATATCGTTGCCAAAAGAAATGTGATATCTCAAATGGGACGGAGGGAGTAATATCTAATTGATTCTAACATGACAGAAAGCATTCGTAAATTATTACATCATTAATCACTTAGTCTTTCTCATTCTTTTTTTTTTTTTTTTTTTTGGAGACAATAAGAACGATCAGTATGTACTATGCACTTATGTATGAATATTTTCATATAAAGAAATTTGAAGGGCATAAATTAAAATTATTTCTAGAAATCTTAATCATCATTATATATATATATATATTAGAACTCGTGGAGCGCGCGCGACGCCGCGCAGGACTGTGGACGATTTGTAATGTGGCGAGCTGTAGGATGGAGGAGAAGAGAGGCATGGAAAGCGGGAAAGAGAATGTTGGGACTATTCTTGTATTTAAAATTGGAATTTACTGCAATTTTTGTGGAGAGGATCAGAACTGCTGTTGGGTGTAAAAGGCCACTTCAGTATTGTTGTCAATAGTTCCAGTCGTATCACGAAGCTTAAGTGCTCCAGCTTGGATGCCTCCAACAATAGCTGGACCAATGCAACTTTAACCACATTCGACATCATCATCCAGTATTCGTTCTTATTGTGACCACGACAAAAATGAATGCAGTTACACATTAACAGTAGTTACCTTGTTGTTCGATCTTGCATAACTTGGTATCTGCGACAGGGACACCTTCAGCAATAATGGCAACAACTTTGATAGTTGGTTGCTTGAGAGCAGACATAGATGAAGTGGCAGCACTGCAAAATCGTAGTAAATTATTAAACATGAACCAAAGCATCTACAACTGAGATACTGAAAAAACAGACAAGACTAACCTTCTAAATGATGCAAAGTTAATGAATACATCAGCCGTATGATGTGCGGCACAAGCAGCTTCAATACTGAAAATACAAAGAATATAATAAGGCCTCACAAAAGCACAATATATTACTAATAATAAATGGGAATAATAAAAGATTGATGAGAAAGTATTAAGGCAACTTAAACGCTCTTGAATTAATCTTGGTGTTATAACTTTCCCTCATATTAAGGCCACACATCCACACTTGATATTTGATGATGGATAACATTCATTCAAGTGTCAACGTATGCCATCTTAAAGGACATGTAACATTCATTACTCCAAGTCTCCAAGGATTTTCCATAACATTTGCAATCCCATAAAAAAAAGAAAAAAAAATCGGTTTGACAAGCAATAGAATACACACCCTGAGTGGAAAATGAGGCAAAATCACACTGGCAGCAAGTGTACACAGGAAATTCCATTCAGGATTTTCCTTAGTTTTCTAACATTCGTAGGGTGTGGTGTCTTCCCACTGGCAGCAATTGTATACAGGAAATTCCTTCGATCCAAGGTCGGTTTTGGCCTTCATCAAATTCAAATATGGACATGAGTTCACAAATGCTACCATGGTGGCACCAATGTAAAAGCAGCTACATAGTAAAATCAAAGACATACCAATAGAGCACCAAATTTGCTATTGTTGAACGCCAAAAACCAGATGTCCCAGGAGCCAAATCATGGTTCAATCCGAGCTTCCTCACCTCCAATAAAGCCATCACCAGAAAACCTACAAACAACATATATAAACCTAATGAAATAATCAAAAAATCTTCTATAAACAAACATCTTAACCACAAATAGTAATCCGCAATGAAATAATCCAAAAAGACAGTTCTAGGACAAGGAAAAACAAAAGGCCAGAATAATTTCCAAAGAAGCATACCAGCAAAAATCATGGATTTTCCAGACCCATTAGGGTGAACTGTAGATACAAGTTGAGGAATTCAAAAATTCCAAATAGTTAGAGCAAGACACATGGGAATTTGAAAATGAAAAATTGATGGAAAAGAAGGAAAGAACTGGCATACCGACACAATTAACTTTGGGATGTGCTCCGAGCAACTCTTACACTATTTTGTTACAATCCACCAAAATATCATATGCACAAAAAAAAAGGTGGCCAATGAATAAAATAAATAGACCAGTGTATACAGTACATTGGATAAACCATGACCTGGTTTTTATACATGATGGATCTGAGGAACAGCTAGCAACTACTGAAAAACAAAATGTCAAAATTAATGAGGAATGGCAAAACAAGCACATCCAGCTCGAACCATTTTTCAGAACTTTTCAATCAACTAATCATGACTTTGACTCCACTGACCAAACCAATTAGCTGTAAATCGAAAAAGATTGGGATCTGCCCTTGTTGCCACATTGACATCAATTGTTAAACCCTTGTTTCTTTAAGGAGAGAATGTTGATTCTCATTTCTGAAATAAGAAAAACATAGAACTAATTTTAAATAAACAGACAATTATGGAAACAAATTCAAGAATATAGAATCAATATCATTTAATAAAAATTTTAAAAAAATATAAAAGAAGAGGAAGAAGAAGAAGAAGATGATGGAGAATCAACAAGTGCTTGAAGAGGAAATCAAAATAGAGGATGTATAATTCTGTAACAAGTGATTACGCCTTAAAAGTTCGGGAGTTGAATAATAGAAGAAAATAAAACAAGAAAATATGGGAATTTTAAAATGAAAGGAATTTGGAAAGAGATTCAAAAGGAAAGAAATCAGAAATCTAAATACTTTTGTGAGACCATTAAAGTGTTTAAACCAATTCTATGAATAGAACAGTGGAAACGCAACCTCGGAGAAGGACCCCCGGAACCAAGTATTCTTGAAACAAACCAACTCTTGGCACATAAGCTAGAAAAAATCATCTGATTGCATTCAAGAAGATGAAATCTTCCCTTTTTTTTAAGAAAAAAAAAGGAGGAAGAAGACGAAGTTGAAATCTCGAATCAACACAAAAGCCAATTAGCAAACACAAGTTGGGCAAAAGAGTGAGAATAGAAAATAGACTACTACAAGTACAAGAAGCCAATTAGCAAAAATAAGGTGAGGTCAGCACTGGTTCGTGGCGGTGGCTTTCCGCCCGCACTAGCAGCACGCTGCGCTGCTGCTCCAACGCGCCTCCACCACCAAGGACCATTTTCCACTAAGGAAATCACACTGGCAGCAAGTGTATACAAAAGTCAATGAAAAAGCAATGGAGAGCAATAGAATACACACCGTGAGTGGAAAATGAGGCAAAATCATTTTCAGAAATAAATCTCAACGGAAAGAACCGGATTCGAGCCTCCAGACCCACGCAAAATAGATAAATCGTCTGCGTGAAAAGAAGCCCTAAAATACCGATCAGATTCAATCGTAACGAAATCAATTTCAGAAATACCGATCAGGTTTGGTATTTTTCATCCCAAAAAGCTCAACTCAAACCAATTATAATCCGTTCTAGGATAAATTCCAGCTGCTTCACTTCTATATATCCACATACAAAGCAGACACATATTATTATGTATAATCAACTTATCATTTCTATATCAGTGAAAGCTGGAGCAATAACGCAAATTTGTAAATACAATTTGCTAACCAGTCTCCAATTCACAGACCATAAAAAGCTAAACAAAGCTGCAACTATGGAACTAACTACATGGAATTACAATTTACATTAGATAATCTAATAGGTAATCATAATAATAGATCCCCTGAACATATTAAGACAAAAAAAAACGTTTTTAAAAAAATCTAAAATCTCAATGCAATAAATGATTAAAAGAGAGAATAAACCTCACCAGACACAAGAATATTGTAATACCCGAAAATTTTCCAACATAAAATAAATGCAATAAATAAAATAAATAAATAAATAAATATAATAAACATGATAAAGGGATAAAGAATCATAAAAGATGAGAAATGAAATTTAAATTAAAAAGGAATCAAAATTCCAAGAACCCGGGAAGCCGAAGACAATTTAATCGAATAAATGGTTACACGGAAACCCAACACCGATGGACTCAATAACTCGAGTCCAAACATAAATTTAGGTCCGAATAAAATTAAGATAGGAAATCGGAGCCCGAAGATACCCCGGAAATCCGAATCCGGGAACATAGGGGGATAGAAGTCCGAAAGAAAGGAGGAAACGCCCGACGGATCGCACGACCCGGCCCAGACCGAAGTCCAGGCCAGGATGGCGCGGTGGCCGCGCGCCCAATGGGGAAAACCGCGCCAAGAGCGCGCCACATGACAGATTTGTTTGTTGCGTGAATCTCTCGCCCGATTCCGGATTTTTCGACTTTCGGTTGAACATCTTCGACTCTAGACTCTTAGGGTCAGATCTTGGACGCCCTAGGTCTTAAATATCTATAAATAAACCCTCTTGGGAGCCCCGAACATCTTTACAAAAACCCTACGAAATCTCTCTACACACAAAACCTAATTCCGGAGTCGTCGGAGGCACAAACCGAATCAAGGGACTGACTTGGACGAAAATTAGGAGTCTTCGATCATCGGGGTAAGATTCGAACCATTCTTGTCCATTCTTTTCCATTCAAGATTCGAAAACGAATCCTAATTAAATCTCTTTCCTATTCTAAACCCCGATCCGGACGCGTTGAGGAAAAACGAAGGATCTCGGAGGGAGAACGAAGAACGTGGAAGCCACGCCTCCGAATCATCGAGCCGAGACATCCGTAAATCTGTAAGTTAACGCTTACACGGTTTTGGGAGTAGTAAAAATATTCAAATCTAGAAACTTGAGCAAATCTTTCGTAAATCTGTCCATATGTGATTTTTAACGGCGCAACAATTTTGCCTAATTTTTCCGAACCTTAAAACGACTTCGAACGGAAAAACTTAAAACACGAAAAACGTTCCTAAGACATAGATCTATGTACTGTAAAATTTTCATAATTTTTCATCGTGTTTTGATATCCGAAAACAACCACAAACAGACCTGCCTTGAGTTTAGATCTTGAAACGGTGACAGAACTTTAGTTCGAACTTGTTGGTGATTTCTACCTTGGATCTAGACCGATCTAGGCTTAGCGTTGAACATAAGAGTTGTAGATCTATGCGTTAAGAACACCTCCGTAAATTTTCAGAATTTTTCGTGATGATTTGATATATGAAATCCACCCGAAACCGAACTGCTAGGATGTGGATCTTGAAATCTTTACAGATTCTTGGCCCGAACTTGTTTGCGTTTTTGACAATAGAAATAGGATGAATTAGATCCTTTGCTGAACATGAAACCTGTAGATATATGTCTTAAGATGATCTCTGTCAAATTTCGTTAATTTTGGAGTTAATTTGCTATGGTAGAATTCGAAATCTCTAAACTGTGACCTAGGAAATTCGGACAGATTTATACTTCTGTGAAAATTAGTGTTTTTGACCTATTTAGGTATCTCGGATTGAAAAAGTTAAAACACGAAAGTTGTAGATCTTGACGTTTTGGAGTCAGACCCGAAATTTCGGAATTTTTGAAATTAAATCTGATTTTAGACGCATTTTAGATTAAACTGTGGTTGACCGAGTCAAATCTTGAACTCTTGATGAAACTTGTGAAATTTGCGAAACTTGTTTGACCTGCGGGTTCGATTCCCCAGGATGTCCGTGTCAAACCTTGCGGGTTCGATTCCCCAGGGTGTGTTTGAGTTCTTGCGGGTTCGATTCCCCAAGGGCGATTGTATGTTCTCCTGCGGGTTCGATTCCCCAGGATGTCCGTGTCAAACCTTGCGGGTTCGATTCCCCAGGGTGTGTCTTTCTGCGGGTTCGATTCCCCAGAATATGTGTTGATTCCTACGGGTTCGATTCCCTAGGATGTATGTGAGTTCTTGCGGGTTCGATTCCCCAAGGGCGATTGTTTGTTTTCTTGCGGGTTCGATTCCCCAAGAATAAATTATACTAGATTATATCGAATAAAAGAGGGATAGTGAAATCCTGAAATACTTAAATAGTTTCCTTATTTAAATTATGCCTTTAAATTATGTCTTGCGATTATTTTATCATGTTGTTGAATTATGATCTTATGGAAACCCTTGTCTTTTAAAATACGCAATTAAATTATTATTAGTTGGATAAATTAAATCATGGATATTATGCACATGTTTTTTTATTTAATTAAAGGCTTTGAAACCTCACAATCATGTTTGTGGTAACTTACTCAGCACGTAGTGCTGACCAAACCATTTTTATTTCCCTGTTTATTTCAGAGCTGAAGAATATGCATCATCATATGCATTCATGGGAAGTTTGGGGAAACAATTTATTTTTAAATGTTACGTTAGACTAGAAATTGCATGAACGAGCCTGTTTAACCCGTATTCTGGCCGTGTTGGCTATATTTAAATTCCGCTGCATTGTTCTTATGTAAATATTATTTTCCGCTGCAACTTTGATGTATTAATTTTTAAATTATATATAAATGGGCTGTTTGAATGTTTTAAATTATGAAAAACCATAGCCTTGCATCTCCTTAGCAAGCTCGGAGAAACCGTGTCTTACTAGGGAGATGTGGCGGTGACATCCCGACCTGGGTGACCAAAAACCGGGGTGTTACAAGGTGGTATCAGAGCCCAGAATATTTTAAAGCTCTTTATTTTAAAGAAATATCTGATACCAAGGTGGTATCAGAGCCCGGATATTTTTAAGCTAGTATTTTTAAACTATTATTTTTAAACCCTTATTATTTTTAAACTACTATTAATATTTTGACTATTATTTTAAATTTTAAATTATTATTTCCATGGAAAATTTTTTATTTTAAAACCCATGGAAAAAAAGATATATATACATATATATATTGCATTAAATTATTTTTGGGGGGGAAATCATCATTCGCATTTGCATATTGCATCTCTTTTATGTAGAGAACTTAGAATCTTTGCGAATTTTAACTTAGAATCTTTGCGAATTTGAACTTAGAATCTTTGCGAAGTTGAACCTAGAATCTTGGCGAAATTAACTTAGATCTCTTGTTACACCTATATAATCTTGAGGCATGACATCGAATTAGAAGCAATAACTAGAGACTGATCTTGCCTTAGTTCTAGATCGCGTTCATCTATGCGTTCGCCTAATCATAACAATCCTCGACCTTAGCCATTCCTACCCTTGTACAAATTAGAAAACTTCCTCCTGTGGAACAACGAGAAAATCAAGTTTTATTAAAACACTCTTTATTCCAAAAATCTTGTTTAGATTTCCAAACAGCAAACCCGAAAATTGAAATCAGAAATTTACGAAACGTCTCGTTCGAGCGATCTACCTAAACCAAGATAAGCTAATCTATACACGTGATAACAGAAAATGGCGCCTAGGAGGAAACCAAGGAAGGTGAGTCCAAACGGCACTGACGCTAACCTTTCCAACACGCCCAACAACAGTGAAAGTCCTCAGAACCTAGGAGAGCAAGTGCCTCAAGCGCCCAATAATATGGAAGCACGTTTAAAAACGATAGAGGGATTCCTAGTAGCATTAGGAAATGCGGAGGTGCATAGGACATCTGCAGCAGTAACTCCGCCCGTAGCTCAAACCAACTATCTAGCGTTGGTGAATCCCTATCAACCACCACGTTATGATGGGCAGGAGGATCCCGCCAAACTAGAGGGGTGGATCCGTACATTTGATAAGCTCTTGGATGCTATCAAATGTCCTGATGAGGCAAAGACACGAGTAGCAACCTACTACTTAGGAGGCGAAGCCGATGAGTGGTGGCAAGACCTCCAGAGGAATTTAGAGGAAGCTGAAGAAGCTTATTCGTGGATTAAACTTAAGGAGGATTTAAGGGACCGATTCTACCCCATGAGCACCAAGGCGGCAATGTACGAAGAGTTTTTATCACTGAAGCAAGAGGGACGGACGGTGCAGGAGTATTACACCCGGTTTAAGGAGTTAGTACGATTTGCTACGAGGATAGTACCAACCGACTCTGACAAGGCTCAGAAATTCGAGATGGGTCTGAACCTTAGTATCCGGGAGATACTTGCAGTAGGACAATTCACGAACCTGCAGACGGTTTATGATCGGGCTGTAGCAATTGATCGAGTCCAGGAACTGAAGCGTAAGGAAAATGGGGAGACGAGCAAGGACTCGCAAGGATTTGAGAAGAAGAATCGGAGCAATAACGGTGGACAAGATAGGAACGAGAATAAGGATTTCTATAATGGGAGAAATGGCATACGTCGTACAGTCGTACCCCGTTGCCCACAATGCCATCAAGCCCATCTGGTGCGCGAGTGCCCAAGGCGTGGGACTTGTTATAGATGTGGCGGGGAAGACCACATGATTAGAGAATGTAATGTTCGTGAGGAGATGATTGAGAAGAGGATAGAATTGGTAAACCCTCAACAAGGAGATCAAGGAAGAGAATAATAAGTAGGCAGTTATGGGGACATAACTGAAGTCCTAAGGGGGAGAGGATATAATACCCCGTAAAATAGACATTTATTTTTGACGATATGTATTCCGAATGAATAAATAAACATATTCAAATTGTTTTGAACTACGTTATGGCTTGATCCCTTCACCGGGTACGTAGGCAGCTTAGAAGTCTTAATTCTAAGTTCAGTCACAACATAATAAAACAAACACAAGACCTTAGCACGAGAAAAGCCGAAACACAACTTCGAGGACGAAGTTGATTCTTAAGGAGGGTAGACTGTAATACCCGGAAATTTTCCAACATAAAATAAATGCAATAAATAAAATAAATAAATAAATAAATATAATAAACATGATAAAGGGATAAAGAATCATAAAAGATGAGAAATGAAATTTAAATTAAAAAGGAATCAAAATTCCAAGAACCCGGGAAGCCGAAGACAATTTAATCGAATAAATGGTTACACGGAAACCCAACACCGATGGACTCAATAACTCGAGTCCAAACATAAATTTAGGTCCGAATAAAATTAAGATAGGAAATCGGAGCCCGAAGATACCCCGGAAATCCGAATCCGGGAACATAGGGGGATAGAAGTCCGAAAGAAAGGAGGAAACGCCCGACGGATCGCACGACCCGGCCCAGACCGAAGTCCAGGCCAGGATGGCGCGGTGGCCGCGCGCCCAATGGGGAAAACCGCGCCAAGAGCGCGCCACATGACAGATTTGTTTGTTGCGTGAATCTCTCGCCCGATTCCGGATTTTTCGACTTTCGGTTGAACATCTTCGACTCTAGACTCTTAGGGTCAGATCTTGGACGCCCTAGGTCTTAAATATCTATAAATAAACCCTCTTGGGAGCCCCGAACATCTTTACAAAAACCCTACGAAATCTCTCTACACACAAAACCTAATTCCGGAGTCGTCGGAGGCACAAACCGAATCAAGGGACTGACTTGGACGAAAATTAGGAGTCTTCGATCATCGGGGTAAGATTCGAACCATTCTTGTCCATTCTTTTCCATTCAAGATTCGAAAACGAATCCTAATTAAATCTCTTTCCTATTCTAAACCCCGATCCGGACGCGTTGAGGAAAAACGAAGGATCTCGGAGGGAGAACGAAGAACGTGGAAGCCACGCCTCCGAATCATCGAGCCGAGACATCCGTAAATCTGTAAGTTAACGCTTACACGGTTTTGGGAGTAGTAAAAATATTCAAATCTAGAAACTTGAGCAAATCTTTCGTAAATCTGTCCATATGTGATTTTTAACGGCGCAACAGTTTTGCCTAATTTTTCCGAACCTTAAAACGACTTCGAACGGAAAAACTTAAAACACGAAAAACGTTCCTAAGACATAGATCTATGTACTGTAAAATTTTCATAATTTTTCATCGTGTTTTGATATCCGAAAACAACCACAAACAGACCTGCCTTGAGTTTAGATCTTGAAACGGTGACAGAACTTTAGTTCGAACTTGTTGGTGATTTCTACCTTGGATCTAGACCGGTCTAGGCTTAGCGTTGAACATAAGAGTTGTAGATCTATGCGTTAAGAACACCTCCGTAAATTTTCAGAATTTTTCGTGATGATTTGATATATGAAATCCACCCGAAACCGAACTGCTAGGATGTGGATCTTGAAATCTTTACAGATTCTTGGCCCGAACTTGTTTGCGTTTTTGACAATAGAAATAGGATGAATTAGATCCTTTGCTGAACATGAAACCTGTAGATATATGTCTTAAGATGATCTCTGTCAAATTTCGTTAATTTTGGAGTTAATTTGCTATGGTAGAATTCGAAATCTCTAAACTGTGACCTAGGAAATTCGGACAGATTTATACTTCTGTGAAAATTAGTGTTTTTGACCTATTTAGGTATCTCGGATTGAAAAAGTTAAAACACAAAAGTTGTAGATCTTGACGTTTTGGAGTCAGACCCGAAATTTCAAAATTTTTGAAATTAAATCTGATTTTAGACGCATTTTAGATTAAACTGTGGTTGACCGAGTCAAATCTTGAACTCTTGATGAAACTTGTGAAATTTGCGAAACTTGTTTGACCTGCGGGTTCGATTCCCCAGGATGTCCGTGTCAAACCTTGCGGGTTCGATTCCCCAGGGTGTGTTTGAGTTCTTGCGGGTTCGATTCCCCAAGGGCGATTGTATGTTCTCCTGCGGGTTCGATTCCCCAGGATGTCCGTGTCAAACCTTGCGGGTTCGATTCCCCAGGGTGTGTCTTTCTGCGGGTTCGATTCCCCAGAATATGTGTTGATTCCTACGGGTTCGATTCCCTAGGATGTATGTGAGTTCTTGCGGGTTCGATTCCCCAAGGGCGATTGTTTGTTTTCTTGCGGGTTCGATTCCCCAAGAATAAATTATACTAGATTATATCGAATAAAAGAGGGATAGTGAAATCCTGAAATACTTAAATAGTTTCCTTATTTAAATTATGCCTTTAAATTATGTCTTGCGATTATTTTATCATGTTGTTGAATTATGATCTTATGGAAACCCTTGTCTTTTAAAATACGCAATTAAATTATTATTAGTTGGATAAATTAAATCATGGATATTATGCACATGTTTTTTTATTTAATTAAAGGCTTTGAAACCTCACAATCATGTTTGTGGTAACTTACTCAGCACGTAGTGCTGACCAAACCATTTTTATTTCCCTGTTTATTTCAGAGCTGAAGAATATGCATCATCATATGCATTCATGGGAAGTTTGGGGAAACAATTTATTTTTAAATGTTACGTTAGACTAGAAATTGCATGAACGAGCCTGTTTAACCCGTATTCTGGCCGTGTTGGCTATATTTAAATTCCGCTGCATTGTTCTTATGTAAATATTATTTTCCGCTGCAACTTTGATGTATTAATTTTTAAATTATATATAAATGGGCTGTTTGAATGTTTTAAATTCTGAAAAACCATAGCCTTGCATCTCCTTAGCAAGCTCGGAGAAACCGTGTCTTACTAGGGAGATGTGGCGGTGACATCCCGACCTGGGTGACCAAAAACCGGGGTGTTACAAGGTGGTATCAGAGCCCAGAATATTTTAAAGCTCTTTATTTTAAAGAAATATCTGATACCAAGGTGGTATCAGAGCCCAGATATTTTTAAGCTAGTATTTTTAAACTATTATTTTTAAACCCTTATTATTTTTAAACTACTATTAATATTTTGACTATTATTTTAAATTTTAAATTATTATTTCCATGGAAAATTTTTTATTTTAAAACCCATGGAAAAAAAGATATATATACATATATATATTGCATTAAATTATTTTTGGGGGGGAAATCATCATTCGCATTTGCATATTGCATCTCTTTTATGTAGAGAACTTAGAATCTTTGCGAATTTTAACTTAGAATCTTTGCGAATTTGAACTTAGAATCTTTGCGAAGTTGAACCTAGAATCTTGGCGAAATTAACTTAGATCTCTTGTTACACCTATATAATCTTGAGGCATGACATCGAATTAGAAGCAATAACTAGAGACTGATCTTGCCTTAGTTCTAGATCGCGTTCATCTATGCGTTCGCCTAATCGTAACAATCCTCGACCTTAGCCATTCCTACCCTTGTACAAATTAGAAAACTTCCTCCTGTGGAACAACGAGAAAATCAAGTTTTATTAAAACACTCTTTATTCCAAAAATCTTGTTTGGATTTCCAAACAGCAAACCCGAAAATTGAAATCAGAAATTTACGAAACGTCTCGTTCGAGCGATCTACCTAAACCAAGATAAGCTAATCTATACACGTGATAACAGAAAATGGCGCCTAGGAGGAAACCAAGGAAGGTGAGTCCAAACGGCACTGACGCTAACCTTTCCAACACGCCCAACAACAGTGAAAGTCCTCAGAACCTAGGAGAGCAAGTGCCTCAAGCGCCCAATAATATGGAAGCACGTTTAAAAACGATAGAGGGATTCCTAGTAGCATTAGGAAATGCGGAGGTGCATAGGACATCTGCAGCAGTAACTCCGCCCGTAGCTCAAACCAACTATCTAGCGTTGGTGAATCCCTATCAACCACCACGTTATGATGGGCAGGAGGATCCCGCCAAACTAGAGGGGTGGATCCGTACATTTGATAAGCTCTTGGATGCTATCAAATGTCCTGATGAGGCAAAGACACGAGTAGCAACCTACTACTTAGGAGGCGAAGCCGATGAGTGGTGGCAAGACCTCCAGAGGAATTTAGAGGAAGCTGAAGAAGCTTATTCGTGGATTAAACTTAAGGAGGATTTAAGGGACCGATTCTACCCCATGAGCACCAAGGCGGCAATGTACGAAGAGTTTTTATCACTGAAGCAAGAGGGACGGACGGTGCAGGAGTATTACACCCGGTTTAAGGAGTTAGTACGATTTGCTACGAGGATAGTACCAACCGACTCTGACAAGGCTCAGAAATTCGAGATGGGTCTGAACCTTAGTATCCGGGAGATACTTGCAGTAGGACAATTCACGAACCTGCAGACGGTTTATGATCGGGCTGTAGCAATTGATCGAGTCCAGGAACTGAAGCGTAAGGAAAATGGGGAGACGAGCAAGGACTCGCAAGGATTTGAGAAGAAGAATCGGAGCAATAACGGTGGACAAGATAGGAACGAGAATAAGGATTTCTATAATGGGAGAAATGGCATACGTCGTACAGTCGTACCCCGTTGCCCACAATGCCATCAAGCCCATCTGGTGCGCGAGTGCCCAAGGCGTGGGACTTGTTATAGATGTGGCGGGGAAGACCACATGATTAGAGAATGTAATGTTCGTGAGGAGATGATTGAGAAGAGGATAGAATTGGTAAACCCTCAACAAGGAGATCAAGGAAGAGAATAATAAGTAGGCAGTTATGGGGACATAACTGAAGTCCTAAGGGGGAGAGGATGTAATACCCCGTAAAATAGACATTTATTTTTGACGATATGTATTCCGAATGAATAAATAAACATATTCAAATTGTTTTGAACTACGTTATGGCTTGATCCCTTCACCGGGTACGTAGGCAGCTTAGAAGTCTTAATTCTAAGTTCAGTCACAACATAATAAAACAAACACAAGACCTTAGCACGAGAAAAGCCGAAACACAACTTCGAGGACGAAGTTGATTCTTAAGGAGGGTAGACTGTAATACCCGGAAATTTTCCAACATAAAATAAATGCAATAAATAAAATAAATAAATAAATAAATATAATAAACATGATAAAGGGATAAAGAATCATAAAAGATGAGAAATGAAATTTAAATTAAAAAGGAATCAAAATTCCAAGAACCCGGGAAGCCGAAGACAATTTAATCGAATAAATGGTTACACGGAAACCCAACACCGATGGACTCAATAACTCGAGTCCAAACATAAATTTAGGTCCGAATAAAATTAAGATAGGAAATCGGAGCCCGAAGATACCCCGGAAATCCGAATCCGGGAACATAGGGGGATAGAAGTCCGAAAGAAAGGAGGAAACGCCCGACGGATCGCACGACCCGGCCCAGACCGAAGTCCAAGCCAGGATGGCGCGGTGGCCGCGCGCCCAATGGGGAAAACCGCGCCAAGAGCGCGCCACATGACAGATTTGTTTGTTGCGTGAATCTCTCGCCCGATTCCGGATTTTTCGACTTTCGGTTGAACATCTTCGACTCTAGACTCTTAGGGTCAGATCTTGGACGCCCTAGGTCTTAAATATCTATAAATAAACCCTCTTGGGAGCCCCGAACATCTTTACAAAAACCCTACGAAATCTCTCTACACACAAAACCCTAATTCCGGAGTCGTCGAAGGCACAAACCGAATCAAGGGACTGACTTGGACGAAAATTAGGAGTCTTCGATCATCGGGGTAAGATTCGAACCATTCTTGTCCATTCTTTTCCATTCAAGATTCGAAAACGAATCCTAATTAAATCTCTTTCCTATTCTAAACCCCGATCCGGACGCGTTGAGGAAAAACGAAGGATCTCGGAGGGAGAACGAAGAACGTGGAAGCCACGCCTCCGAATCATCGAGCCGAGACATCCGTAAATCTGTAAGTTAACGCTTACACGGTTTTGGGAGTAGTAAAAATATTCAAATCTAGAAACTTGAGCAAATCTTTCGTAAATCTGTCCATATGTGATTTTTAACGACGCAACAGTTTTGCCTAATTTTTCCGAACCTTAAAACGACTTCGAACGGAAAAACTTAAAACACGAAAAACGTTCCGAAGACATAGATCTATGTACTGTAAAATTTTCATAATTTTTCATCGTGTTTTGATATCCGAAAACAACCACAAACAGACCTGCCTTGAGTTTAGATCTTGAAACGGTGACAGAACTTTAGTTCGAACTTGTTGGTGATTTCTACCTTGGATCTAGACCGATCTAGGCTTAGCGTTGAACATAAGAGTTGTAGATCTATGCGTTAAGAACACCTCCGTAAATTTTCAGAATTTTTCGTGATGATTTGATATATGAAATCCACCCGAAACCGAACTGCTAGGATGTGGATCTTGAAATCTTGACAGATTCTTGGCCCGAACTTGTTGGCGTTTTTGACACTAGAAATAGGATGAATTATGTAATACCCGAGAATTTTGCAACATAAAATAAAAAAAATAAAATAAAATAAAATAAATAAATAAATATAAATAATAAACATGATAAATGGATAAAGAATCATAGAAGATGAGAAATGAAATTTAAATTAAAAAGAAAACAAAATTCCGAAAACCCGAGAAGCCGAAGACAATTTAATCGAATGAATGGGTACACGGGGACCCGACACCGATAGACTCAATAACTCGAGTCCAAATATAAATTTAGGTCCGAATAAAATTAAGATAGGAAATCGGAGCCCGAATATACCCCGGGAATCGGAATTCGGGAGCATAGAGGGATAGAAACCCGAAAGAGAGGCGGAAAAGCACGACGGATCGCACGACCCGCCCGGACCGAAGTCCAGGCGAGAGTCGCGCGGTGGCCGCGCGGTGAAGAGGGAAGACCGCGCGACGACCGCGCCACTCTGGCAGCAACAAACCAAGCGAGATTTTCTCGCCCGAACGCGGATTTTTCGACTTTCGGTTGAACTCTCTCGACCCAAGACCCTTGGGGTCAGATTTTGGACGCCCTAGGTCTTAGATATCTATAAATAAGACCTCCTAAGAGCTCCAAATACATTTGAAACCCTATAAAATCTTTCTATACGTCGAAACCCTAATCCCGGAGTCGTCGGAGGCACAACACCGAGAGAAGGGACTGACTTGGACGAATTTGGGATCTTCTATCGCCTTGGTAAGATCCGATCTATTCCTCTATACATTCTTGATTCGAAAACAAATCCTAACCTCATCCTTTTTCTATTCTAAACCCCCGATCCGAATCGAGAGCGAAGAACCCCACAAACGGAGAGGATAAACGGAGGACGGGAAGCCACGCCTCCGGATCGACGATCCCGGACGCTCAACAATCTGTAAGTTAACGCTTACACGGTTTTGGGAGTAGTTAAAATATTTGAATCTAGAAACTTAATCAAATCTTTCGTAAATCTGTCAACATGTGATTTCTAACGGCGCAACAGTTTTGTCTAATTTTTCCGAACCTTTAAACGACCTCAAACGGGAAAACTTAAAACACGAAAAACGTTCCTAAGACTCTGATCTAGGTTGTGTAAAAATTTCATAATTTTTCATCGTGTTTTGATATGCGAAACCGATCGTAAACGAGCCTGCTTTAGATTTAGATCTTGAAACGATGATAGATTCTTATTCGAACTTGTTGGTGATTTCTACCTTAGATCTAGACCGATCTAGGCTTGGTGTTGAACATAAGAGTTGTAGATCTATATGTTAAAAACACCTCCGTAAAATTTCAGAAATTTTCATGATGATTTGATATACGAAATCCACCCCAAACCGAACTGCTGAAACTTAGATCTTGAAGTTCTTGACAGAACATAGATTCGAACTTGTTGACGTTTTTGACTAGGGTTCTAGGCTGAATTAGATCTTTAGCCGAACATGAAAGTTGTAGATAATTGTCTTAAGATGATCTCTGTAAAATTTCATTAAATTTGGAGTTGAATTGCTATGGTAGAATTCGAAATCTTTAAACTGAGTTATATGGAATTCGGACAGAACAGTACTTCTGTGAAAATTAGTGTTTTTGACCTGTTTAGGTATCTCGGATTGAAAAAGTTAAAACACGAAAGTTGTAGATCTCGACGTTTTGGAGTCAGTCCTGAAGTTTTGGAATTTTTGAAATTAAATCTGATTTTTAACGAATTTTAGAGTAAACTGTGATTTACCGAACGAAATTTTGAAATCTTGTTGAAACGGTGGAATTAGCCTTTGAGGTTGAAACGAATAGAAATACTTTGACATACGATACATGAAACGAGAAGATTAAAATGCTGCGGGTTATGACTAAGCTAGATACTGTCAATGTTCTCTGCGGCTTGGGACATAAGAGCCCAAGTGTATGTCTAGGTTGACGTAAGAGCCCTAGCGAAACAGTGATCGTATGGCTAGCGGACGGATTAACTCTAACTAAAAGATCGACCATGATACCTGTGGACATAAGAGCCCAGGCGTAAGGCTGGCGGACATAAGAGCCCTAGCGGTGGTGATCTGTAAAAGATATGAAACGGGGAGTTGTGAGAATTCCAAATTAAATCTGTATTAGATGGTGCTGTTAGTTTTATGGCCACTTGTTAATTACGTTGCAAGCTATATGATGATCTTATGAATCCATGCTTCTAAATTATGCGGTTACATGAATTATTTAAATTATGCACATGTTTTCATTAAATTTAAATAAAGGCTTTGAAACCTCATAATCTTGTATGTGTTAACTTACTCAGCACGTAGTGCTGACCAAAACCGTATTTTTTTCCTGTTTCTTTCAGAGCCGAAGAATATGCATCATCATATGCATTCATGGGAATTTTGGGGAAATGCTTTATTTGTAAATGATACGTTAGACTAGTAATTGCATGAACGGGCCTGTTTAACCCGTATTCTGGCCGTGTTGGCCCTATATTTAAATTCCGCTGCATTATACTTATGTAAATATTATTTTTCCGCTGCAACTTTGATGTACTATTTTTAAATTATATATAAACGGGCTGTTTGAATATTTTAAATTCTGAAAAACCATAGCCTTGCATCTCTTTAGCAAGCTCGGAGAAACCGTGTCTTGCTAGGGAGGTGTGGCGGTGACACCCCGACCTGGGTGACCAAAAACCGGGGTGTTACAAGGTGGTATCAGAGCCCGGATATTTTTAAGCTAGTATTATTAAACTATTATTTTTTTAAACCATTATTATTTTTAAACTATTATTAATATTTTGACAATTACTTTAAAATTTTTAAAGTATTATTTCCATGGAGAAATTTTTATTTTAAAACCCATGGGAAAATATATATATATTGCATTAAATTATTATTGGGGGGAAATATCATTTGCATTTGCATGTTGCATCTCTCCTATGAACTTAGAATCTTGGCGAAACTTGAACTTAGAATCTTGGCGAAACTTGAACTTAGAATCTTGGCGAATTGAACTTAGAATCTTGGCGAAGTTTAACCTAGGTCTTCTGCTTGCACCGAATAACATAGAAACTTGACATCGAATTAGAAAAGCTCACTAGAGACTGATCTTGCCTTAGTTCTAGATCTCATTGATCTAAGCACGCGCCCAAGTATAGCAAATCTCGGCCTTGGCCATTGCTATCTTTGTACGAATTAGAAAATTTCCTCATGTGGAAAAATAAGAAAATCAAGTTTTATTAAAACACTCTTTATTCCAAAAATCTTGTTTGGATTTCTAAACAACAAATCCGAAAATTTGAAATTAGAAATTTACGAAACGTCTTGTTCGAGCGATCTATCTAAACCAAGATAAGCTAATCGATACACGTGTAACAGAAAATGGCGCCTAGGAGGAAACCAAGGAAGGTGAGTCCAAACGGCACTAACGCTAACCTTCCCAACACGCCCAACAACAGTGGAAGTCCTCAGAACCTAGGAGAGCAAGTGCCTCAAGCGCCCAATAATATGGAAGCACGTTTAAAAACTGTAGAGGAACTCCTTGTAGCATTGGGAAATGCCGAGGTGCATAGGACACAAACAGTACCTCCGCCAGTAGCCCGAGTCAACTACTTGGCATTAGTGAACCCTTACCACCCACCCCATTATGACGGCCAAGAGGATCCGGCCAAGTTGGAAGGTTGGATCCGTACCTTTGATAAGCTCTTGAATGCTATCAAGTGCCCTGATGAGGAAAAGATACACGTAGTGACCTACTACCTAGGAGGCGAAGCCGATGAGTGGTGGCAAAATCTCCAAGCAAATTCAGTGGAAGATGAAGAAGCCTACACTTGGGAAGAACTTAAGGAAGCTTTGAGGGAAAGATTCTACCCACTGAGCACCAAGACTGCGAAGTACGAGGAATTCATCAACCTAAAGCAAGGTGCGCAAACAGTGCAAGAGTACTACAGCAAATTCAAGGAGCTAGTACGATTCGCTGCGAGGATAGTACCAACCGACTCTGACAAGGCTCAGAAATTCGAGATGGGTCTGAACCTTAGTATCCGGGAGATACTTGCAGTAGGACAATTCCCGAACCTACAGACGATATATGATCGCGCCGTATCAATTGCTCGAATCCAGCAATTGAAGCGTAAGGAACATGGTGAGTCGAGCAAGGACTCGCAAGGACTTGAGAAGAAGGATCGGAAAGGCAACAATAACAACTCTAGGAAAGACAATGGATCCCGAAGGAAAGGAAATAAAGGTCCCAACAATGGGGGAGACGACAACCGTGGTGCGTTTATACCACGTTGCCCACGATGCAACCATGCACATCTGGTGCGCCAATGCCCGAAGCCTGGAACCTGCCGTAGGTGCGGCAAGCTTGGTCACAAGGCTAGTGGATGTCGAACGCCAGAGGAGGCGATCGAAAAGAGAGTAGATCTGGTGAACCTTCAGCAAGGGGAGAGTGACGAGGAACAAAACCAAAACCCGAATCCTCTTGAGAATAATGAGTAGACAGTTATGGGGACATAACTGAAGTCCTAAGGGGGAGAGGATGTGATACCCCGTAATTTTTTTTTTTTGAGTTCGACTCGATATCATGTATCCCAAATCATAAATAAGCAAATTCAACTTGTTTTGAACTACGTTATGGCTTGATCCCTTCACCGGGTACGTAGGCAGCTTAGAAGTCTTAATTCTAAGTTCAATCACAAAATAATAAAACAAACAAAAGACTTTAGCACGAGAAAAGCCGAAACACAACTTCGAGGACGAAGTTGATTCTTAAGGAGGGTAGACTGTAATACCCGAGAATTTTGCAACATAAAATAAAAAAAAAAATAAAAAAAAAAATAAAATAAATAAATAAATATAATAAACATGATAAATGGATAAAGAATCATAGAAGATGAGAAATGAAATTTAAATTAAAAAGAAAACAAAATTCCGAAAACCCGAGAAGCCGAAGACAATTTAATCGAATGAATGGGTACACGGGGACCCGACACCGATAGACTCAATAACTCGAGTTCAAATATAAATTTAGGTCCGAATAAAATTAAGATAGGAAATCGGAGCCCGAATATACCCCGGGAATCGGAATTCGGGAGCATAGAGGGATAGAAACCCGAAAGAGAGGCGGAAAAGCACGACGGATCGCACGACCCGCCCGGACCGAAGTCCAGGCGAGAGTCGCGCGGTGGCCGCGCGGTGAAGAGGGAAGACCGCGCCACGACCGCGCCACTCTGGCAGCAACAAACCAAGCGAGATTTTCTCGCCCGAACGCGGATTTTTCGACTTTCGGTTGAACTCTCTCGACCCAAGACCCTTGGGGTCAGATTTTGGACGCCCTAGGTCTTAGATATCTATAAATAAGACCTCCTAAGAGCTCCAAATACATTTGAAACCCTACAAAATCTTTCTATACGTCGAAACCCTAATCCCGGAGTCGTCGGAGGCACAACACCGAGAGAAGGGACTGACTTGGACGAATTTGGGATCTTCTATCGCCTTGGTAAGATCCGATCTATTCCTCTATACATTCTTGATTCGAAAACAAATCCTAACCTCATCCTTTTTCTATTCTAAACTCCCGATCCGAATCGAGAGCGAAGAACCCCACAAACGGAGAGGATAAACGGAGGACGGGAAGCCACGCCTCCGGATCGACGATCCCGGACGCTCAACAATCTGTAAGTTAACGCTTACACGGTTTTGGGAGTAGTTAAAATATTTGAATCTAGAAACTTAATCAAATCTTTCGTAAATCTGTCAACATGTGATTTCTAACGGCGCAACAGTTTTGTCTAATTTTTCCGAACCTTTAAACGACCTCAAACGGGAAAACTTAAAACACGAAAAACGTTCCTAAGACTCTGATCTAGGTTGTGTAAAAATTTCATAATTTTTCATCGTGTTTTGATATGCGAAACCGATCGTAAACGAGCCTGCTTTAGATTTAGATCTTGAAACGATGATAGATTCTTATTCGAACTTGTTGGTGATTTCTACCTTAGATCTAGACCGATCTAGGCTTGGTGTTGAACATAAGAGTTGTAGATCTATATGTTAAGAACACCTCCGTAAAATTTCAGAAATTTTCGTGATGATTTGATATACGAAATCCACCCCAAACCGAACTGCTGAAACTTAGATCTTGAAGTTCTTGACAGAACATAGATTCGAACTTGTTGACGTTTTTGACTAGGGTTCTAGGCTGAATTAGATCTTTAGCCGAACATGAAAGTTGTAGATAATTATCTTAAGATGATCTCTGTAAAATTTCATTAAATTTGGAGTTGAATTGCTATGGTAGAATTCGAAATCTTTAAACTGAGTTATATGGAATTCGGACAGAACAGTACTTCTGTGAAAATTAGTGTTTTTGACCTGTTTAGGTATCTCGGATTGAAAAAGTTAAAACACGAAAGTTGTAGATCTCGACGTTTTGGAGTCAGTCCTGAAGTTTTGGAATTTTTGAAATTAAATCTGATTTTTAACGAATTTTAGAGTAAACTGGGATTTACCGAACGAAATTTTGAAATCTTGTTGAAACGGTGGAATTAGCCTTTGAGGTTGAAACGAATAGAAATACTTTGACATACGATACATGAAACGAGAAGATTAAAATGCTGCAGGTTATGACTAAGCTAGATACTGTCAATGTTCTTTGCGGCTTGGGACATAAGAGCCCAAGTGTATGTCTAGGTTGACGTAAGAGCCCTAGCGAAACAGTGATCGTATGGCTAGCGGACGGATTAACTCTAACTAAAAGATCGACCATGATACCTGTGGACATAAGAGCCCAGGCGTAAGGCTGGCGGACATAAGAGCCCTAGCGGTGGTGATCTGTAAAAGATATGAAACGGGGAGTTGTGAGAATTCCAAATTAAATCTGTATTAGATGGTGCTGTTAGTTTTATGGCCACTTGTTAATTACGTTGCAAGCTATATGATGATCTTATGAATCCATGCTTCTAAATTATGCGGTTACATGAATTATTTAAATTATGCACATGTTTTCATTAAATTTAAATAAAGGCTTTGAAACCTCATAATCTTGTATGTGTTAACTTACTCAGCACGTAGTGCTGACCAAAACCGTATTTTTTTCCTGTTTCTTTCAGAGCCGAAGAATATGCATCATCATATGCATTCATGGGAATTTTGGGGAAATGCTTTATTTGTAAATGATACGTTAGACTAGTAATTGCATGAACGGGCCTGTTTAACCCGTATTCTGGCCGTGTTGGCCCTATATTTAAATTCCGCTGCATTATACTTATGTAAATATTATTTTTCCGCTGCAACTTTGATGTACTATTTTTAAATTATATATAAACGGGCTGTTTGAATATTTTAAATTCTGAAAAACCATAGCCTTGCATCTCTTTAGCAAGCTCGGAGAAACCGTGTCTTGCTAGGGAGGTGTGGCGGTGACACCCCGACCTGGGTGACCAAAAACCGGGGTGTTACAAATTAGATCCTTTGCTGAACATGAAACTTGTAGATATATGTCTTAAGATGATCTCTGTCAAATTTCGTTAATTTTGGAGTTAATTTTCTATGGTAGAATTCGAAATCTCTAAACTGTGACCTAGGAAATTCGGACAGATTTATACTTCTGTGAAAATTAGTGTTTTTGACCTATTTAGGTATCTCGAATTGAAAAAGTTAAAACACGAAAGTTGTAGATCTTGACGTTTTGGAGTCAGACGCGAAATTTCGGAATTTTTGAAATTAAATCTGATTTTAGACGCATTTTAGATTAAACTATGGTTGACCGAGTCAAATCTTGAACTCTTGATGAAACTTGTGAAATTTGCGAAACTTGTTTGACCTGCGGGTTCGATTCCCCAGGATGTCCGTGTCAAACCTTGCGGGTTCGATTCCCCAGGGTGTGTTTGAGTTCTTGCGGGTTCGATTCCCCAAGGGCGATTGTATGTTCTCCTGCGGGTTCGATTCCCCAGGATGTCCGTGTCAAACCTTGCGGGTTCGATTCCCCAGGGTGTGTCTTTCTGCGGGTTCGATTGTAATACCCCAGATTTTTATCAACGTCCAAGGGAATAAAATTTATTCCTATCAATGTTGAAATATATCCGAGAAGAAGAAAATAATTTATCACAATAAATTATTGCTCGGAAATAAACGCCGATAGATTTAAATTCAAAATGGAATAAAAGAGGGAAAGGAAGCCCGAAGACATTCCATGAATTGAGTCAAAATAATTGGAAATAAATTCAATAAGGGAAAGAATTTTAATTCCAAGAACCCGTGAAGTCGGAAGAAATTTAACGATACAAGTTATTGCACGGGAATCAAAAGACGACGAATTGGAAGCCGACGAACTCGAGACCGACGGACTTAAGATCTGAAACATGAAATTCATTTGAGTCAAGATAAACTTAAGATAAGGATTTATGACCGAGAATGACCCGAAAAATCGAGGCCGAAAACGTAGGAGGATAGAAGTCCGAAAGAGAGGAGAAAAGGCCCGACGGATCGCACGGCCCGGCACGGACCGCAGCCCAGCCGGGGCCGGCGCGCACCCCGCGCGCTTTTCCCATGTTTAGCGCGCCAACAGCGCGCCGTTGCAGCAGCAGCTGCGTTTGTCGCGTTTTGGCGACTTTCTCGCCAATTTTCGGGGCCCAAGTGAGGAATCTCGATCTATCACGGGTGTAGCATCTTTTTGGACGTTATGTAATCAATCCTATCCCCATTTGTCAGCCATTTCATCAATCATTCACCCCAAAACTCTCCCAAAACTCTCCCAAAGCCAAACACTCTTCCGACGAACTTCCGGCGACTTTCCGACGAGTTTCCGGCAACCAAATCCAACCAAGGAAGTGTGTAGATCAAGGATTGCAGGCTTTGGATTGTTGGTAAGATGTTATTCAAGTTTCCTTATGATTTTAAGATCATAAACATCATCCTAACTTACGAATCTTCGTATTCAAACACAAATCGGAGCCAAGGGAAGAATAAATCGGGTGGAAGAGATTCGTTCGTGACATCCCGTGGATTCCGGACGACCCCGTGACTTCCTAGACATCATCCCCACTGTAAGTTAACCTTACTATGGTTTTGGGTGACTTAAAATGCAACCAAACATAGAGATTCAACTCAAGAAAATTAATAAAAATCTGTCAACAAGAGAAACCCTCAACGCAGCGTTTTCGTATGAATTTTTCGAACCTCTAAAGCTGCTCAAACAATAAAACTCAAAACATGAAAAGTGTTCCTAAGACTTTGATTTAGCTTCTGTAAAAATTTCAGAATTTTTCATGTTGTTTTGAAACCTGAAACCGACCCAAAACCGAAGAGTATTAAATCTGGATCTTAGAACTTTGACAGAATTTTCGTTCGAACTTGTTGGTTATTTTTACCTTAGATCTAGACCGATCTAGGATTGGAGATGAACATAAGAATTGTAGATCTATGAGTTTAGAACATTTCTGTAAGTTTTTAGAATTTTTCGTTGAGATTTGGACCTCCGAACTCGAGCCGATCCAATCTGCGTTAGAACCAATGTCAAGAACCTTGACAGATTTCTTAACCGAACTTGATGAGCATATTTCTATTACTTCGAGTGTTCAAACCTGAAAACTCAAAACTAAGATTTTGATCCAAAGATCATGAGCTATATTGTGTAAAAATTTCAAAGATTTTCATCAAGTTTTGATACCCCAAATCGTATCGAACATATTCTGCGTTTTTAAGAATTGTCAAAGGATGACAGATTTCATATCCAATCTTGAGGAGCTTATTCCTATCACTTCTAGTCCGAATCAATCTTCATGATCTAAACAAAAGTTGTTGGAAATCAAGTCTAGTATGTCTCTGTACAATTTCAGAATTTTTGGAGTCCATTTGATGTGATAGAAAGTCGAATCTTTTAACGTTGACAAACCTGAATCCTGACAGCATACTATTTGAGTAGAAAACTTGATTTTTGACATGCTTCCCATCGTTTTTCCGAAAAACTTAAAACACAAAAGTTGTTCATTGGGATGTTTTTGAGCTACTGTACAAATTTCAAATCAATCGCCTAAGAAATGGATTTTTAAACCAAAAAGGCGCAAACTGTGACATCGATCGATTTTTGAAATCTTTTAAACAACGATCGAGACGTTGGAATTACGATAAAGCTATATTTTTGAAAAATCCCGTTACACCAAATGAAAACATTTTCTTTAAAAGAATTCTTTTGAAACATTGGGGACTTGTGACCAAGTTTGACGTTATCAATATGATTCATGCGGGTTTGATTCCCAATGATGTATTTGAGTTCTTGCGGGTTAGATTCCCCAAGGGCGATTGTATGTTTTCCTGCGGGTTAGATTCCCCAGGATGTATTGAGTTCTTGCGGGTTAGATTCCCCAAGGGCGATTGAATGTTTCCTGCGAAAAATATTGGTTATGAGGATTGCGGTCACAAGAGCCCTGGTGAATGGTGAACTATAAAAGAAACGAAAAATATTTTGAGAAATGATACTATTGATATTGGCTGAGGCCGCCGGATCACCGGCTAACTGTTACTATTGAAATTGGCTGCGGCCGCCGGATCACCGGCTAACTGTTACTATCGATATTGGCTGCGGCCGCCGGATCACCGGCTATCTGATATATTGTTGAAATGGTTATGTAACGGGAGAACAAAATATCTAATATTTTTAAGTATTTGTTTAGCTATGCCTTGCAAATCATTACCTACAAGAAATGTTTTTATTAAATTTAACTAAAGGCTTTGAAACCCCTAACCCATGCTATGTGTTAACTTACTCAGCGCGTTTTTGCTGACCCAAACCATTTATCCCCTTTTTCTTACAGAGAATGAAGAATATGCATCATCATATGCATACTGGGAATTTTTGGGGATTACATCATGAACGGGCCTGTTTAACCCGTGTTTTGGCCATGTTGGCCCTTATACATTATTTCCGCTGCACAAATAAAATTTCCGCTGCAACTCTGATGTATTATTTTAAAATTATTTATGAATGGGCTGTTTGAATATTTTAAATTCTGAAAAACCATAGCCTTGCATCTCTTTAGTGAGCTCGGAGAAACCGTGTCTTGCTAGGGGGGTGCGGCGGTGGCATCCCGGCCTGGGTTACCAAAACCGGGGTGTTACAGAGTGGTATCAGAGCCCAGACTATTTTAAAGCTATTTATTTTAAAGAAAATATCTGACACCAATGTGGTATCAGAGACCGGAATATTTTAAAGCTATTATTTTACATAGCCCGGAATATTTTTAAACTACTATTTTAAAGAGCCCAATTATTATTTTGAAGTTAAAGCCCAAATTTTTAGCCCAAAATTTTTTAGTAGCCCAAGAAATTATTTTGGCCCAATAACCTTGTTTTTATTTAAAGCCCAAATAATTTATTTCTTTCGGCCCAATATAGTGGCCCAAACCTTTTATCCTTATTTTAATCTATCCATGGAATAAATTTATTTTTAAAACCCATGGATAAATAAATGCATGCATAAAATTTTTTTTGGGGGATCACATATGCATATGCATACGTAAATATTTACACTAACTCTTTTTATGTGAATTATCGGTGATAAGAAACACTCCTACCTCAGAACTCGACATTATCTTGACTTAGGAGCGCTTGCTAAAGACTAACTTTGCCTTAGTCCTAGATCTTGATCACTTAGAAACTCATCTTCGCGTGCTTCTATAACAGAAAATGGCACCTAGAAGAAAACTGAGGAAGGTAAGCCCAAACGGCACTGACACTAATCTCCCAAACGCACCTAACAACAATAAGATTCCTCCGAACGTAGGAGATCGAACGCCTCCTATTCCCAACAACATGGATGAACGTTTAAGGACGGTAGAAGAAGTACTCGTAGCATTAGGCAATGCCGAGGTGCATAGGCCACAAGCGGCAATACCTCCGCCAGTAGCCCGAGTCAACTACTTTGCATTGGTAAACCCCTACAACCCACCCCATTATGACGGGCAAGAGGATCCGGCCAAGTTGGAGGGTTGGATCCGTACCTTTGACAAACTCTTGGACGCTATCAAATGCCCCGACGAGGAGAAGATACATGTAGCGACCTACTACTTAGGAGGCGAAGCCGATGAGTGGTGGAAAAACCTTCAAACGAATTCAGAGGAAGATGAAGAATCCTACACCTGGGAAGGACTTAAGGAAGCCTTGAGAGAAAGATTCTACCCACTGAGCACCAAGACCGCAAAGTACGAGGAATTCATCAACCTCAGACAAGGAGCGCAAACAGTACAAGAGTACTACACCAAATTCAAGGAATTGGTGCGATTCGCTACAAGGATAGTACCAACTGACTCTGACAAGGCTCAGAAATTCGAGATGGGTCTGAACCTTAGTATCCGGGAGATACTTGCAGTAGGACAATTCACAAACCTGCAGACGGTTTACGATCGAGCTGTAGCAATTGATCGAGTCCAGCAACTGAAGCGTAAAGAAACCGGTGAGTCGAGCAAGGACTCGCAAGAGTTTGAGAAAAAGAATCGAAACATTAGCAATGGCAATTTTAAGGAGAATAAGAATAAAGGTTTCAATTATGGGAGAAACGGCATACGTCATACAGTCATACCACGTTGCTCGCAGTGCCACCAAGCCCATCTGGTGCGCGAATGCCCAAGGCGCGGAACTTGTTATAGATGTGGAGGGGAAGACCACATGATTAGAGAATGCAATGTTCGTGAAGAGATGATTGAGAAAAGGCTGGATCTGGTAGACCCTCAACAAGGGAATCAAGGAAGAGCCATGGGATGATCGAACGACATTGATCAAGCTGACTTACCAGCTCATTGAGGAAGGATCATAGGCGATGATACTCGAACCTTCGTGGGAATAATGCATAGGCAGTTATGGGGACATAACTGTAATCTTAAGGGGGGGAGGATGTAATACCCCGTAAGAGTACATAAGCATTTATTCGAAACTCGAATATTTTGTATCCCAAATAAATTTTTTTTGAACTACGTAATGACTTGATCCCTTCACAGGGTACGTAGGCAACTCGGAAAATTCAATTCTGGGTTCAGTCAAACAATAATCAAACAACAAACGATGATCAACAATCAAACAATAATTCAATAACACAATATCGCAAATAGTAAACAAAAAGGACCATAACTCTTAGCGCGAGAAAAGCCGAAGCACAACTTCGAGGACGAAGTTGATTTCTAAGGGGGAGAGGATGTAACACCCGAGAAATTTAATTCACATTCAAAGGAATGGAATTAATTTCTTGTGAAAGACGTTTATCCTTAAGGAAAGTAGATGGAGATACCCCAACATTAAATTGAGCCCAAAAGAAAGTGAGGGCGCAACTTCGGGGACGAAGTTGATTCTTAAGGGGGGTGGAGTGTAATACCCCAGATTTTTATCAACGTCCAAGGGAATAAAATTTATTCCTATCAATGTTGAAATATATCCGAGAAGAAGAAAATAATTTATCACAATAAATTATTGCTCGGAAATAAACGCCGATAGATTTAAATTCAAAATGGAATAAAAGAGGGAAAGGAAGCCCGAAGACATTCCATGAATTGAGTCAAAATAATTGGAAATAAATTCAATAAGGGAAAGAATTTTAATTCCAAGAACCCGTGAAGTCGGAAGAAATTTAACGATACAAGTTATTGCACGGGAATCAAAAGACGACGAATTGGAAGCCGACGAACTCGAGACCGACGGACTTAAGATCTCAAACATGAAATTCATTTGAGTCAAGATAAACTTAAGATAAGGATTTATGACCGAGAATGACCCGAAAAATCGAGGCCGAAAACGTAGGAGGATAGAAGTCCGAAAGAGAGGAGAAAAGGCCCGACGGATCGCACGGCCCGGCACGGACCGCAGCCCAGCCGAGGCCGGCGCGCACCCCGCGCGCTTTTCCCATGTTTAGCGCGCCAACAGCGCGCCGTTGCAGCAGCAGCTGCGTTTGTCGCGTTTTGGTGACTTTCTCGCCAATTTTCGGGGCCCAAGTGAGGAATCTCGATCTATCACGGGTGTAGCATCTTTTTGGACGTTATGTAATCAATCCTATCCCCATTTGTCAGCCATTTCATCAATCATTCACCCCAAAACTCTCCCAAAACTCTCCCAAAGCCAAACACTCTTCCGACGAACTTCCGGCGACTTTCCGACGAGTTTCCGGCAACCAAATCCAACCAAGGAAGTGTGTAGATCAAGGATTGCAGGCTTTGGATTGTTGGTAAGATGTTATTCAAGTTTCCTTATGATTTTAAGATCATAAACATCATCCTAACTTACGAATCTTCGTATTCAAACACAAATCGGAGCCAAGGGAAGAATAAATCGGGTGGAAGAGATTCGTTCGTGACATCCCGTGGATTCCGGACGACCCCGTGACTTCCTAGACATCATCCCCACTGTAAGTTAACCTTACTATGGTTTTGGGTGACTTAAAATGCAACCAAACATAGAGATTCAACTCAAGAAAATTAATAAAAATCTGTCAACAAGAGAAACCCTCAACGCAGCGTTTTCGTATGAATTTTTCGAACCTCTAAAGCTGCTCAAACAATAAAACTCAAAACATGAAAAGTGTTCCTAAGACTTTGATTTAGCTTCTGTAAAAATTTCAGAATTTTTCATGTTGTTTTAAAACCTGAAACCGACCCAAAACCGAAGAGTATTAAATCTGGATCTTAGAACTTTGACAGAATTTTCGTTCGAACTTGTTGGTTATTTTTACCTTAGATCTAGACCGATCTAGGATTGGAGATGAACATAAGAATTGTAGATCTATGAGTTTAGAACATTTCTGTAAGTTTTTAGAATTTTTCGTTGAGATTTGGACCTCCGAACTCGAGCCGATCCAATCTGCGTTAGAACCAATGTCAAGAACCTTGACAGATTTCTTAACCAAACTTGATGAGCATATTTCTATTACTTCGAGTGTTCAAACCTGAAAACTCAAAACTAAGATTTTGATCCAAAGATCATGAGCTATATTGTGTAAAAATTTCAAAGATTTTCATCAAGTTTTGATACCCCAAATCGTATCGAACATATTCTGCGTTTTTAAGAATTGTCAAAGGATGACAGATTTCATATCCAATCTTGAGGAGCTTATTCCTATCACTTCTAGTCCGAATCAATCTTCATGATCTAAACAAAAGTTGTTGGAAATCAAGTCTAGTATGTCTCTGTACAATTTCAGAATTTTTGGAGTCCATTTGATGTGATAGAAAGTCGAATCTTTTAACGTTGACAAACCTGAATCCTGACAGCATACTATTTGAGTAGAAAACTTGATTTTTGACATGCTTCCCATCGTTTTTCCGAAAAACTTAAAACACAAAAGTTGTTCATTGGGATGTTTTTGAGCTACTGTACAAATTTCAAATCAATCGCCTAAGAAATGGATTTTTAAACCAAAAAGGCGCAAACTGTGACATCGATCGATTTTTGAAATCTTTTAAACAACGATCGAGACGTTGGAATTACGATAAAGCTATATTTTTGAAAAATCCCGTTACACCAAATGAAAACATTTTCTTTAAAAGAATTCTTTTGAAACATTGAGGACTTGTGACCAAGTTTGACGTTATCAATATGATTCATGCGGGTTTGATTCCCAATGATGTATTTGAGTTCTTGCGGGTTAGATTCCCCAATGGCGATTGTATGTTTTCCTGCGGGTTAGATTCCCCAGGATGTATTGAGTTCTTGCGGGTTAGATTCCCCAAGGGCGATTGAATGTTTCCTGCGAAAAATATTGGTTATGAGGATTGCGGTCACAAGAGCCCTGGTGAATGGTGAACTATAAAAGAAACGAAAAATATTTTGAGAAATGATACTATTGATATTGGCTGAGGCCGCCGGATCACCGGCTAACTGTTACTATTGAAATTGGCTGCGGCCGCCGGATCACCGGCTAACTGTTACAATCGATATTGGCTGCGGCCGCCGGATCACCGGCTATCTGATATATTGTTGAAATGGTTATGTAACGGGAGAACAAAATATCTAATATTTTTAAGTATTTGTTTAGCTATGCCTTGCAAATCATTACCTACAAGAAATGTTTTTATTAAATTTAACTAAAGGCTTTGAAACCCCTAACCCATGCAATGTGTTAACTTACTCAGCGCGTTTTTGCTGACCCAAACCATTTATCCCCTTTTTCTTACAGAGAATGAAGAATATGCATCATCATATGCATACTGGGAATTTTTGGGGATTACATCATGAACGGGCCTGTTTAACCCGTGTTTTGGCCATGTTGGCCCTTATACATTATTTCCGCTGCACAAATAAAATTTCCGCTGCAACTCTGATGTATTATTTTAAAATTATTT
The DNA here is from genome assembly GCA_030278955.1 of Hygrophila difformis. Classification (NCBI taxonomy): domain Eukaryota; kingdom Viridiplantae; phylum Streptophyta; class Magnoliopsida; order Lamiales; family Acanthaceae; genus Hygrophila; species Hygrophila difformis. The sequence continues at coordinate 38,671,487 of JAOANR010000009.1, read as the reverse complement.
ATGAATGGGCTGTTTGAATATTTTAAATTCTGAAAAACCATAGTCTTGCATCTCTTTAGTGAGCTCGGAGAAACCGTGTCTTGCTAGGGGGGTGCGGCGGTGGCATCCCGGCCTGGGTTACCAAAACCGGGGTGTTACATCGATTCCCCAGAATATGTGTTGATTCCTACGGGTTCGATTCCCTAGGATGTATGTGAGTTCTTGCGGGTTCGATTTCCCAAGGGCGATTGTTTGTTTTCTTGCGGGTTCGATTCCCCAAGAATAAATTATACTAGATTATATCGAATAAAAGAGGGATAGTGAAATCCTGAAATACTTAAATAGTTTCCTTATTTAAATTATGCCTTTAAATTATGTCTTGCGATTATTTTATCATGTTGTTGAATTATGATCTTATGGAAACCCTTGTCTTTTAAAATACGCAATTAAATTATTATTAGTTGGATAAATTAAATCATGGATATTATGCACATGTTTTTTTTATTTAATTAAAGGCTTTGAAACCTCACAATCACACGTAGTGCTGACCAAACCATTTTTATTTCCCTGTTTATTTCAGAGCTGAAGAATATGCATCATCATATGCATTCATGGGAAGTTTGGGGAAACAATTTATTTTTAAATGTTACGTTAGACTAGAAATTGCATGAACGGGCCTGTTTAACCCGTATTCTGGCCGTGTTGGCTATATTTAAATTCCGCTGCATTGTTCTTATGTAAATATTATTTTCCGCTGCAACTTTGATGTATTAATTTTTAAATTATATATAAATGGGCTGTTTGAATGTTTTAAATTCTGAAAAACCATAGCCTTGCATCTCCTTAGCAAGCTCGGAGAAACCGTGTCTTACTAGGGAGATGTGGCGGTGACATCCCGACCTGGGTGACCAAAAACCGGGGTGTTACAAATATGCTGCACATTTTTCCTGTTAAGTCTCGTAACATACATAACAAGGCAAAGAAATGATTTATGCACCACATTACTCAAGATTCTAGAATGTATTTCGTTCAAAAGACTAAGGTTCAACATCCTTATAGAAAATATGTGTTAGAATTGATGAACATGAATTAAATAAGATATGCTGCTTGGGCCCATGTGTTACAGATTATGTGTTATGGATTAACTAAAATGGGAAAGAAAAAACAAATGCAAGCTTGAAAAAAAATAAAAAATAAAAACTCTAAATAAATATAACTTTTTTAAAAAATTATCTATGGTCATTTGAGATCAATAAGTAGCAGCTAAAGTTAGAAACAACACTCAATGGGTATAAATCAAAATTTCCTACTATAATCATATAAAAAACCCCAAACAAATGCTTAAATTTCATCAGCAGTCTCCAAAAAGACAAAAGCTAAAACACTCAAAGGATATATACCTTTGCAGTAGATTGATGATAAACTGTACAACGCGGACACCAGAATCATACCTTCACAAATGAGTTCGATAAAGAAAACAAAGGGACCACAAGATAAAGATCCAATAAGGCTTAGTAAAGCAATAAAACAGCAGAGAAATTAAAACAAAGCCGACTTCCACCGACCTCTGCATAAGTACAGCTAGGGGTGGAAAAAATTACCGAAACTCGGTATGCCGAGCTTACCGTATCGAAAATTACCGAAAAATATCGAAATTTAGGTATGCCGAAATTTAGGTATACCGAAATTTAGGAATGCCGAAAAAAACGGTACGGTAACGGTATGGGTGTAACACCCGAGAAAAACAAATTTAAATTCTTTTGAACTACGTCATGACTTGATCCCTTCACAGGGTACGTAGGCAGCTTGGAACTAAATTCTAAGTTCAGTCACAAATTAAATCACAAAATAAATCACAAGATCAATCACAAAAACGTTAGGAGGAATTGGAACTAATTTAACTAGACTAATTAGGGCACGGAAATGTTACGAGCGTTAAGCCCGAACGCGTACCAAGTTTAAGGTAAAGATTTCGAACCGAAAACGACCCGAGGAGTTGAGCTAACACGTAGAGGGTAGAAAACCGATAGAGAAAAGAAGAAAAGACCCGACGAACCACGCGGACCGCCGAACCGGCCGGTCCGGCCGGCACGCGCTCGCCGCGCGCCGCCGCGCGGCCACCGCGCGGAAGGAGGCAACGCGCCCCAGGACTGGTCGCGCGTGCTCCGCGCGGGCAAAGCTCTATGTGCGCGCCACCACCGCGCCAGAGGTGCAGAACGTGTAAACTTTCCTTCCATGGCGATTTTCTTGCCTAAATTAACATTCCCTTCGATGGTAAACGGATCCCAGCCTTGGGAAAGGCTTAAGAACAGATAGGGATGCCCTCACCCCCATTTACACAGAAAGCAAAAGTCCCTACACTCTTATTCTTCCTCTCCAAGCCAAAATCTCTTCGACTCCACTTTCCGGCGAGTATTCCGGCGACGACTGATGCACCATGTGAAACCACATTTAAATAAGCTTAAATTATGACAAAATGGACTTAAATTGCATGCATGTGATCCTATTTTACTGCTTTTTAGTGTACATTTCATGTGATGTGTAAATATTAATAAGACTGATTAAATTGAGCTTATTTGAGTTCAATTTACCTTGTTTTATGCTTTTTAATAAGACTTTGGCAATTCTAAGACATTGCAATGATGTTTCAGGCATTAAAAGGAAGAAAGAAGATGTTCGGAGGTCAAAGGACGCAAAATTTGGAATTTTCAACACTGGAAGGCTCCAGAATGCGCCACATAAGCATGGCGGCGCATAAAAATGCTCTCCAGCGCCATTTTATGCGCCACTTCAACACTTGGGAAAATTTCGGATGGAAAAAGCTTCAGGATGCGCCATCTCTTCTTGGCGGCGCATAAAATGCCATTCCAGCGCCACTTTTTGCGCCGATTGTCAAATTTTAGGAAATTGTCAGAATGCACCGCTTCTTCTTGGCGGCGCCTGAAACCACCTTGGAGCGCCACTTTTTGCGCCGTTTTGGAAAATTCGGAAAATCAGCGTATGCGCCAGTTCTACTTGGTGGCGCCTAAAACCCTCTCTGAGCGCCAGTTTATGCGCCGACGTCGCGGTTGAGCAGTTTCTTAACCTCCCGAACTCGGTTTTAAACACCGTTTTTTTTCATTTTTCAAAGACCAGACTCATTTTTTCGAACAATACTCTCTGGGAAACATCAGCTAATGGGAGAAGAAGGCCGGAAACACAAAATCATGCAGGAGGAATGCATCAAGAACGCTGTTCTGGGCGTGTTCTTCCTATTCTAGGTGTTGCCTTTCTTTTTCTTGCTTTGTAATGTTATGAATTTGCCTCTAAATGTAATCTACTGTTATGTTTCGAATTTGTAGACGGATTTCTATAATGTTCGTGTTAGGAGTGATCTAGAACGGGAGTTCAGAATCACTTTTGAAGTATGAACCTATCTTTTATGGAAGTAATTTAATGATCGATGTTTTTATGCTAATCTGGATTTATGTGTTAAGATGTTAAAGAATGAATTATGATTACTGTTTAGGATGAGAAAGATCGATAATCTGTATATTCTCATGAATTTGGTATTTTCAGACATAATCTGTTTAAATTGGCAAATCTGAATTGATCGATGTTAATACCAGTAATTTTTGATAAAATAATGATTGGGAAGAATAGTGTATTGACCGATTTTGTCTACTGCTAAAATCAATCTGATGTTGAATTTGCCAATCTGCAAAATTAAAGATGATCGATCAATCTGTGTTCACTATTTTTAGTAATCTGGCATTCATTCTAATTTATCTGCATTTTAATAATATTAATTAAATCCAGTTTACCATGTTTTATTATTATTTTACCATAATTGTTAGATTATTTACACTGTTTTGCATAATTAAATGTTAGAATCTAATTCCATAAATTCTGCTTTGCTAAATCGGGAGATAAAAAGTAGAATTAATATTTTAGTACCGAAATTGGGAATAAATTATATTATAAATGGATTCTAGCATGTGCACAATGATTTGAGAAATGAAAAGTGCCTTTTAATTGCTATAGGAAAATTTGTAAGCTTGGGAAAGACTCAAATTTAGGCCTAGAATAATGATTGCAAAATGTTAGATAATCTAATCAGCTTCCATGAAGTCCGTTTAAGCATAATTTGGAATTTTTAGTAGATTATTATATTTTTAATCTTTATAAAAATATTTAAGTTTAAGAAATTGATTTTTAGAACATTGGGAAATGTCAAATTATTACACAATTTCTATTTTATAATAAAGATGGCAATATTTAAAATATTACAAGCAACTCCCATTAGTATTTTTATCAATTAAAACTTTAATTTGCTTTATTTTAATTTACTGTCACTGTTTTTTAAATTTAAATCACCATTAGAATTAAACAAATCTTTTTAAATATATTAAATATAATTAATGAACTTAAGAACAATTAAAATTTCTCCGGAATGAAATAATATTCTGAAATTCCCTGTGGATTCGACCCGGTATTCACCGGTTTTTATTACTTGATGACAACCATCCGCTTGTGGTAAAATATGAGTGGTGAAAATCACCCATCAAGTTTTTGGCGCCGTTGCCGGGGAATTTGTTGTGAATTTTTAATTGTTTTTAGTTTATTAATTTAAATTTATTAAGTTAAATATTAATTTAACTGTTACTTATTTTACTTTATTTTATTTAATATTTGCAGTGCGAAGCAAACAAGCAGAAATAGCTTATGATCCTGAAATTGAGCGTACTCTTAGAGCTATTAGATTAGGAAAACGTAGGAGACCAGCTCAGTTGGAAATTTTAATTAATTCATCCTCTGATGAAGAAAACTATTCTCCAACGACTGGAGTTTCGACAAATCTAACTAATCAATTAGTTGCTCAGTTCAATAGGTTAAACATGGCAGCAAATGATAATGATAATCAGGGTAATAACGGAGGTAACGGTGGTGATTTGGAGCACGATGATCAAGCTGAAATGACCATTGAAGAACACTTACAAGGAACTAGTGGAAATCTGCTTAATAGAACTCCTAGGCCTGATGTAGATGCTTTAAGCTTTACCCTTCAGCCTGCACTAATCACTATGGTTCAGGCTAATCAATATAATGGATCACCTACGAATGATGCTGTAGAACACATAAGAAACTTTCTGAACTATTGTGACACAGTGAAAATAAATGGTGTTACTAGTGATGAAATTAAGTTGAGATTGTTCTCGTTTTCACTCAGAGATAAGGCTAAAACTTGGTACAACTCACTTCAATTAAGGGATGTCACTACTTGGGATAAAATGTTAGAAGCTTTCTTAGAACAATTTTTCCCACCATCTAAGGTTATTGAATTGCAAGAAAAAATCAAAGAATTTGTGCAAGATGAGGGTGAAACTTTACTTGAAGCATGGGATAGATATAACACTTTACTGGCAAGATGCCCGAATCATGGTTTTGAAGATTGGCAGCAGATGCACTTCTTCTACAATGGGTTGATTGATCATTGGAGGAACTTGTTGGATGCAGCGGCTGGAGATTCTTTTCTATCTATAGGACCTTCTAGAGCTAAGGAAATAATTGAGAAAAAGATTTCTAATATGAAAAAATTTCCTGGTAAGAAAAATGCTAGAAATAAAACAAAAGGGGGAATCTATGAGGTAGAAAAGGCAGTTGCTATAGATTCTAAGTTAGATGCTTTGATGAGGGAAGTTTCTACGCTTAAGAAAGGTCAAGCTAAAGTTGTGAGATGCGGTATTTGTCATGGACCTCACGAGTCATCAGCTTGTCACTTGCTTGATCAAGGACTTCAAGAGACTATGCAGTGTGAGAGCACTGAGGAGCAAGTGGAAGATGTGAATTACATGGGAAATAGGCAGCAAAATTACAACCAAAACCGACCTCAAAACCAAAATTTCTACCCTAATCAAAATTCTCAATTCCAACAAAACACTTATCCACAAAACAACCGTCAATCTTATCCACAGAACCAAAATCAAAATTACCCAAATCAAAATCAAAACTTTCAAAACCAAAATCAAAATCAGAATCAAAACTATAATCAAAACCGAAATCAGAATCAACCTTTCTACCCTAACCAACCGCCTAGGAACTTTCAACCTCAACAACAGCTGCAACAAAATCAAGTAAGTGATGAAGTTAATTTAAAAGAGTTAATGAGCACAATCGTGTCTCAACAACAAACAATTCAGCAAATGCAAGCCTCAATGAGAAATCTAGAAGTACAAGTTGGTCAAATTGCTAGGGACACTTCAAATAGACAGCAAGGAACACTACCAAGCATGCCTGATCCTAATCCAAAAGAGCAATGTAAAGCAATCACTTTAAGGAATAAAAAGGAATTACCTAATCCTTACCCTACCTTAGATGATCCAGAGGTTTCAGCTGATACTGTAGACGATCAAGGTGAGGATGCAGAGAAAGAAAGTCAGCAGAAGGATTCTGAGGAGCCTAAGGAGAGTGAGAGAGTTAGTATTGATAGGAGTAAGGATAAGGGAAGACCTACTGTACCAGTCAAACCATATCAGCCACCCATCCCTTACCCACAGCGTCTTAAAAAGGCAAAGGAAGATAAAGATTATGCTAAATTCTTAGAAGTCTTTAAGAATTTAAGAATTGATATTCCTTTTTCTGATGCTATAGCACAAATGCCCGTTTATGCTAAATTTTTAAAAGAAATTCTATCAAAGAAGAGGAGTGTTGATGATGAAGAGAAAGTGACACTTACAGGGGAATGCAGCGCAATCTTACAAAGAAGGCAACCTATTAAACAAAAAGATCCTGGGAGTTATACTATTCCGTGCATTATTGTCACTAAAGAATTCAACAAAGCTTTGTGTGATCTCGGGTCCAGTATTAATCTGATGCCTCTACATGTCTTTAGAGAACTAGGAGTAGGAGTTGTGAAGCCTACTAGGATGCAGCTACAGCTTGCTGATAGATCCATTAGAACTCCTTTAGGCATTGTAGAAGATGTTCCTGTTCAATTAGAGAGCTTCATTTTCCCTGTTGATTTTGTTGTTCTTGATATGGAAAAGGACATTGATATCCCTCTGATTTTAGGTAGACCATTTCTTCAAACTGGTAGGGCTATGGTAGACATGGATGATGGTAAAATTACACTTAAAGTAGGTAATGAACAAGTGTCGTTTGACATTTCTAAGACAACTAAAACACAACACGCTAGTTCTGACACCTACCCGTGTAATAGAGTCACAGCTATCTATCAGGAGGATGAGGTGATTGAGAGAGAGTTCTTTGCTAGACACGATCCCTATAGGAAATTTGAGCAGTTAGTGGAGAGTTGTGAAGACTTAGCTGAAAGTAAGTGTGAGGGAGGATTACCTGTGCAAGTAACATGTGCAATCGAAGAATCCAAGTTAGTCTCGTCTGTTGAAAAGCCACCTACATTGACATTGAAGGAGCTGCCATCACACTTGAGGTATGTTTTTCATGGTGAGAATGACACTTTACCTGTTATTGCAAGTAATAAATTAAATGATGATCAATTAACTGCATTAACCCAAGTGTTGAGTAAGCATGTTAGAGCAATAGGTTGGACAATAGCTGACATCAAGGGACTGAGTCCAGCACTGTGCACACATCGGATTTACATGGAGGAGGATGACAAGCCAGTTAGACAGCCCCAAAGGAGATTGAATCCACATCTACAAGAAGCTGTAAGAGCAGAGGTGATTAAACTACTCGATGCAGGTATTATCTATCCTATTTCTGATAGTCAGTGGGTGAGTCCAGTACAAGTAGTGCCTAAGAAAGGAGGTATGACTGTAATTAGAAATGAAAATGGTGAATTAGTACCTACTAGACCTACTACTGGATGGCGTGTTTGCATTGATTATAGGAGATTGAATGATAAAACTAGGAAAGATCATTTTCCATTGCCTTTTATTGATCAAATGCTAGAGCGTTTAGCTGGTCATGAATTTTATTGCTTTTTAGATGGCTATTCTGGTTATAATCAAGTTCCAATTGCACCTGAGGATCAAGATAAAACTACTTTTACATGTCCTTACGGTACATTTGCATATAGGAGAATGCCATTTGGTTTGTGTAATGCTCCAGCTACATTTCAAAGATGCGTGATGTCTATATTTTCTGATTTAATTGAGACATGCATTGAGGTATTTATGGATGATTTTTCTGTATTCGGGTCTGATTTTGAAAAATAGTTAATTAACTTGGAAAAAGTTCTGATTAGATGTGAAGAATCGAATTTGGTTCTTAATTGGGAAAAATGTCATTTTATGGTTAATGAAGGAATTGTCTTAGGACATAGAATTTCTAAAAATGGCATCGAAGTTGATAGGGCTAAAGTAGAAGTGATTGCAAAAATTCCACCTCCTAATAACCTAAAAACTTTGAGAAGTTTTCTGGGACATGCTGGATTTTATCGAAGGTTCATAAAAGATTTTTCAAAAATTGCATTACCTCTGTTTAAGCTGCTATGTAAAGATGTTGAGTTTGATTTTTCTAGATGAGTGTATTGAGGAGTTCAATAGGATCAAGGAAGCATTGATAACTGCACCGATTATTCAGCCACCCGACTGGAGCTTGCCATTTGAGATCATGAGCGATGCTAGTGACTTCGCTGTTGGAGCAGTATTGGGTCAACGAAAGGATAAGAAACTTCATGTTATTTATTATGCTAGTCAGGCTTTAAATACTGCACAGAAAAATTATGCCACTACTGAAAAAGAGCTTTTATCTGTTGTTTATGCATGTGAAAAGTTTAGGCCATATCTGATAGGCTCAAAAACTGTAGTTTACACTGATCATGCTGCTATTAAATATTTGTTTGCAAAGAAAGATGCTAAACCACGGTTAATTAGATGGGTATTATTGTTACAGGAATTTGACTTGGAAATTAGAGATAGAAAAGGAGATGAGAATCCTGTAGCTGATCATTTATCTAGACTTGAGCATGAAAAAGGGGAAGGAAGATTAATTAATGATGCATTTCCTGATGAAAATTTATATTTAATTAATAACACTTCCTCTGATCCGTGGTTTGCTGATTTTGTGAATTATTTGGCATGCGGTGTAATTCCTGATCATTTAAAATGGCATAGTCAAAAACAAAAATTTAAAACTGATGCTAAATATTTTATTTGGGATGAACCTTATTTGTTTAGACTTTGTTCAGATCAAATCGTAAGGAGATGCATCCCGGATGAAGACTTTGAGAAAGTTTTAAAGGCTTGCCATGAAGGACTTGGAGGAGGACATGTTGGACCGAATAGGACAGCTCACAAGGTACTCGAAGGTGGTTTATATTGGCCTAATATTTATAGGGATGCTAGATCATTTGTGCAAAAATGTGACGTATGTCAAAGGGCTGGTAACATCACTAAAAGAGATGAAATGCCTTTAAAAGGAATTATGCCTGTTGAGTTGTTTGATTTGTGGGGGATTGATTTTATGGGTCCATTTCCACCATCTAATGGGAAATTATATGTTCTAGTTGCTGTAGAATATGTGTCAAAATGGGTAGAAGCTGAAGCATGTGTGTTGAATGATGCTAAACAAGTGATTAAATTTTTGAAAAAGCAAATTTTTACTCGTTTTGGTGTGCCTAAAGCAATCATTAGTGATGGTGGATCTCATTTTGTTAATAGGTGTAACACCCCGGATTTGGTAACCCAGGCCGGGATGCCACCGCCACACCTCCCTATCAAGACACGGTTTCTCCGAGCTCACTAAAGAGATGCAAGGCTATGGTTTTCAGTATTTAAAATATTCAAACAGCCCATTCATATATAATTTAAAGATAATACATCAAAGTTGCAGCGGAATTTATAAGTTGTGCAGCGGAAATAATGTATAAGGGCCAACATGGCCAAAACACGGGTTAAACAGGCCCGTTCATGATGTAATCCTCAAAAATTCCCAGTATGCATATGATGATGCATATTCTTCATTCTCTGTAAGAAAAAGGGGATAAATGGTTTGGGTCAGCAAAAACGCGCTGAGTAAGTTAACACATAGCATGGGTTAGGGGTTTCAAAGCCTTTAATTATATTTAAATAAAAAGATGTTTGTAGGTAAAACGCAATTTAAGTTTAACATTCAATAATAAATAGATGGCATGATTTAAAATAAAGATTTTCACGTGATCATGATTCAACTTTCATCGTAAAATGATTTGCACGGCATAGTTATGATAAGACTTTTTGTCATGCATAAAAACATTTAAAAAAAATGCGAAGATAATGCATACTTTAAAGACACATTTAATTTCATAATTTAAAACTTAAGCATGGGCAATTATTTAAGACATGATTTAAAAACATGAATAATGCCGTGAGAAAATAAATAAAGATTTGAGCTTTTAAAAATTCTCACTGATACGCCTCCATCAAAATAATATTTAATTTAGCCGGCAATCCGGCGACCGCAGCCAATTTCATAAAATCTGAGCTTTTTAATATATTTCCCGTTACGCCATCATCTCAACAATAGATAGCCGGTGATCCGGCGGCCACAGCCAATAGTAACAGTTAGCCGGTGATCCGGCGGCCGCAGCCAATAGTAACAGATAGCCGGTGATCCGGCGGCCTCAGCCAATTTCATAAGTAACATGTCATTTTAGCCGGTAATCCGGCGGCCGCAGCCGATACGCCATACCCAGTACCACTCCGTCGAGCCTCGAGTAACCCATACGGATACACTCGAGAGGGTAGGCAGTTGGTCTCTTGTGACCAAATACGCCATATCCAGTACCGCTCCGTCGAGCCTCGAGTAACCCATACGGATACACCCGAGAGGATAGGCCCAAGATAATAAGATGCCGTTTTGGCGATCTTTCGCGCGTGATAGTCATTGCCGTTTTGGCACAAAATGAACAATTAGGAGGGCACCCTGCAGAGCACTCACCCCCTGATTTTATGTAACCGATATTGTTTCAACTTTAGTGTAACGGGATTTTCAAAAATATAGCTTTATCGTATCACAAGATTTCAATCGTTGTTTAAAAGATTTCAAAAATCGATCGATGTCACAGTTTACGCCTTTTCAGTTTAAAAATCCATTTCTTAGGCGATTGATCTGAAATTTTCACAGTAGCTCAAAAACATCCCAATGAACAACTTTCATGTTTTGAGTTTTTCGGAAAAATGATAGGAAACATGTCAAAAATCAAGTTTTCTACTCAAATAGTATGCTGTTAGGATTCAGGTTTGACACCTTTCAAAGATTTGACTTTTTATCATATCAAATGATCTCCAAAAATTCTGAAATTTCATATGCATATACTAGACATGATTATATGCAACTTTTGTTTAGAACTCAAAGATTGGATCGGACTAGATATGATAGAAATATGCTCATCAAGTTCGGTTAAGAAAACTGTCAACCTTTGAAAATTCTTTAAAACGCAGATTATGTCCGACTCGATTTGGGGTATCAAAACTTGATGAAAATGCATGAAATTTTACAGAGTAATTCAAGACTCATAGATCTACAATTCTTATGTTCAACACCAATCCTAGATCGGTCTAGATCCAAGGTCAAAATAACCAACAAGTTTGAATAAGAATTCTGTCAAGGATTCTAAGATCCAGATTTGATACTCTTCGGTTTTGGGTCGGTTTCAGGTTTGAAAACAACATGAAAAATTCTAAAATTTTTACAGAGGCTAGACCAAAGTCTTAGGAACACTTTTCATGTTTTAAGTTTTATTGTTTGAGCAGCTTTAGAGGTTCGAAAAATTCGTACGAAAACGCTGCGTTGAGGGTTTCTCTTGTTGACAGATTTTTATAAATTTTCTTGAGTTGAATCTCTATGTTTGGTTGCATTTTAAGTCACCCAAAACCATAGTAAGGTTAACTTACAGTGGGGATGATGTCTAGGAAGTCACGGGGTCGTCCGGAATCCACGGAATGTCACGAACGAATCTCTTCCACCCGATTTATTCTTCCCTTGGCTCCGATTTGTGTTCGAATACGAAGATTCGTAAGTTAGGATGATGTTTATGATCTTAAAATCATAAGGAAACTTAACTAACATCTTACCAACAATCCAAAGCCTGCAATCCTTGATCTACACACTTCCTTGGTTGGATTTGGTTGCCGGAAACTCGTCGGAAAGTCGCCGGAAGAGTGTTTGGCTTAGGGAGAGTTTTTGGAGAGTTTGGGGTGATTGATTGATGAAAATGGCTGATAATGGGGATGGGATTGATTTCATAACGTCCAAAAAGATGCCTCTCTCGTGAAAGATCAGATTTCCAACCTTGGGCCCCGAAAATTGGCGAGAAAGTCGCCAAAACGCGACAAGGTGTTGCTGTCAGGACCCCCACGCGGGGTTGGCGCGGGGTTTAGGGGAATACCGCGCGGACAGCGCGCCAAACACGCCTGGACTTCGGTCCGGGCGGGGTCGTGCGATCCGTCGTGCTTTTCCTCATCTCTTTCGGACTTCTATCCTCCTACGTTTTCGGGCTCGATTTTTCTGGTCATTCTCGGGTCATAAATTCTTATCTTAAGTTTATCTTGACTCAAATAAATTTCATGTTTGAAATCTTAAGTCCTTCGGTCTCGGTTTCGTCGGCTTCCAATTCGTCGTCTTTTGATTCCCGTGCAATAACTTGTATCATTAAATTTTTCAGACTTCACGGGTTCTTGGAATTAAAATTCTTTTCCTTCATGAATTTAATTCCAATTATTTTGACTCAATTCATGGAATGTCTTCGGGCTTCCTTTCCCTCTTTTATTCCATTTTGAATTTGAATCTATCGGCGTCTCATTTCCGAGCAATAGATTATTGTGATAATTTATTTTCTTCTTCTCGGATATATTTCGACATTGATAGGAATAAATTTTATTCCCTTGGACGTTGATAAAAATTCGGGGTACGTGTTACATCCTCCCCCCCTTAAGAATCAACTTCGTCCTCGAAGTTGTGTTTCGGCTTTTCTCGCGCGAAGAGTTAGGGTTCTTTTGTTTACTTGGGATACAAACTATTCGGGTTTCAAAAATAAATGCTTATGCATTCTTACGGGGTATTACATCCTCCCCCCCTTAAGATTACAGTTAGGTCCCCATAACTGTGGTTGCACCATCTTGGAATAGGGTCGGATCGTGCACATACTTCTTCAATTGTGATATGTGGAACACATTGTGAACTCTAGCCAATTGTGGCGGTAAGGCTAGACGATATGCTAGATTCCCGACTTTTTCTAGAATTTCTTAAGGTCCTATATTCTGAGGACTTAGCTTTCCCCGTTTGCCACAATGCATCACCCCCTTCATCGGTGATATCATTAACATGACCTTGACTTGAAATTCTATGTCTTGCCGTTTCACACGCTTAGGTGCACACGTATTTTGTAGAGCAGAGGAGGAGTAAATAAATCATTTTTTTTTTATTATTTTTTTTTTATTTTTTTTATTTTTTTTATTTTTTTATTTATTTATTTTTTTTGACCCGCGCGGGGTCCGCGCGGGTTTTGGGGGATTAGCGCGCCGGGTCCGCGCGGCGCCCCCAGGTGCAGCATATAGGGCTCGCGCGGGGCGCGAGCCATTCACCCCTTTCCCCTTCCAAAATTCCTCCCAACTTCCTCTCAAATTCGTCCCTTCGTGCTCGGATTCTCCTAGTTCCGACTTCGATTTCTCTTTGTAAGGTATGTATCTTCTATTTTCACTTGTCAATTTCAAGTTTTATGCCTTGATTTGTTAGAATTTGATTGAATTGAGGAATTAGGGTTTTGGCATGTAAATTGGGGTTTTGACATTTTCGGCTTAATTCTCGCGAATTAATGGTTGTATGTAGTACTTTGGTGCCTTTTCTATTGTTTAGGAAATATTGGTATGTATACATGTGCCTAAGTTGTGGAATTTCTTGCTAGAACTTGGATTTTTAGGGGAACTATGAAATTTTCGATTTTGTTGGTGTTATTGGTGTAAAAGTGGTTTCGTTGGTGTTGTTTGTTGACACTTGTGATTATGATTTGTTGTTCAAGCAATTGTTTGGTTTTGTGGTTAATTGCCATGTGTTTACAACATATTTTTGAACTTAATTTATTGCGCGCACAAGGTGTTCGACAGAATGCCACAATGGGTTTTTGAATTTGTTTGGGCACATTCCTTGGTTTGATTCTCTCCCAATATGTATTGGAAAGCTATTGGGTCTAAATTCCTCCTAGATTTTCCCCGTTGGAACTTTATATTTATGATGTCTTTATGTATTTTTGCTTGTGAATTGATGTGTTGAAAATTAGTCTTACCCTTGATATTGGGTGTTCGCAGGATGTTTCTTTTTCTGTGGTTCATCTTGGCGTTCCTTATGGTCCTTCCGGGGGCCAAGAGACGGGCTTCTCGACATGATGCGGCTGGCCCTAGCACTGCCGCTCCGGTGATGCCGGATAGTGATGATAGCGACGGCGATGGCGACAGTGAGTCCGAGGAGGACGAGGAGCGAGAGCCGAGGCTCAGGGGTCTCCCTTACGAGGCGCGTCCTCGCCGGCATGATCGGTTCCGTTTCCATACGATGGCCTCCCAGGACTTTTATTTCGACGAGCTTCGTCGGAAGAGGGCTTACGTTCCCGAGCGAGGCTTGTTCCCCGATCATATGGGCGATGACCGGATCAGTGCAGTGTTGGGGTATCTCCAGTGGACCGGTCTTGCACGACATCCCGAGGGCGTTGCCTCCGGCTATCTAGCCATGGAGGTTATCGCCAACATCAGTGGTCTTGGGGTAGACGACGACCTCTCTCGAGTCTGGGTTCGTGGTCGCTACTTAGACTTCAGTGCTCGGGCGATTAACACCTTTTTCGGCCTTCCAGATGATGGCGCGTTCCGACCGCAGCCAGAGGGTCGGGTTTATGCCCCTGCCTGGGGTGTCTTGTGTACCGAGGTACCCCCGCGGACTGGGGAACCCCACGAGTTGCGACTGACATCTTTGGATGCTCATTGGCGTGTACTTGCTCAGCTTTGGTTAGGACGCATCCGGCCGATCACCCGTAGTCATATCGTCATAGATCATGTCTTTGAGACTATCTGCTTTATCGCACGGGGCGGCCGGGTAAATGTGGGCGCTTGCATTGCGGACAACCTGAGGGGTTTACGACGGGGTCGAGGGAGTAGGGTGATCACTCACGCACACCTCATTTGTGGCCTATGCGTTGCTCAGGGGATCCGCACGTCTCCCGAGACGGACCCCTATCCTTTAGCTCCAGGTGAGCACTACCGTGTTCCATCTTATGCCGCCCGGCGCAGCACTTTGCGTCGTGGAGCGCCTCGGGCTATACTGCACCCGCAGCCTGAGGATGGTGGTTTGATCTTAGTTGTTCCTCGTGAGCGACCACCTCCTCCTCCTGTGGTTCCACAGCAGGGTGTGGTTCCACCGCGGGGTCAGGACATGACGCAGATGCTCCAGATGATGCAGGAGATGCGTGTCAGTATGGATGCTCGCTATGACGCCTTGGATGCTAGGATGGATCTCTATCAGGATCGTATGGACACGCTCACAGTGAGACAGGCGGAGCAGCAGGCCACCTTGACGGACATGTACGCCTACATGCGTCAGATGGATGACTACATGCGTCGCCGGTTCCCTCCTCCTGATCAGTGACTTTATGTTTCCCGTTTATGTTTTATCTAGACTCGTGTTAGCAGCGGTTGGTTTAGTATTTCCCATTTGCGTTTTCAGTTAGACTTGGTTTGGTATTTCTCTTAAGATGTAGTACTGTGATGTTACTCTGATTCCGTGCATGTCTCTGTTCGTACTGCATAGTTTGATGCATCGTGTGTTTTTATGTTTTTATAATTTCGGATTTAAATTTATCTAGATAGATAAATCTTGCATTTTATTTCCTTAAAAGGAAATTTTTAGTACAAGTGATAGGATATACCAAAATAGGATCCTCCTATCGTTTCTAGGCGTCCTCCAGCACAGTGGTGGGATCCTCCACTGGACTTGACGGTAGTAGGTCATCGAAAATGTGGTTCAAGTCATCCCCATGAGCATCAACCAGCTCCTTTAAACATAGATTTTGTGTAGTAAGGGTTTGGATTTGGTCTTCGAGCTGGTTTATGCGGTGGTGGTCCGCCTCTCTTAAGTTTCCCATATGGTGCAGATTTGCCTCCAATTGGGCCATACGATGTTCCATTTGTTGTATGGTTTGTTGGGAATCAAAGTGAGCGTTCATCATTTTGACCATTAAGTTCATCATGTCTTGGTTAGCCATCTAGCGCATGAAAAGATCTAGGTTACAACATAACGCTTCTAGGTTCTCTAAGGTATAGAAATGCAATATGCACATGTAGTGATGATCCCCCCTGATAAAAAAAAAATTTATGCGTACATTTATTTATCCATGGGTTTTAAAAGTAAATTTATTCCATGGATAGGTTAAAATAAGGATAAAAGGTTTGGGCCGCTACATTGGGCCGAAAGAAATAAATTATTTGGGCTTTTAATAAAAACAAGGTTATTGGGCCAAAATAATTTCTTGGGCTTAAAAAAAATTTTGGGCTAAAAATTTGGGCCTTAACTTCAAAATAATAATTGGGCTCTTTAAAATATATTACTAGTTTAGAAATGATAATTTTAAAAATAATAATACTTGAAAATAATAGTTTAAAAATATTCCGGGCTCTTTAAAATAGTAGTTTTAAAATATTCCGGGCTCTGATACCACTCTGTAACACCCCGGATTTGGTAACCCAGGCCGGGATGCCACCGCCACACCTCCCTAGCAAGACACGGTTTCTCCGAGCTCACTAAAGAGATGCAAGGCTATGGTTTTCAGTATTTAAAATATTCAAACAACCCATTCATATATAATTTAAAGATAATACATCAAAGTTGCAGCGGAATTTATAAGTTGTGCAGCGGAAATAATGTATAAGGGCCAACATGGCCAAAACACGGGTTAAACAGGCCCGTTCATGATGTAATCCCCAAAAATTCCCAGTATGCATATGATGATGCATATTCTTCATTCTCTGTAAGAAAAAGGGGATAAATGGTTTGGGTCAGCAAAAACGCGCTGAGTAAGTTAACACATAGCATGGGTTAGGGGTTTCAAAGCCTTTAATTATATTTAAATAAAAAGATGTTTGTAGGTAAAACGCAATTTAAGTTTAACATTCAATAATAAATAGATGGCATGATTTAAAATAAAGATTTTCACGTGATCATGATTCAACTTTCATCGTAAAATGATTTGCACGACATAGTTATGATAAGACTTTTTGTCATGCATAAAAACATTTAAAAAAAATGCGAAGATAATGCATACTTTAAAGACACATTTAATTTCATAATTTAAAACTTAAGCATGGGCAATTATTTAAGACATGATTTAAAAACATGAATAATGCCGTGAGAAAATAAATAAAGATTTGAGCTTTTAAAAATTCTCACTGATACGCCTCCATCAAAATAATATTTAATTTAGCCGGCAATCCGGCGACCGCAGCCAATTTCATAAAATCTGAGCTTTTTAATATATTTCCCGTTACGCCATCATCTCAACAATAGATAGCCGGTGATCCGGCGGCCGCAGCCAATAGTAACAGTTAGCCGGTGATCCGGCGGCCGCAGCCAATAGTAACAGATAGCCGGTGATCCGGCGGCCTCAGCCAATTTCATAAGTAACATGTCATTTTAGCCGGTAATCCGGCGGCCGCAGCCGATACGCCATACCCAGTACCACTCCGTCGAGCCTCGAGTAACCCATACGGATACACTCGAGAGGGTAGGCAGTTGGTCTCTTGTGACCAAATACGCCATATCCAGTACCGCTCCGTCGAGCCTCGAGTAACCCATACGGATACACCCGAGAGGATAGGCCCAAGATAATAAGATGCCGTTTTGGCGATCTTTCGCGCGTGATAGTCATTGCCGTTTTGGCACAAAATGAACAATTAGGAGGGCACCCTGCAGAGCACTCACCCCCTGATTTTATGTAACCGATATTGTTTCAACTTTAGTGTAACGGGATTTTCAAAAATATAGCTTTATCGTATCACAAGATTTCAATCGTTGTTTAAAAGATTTCAAAAATCGATCGATGTCACAGTTTACGCCTTTTCAGTTTAAAAATCCATTTCTTAGGCGATTGATCTGAAATTTTCACAGTAGCTCAAAAACATCCCAATGAACAACTTTCATGTTTTGAGTTTTTCGGAAAAATGATAGGAAACATGTCAAAAATCAAGTTTTCTACTCAAATAGTATGCTGTTAGGATTCAGGTTTGACACCTTTCAAAGATTTGACTTTTTATCATATCAAATGATCTCCAAAAATTCTGAAATTTCATATGCATATACTAGACATGATTATATGCAACTTTTGTTTAGAACTCAAAGATTGGATCGGACTAGATATGATAGAAATATGCTCATCAAGTTCGGTTAAGAAAACTGTCAACCTTTGAAAATTCTTTAAAACGCAGATTATGTCCGACTCGATTTGGGGTATCAAAACTTGATGAAAATGCATGAAATTTTACAGAGTAATTCAAGACTCATAGATCTACAATTCTTATGTTCAACACCAATCCTAGATCGGTCTAGATCCAAGGTCAAAATAACCAACAAGTTTGAATAAGAATTCTGTCAAGGATTCTAAGATCCAGATTTGATACTCTTCGGTTTTGGGTCGGTTTCAGGTTTCAAAACAACATGAAAAATTCTAAAATTTTTACAGAGGCTAGACCAAAGTCTTAGGAACACTTTTTATGTTTTAAGTTTTATTGTTTGAGCAGCTTTAGAGGTTCGAAAAATTCGTACGAAAACGCTGCGTTGAGGGTTTCTCTTGTTGACAGATTTTTATAAATTTTCTTGAGTTGAATCTCTATGTTTGGTTGCATTTTAAGTCACCCAAAACCATAGTAAGGTTAACTTACAGTGGGGATGATGTCTAGGAAGTCACGGGGTCGTCCGGAATCCACGGAATGTCACGAACGAATCTCTTCCACCCGATTTATTCTTCCCTTGGCTCCGATTTGTGTTCGAATACGAAGATTCGTAAGTTAGGATGATGTTTATGATCTTAAAATCATAAGGAAACTTAACTAACATCTTACCAACAATCCAAAGCCTGCAATCCTTGATCTACACACTTCCTTGGTTGGATTTGGTTGCCGGAAACTCGTCGGAAAGTCGCCGGAAGAGTGTTTGGCTTAGGGAGAGTTTTTGGAGAGTTTGGGGTGATTGATTGATGAAAATGGCTGACAATGGGGATGGGATTGATTTCATAACGTCCAAAAAGATGCCTCTCTCGTGAAAGATCAGATTCCCAACCTTGGGCCCCGAAAATTGGCGAGAAAGTCGCCAAAACGCGACAAGGTGTTGCTGTCAGGACCCCCACGCGGGGTTGGCGCGGGGTTTAGGGGAATACCGCGCGGACAGCGCGCCAAACACGCCTGGACTTCGGTCCGGGCGGGGTCGTGCGATCCGTCGTGCTTTTCCTCATCTCTTTCGGACTTCTATCCTCCTACGTTTTCGGGCTCGATTTTTCGGGTCATTCTCGGGTCATAAATTCTTATCTTAAGTTTATCTTGACTCAAATAAATTTCATGTTTGAAATCTTAAGTCCTTCGGTCTCGGTTTCGTCGGCTTCCAATTCGTCGTCTTTTGATTCCCGTGCAATAACTTGTATCATTAAATTTTTCAGACTTCACGGGTTCTTGGAATTAAAATTCTTTTCCTTCATGAATTTAATTCCAATTATTTTGACTCAATTCATGGAATGTCTTCGGGCTTCCTTTCCCTCTTTTATTCCATTTTGAATTTGAATCTATCGGCGTCTCATTTCCGAGCAATAGATTATTGTGATAATTTATTTTCTTCTTCTCGGATATATTTCGACATTGATAGGAATAAATTTTATTCCCTTGGACGTTGATAAAAATTCGGGGTGTTACATCCTCCCCCCCTTAAGAATCAACTTCGTCCTCGAAGTTGTGTTTCGGCTTTTCTCGCGCGAAGAGTTAGGGTTCTTTTGTTTACTTGGGATACAAACTATTCGGGTTTCAAAAATAAATGCTTATGCATTCTTACGGGGTATTACAATATGGCTGTTAATCAATTGTTATCTAGATTTCATGTTCATCATATGATAACAACACCCTATCATCCTCAAGCCAATGGTCAAGTAGAAGTCACTAATCGTGAGATTAAAAAGATTTTGGAAGCTACCGTAGGAAAATCTAGGAAAGAATGGGCTTTTAAGTTAGATGAAGCATTATGGGCTTATAGGACAGCTTTTAAAACACCTATAGGTATGACCCCTTTTAAATTGGTCTATGGTAAAGCTTGTCACTTACCTTTTGAACTTGAGTTTAAATCACTTTGGGCTATGAAGAAATTAAATTTTGAATTTAAGGAAGCTCAAGAGAAAAGGAAAATAGATCTAACTGAGTTAGAAGAAATAAGGCGTCACGCTTATGACAATGCTTTAATTTATAAAGAAAGAACAAAGCTTTATCATGATAAAATACTTAGGCCTAAGGTGTTTGAAGCTGGTCAATTAGTGCTTTTATATAATTCTAGATTTAAACTCTTTCCTGGTAAATTGAAAACGAAATGGTCAGGACCTTTTAGGATTGCGAAGGTGTTGGATAATGGTGCAGTCGTTTTAAAAGCTGAAGATGAAAGGGAATTTACTGTAAATGGTCAAAGACTTAAACATTATTTTGGAGATGAAGTTAAATTCATCGAACAAATTAATGTTAAGCCCTTAGTTGTTTAAATCTGCTTATTGAAGTAAATGCATTTCATGTTTAATTATGTTGAGTTTTGATTTATTAAAAATTTTTAAAAACCAATAAAAATTATAAAATGGCAGAAAAAGACAAAAATATTTTGCATTTTATTGTTTATGTGCTTTTAGTTGTTTTATTGTTGTTATTAAAGTAAGTCGTGTTTTCATTTTAATTATGTTGTTTAATTATTATGCTATGTATTGTATGTGTTCAATAAATTGAGTAGGACATTGCTTTGAATTAGAAGAAGTAGCAAAATGTTGAGAAATGATGGATTCATGTGTGTTTGGAAGATTGATCTTGAATTGTGCATTTTTGACTTGGTGATGAATTAAGGAGAATGATCTGTACGAACTAGTTGATTTAATTGAGGAGAATTATGATCCGGAATGATTTGAGGAGCCTATTTATGCTAAATCTGACTTGCTAACCTTAGAGAGTGTATTGACTATCATTTTGGTGAAGTTTGAGCTGAAATTCGAGTGTCACATACACAGTTTAGGCGCCACACCTTCATGGTGGCGCCCAAAACCAAGCTCAGGCGCCATTTTATGCACCAATTTCGACCTTGGAAAAGTTTTAAGTCAGTTTTTGCGCCACATATGCTTTGTGGCGCATAAAACTGCTCCCTAGCGCCAAAAATTGCGCCACTTTTAAACTTGGAAAAAAATTGAAGTCAGGTTATGCGCCACTTCTTCTTGGTGGCGCATAAAATCACTCCGGAGCGCCAATGGATGCGCCATTTTTAGACTTGGGAATTTTTGGAAAAACCCTAGGCGCCACTTGTACTGAGTGGCGCATAAAACACACTCCAAGCGCCATTTTTGGCGCCGACCCGCGGGTCAAGGGCTCCAGACCCGGTTTTAATCGGGATTTACTCCCAAAAATTCACCTCTCTTCCTCATTTTACATCCAAATTCGACCGAGAGCCCTCTTCCCTCACCACCAAGCGCCATTTTCTTCCTTCCAAGCGACACATTTGCGCCACTTGGGTAAAAATTCTTCCAATTCTTGTTTCCTTCTATCAATTTTTATCTACATTGTTCAAATTCTCATTCCAAAACCCAAATTTTGTTTTGTTTGAATCAAATTAGGGTTCTTCAACCCTAGTTCTTCAAGTTTGGGTATTCCACTCCAAAGTGTTCTAAAGCTTCAATTTAGGTAAGAATGGCTATCCTAATTCAATTGTTATCATATTCTAGTACTTTGGAATGCATTAATTTTGGTATTGGTTTTGTTACTTGAATTTTGGGTTTTTGTAGAATGTGGGATAAAATTCAATTTTTGATTGTTTAAATCCTAGTTTGAACTTGAACAAAATGTTGTAGAACATGGATTGAATGCATTTGGTGAAATTTTTGGATTAACATTAAAATTTTGGAACTTTTAGAATTCGAAAATCTGAAAATTTCTTTTAATTAAATTAAATGGCATTTTTGCTAATTAAATGGATAAAACATCACTAGAATATGTCATTTAAAATATATTGAAATTACAAGCTCATTTTTATGTCAAGAATTCCATGTTTTTCATTATGTAAGTCAAGTTGGGCATTTTTGATAAAAACTCTTTTAGTTATATTTAGAATAAGTTAATTTATCCTATAAATAAATTGGAATGGATTTAAATATTAATTTAAAACCATTTAGGATAAACTAGTTTATTAAGTTAGGTTATTTTATTTATTAAATCTGGAAATTTAATAAAATGAGAGTTTTTATTAAAAAAAAAAAAGTTGTCCTAAATGTGAATTTTAAACTTTGGGATAAAATGGATTATTTCTTTAAACAAAGTTTAGGATTTGTGAACCTTAAAATGCAACATTTTGGTCATTGAGTCATATAAATCCCACATTCTAGGTTGATGTATATGTTTGCTTTATACTTAACACTTAAGTTAAACCTTTGGTTTAAACTTAAGTGTGAGGATGGGAGGCAATGCATATATATGATACTAACCCATCATTTTTGTACAATCAGGTGCCAATATAATGTATAATCCTCCAAATCTCCCTAAGAAATCGGGTTATAGGTATATACCGATGCCCGAGGGGAGATTGGAGATTTATGATCCACAGTCATCGGATAGCGTTCCTACTCCTATTCCTGATGAGCATGTTTTTGAAAATCGCAGACTCCGCACTAAAAATTCGACACAGATGGATCAGCCCCAAGGATCAGGTGGTGCTTCTAAGTCCAAGGGACTTCTCTCCTATTTTAGGAAGAGTAAGTCCAAGAGCGGTGCATCTTCTAGACACACTACAGTGCCCGCTGATGACCATCAGGAGGTCAATCAGCCTGATCAGCCTGACCAGCCCGATCAGCCTCAGCCTGAGGCATCGGATCATTCACAGGCCCCCACTAGAGCCTCTCGGGGGAAGGCACCCGCTACTACTTCTACTTCCTCTCGACCTAGGAGGGGGAGATCTGCGGCATTAGTTATACAGGAGCCTGTCCCTGAGGCTGTAGGAGGAGAGGAAGATGAGGAGGAGGTTGATCAGGAGGAGCAGGAGGATAGAGGAGGACCGAAAAAGCAGGATCCTAGAGCATATGTCCCCGACTTGCAGTATATCAGTCCGGGCATATTTGATGCCACTGTGTTTAGGAGTGCCAGAGCCTATGAATTATACAAGAGGTTCCACAAGAAGAGGATCATTGCCGATTGAGGATTTTCAGACAGAGATCTGCAGCACCCCCTACTCCGTGATGCTATCAGATCCAGAGGTTGGGAGAGATTTGTTAGACATCCAGCCGGGACATATTCATGGGAGTTGACTAGACTGTTTCTAGCCAACGCTGAGGAGGAGGATTCTTGGATTTTCGGGGTTAGAGTACCCATCACTCCTCAGCACATCAACCAGTTTTTCGGAGTAGTGGATGTGCCTTATGGCAGGGATTTTTGGGAGCCAGTTATGAGGGCTGATGATAGGGAGGAGATCAAGAAGCTGGTCTTGATGTCTATGTTTGAGGGTCAGGAGGATGTCCTCACATATGACGACGATGACATGAGTAGGTTACATGGGCCTGATATGGATGCACCCATGTATCAGCTGCTCATGTTCTACAGATCTAGACTGAGTCCTTCGACTCACACCTCTGGACCTACTGCTGTGGATATGTACGTCCCATACTGCATCAAGGTGGGGAGCCCGGTTAACATGGGAGAGCTTATAGCATTGGAGTTGAGACAGACACCAGGAGTGTCTAAGAGATCTGCTCTCATGTTTCCCAGCTTGATATGGCAGCTGTGTGCACAGGCAGGAGTGGATATGGGGCAGTTTGACAGAGACTGGAGGATGAAGCCCCCTATTCCCTTTGGGAAGAGAAACTTCAAGCTGCCTGGGATTAGATGCAAGCCCATGATACTACCGAGGGAGTTACCCAGGCAGTCACCGCCACCTGCACCTTCACATGCTAGCCAGGAGCATTCTGAGGCTCCTTCACAGTCCACCCGGGGTACACGAGGTGGTAGAGGTCGAGGTAGAGGACGTGGCAGAGCTCAGCCACAGCAGTCGCATCAGCAGTATCCGGGAGAGCCGGATTGGGCTAGGGCATTGAGGATTGATCAGCAGACGATGATGACCAACCAGCAAAACTGGATGAACACTATGGATGAACGAATGAGGTTGGTAGCTCAGAGACAAAACTTCTTGAGCGATCAGATTGAAAAGAATGCCCGAGCCCAGGCGTATCATGCAGCCAGACTTGAGTATTTTATGTCCCAGAGCTTAGGACAGCGGTATGTCGCTCCTCAGACACCTTCTGAGGACGATGATGATGAGGACTATGTTGGGTCTGGGGATGGTAGCGATGGAAGCGATGAGGATGCTGAGGATGCTGATGCTGGAGATGGGTCTGAAGAAGTGGGTGACAATGATGATGATGATTCTGAGGACTCCGACTGACTGAGAGAGATGAGCGATAGATAGGCTTATGATTATTATAGATGACATGTATTGTTAGGCCTATGTATTTGACTCTATTGCACTTCTGAGTTTATTTTGCTACATTTCAGTATTTACATTTGGGTTGTAATTGTCCTAACTCTATTTTCCTTTATTACTTTTGCTATTTTAGACTTGTTATTTCTTTTATCCATGTTCTTGTAATTTTATAGAGTAGTAGATGTAGTTTAAATGAATTTTAAGGTTTTTAGTTGTTTTTTAATTCAATAAAGTAGCTCTTACCAATAACATGCTTAATTGAGTGTTTTGAACTGGTTAAAAGATCAATGAAGTTTATTTGAACTAGATTGAGGTGTAAATGAAGTGAAATTGGTATTGTTGAGCGATTTGGAGATTTTGGACATCATGGGGAAGAACTTAGGAAAAACACATTCTGCTCGATTTGACACAGAATGCGCCATTTAGGCATAGTGGCACCTAAAAACACCCTTAAGCGCCATTTTATGCGCCAGAAGACTTAGAAATTTTTCTAAGTTTTTCCAAAATGCGCCACACATGCTTGATGGCGCATAAATCTGCCTTTCTGCGCCACTTTTTGCGCCGCAGAATTAAAGTTTTTCCAAGTTGGCTTCAGGATGCGCCACTCCTTCTATGTGGCGCATAAAACCCCCTCCCAGCGCCAATTTTTGCGCCATTTTATTTTTTAAAATTTATATTATTTTTAAAATGCGCCAGTTGTGCTTGGTGGCGCCTGAAAGTGACCTTATGCGCCACTTTTTGCGCCATCGACGCAAATCTTTCAAAAATTCGCGAATCCAAAATATCCAAGCCATATCTATTCGATTTTTGGGATCCTAAACAGCATTATACTAACTCCAAATCATATGTTTAGTGTATATTTGGATCTAGATTAAATCAATCCTGCCATATCTCAACAAAATCAAGATTTCACCTCTTTAAAAAGGGGCATGACCGATCGGTCACACATTCAACCTCAAATCTGTCAATTTTTCTCTTCTTCCAGTTTAATTAGCTTTCCAATCCCAATCCTTTCTTCCTAAAATTCTGCCACCATGAGACCAAAGAGAAAGAATAACCCAAGAAACAAGGGTGGAAAGAAATTGAAAGCCACAGAGCCTGCCCCATCACAGACACCAGAAATTAATGAACCCATTCTGGAGCCGGCTGCTGTGGGAGCTGAAGATGAATTTGTAAACAATCTGGTAGCTCCCGACTCGTATAATGGTTATGATACTTCCTTCAATTCTGCTCAACCAACGGAGGATGATCCACAGCAAGAAGAAGATGTCGCTGAATCCCCGGAGGAAATCTCACCAGAAATTCCTCGTGAATCTAAAACCAAGAGGAAGAGTCACAATAGAAAGAACGATACTACTCCTCTGGAAGAATTAACAGGAGATACTTTTAATCCGGCCATTTTCATCAATCAAACTGCGTATTCTTATTATCAGAAGATGGCAGATAGATGGATTTTTGCAGACAAAGGGTTCACTGAAGCTGACATGGAGAGATTTTCGGTTCATGATGCTCTCATGAGTCGAGGATGGATGAAATTTGCTGCGCATCCGGAAGGAGTTTATTCTCGGGAGCTTACCAGACAGTTCTTGTGCAATGCTCAGTATGATCACTACACTTCATGGATTAGAGGAGTGCCTGTGCCATATGGTCCTGCAGTGATCAATGAACTTTATGGTACTGTGGATGTTTCTTGCCCAGCTACGAAGAAGAAGCACTTCCATGACCCTGTTTATGACGAGGAAGGAGGACCCGAATTGGAGAAAAGAATTTTGAAAGAGATGTTTGAAACTCAAAAGAGGGTGGCCTACATTGGAGAGAAGAAGGCGAATGTTGTAGCTACTTTAATGGCTGCACCGCTCTATCAGATCTACCTGCTCTACAAGCATAAGGTATTTCCTACTTCACACACTTCACAACCGAGTGCAGAAGATCTTTATTTTGTGTATTGTGTGAAGAACGGGCTACCTATTGATATTGGAGAGATGATAGCATATGAGCTGGATAAAATGGCGTCTGACACTGCACGGATTGTGCTGGGATTTCCTGCACTGATCTGGACACTTTGTGAAAGAGCTGGAGTGAATATGACGGCCTATGCTCATGATGTGAAGCCAAAGCCCACTATCTCTTTCAAGAATTTCTATAATAAGCCTGGAGTAAGATGTGCAGAGCTTGGCTACCCTACTATATCCCGTGGGACACCCACTTGTCATCCTGATAGACCTAGTACATCTGGTACTAAGGTAGAGCCTGCAGAGATCGCAATCAATAGGATGACCTATGAAATTCATCAGCTTAGAGAGGAGATGAAGAGGAAGGAAGATAGTACACGAGCACAAATTTCACAACTTTCTAATAGACTTGAATTTTTCATGTCTGAAAGTCTAGGTGATCGATATATTCCTCCTACTACTAGTTCGAGCTCTATAGGAGATGATGATGTTCCTAGGGAAGATGAAGTAGATGATTCGAATGGATCTTTAGAAATCTAGATTTTTGAGTAGATAGGATTGCTCCCTTTTTGGTTTAATTTGTAATAGTTAGAACTATTTTGGTGCTATTTTGCTTATTTAATTAGCTTCTTTATGTAATAGTTGCTAGAATTTGTGGTATTTTGCTTTTGGTAAATTTATAAAATTTAAATATTTTAATTAAATCTGTCCATAATTATTTAATTGATAAAATGTGCCTACAAAATAAATAAAAATCTGAAATTTAATAATAAAATCTGAATTTAAATAAATTATGGATGAGGTTTAATTATTTTAACTTATAATTTACCATGTGCTCTAATGATCATCTTTTGTATGAGCAAATACCATATAAATATAAAAAGAAGCAAGATATACGACAAGAAGCAAGCAAAAGGGGAACATTCAATACAGTGAAAGAATTTCTAGGATCTACATATTCCAGGCGTGATCTTTTCATATATTATGTTATCAATTCGCATGAAGAATATGGTAAGAGCTTGAGTTAATTTAATTTTAGTTTATTTTCTTATTTTCTCTGCTTTAAATAAAATAGTACATGCATGTCTAGTTATTTTAACTTTAAATTGTGTTTTCCCAATGGTGCTATTATTTAGAGATTATCACATCAATGCCAATCTGGAGAAAATCCAAATAAGTCTAAATGTTCTGCTCTAATCCGATTTTACAATTTAATGAGTGTTAGGTTTCTTAGTTTAAAGTTCTAGACTATGTCAAATTGTTATGCAAGTTGTTTGGGCTATTGATGACAATTCTATTTGCCTTGCAGAAAACTATTTGATTAATTAGACTAGTTATTTGAAATGTGGAAAGTTATCATTATTTATAAACAAATATGCTCGTTCTAAGTCTTTTTAAATGCTTAATTAAAATAAAGTCAGAGTGAGAACCCTGTATTGAAAAACAAAACAAAACAAGTGATCTTGCAAAAAGAAAAAGAAAAGAAAATTAAAGAATGCAAGATTAAAAAAAAAAAAAAGAAGAGAAAAACAGGGTGATTAGATTAAAAAAAAAAAAAAAAAATTCATAAACTCTTGACTGGATGACTGGCACATATTCGGTGACACGAGTAGCTTTTGGAATTCAACCGTCTACAACTCAGCCAAAGTGTCTAGAATATAGTGAAACCTAGCCATAGATTGAGCATATTTAAAGACTGGAAAAGAAAAGCATATTTACATTATTCGCTTTCCCATATTGAGTGCTAGGTATAATTAATCTGTTTTCTGTATTGTAAGTGCTTTGGATATCTGGTTCTAATAGCTAATGCATACCAATTTGTCTAGTTCTAGTACATTAAACTTTGAACCCTCTTATCTCATTTTATTGTTGAAATCTATGATTTGGCAGAACTATAAAGACTTTATCTTTATTATCTTGATTGGCAAGTTGATGTGCTAATTGATCTCATTGCTCAAGGGACGAGCAATATTTAAGTGTGAGGATGTTGATGCACCATGTGAAACCACATTTAAATAAGCTTAAATTATGACAAAATGGACTTAAATTGCATGCATGTGATCCTATTTTACTGCTTTTTAGTGTACATTTCATGTGATGTGTAAATATTAATAAGACTGATTAAATTGAGCTTATTTGAGTTCAATTTACCTTGTTTTATGCTTTTTAATAAGACTTTGGCAATTCTAAGACATTGCAATGATGTTTCAGGCATTAAAAGGAAGAAAGAAGATGTTCGGAGGTCAAAGGACGCAAAATTCGGAATTTTCCACACTGGAAGGCTCCAGAATGCACCACATAAGCATGGCGGCGCATAAAAATGCTCTCCAGCGCCATTTTATGCGCCACTTCAACACTTGGGAAAATTTCGGATGGAAAAAGCTTCAGGATGCGCCATCTCTTCTTGGCGGCGCATAAAATGCCATTCCAGCGCCACTTTTTGCGCCGATTGTCAAATTTTAGGAAATTGTCAGAATGCACCGCTTCTTCTTGGCGGCGCCTGAAACCACCTTGGAGCGCCACTTTTTGCGCCGTTTTGGAAAATTCGGAAAATCAGCGTATGCACCAGTTCTACTTGGTGGCGCCTAAAACCCTCTCTGAGCGCCAGTTTATGCGCCGACGTCGCGGTTGAGAAGTTTCTTAACCTCCCGAACTCGGTTTTAAACACCGTTTTTTTTCATTTTTCAAAGACCAGACTCATTTTTTCGAACAATACTCTCTGGGAAACATCTGCTAATGGGAGAAGAAGGCCGGAAACACAAAATCATGCCGGAGGAATGCATCAAGAACGCTGTTCTGGGCGTGTTCTTCCTATTCTAGGTGTTGCCTTTCTTTTTCTTGCTTTGTAATGTTATGAATTTGCCTCTAAATGTAATCTACTGTTATGTTTCGAATTTGTAGACGGATTTCTATAATGTTCGTGTTAGGAGTGATCTAGAACGGGAGTTCAGAATCACTTTTGAAGTATGAACCTATCTTTTATGGAAGTAATTTAATGATCGATGTTTTTATGCTAATCTGGATTTATATGTTAAGATGTTAAAGAATGAATTATGATTACTGTTTAGGATGAGAAAGATCGATAATCTGTATATTCTCATGAATTTGGTATTTTCAGACATAATCTGTTTAAATTGGCAAATCTGAATTGATCGATGTTAATACCAGTAATTTTTGATAAAATAATGATTGGGAAGAATAGTGTATTGACCGATTTTGTCTACTGCTAAAATCAATCTGATGTTGAATTTGCCAATCTGCAAAATTAAAGATGATCGATCAATCTGTGTTCACTATTTTTAGTAATCTGGCATTAATTCTAATTTATCTGCATTTTAATAATATTAATTAAATCCAGTTTACCATGTTTTATTATTATTTTACCATAATTGTTAGATTATTTACACTGTTTTGCATAATTAAATGTTAGAATCTAATTCCATAAATTCTGCTTTGCTAAATCGGGAGATAAAAAGTAGAATTAATATTTTAGTACCGGAATTGGGAATAAATTACATTATAAATGGATTCTAGCATGTGCACAATGATTTGGGAAATGAAAAGTGCCTTTTAATTGCTATAGGAAAATTTGTAAGCTTGGGAAAGACTCAAATTTAGGCCTAGAATAATGATTGCAAAATGTTAGATAATCTAATCAGCTTCCATGAAGTCCGTTTAAGCATAATTTGGAATTTTTAGTAGATTATTATATTTTTAATCTTTATAAAAATATTTAAATTTAAGAAATTGATTTTTAGAACATTGGGAAATGTCAAATTATTACACAATTTCTATTTTATAATAAAGATGGCAATATTTAAAATATTACAAGCAACTCCCATTAGTATTTTTATCAATTAAAACTTTAATTTGCTTTATTTTAATTTATTGTCACTGTTTTTTAAATTTAAATCACCATTAGAATTAAACAAATCTTTTTAAATATATTAAATATAATTAATGAACTTAAGAACAATTAAAATTTCTCCGGAATGAAATAATATTCTGAAATTCCCTGTGGATTCGACCCGGTATTCACCGGTTTTTATTACTTGATGACAACCATCCGCTTGTGGTAAAATATGAGTGGTGAAAATCACCCATCAACGACGAGGCAAACGGGACGAAGCCTCTGCTTCCTAGACCTTTGGTAAGTCATGGTATAGTGTTTAGTTCATCCATTAACCTTAAAAACTCGAAATCTAACATCCTTTCTTTTACTACGATTTCACGTCGGGGGACGAACAAAAAGCGATCGGAGAAGTTGGCCGTTCGTCGCGACCTTAGGACATCCGGAAACCCCTTCCGACGACCCCACTCTCTAACTAAGTAAGTTAAGACCTTACTCTTCAATTTTTGTGGTTTATTGTCGTTTAAAACTTAAGATCTAGACACGTAACAAAAATCGGTTTTCAAAAATCCTATTTTCGTCCAATTTTATAAACTCGCCTAATACTCGACCTTCTGGAATTAAAACCAAAAACTTTTCAACATAGATTTTGTTCATAAGACTATAATCTACCTTGTGTCCAAATTTCAGCCATTGAAATAAATATTTGCTATCCCAAATCGCACCGTAAAGTTTCTGTGACAAAACCGAACGTTTGAAATCTGGACAGATTTATTGACTCGACTTGATGCATATTTTTCACCTGTTTTTAGATCGATTCAACTTTGCATTTCTAAACAAAAGTTGTAGATAATTGTGTCTAGATTATGCATATAAAAGTTCATGAATTTTGGAGTTCATTTGATATGTCAAACGGACGATTTTCAGAAACTGTTCTAAACCAACTTTGGAGTCCGCGCGTATGCAGCGTGTTGTGGTTGACTTTTGAACATCTAAAATTCATTATTTCCAAAATCTTAAAACATGAAAGTTGTTCACTAAGGTGTTGTGCACATCCTGTAAAAATTTCAGACCAATTGGCTTTGAAATTAATTTTTAATCGGCGTCGCACGTAACTGTGTCGGAATTAGTCTTTTGGACAGAAATCATCTTTTGTAAAGAACTCGGAATTTGACTTACTTCGAAACCTTATTTCCGAAAACCTAAAACATGAAAGTTGTTCGTATGTGTGTTTTTGAGCTACTGTGTAAGTTTCAGAATTTTTGGGTTAAAGATGAATTTTTAATTAAGAAAGGCGTAAACTGCGTCGAATGGGATTTTTCGAATTTGAGAAAACTCGAACTACGAAACGCGATATCGAATATTTTGGTAACATTGAAATAAGAACTTTCGAAAAATCCCGTTCACTAGGCTGAGCCGATCTTCATGCTATCATTATCTTTGAGACTGCCTCGTTAGTGGTCTCCTTACTATCTGAGATTGCCTCGTTAGTGATCTCGCGCGCTGTGTTATTTGGATCGCCTCGTTAGTGGTCCTACTATCTTTGAGACTGCCTCGTTAGTGGTCTCCCATTTATTTAGACTGCCTCGTTAGTGGTCCTACGATTGAGATTGCCTCGTTAGTGATCTCCCCGGTATGGTGTCCTCTTCTTAGTTTGCGGGATAAAATATAAAAGACTTGTGTGAGTGTTTAATTATGCTTAAATCTTATTTACCATGTTTTTAAATTATGCTTCTAAATTATGTTCTTAAATTATGCTTTTAAATTACGCTTTAAAATTTAGTCCTTTAATTATGCATTTTCGTCTTGAATAAATTAATCATGTTCTTCCGCTGCGAGTAAATTATGATGTTTAAATTAAGGCATGAAAAGTGTAATTTTTAATTGAACACATGTAACCCCTTAAATTGTTTAGTTAGGGATTAACTTACTCGGTATATTTTTATACAGAGTATGTCGAGTGACGCATGCACATGCACTTGGGGGGAAACATTTATGAACATTTTTAATTTCTGCATCGTACTACTGTTTTACCGGGTCTGTTAAACCCGAGGTTTGGCCGTGTTGGCCGTGATTACTTTTCCGCTGCATTTACTCTATTTCGCGCATGATGATTTTTACTTCCGTATTTTGAATCAAGTATTATTAATTTCCGGACTCAATGTTGAAATGTTTTTAAATCTTTTACGTACCCATAAGCCTTGCATTTCCTTAGTGAGCTCGGGAAGCCGTGTCTTGCTAGGGAGATGTGGCGGTGACATCCCGGCCTGGGTTATCAAATCCGGTGTGTTACAATGGGAATACGAAATTTTCGGTATTTCGGTATACCGAAATACCGAAACATTAATTTTAATATTATTTTAAAATTTAATATATATTGTTGTGTTAAGACATTTGGAACTTTGAAGGGCCAATTTAAGTAATTTTTCGGTATACCCGCGATTGGAAGATGGACACAGTATTGATTTTTTGGGTATAGTTCGGTATGTCAATTTGTAACGGTATGTAATGCATTGTTCGGTATGTAAAATTTTCGGTATTTTTCGGTATTTTCGGTATATTTCTGTATTTTCGGTAAATATAAT
This sequence comes from Hygrophila difformis, assembly GCA_030278955.1. Lineage (NCBI taxonomy): Eukaryota > Viridiplantae > Streptophyta > Magnoliopsida > Lamiales > Acanthaceae > Hygrophila > Hygrophila difformis. Next base: position 38,638,464 of record JAOANR010000009.1, on the reverse strand, counting down.
TTTCGGTACGGTAACGGCATAGATTATAGGAAACCGAAATTTTCGGTATACCGATTTTCGGTATACCGAAATATTCGGTATCGGTATCGGTATGACTTTTATCCATACCGAAATTTTCGGTACGGTACGGTAACGGTAACGGTATTTCGGTATACCGATTTTTGCCACCCCTAAGTACAGCGATGCGATGAAGTTGCTCCACTGATCTTAGCTGGTGGAAAGCAGGCTGCTTGGCTATCAGAGCAAAAAGTTGAAGTTTCACATTCAACTTAAAATCGTCCTGGGCTACCTCCATGTTTTAAAAGTGTTAATTAAAAATATTGTACCTGAGGAAACTCCCATCACACAAAAAATAAGAATACATGAGGATGTTCAGACAAGTCTAACTGTCAAAATTTCCAGTACTTAGCTTTATTTAAACTGGACTCTTAAACAATTCTTTCTTATGCCAAAAACATTTGCAGTAATTTATGGATTATTTCAAAAATGTATCTCAGGGCCTCCCATCACAAATTGATGGAAAAAGCAGGGCCTACGGTTCACTATGGTCAATGTTGGGAGCGGTAGTCGCCAAACACGGAGGCATTGGCTGTAAAAAAAAAATCTTAAGAAGCTTATCGGGCACTGCAAATAATCAAATTAACAAAATTCATTCCTTTAAATTTCCATGAACAGGAACCTAATAGATTGTGGTACCTCAATTTGATAATCACATCATCAACATGTGCTTCTATAAGAACTCAAAGCCAGATATAATTCCACACTTACACCTAGGCAATTCAAACTTTTCATCCACTTCTGACCAGTTCCCAGATATGATTTTTTTCATGCCATGGAAAGTCGACCATAGTGTACAATTTTCCTCATGGCTGGTAATCGTGTGAAAAATTAAATAACCAGTTTTCAGACTGCTTACCTCCTAGAAAGCTTCATACCTGAATGTAATGAAGAAGGGCGGAGTTTTCATCACTAGGATTTAGGCCTTTAGAACTATTTTAGTAATTTACTCCATGCTTGAGCTTAATTATTCTATTTGTCATGTATTGAGAAGGAAATAGAGCCTGAGAAATAGTATTAGAACTCTTAAAGAACACAACCTCCACAAATTGGATCATTGACTCTGCCTCAGTTGGGTCAAGAATTCCTAGAAATGATGCAGCAACAAACACATAAATGTATCATAATAAACAAACTGGAAAAATGGTAAAATATCAATGCACCAAGAGTGGGAGGCAATCGAACCTGATGCATAGAAATCGAAGAAAGTTCTTGAAAGCAATAATGGATAGAATTTGACCAGATGCTCAGCTTCAACATAAGGAAAAACTTCAAGTTCTTCAGTCCATGGGCATGATTGATCTTGAAGTATTAATGAGCAGTTGTATATAGCTTGTTGATATGGCTATTGGAATTTCAAAATCTGGTATTCTTTTATAACCAATTCCTGTTAATATGGCATAAAAACGAGGTCAAGGAACACACTATCATAGTATTAATTAGAAAAGAGTGAAACAATTTTGCCTTTCAATAACCAATTTTATGGCAAAGCTCTGTACCATAAAGGTTTTAACAGAAACAGTAGGTACTAAAGATATAGTTTATTCTTTGTTTCATGAAATATATCATTATCTGGAGTGCAAAAGAAAAAAGTCGATCATGTATCCATAAAAGAAAGTAAAATGAATGGCATGAGATATTTTTAGTGATGATGGATTCCGACATTGTTTAAAACCTGGATTGCTGCAAAGAAAGTGGAAAATGGTAAGGATGCTCAGAGTCAAGCACAACGAAGGAAGACAAAGCTGATTTCAGTTACTTACCATTTGTTGAAGAAGGTTTTGCACCCAACATGGTTGAAAGCAAACTGTTAGTTCATCAATCATTCTATATCGAAAGTATGTACATTTTGGAATGGGTGAATGCAAGCCCACCATCTCATTCTTAGCAAAAAGTATAATAAAAAATGGGGAAAAGATGATAAGAAACATACACACACATACAGCAAAAAAAAAAAATTAATAAGAATATGACTAATCCAAACTTCCATAAGTTAATAAAGATGACAATTAATGCTTTTGAGATTGTAAGGATTCATAAAATGGAACTTACAAATGTCGTCATATCGGCAGTGCTTTGCCTGTATTGTCTGCTCCTTCATGTAAGTAAGAACACTAGGACACGGAATGAATACAAAAAAATTAGCAACTGGAAATAGTGTAGATAGCACTAATTGATCTATGATGACTAAAACATTGTATGGCGGAATCAGTGAAGATAACAGTTATTGATAAATCAATAAACTTTGCATGAACACAGCCCTCAAGCAAAACATAGGAAAGAAATTTTCAAATACTGAAGTTGTTTTGTTAAAAATATTAAAGACATAATGTTAAAAATGGTTAAGCCCACACAATGCTGACATAGGATTTACAGAAAATATATGCTCAAACAAAGACTCATAATCTAAACAATGAAGTGTAAAGAAGTAAAACCAAATTGAATAAAACTCATCACACACTTGCACATGAATTATTGTAAAGAATCGACATATAGGTTTCCAGATAAAAGGGCAGTTCACATTTAGGTGTTTGAATAAGAGCCAATTTGAAGTTTCGAAAGAAAGTAAAGGCACATTAAGTTGGAAAATGAATCCTAGATGTTGAACAAAACCGAACCAAAAACCAGGAAGTGTAAAAGTATATTTTGACAAACAACTTATGAGCATGAGCTATGCAACACGAAAGTTGCCTAACCAAAAAGGTCCATTCCCATCTGAATTCTGGATAACTATAGCAAAAAGAAGAATGAGGATTCCTCTCACAACAGTGGAGACTGTCCAAAGCTCCAATTGAAGAAGTATTACAAAACCTGGTTAATTAAAAGATGAAAAAAGTTTATCATCTGAACTTCAAGAAAAATCCACTAACAATATAAACTACAAAGTGAAATTTAGAGTGCTGAAAAACCTACAGAACCCCATGCAATGATTCACCAAAAATATTTCTTCCAACCTGGTTCAAAATTGCAAACACCAATTTCACTGAAAGACAGATCCTAGAATTTCTTGAAATTTGGAAACAATAAAGCATGGTGGAGTGAGAAAATTCAATAACCAATCCACATTTATGTGCCCAGACTGAATATCGAAGTAGATAAAATCCACATATAATAACAAACTAAGATAGTGAAGGCTAGGGCGATTTTGCAGACCCGGTGCGATGTGCAAAGTAGGCGCAGAGCGGAGGCCTACGGCGGGATGGCGGCTGCAGAACAAAGAGATGCAGAGGAGCAGAAGTTCCAGACCGGTATGTTTGGCCCCTTTGAAAGAATCACTTTTTAATGATGTATTCCCATAAATGAAATTACTCAACGAAATACCAATCTCACTTTTAGAGTTATACCAAGTGATAGTGCTTTAAAAACATTCAATATATATCATCCTCGACTTAGGCAACTGCAACCACAGCCACAAGTATCAAGCAGACAGGAAAATACATACCTGGCGCTCATAAAAGACAAAGCAGGTATAACTCCTCCATCAAATTCTTCTCCTCTTTCACTGCCACCATTGCACAGAACCAGTGAAAGCCATCATTAATTCATTACTAAACCCACACGTTCAATTAATAATAATCATAACAAAGTATGTACCAAGAATACAAAAAATTAGCGACTGGCAACTATCCCAGCCAAAGCAATGATGAAAATTCAAATTACCCAACCAATCTCTCATTATATGTAAATTTGTAAATCAAGTTAGAAAATGACTTCATGACACAAAACTCATCCCAGATTTCTCACTCGCAGAAGTTTAGAAAGGTGAGCAAGCCAATCGACTCTATTGAAGCAATAATTGTGCTTTAGAAGCACTGCACCCATAAAATTCACTTCACAGAAATTCCGAGAAACACAAATAACACAATCATTCGGCTTACAGGGGAGGCCGAGAATGCCCTAGGGCGGCGGAATTTGTGAACACGCAGTGGCGTTGTAGCGCGGATAGGAGAAAGCAAGGCAAGGGGAAGGCGGTGAAGGCTTGGCGATGGAGCAGGGACAGAGGCTCGGCACCGGGCAGGAACCGCCTGGGACGAGCAGAGCGGTGTGGGTACGCACCAGGTTCGAGCAATTGGAGAGCGACGGCCTAACACAGGTGGGCCGGCCGAGACTCACGCTGCGGCAGCAATGGCACGGGTATGCGGCTGCCATCGGCGGAAAGAGCTACGAAGCGACGGCAAGGCGCGAGAGGCGACGCGGAGGCGACGGTGCGGCTAAGGCTTCGGACGACGGAGAGGGGATCATCGGAACCGCGCGGGTGCGTCCGTACAAGCCGGAGAGAAATTGAGGCCGCATAAGACGGAGCAAGCCGAGGGCGAGGGCTAAACGGGCTGCAAGGCGCAGCCACGCCCGGCGATGGTGTGGCTGCGCCTGCGCCCGGCTGCAACGGAATGGAAAGGCGTGCGCAAGAGAGTGGCCGGGGCGGCGTATTAAACTGAACCACTTGGCGATCGATGAGGGATAGAGGTCCGGCACGGTGCGCACGGCGACGGCGTAGCAGGGACAGGCTTGGGCGATGACAGCGGGGCGGCGACGGACGCGCGATGAGACGTAGGATTCTGCAAGATCGGAGCACGCAAATTGGGGAAGGACGATTTCCCTGGAAAGCGAAGAACGGATCAGGTCAGGGAAAGATGGAGCAAGCGACTTCCAAACCACACGCCGTGTATGTTAAATAATGCGATGGCACCATTCGTAATTTGAGAGAAAGCAAATTGTACTATTCCTTATGGACTGTAATTTATATATATACTAGAACTCGTGCCACGCGCGCTACGCCGCGCGGGATGATGTGTGGAATGTAAGTGCGAAGTATTCGATATGGATGATTTTAGTGGAAGCATAGATACGTATGAATGGTTGGCCGCCCATCATTATACTTGAATAATAAACCACAAGAATTAAATGCTGGTTGTATCCTTCAGCCAAATAGAGAAGGAGAAATGTTGTGACAGTGGTGTAACAGTGTTCAGCAAAACCCAATATTTAAGAAGGAGATTACTAAAAATGAAATCCACTCACTCGCATTGTTCAGCAACACATTGTCTAACACATGAACTAAGGTGTTGGGGGGGGGGGGAGTGCGGGAATTTATGTTTCCTTTTATCAGTTAGCCGAGGCCATAGAAATACTTTTGAATAACCTTTTCATGTTTTAGCTAACATTGTGGAAATTTGAAAAACCAGTAACGGCAACAATGGACTAAGAAAAACACTCAACTATTTTAGAGATGGATATATAAAAAAGATACTCAAGATTTTCTCTATTAAAATTTAAAAGGTAAAAAAAGAGCGAGTCTTCACTCTTCAGTTTATTGTCAATGTTCATTTTATTGAGCCAAAAAAGCAGGTCAATAGAATACAGTAGCACAAAAGAAATAACAGTGTATGACGACAGACCGCCAGGGGATCAGCCTAATGAAGTAAAGACCAGAATTTAACATTAGTCGGTAGTCGAAGAATAAGTTTAACCCAACAGCAGGTAAAGAAATAAGAAATGGAGTTCTATAATGGCTCAAATTATTGGGCAACAATTGATCTTATTAAAAAAATGCACATACCACATTTACAGTGATACTCCATTACCAGTTATCATCAATCCAATGATATTATGACCAAGCCTGAAAACAAATGAGGTTAAAAAGGATTTTGTTTCAATGTACTGCATTTTTCGTGCCATGATAAATATTAAATGTTTCAATATGGAATAGAATTACAAACAAGCAATAGGCATGCAAGTAGAATTAAGGTTAAGATAAACAAGATTTCCACAAAAATTAAAGTCTTCATGTTCAAGTAAAAACGATCAAAATTAATAACCAAATACAGTGATAAAACATTAATAATTAACTCAATAGAAAACAATACCACTTTCAGAAGAGTGTGAGCATAAATCTTAACGGTCAGCTGCAATAGGACCGACTGTGGAAGCACACAGCTTTCTTCTCTGCCAAAGTTAGTGCTCTCATTTCATAAATGTTAGTCAGGATGTTCCTAAAAAGAAAAGAAAAGCCCATTCAAGTGATATCCGTAGGAGAATAGCAACACCTAGGACCTGGAAAGTCTTGGCCATATATCAAGCATCAACTATGAAATTCACATAGAAGTGATTTATATTCATTGAGTATGAATTACTACATTCAAGCAATCCAAGGAAATCAAGAAGGAAAGCAAATTCCAATAGACTCACCAAAAGCCCAAAATATACGATGCATGATAGAGCATACCAATACAATTTTACCCTAACGATCAAATGCCTAACCATAGCAATCAAATGTCCAATCGTTTTAAAATGAACAAAGCATGGCAACAATCAAATGCCTAATCGATTTAAAATGAACAAGGCATGGCAGCAATGAACAAAGCATGGCAACAATTGTGCTTTCCATTCTGTAAGGATACAGAATACAGAATGGAGTAACCAGTAGCATTTGCTCACTCACCGACCCAACCAAAAGGCATGGTCAGCTCTGTGGACAGAAAACAGGGAAAGATTCTCAGAAAGGATTGATAGGTGGGGAAACTGGTACAACTGTATAACTTCAGGCTGCGAAATTTTATTTAGCTGTGTTTGAGATGACCTGAACGAGCCAATGTAGTGTCTTCTCCATCTCATCTTTCATTTCTGCAACGGACATCTGCAAATAACAAAGTAAAAAGACAAAACCACTTCATTTCCCCAGAATTTACAATTTTGTGTTGCTTGCTTATGTAACCATAAATACATAGAAGAATACCTCCTTTTCCACACGGGAAGATTGCATCTTGGACCGTAAATCCTGTTTTTCGTTTGGTGGTAAGTTCTGATATATAATGCGTCTCTTGAATTAGGAGGCATGGAACTCGCGCGGGTGATCTTCCCGTGTGGAACTCTTGAATCACACCTTTAGAAGTGCTTTATTTCTTAAATCATACCTTTAGAACGTGCGTGTGTCATCTTGAATTAGAACGTGGGCGTGATCCTCCTAATTCACCGTGTCCAGATACTTCTTGCATCTTGAATTAGAAGTACCTAGACTGTGAAATTTTAAAATTTCCATTGTATCCTGAGCATAGCAAATCAATATATCGAGACCAATCATAATCCAAATGAATACTCTTTCAAATGCATAAATGTGCTAAATAAACTAAACTAAGAACAGGACCTTCATCTTCATCATCTTCATCTTAGCCAATCCTAAAATAGAAAAAAAAATGATCATTTGTGACCATCTTCATCTAAACACAAGTAGATCCTTGTAAGATGATATGATGATGCATAGATTTGTTGAATAATGATAATTTCCAATCCTTTTCTTTAATTTAGTAGTAGGGTCACACATCAATCAAGTAGAAGTTTATATAGCTTCTCTGTCTAGTATAAATTTAATGTATAATATGCATGTTTCTCAATTTTATTATTGAATTTACACTTAAACAACAATATCAAAGCCAGTATAGATATGTCCACAATAACCAATATCTTGAAGAAAAAGAACCAAATAATACCAATTCACCAAATCCAGGAGACGACTACAATCAAAACACCTCTGAAAAGCAAAGAAGAAAATGTACAACATTAAATCCTTAGACCAGCAATCGAAATAGTAAATCAATCCGAATCAAGACTGGGGAAGATATAATCCATAGAAAGCCGAAAATCAAATTACAATAGATAGCACACTAATTTCCAAGAATTAGAATCCTAATTACATTGAATTCACAGAGCTGACGCCCACCCAAATGGCTCCCTGAAGGGCCGAACCCGTGGAAAAGAAATAGAACCCTAATTGCCTCTCCTCAACCCGCGCGGCTCCCTCCGGCGCTAAGGCATGCTGAATGTGGAATGGCGCTACTCCAATCACCGTTATGTGGTGGCGTGTCCGCCTGCTGTGCTGACCGCCGGCAGTTCGACGGAGGAGGGGGAAGGACGAGTACTCAGTGGCGCGTTCTGGGACTCGAACAGGGTGAGTGTGGCTTGCAGGGCCGGCGGTGGCTCGCGGATGGGGTATTGAGGGGTCCAGGTGGGTCAGCGGTCGGCGAGAAGACACAGGCCACAACGAGCGGGGAGCAAGCAGGGGCAGATTCACAGAATCAAACTCACTTTGGAAATTCTGAAAGCGTTTACTCTAAACTGAAAATTGATAGAAGGGATCGAGAAATATTGCAATTTGCAAGAGTGATGAGAGAAATTGGAGGGTTGTCAGTCAGAGACGCAGAAATTAAGGCTATAAATGGGCGAAGGAAAGGGGAAAACTCACGGGTGCAATCTACCGAAACCATACATCGATTGAGGTGCCGCCGGGGCAGAGGCATCGCAGGACGGCGCCTCGTTGGCGACGGGGCAGCGCCGAAGTGGTTGTGAACGGCGGACGAAGGATTTCGAAGCAGAATAGGAGTGCAGGGGTTTTGGGGCAACGAAGCACGGTGGATGGGCGAGACAGCGGAGAAGGAGCCTTGGAGCCGGAGATGGAGATATAGGGCTGAACTACAATGGCGGAGGAAAATTTGGGCGCTCGAAGGCGGAAGTGCAAAACAACGGCCGAAACGGAGAGGTGGGTTTTGGCGAGAATCGTCGGAGCCCTTGAGACTGGAGCAACAAAATATTCGTCGGATAGGAAGACAAAATAGGAATGGAGAGCAGGGCAACAATCGTAATTTCAGAGAAACAAAATAGTGCTATTCCTCGCAAATAGTACTATTTATTACAACAGTGACACACACACACACATATATATATATATATATCATTATATCTTATAATAGCGAGAGATTGAAGATGTCCAAATCCTATTGCAATCTCCACCGTCGGATCATAAATGAAATTGAAATGCTGGCCGTTGGATGAAAGGATGGATGGATGTTTACGGAATTCTCCTCTCTCTCATTTCTCACTTTTCTCCATTCTTTCCACCGTCGCGGGTCGGGTTCTGCCTCCAATTTCCGAGCTCTTCCCTTCTCTCCGATCCTCAGGTGGCTGCTGATGTCATCATCTTCTCTCGGTCATTGTGGAATCCTTGGGTGTCCGGGGTGCCAATTAATTTCGTTGCTTCATTTTCTACACCCGTCGCCCAGACCTAATTTGTCCATCGCCTTTTGTTCGTGGCCCGTCCGTCGTTCCTGCTGCCTCCGCTTTCCTGCTTCTCCCCTGGGGCCAGCGCTGTTTCGCCTCAAACGTCCCTCGCTAGTGGTCGGCAGTAGGGAGCCACGAAAGGACCCTGTCGCCGCATTCTCCATTCAACGGCAAAGGTTTGGTCTTCTTTGTTTGGATTTGTTCGATCTCTCATTTCTGCTTTAATTTGTTCCTCGGTTGTTGCGCGTTTCTGCTGTTCCTCGGTTAAATCTTTGTTTGCTACTTTTGTCGGTTAATTTCATGTTTTGTTTAAACTGTGTTCCGTACTGAATTTGAGGAATGCAGAATTAAGAAAACATTCTACATTCGTAGTTTTCAGGACTTTCCATGTTCTAATTGAAATTAAAGGATAGGTCACCCATTCCAATCTTGTTAGACCAAATGCTCACTTAAAAGGATATGCACCGGCATTTCGTCATTGTTTTTTTATATACATATATATATGTGTATCTTAAGGACGAATATTTGTGTAGAGCTACGTTCTGAATAGTTAGGACCGTGGTTGCTTCATAGCCTCCGTTTAATGGCTGGTGATCGAGAATGTTCAGTGTGATTTCACTGATGTCTACGCTTTGTTTGCCTCTTGGATATCAGGAACTTCCTGGGTTGTGCATTTGTATGTATGTTTTCCCCCGTGCTATATTAAATCTTGCAAATAATCTTGCAGGGATAGAAGTCAAATCTACAAGGACGCCTTCAGAAGCATGTAGAAATGGCTGGTGAGGTAAGAAATCTATATGAAAATTACATAAACTTTTCAGCTCACTGTTATTAGTAGCATTGGGTTTTTTTCCAACTTTGCTCCTGGAAGGAAGGGTATAGCTTGTAATAGAATAGTTCGTGTAGCCATTGGTGAGGAACATGTTGTTTTCTTCTTTTGAACTGCGGTCTACAACTTGACATTTTATTCTTCTTGTGCCTACGTTCCATTTTGCTGTATTAAACATCGTCATGTGCTACTGTTATGTTCACCAGGTTTCCTGGTATCATATATTATACACAATTAAATTGCTTTATCTTAACTTTTATTGCGTTTTCTTTGGGTACAATAAATTGGGTTTTGTTCAATCGCTAGAATTGGTTCAGTTTCTCATCCCTTTTTTCTGATGCTTTTTATATGTCGAGGAATATTAAATAGAAAAAACTGTTAACTATCTGCCAGCCACTGCCCTATATTGCTGCTGGGCGAGTTGTGTTCGATCAAGAGTTCAATTGAATTGCTCGCTCGGCTTCCCCAGTTACTTTCGGAATCTGTGCCAGTTCGCAAGGTCAGTTACCTTTGGTTTTGAGCGTTTGTGTGTTTCGCGCTTTGGTGCTTTTATTATTGAATTATGTCTTCAGGAATAATTAGATTTTCGAATTAATTGTGTCTTCCGTGGTGCACAGCTGTTGTACGCTGTAATTACCTTGCTTCGTTATGGATACTTCATTGCCTTCCCTCTTTGAGGACCTTTTGGTTGATTGCTTCATGGAAGCTTGCCTATCCATTGTTGTTCCTGCTTCGCATGGTGTTTGTGCTGGTGACTCCCCAGGTCGTGTCCTCCCCGCTGTTTCTTTGTTTTTTTATCTTTGGTTGCCACGACCCTTTCTTTATTGTTGTCGTTTGTGTTTTCTAAAAAAGGTGATCTTTCAACAATTGACCCAACAACGAGTGTCCCTATTACTGTGACTCAGCTTCGGCCTTCCGCTCCCCCAGGTTCGTTGCAATATTTCCTGCCTGTCTGTGCTTTCTGAGTTTAGGTTGGTTGTTACCTATGCTTTGTTTGACTTTGCTACTCCTATGTCGGGCTTTGCCTTTTGCAGTCAAACCTGTGCGGCGCAAAAGGAGTCGTGAGCCTTTTCCTCCTTTATTTGTTTATATTTTTGAATTTTGTTTCTTTTTTGCCTTGTAGTGCTCATGTAACGTTATTTAATGTAGATCGCCCACCGTTCCTCGCTCAAGGTTTGCATTCCGCACAAGAATTCCCTCGCTGTAAGGTTTTCTTTGTTATAGAAAGCTGCCTTTACGTGGTTGAATTGTGTCATTGTAGCAATTTTATAAATGTTCCTTTCTTTGGTCTTCTCCAGTTGGGGCGGCGCGTGTTGTTCCATGCTCTCCCAGTGCGCCTCTACCCCGGGACGGCGTCTTCATGGTCAGCTGTTGTATACTTTTATGCTGCTTTTGATTTTTCTTCTTGTTTCTATATTGTACTCCTTCCGATGTAGTATACGTTGGCTATTACTGCCAGTTACGCCTGGGTTTTCGGAGTGCTGTCTTGTGTCAGCTTACGTCTCAGTGTTTCATCTTCTTTTCTTTCTGCTGTTCTTGATTTCTTGAGCTTCGATACATCTTTGTCTCACAACATCGTTTTACCAATTCAGCCTCACATACGCTACTGTAATACCCTAGAATTTTACAACATAAATAAATATAATAAATACAATAAATAAATAATTTAAATAAATAAATATAATAAATAAATAAATAAACAATAAATACAATAAATACCATGAATAAATAAATCCAGCAAATAAAGAAATAAATAAAGATAAGGAAATGAGAAATTGGATTTTTACTTAAAAAGGAATTAAAGGAATTTAATTAAATAAAAGGAATTATTAAGGGTAAATAAATTGTACACCGAAACACTACACTAATGAATTCGAGAATTCGAGTAAAAAACTTAGAGAGAAAGTAGAAACCCGAAGAGACCCCGAAGATCATAAAACGGGAGCATAGAGGGATAGAAACCCGAAAGAGAGGCGGAAAAGCACGACGGATCGCACGACCCGCCCGGACCGGAGTCCAGGCGCTAGCCGCGCGCTGACCGCGCGCTAACATGAGGAATCGCGCGCCAACCCCGCGCCACTTGACAGATTCACCCGTTGCGCGAATCTCTCGCCCGAACGCGGATTTTTCGACTTTCGGTTGAACGTCTCTTGACCCAAGACCCTTGGGGTCAGATTTTGGACGCCCTAGGACCTAGACATCTATAAATAAACCCCCTCGGAAGCCTAAACTCTTCTTCCAGAACCCTACGATACTCTCTACACACACAAGTCGAAATCCCGGAGTCTACGGAGGCATCGAACACCAAGGCAGCAGCTTTGGACGAAAATCCAAGGATCTCCGACGTTGTGGTAAGCTCTAGTCCAATAGATCCTTTCACGTTTCAATCCGAAAACGGATTCTAACCTCGTTTCTTTTCTCTTTACACCCCGAATCGAACCTAGAACGAGGAACCCGACGAACGGAGAGGAGAAACGGTGATCTGGAAGCCACGCCTCCGAAATAGACAACCCGGACGTTCAAAAGTCTGTAAGTTAACTCTTAAATGGTTTTGGGAGATTTTAAAACATTCGAAACCTAAAAGATTTAACAAGAAACCGTAAATCTGTCAACTTGTGTTTTCTACCGACGCAACAGTATTGATGAATTTTTTCGAACCTTTAAACAACTTCAAACGGAAAAAATTAAAACACAAAAAACGTTCCTAAGGCTTAGATCTATCTACTGTAAATTTTTGAGAATTTTTAGAGACGATTTGATATGTGAAAACCAACCGAAACCGAACTGCTTGAATCTAGATCTTGGAATTCTTGACAGAACTTAGGAATGATCTTGATCACGTTTTTGACATAGGTTCCGGACCGTTTTAGATCTTTGGCCGAACATGAAAATCATAGATAATTGTCTTAAGATGATCTCTGTAAAATTTCATCAAATTTGGAGTTGAATTGCTATGGTAGAATTCGAAATCGTTAAACTGTGGTACATTAAATTCGGACAGAATTATTCTTCTACGAAAATTGGTGATTTTGACCTGTTTAGGTATCTCGGATTGAAAAAGTTAAAACACGAAAGTTGTAGATCTCGACGTTTCAGAGTCATTCGTGAAATTTTGGAATTTTTGGAATTAAATCATATTTTAGACGAATTTTAGAGTAAACTGTGGTTTACCGGAAATCAAATCTTGAAATCTTGTTGAAATATGGGATTAACCTTTAGGGATGAAATGAGTTGAGATATTATTTTTAAATAAATACAATTGAAGTAAGATTTTTAAAATTAAATCTCCTTACAAACTTGATAAATTAAAATTAGGGGTGAGTGCTCTGCAGGGTGCCCCCTAACTGCTTCACTTCGTGCCTTAATGGACGATGGTGACCCCGCGCGCTAAACTTGAGATATGATATTGCCAAAACGGCGAAATATAGAGCCTACACTCTCGTGAATATCCACATGGGTTTCCCGAGCCTCCGGAGTGGTACTGGGTATGGCTGATACGGTTGCGGCCGCCGGGCTACCGGCTAAACTTGTTGACATCGCGATGCTATCGTGAAACTTTGAAATACCAAATCGGGGATGTAATGGGGATATTACATTTAACTAAATTGGATTAAATTATGTTGTCCAACTAAATTATTTAAATGCTTTATTTAAATTATGGCTATTATCTTAAACCATGCGTAATGTGTTGTTAAATAGAGCCCTGGAATAAATTATGCAATCGGATAGTTGATTAGATTAAATTGAATATTATATTATTATCATGTTTTTATTTAAGTATTAAATTAATGGCTTTTAAACCCTACGATCATGCATGTGTTAACTTACTCAGCAAGTTTGCTGACCAAAACCATTTTTATTCCTTTTCTTACAGAATATGTGGAATGAGCATGTGTGAGCACGATTCATGTATGGGATTTTGGGAAACATTATTTTGCTTTTAAATTCGCACTTTAGACTATATTATGAACGGGCCTGTTTAACCCGTGTCTTGGCCATGTCGGCCCTATTTATATTTTCCACTGCGATACTATACTAAAACAATTATTTCCGCTGCGCTATGATATTATTATTTTCGAATTATATTGTATGGGCTATTTTGAATGATTTAAATGTTTTAAATACTGCAATACCTAGCCTTGCATCTCTTTAGTAAGCTCGGAGAAACCGTGTCTTACTAGGGAGATGTGGCGGTGACATCCCGACCTGGGTGACCAAAAACCGGGGTCTTACAAGTTGGTATCAGAGCCCGGCTATTTTTTTTAAACTACTATTTTTAAACCATTATTATTTTTAAACTATTATTTTTAAAACTATTATTATTTTTCAACTATTATTAATATTTTGACCATTATTTTAAATTTTAAAGTATTAATTCCATGGAAAAATTTTTATTTTAAAACCCATGGAAAAATATATGTATGGTGCATTAAATTATTTTGGGGGGGGAATCATCATTTGCATTTGCATATTGCATCTCTCCTATGAACTTAGGATCTTGGCGAATTGAACTTAGGATCTTGGTGAATTGAACTTAGAATCTTGGCGAATTGAACTTAGGATCTTGGCGAATTGAACTTAGAATCTTGGTGAATTGAACTTAGAATCTTGGCCAAACTTGAACTTAGAATCTTGGCGAATTGAACTTAGAATCTTGGCGAATATTAACTTAGATCTCTTGCTTGCGCTAGATGGCTAGTCAAGACATGATGCAGTTGATGGTCAGGATGATGAGCGTTCATCTTGATTCCCACCAAACCCTAGAGCAAATGAAGTACCGTATGGCTCAATTGGAGGCCAATTTACGCCACATGGGCAACTTGAGAGAGGCGGATCATCACCGCATAAACCAACTCGAACGCCAAGTCCAGACCCTCACTACACAAAACTTAATACTAAAGGAATACGTCGATGCCCACGGGCAAGACTTGAACACTATCTTTGACGAGCTACTGCCGCCGAGTTCGGAGGAGGAAGATCCGGAGGAAGATCCTGCTACCCCACCGGAGGACGTCATGAGAAACTAGAGATTCTATTGTTAGATACTATTTTGCTAGGAAAATATTTCTACTTTTGTACTAAAATTTCTTTTGAGGAAATAAAATGCCCGATTTATTTGTAATAAAAAAAAACGGACAGATCTGTCCGTACAGCAGTGAAAAAAAAATTCGAAATAGAACAAATTAAAATAAAAACCCCGAAGCATGCGACGCTTCTTAGTTCAATCGAGCACCACGTGCTAAATCATAAAACACATATACATTTATAGAAATTGCTTAAACTATATGCTAAATTCATAAGTCCTAATCTACCCTATTTGCACCAGAATGGCACCCAGAGGACGAGGAAGGACTCAAACCGCTCCCCAGACTACTACCGAAACTCCTACTGAGACACTACCAAACGTCACGGAACCGATTCAACCTGAGGTGGAACAGCCCCAAGGTGCGCAGGACGCCCCCGCACCGAACAATGTGGGCGATCGTCTTAGGACGATAGAGGAAGTATTGATTGCGCTCGGAAACGCGCAAGTCAACCAGGGTCAAGCTGCGGCGGTACCTCCGCCCCAAGCTCGCCCTAACTACCTGGCGATGGTGAATCCTTACCAGCCGCCCCACTATGCTGGTGAGGAGGATCCAGCTAAACTGGAAGAGTGGATCCGGACCTTCGACAAGCTGCTGGGAGCAGTTAAATGTCCGGAAGGAGAAAGAGTGCATGTCGCCTCATACTACTTGGGAGGCGAAGCTGACGACTGGTGGCAGGCGACGCAAGCCAAACTGACTGAAGATGACGAGCCTTACTCGTAGATGGAGATGATGGAACTACTCAGGGATCGATTCTATCCCTTGAGTACTAAAGCTGCCATGTACGAAGAATTCCTGTCGCTGAAGCAAGGAGGCCAAACGGTGCAAGAATACTACACACGCTTCAAGGAGCTGGTGAGGTTCGCACCAAGGCTAGTGCCTACTGATGCGGAAAAGGTACAGAAGTTCGAGATGGGACTGAACCTGTCTGTGCGCGAGGTGATCGCGGGGGTACACTACCCCGATTTGCAAGCTGTGTATGACCGCGCTGTGGCGGTAGCACGCGTGCAGTAGCTGAAGAGAAGGGTAAGTGGGGAGTCCAGCAGGGGTCCCCAAGACAAGAAAAGCCGAGACTCAAGAAACGAGAACAACACTGGAAGGAACGAACAGCGCAGAGGGTCGAATAGGCCCCAACAAAACAACACTGGGAGGAGGTTCAACCAAGAAGATCCGGTACCACCTTGCCCAAGATGTGGACGACCCCATCTGGCAAGGGGGTGCCCGCAACAGGGCGCCTGTTACCGATGTGGTGAATGGGTCACGTTCGACGGGATTGCCGGACTAGGCTCGAGAACATAACAAGGAGGGACGATTTGGTCGCGGGGCAAGAACAGCCTCAAAATCAAAACGGGCGAAACGGGAATAACCAAGGATACAGACCCCCTCAAAATAGGCCGCAGAACCAGAACCAGAACTAACGACCTCTGCCCCTCAGAATCAAAACCAGCAACAAAATCAGCAGCCGAATGCGAATCAGCAGGGCAATCAGGGACGCCCTATGGGGAGGCTGAACGTGGTGAATCAAGCGGACGTGCCTGCGCAAGGAGAAGTGATGGCAGGTACATTTTATGTTTTGAATACGCCCCTTAGAATTCTGTTTGATTCTGGAGCTAGTTGCTCAATTATAGCATCAAGGATAGTGCCTGAGTTAGATCTACCTAAGTGCGAGAGAATTAGCTTAGGAATTCAATTGCCTTCTGGAGAAGTAGTGTCTTGCTCTAAACGATATAACGGAATTCCTATAGTGATAAAGAATGTAGAATTCTTCGCGAACCTGGTAGATTAACTTAAGAGACTTTGACATCATACTGGGGATGGATTGGTTATCCCAGTATAAGGCGGTGATCGAATGCCAAAAGCAAAAGATCACCTTGTCAAAAAGTAGGGGAAAGAGAGTTATCTTTTACTCTCAGCCCCCTAAGAAGAGCAACAAAATCGTTAGTGCACTTAAACTAAGTAACTTGATGCGTAAGGGGTATGAACTATATGCGTGCTACGTGCACAACCTTGAGACGGAAGAGAACAAGGTTGATAGCATACCAGTCGTAAGAGAATACCCGGACGTGTTTCCTGAGGACGTTCCGGGCATGCCACCTGAGAGAGATCTTGAATTCACTATAGATCTCATTCCGGGGACAGAGCCTGTCTCAAAAGCTCCGTACCGGATGGCACCACTGGAAATGAAGGAGTTAAAAGACCAACTCGAGGAGCTGTTAGGAAAGGGGTATATAAGATCGAGTACGTCCCCTTGGGGAGCACCTGTTTTATTTGTCAAGAAGAAAGACGGAGGACTACGTCTTTGCATAGATTACCGAGGACTAAACCAAGTGACCATCAAGAATAAATACCCCCTACCGAGAATAGAGGATCTGTTTGATCAACTGAAGGGAGCTTCAGTATTCTCGAAGATCGATTTGCAATCTGGATATCATCAATTGAGGATCGCCGAGAAGGACATTTCGAAGACGGTGTTTCGAACGCGATATGGCCATTACGAGTTCACAGTATTATCCTTCGGGTTAACAAATGCTCCGGCCATGTTCATGAATCTCATGAACAACGTGTTCCGAGAATTATTAGATCAGTGCGTCGTAGTGTTCATCGACGACATCCTGATCTACTCAAAGAGCGAGGAAGAGCATGCCCAACACTTACATCAAGTGTTAGCAATCTTGCAAAGAAATCAGCTGTATGGCAAGCTGTCGAAATGCGATTTCTGGTTGGAAGAAGTGGCATTTCTCGGACACATAGTATCCGCTGATGGAGTATCAGTGGATCCAGCAAAAGTCTCCGCCGTAACTGAATGGGCAACCCCTAAGAGCCAAACCGAGATAAGAAGTTTCCTTGGGTTGGCAGGGTATTATAGACGATTTGTGAAGGACTTTTCAAGGATTGCACGTCCTTTGACCCAGCTACTGAAGAAAGGAGCAAAATACGAGTGGACCGAAGCATGTGAGACTGCGTTTCAAGAGCTGAAGAAACGACTCACAACCACACCCGTATTAACACTACCATCAGAGAATGGTGACTTCGAAGTTTACAGCGATGCTTCGAAGGAAGGTTTAGGTTGTGTCTTGATGCAAGACTCGAGAGTCGTAGCCTATGCATCACGCCAACTAAAACGTCACGAAGAGAATTATCCGACACACGACCTGGAGTTGGCAGCAGTTGTTTTCGCTCTAAAGATATGGAGACATTATCTTTATGGGCGGAAGTGTCGAATGTTCACCGACCACAAGAGCTTGAAATATATATTCACTCAGAAGGAGTTGAATTTGAGACAGCGAAGGTGGTTGGAACTTATAAAAGACTATGATTTAGAGATAGCATACCACTAAGGGAAGGCGAATGTGGTAGCCGATGCCCTAAGTCGGAAAACCCAACACGTGACAAACTCGTTGGTAATTCCGCCGGCATTGTACATGGAGTTGGCAAGATTGGAGTTAGAACTTGTGCATCCTGGCACAGTGAGAGAAACGGTCAATGCCATGGTCGTAGAAACTCCAATATTGGACGAGATTCGACTCGCCCAACCGGGCGACCCGAAAATCGAAAAGATAAAAGGGTATATTGCCGAAGGAAAGGCAATAGGATTTGCTGTCCACGAGGATGGAAGCATTCGTTTTAAAGGGAGATGGTGCGTGCCCCTTAAATGTGCCGAGTTGAAACAAAGGTTGATGGAGGAAGGGCACAACACGCCATATTCCGTACATCCCGGAGGTGACAAGCTATACAAAGATCTGAAGAAGATCTATTGGTGGCCGGGAATGAAGAAGGAAGTGGCGAACTTCGTGGCAAAATGTCTCACCTGCCAAAAGGTTAAGGCAGTGCGACATAAACCCTTAGGACTGATGCAACCACTAGAGATTCCAAGTTGGAAGTGGGATAGCATCTCAATGGACTTTGTCTCGGGATTACCCCGATCACCTAAAGGCATGAACAAAATTTGGGTGATTGTGGATAGGCTAACGAAGACAGCCATATTTATCCCAATGAAAGACACGTGGACTATGGACCAATTGGCCCGAGCCTACTTTGATAATGTGGTACGACGACATGGAGTACCACATGATATCATTTCCGATAGAGACAGTAGATTTGTCTCTCATTTCTGGACGGAGTTACAAAAGGCTCTCGGTACTCAAATCAAAATGAGCACCGCATTCCACCCGATGACGGATGGACAAACCGAGAGGACAATCCAAACACTAGAAGACATGCTGAGAGCAAGCGTGTTGGAAATTCAAAGGGAATTGGGAATCTCATTTACCCTTGATTGAGTTTTCCTATAATAATAGCTACCATGCAAGCATCGGCATGGCACCTTTCGAGGCGTTGTGTGGACGAAAGTGCCGAAGCCCGTTGAGCTGGGAAGAAAACGATAAGTCCGTGGTGGTGGGACCACAACTTATCGAAGACATGGCTCAACAAATCAAAGTGATTCAAGGAAAGATGAAAGCCGCTCAAGACCGTCAAAAGAGTTATGCCGACGTGAGACGACGAGACCTAGAATTTCAAGTGGGAGATAGGGTCATGCTAAAGATATCACCCATGAAGGGGGTGATGCGCTTTGGCAAGCGAGGGAAGTTAAGTCCTCGATATATAGGACCTTTCGAAATTCTAGAACGAGTCGGAACTTTAGCTTACCGATTGGCTTTACCGCCACAATTAGATCGAGTTCATAATGTCTTCCATGTCGCGCAACTAAAGAAGTATGTGCCGGACCCGACACATGTACTTCAACCGGAGATAATTGAGCTCGATGAAGACTTGGCTTACTGATGCACCCTGTGAAACCACATTTAAATGAGCTTAAATTGTACTAAAATATGTCCAAAATTAGTGCATTTTACCTTAATTCATTTCACTTTTAGGTGTATTTCATGTGTTTTTATTTTTCAAGTGATCATGGTTAGATTTGGCTTATTTAGGTTAAATTTATCATGTTTTTATGTGTTTTTAATAAGACTTTGGCAAACCTAATGCATTGCAATGTTGTTTCAGGCATTTAAATGATGAAGAGCGATGTTCGGAAGCTTTATTTTTGAAAATAAGGAATATTTAATGTGATATGTGCCAAGATTCAGACTTAGAGAAAAAAAAAAGAAAATAAAAAAAAAATAAAAAAAAAAAAAGTTGAAATCTTCCCAGAATGCTCCGCACAGGCATGGCGGAGCCTAAACTGCCGAGCGCCGCATCAGGCACCGCTTCAACACTTAGAAAAATTTCAGAGGTGAAAAAGCTTCAGAATGCACCGCACCTTCTTGGCGGTGCATAAAAATACCTTTCAGCGCCACTTTTTGCACCGCAGGGTAAATTTTAGGAAATTGTCAGAATGCACCGTTTCTTCTTGGCGGCGCCTAAAACCACCTTGGAGCGCCGTTTTATGCGCCATTTGCTGAAAATTATGGAAAATCGTCAGGATGCGCCGACTCTTCTTGGTGGCGCCTAAAACCCCTTCCGAGCGCCGTTTTGGGCGCCACAGTCGCGGTTTGGAGGTTTTCTAACCTCCCGAACACGGTTTTAAAGCCCGTATCTTCCTCATTTTCGTCGGGCAGACTCATAATTCGACCAAAAACTCTCAGGAGGACTCTGCAACTTTGGAGAAGAAGATCGAAAACACCAAACCATGCCGGAGAAAGTGATCGGAGCGTCTTCTCTGACTGTGTTCTTCGCATTCTAGGTGTTGCCTTTCTTTTTCTCGCTTTGTAATGTTTAGGATTTGCTTTTAAACATAATTTCCTACTGTTTTCATGTTTGTAAATGGATTTCTATGTTGTTCGTGTTAGAAGTGTTCTAGAACGGGAGTTCGGAATTACTTTGAAGTACGAATCTATCTTTTATGGGAGTAATATAAATGTCGCTGTTTTATGTTGTAATTTGGAGTAATCTGCAAAGATGTTACAATCTGTATTAGGATTGTTAATCTGCTGCGTAAGTTTGATCGATAAATCTATTTAGGCAAAAATCTGATGTTTTATATTTTTATCTGCTAAATCTTAATTGATCGATCAATCTGCAATTTCTACTTTTAGCAATCTGAAAATCATTCTAATCTGTCTACATCTTAAAATTAATAATCGAATCCATTTTACCATGTTTTATTGTTATTTTACCATAATTGTTAGATTATTTACACTATTCTGCATAATTAAATGTTAGAATCTAATCTGTTTGATTTCTGCTTTGCTAAATCGGGAGATAAAAAGTGGAAATTAGATTTTAGTACCGGTCTTGGGAATAAATCACATTAAAATAGATTCCGGCATGTACACGCTGATTTGGGAAATGAAATGTGTCGTTTAATCACAATAGGAAAATTTGTATGCTTGGGAAAGACTCAAATTTATGCCTAGACTGATGATTGCAGAATGTTAGATAATTTAATTTGCTTCCATGAAGTCTGTTTTTATAAATTATGAAAATTAGGAAATTGTTATATTTTTAATCTTTATAAAATCATTAATTCTGCTGAAATTGATCTTTTTAGACATTGGGAAATGCTAAATCATTATGCAATTTCACTTTTATATAAAGATTGCATGTTCTAAATCATTACAAGCATATATCTTATCTTTATTTTTATTATTTTAAATTTTTAACTTGCTTTATTTTAAATTTAATGTCACTATTTTTAATTTAATCACCATTAGAATTAAACAAACTCTTTTCAAAATATAATATATATTATTAATGAACTTAAAATGACTAAGTTTTCTCCAGAATGAAATAATATTCTGAATTCCCTTGGGTTCGACCCGGTATTCACCGGTTTTTATTACTTGATGACAACCATCCGCTTGTGGTAAAATATGAGTGGTGAAAATCACCCATCAAGTTTTTGGGCCCGTTGCCGGGGAATTATTGTGAAAATTATGTTGTTTTGAGTTCATTTAGATATATTTATGTTATTTCTACTTTTTAAATATTGTTATAACTTTTTGCTATTCTATGCCATGCAAGGGCATCATGCTAAATCAGTGTGTGATCCTGAAAGTTGAAAGAATATTGAGTTCTCATCAGACAAAGAGGAAGATTTGCAAGAGAACAAGTGTGAGGATGGCGGCGAGGTGCACGCAACATATATAATTGAGGATTTCAAATGGCTAGCTTCGATTGAAAAGCCATCTACACGTTATTTAAAGGTATTAGCACCACACTTGAGGTAAGTATTTCTCAATAAATTAGATTACTTTTAATTAAATGCATTACATCAAGTGTTGATATTAGATGCTAGAATATTTGAGATTAAATTCCACCTCTTGACAACATTACAACTTTAATGAGTTTTTTTTTTGAGGGAATGCTGATATATTAGAATGGTAATCAATAATTTTCTTATGATTGCATTACCTTTATTTAAACTGTTGTATAAAGATGTGGAATTTGACCTTATAACTCATGAATGACATGATCATGGAAGTGCACCCACCATTTTGAGCTTTAATTTAGAAAATGATGCATTTGTCTTTGAATGCTAATTAGGAAAGGGAATTCGCATACTGCCTTTGCATGCTTAGCCATAGTTATTTATGTCTTTTGCTTAATATGTTTGATTTTCTTTTATTTTAGTTTATATGTTTTACTTACAACTAAAAGCAAAAAAAATATATATATATATAAAAATGGTTCTTGCATGATTTTCATTATATGTTATTTTGGAGTGACTCTTAAGAATTAGAGTGATCAATAACTAAAATATTTTTGTGGTGATTTAAATAAAATAGGAGCAAAGGCTGAAATAAATTGATAGAGGGGTTGATGAAATGAACAGAATTTTATAAATATTTATAGGAGATGATTAGAACTAGTTAGGATAATTTTTCGTAAGATGAATAGGAAAATGGGTAGAATATTATGTTTGGATTAAGTAAATCACACCCAATTTTTTGCTACAAAGTCTGTACAAATACTGAGTTTTAGATGCCACTCATCGTAAATGGTTTTCAAAAACTCAATTAAGCACCGAAAGTAGCACAAACAAGGCATTTTGGGTTTCATTCATACTAATAATGCGTAAAAACTTGTTTGAGCACCACATGTAGTATTAAATGGAATCGTTGGGTTTGTGCCAAACTTGAATTTTTACAAAAGTCCATTCTAATTCATCTCCAATTAGTTCAAATTTAATCACAGATCTTCTAATCGGGCTTAAAAACTTACCCATTTAATGTAAACCTTAAAAAAAATATAAATAAATAAAATAAAAAATAATAAAAATAAGAAAATAATAATAAAATAAAATAGTCATCTCCCTCCTGTTCTATCTTTCACAGTCCTCTCTCTATTGAATCTCACAACCGCAGTCATCATCCTCAATTTCCTGTCCACCACAGTTTAAAAAATAATAATAATAATTGTAACACCCCGGTTTTTGGTAACCCAGGTCGGGATGTCACCGCCACATCTCCCTAGTAAGACACGGTTTCTCCGAGCTTACTAAAGAGATGCAAGGCTAGGTATTGCAGTGTCTAAAACATTTAAAGTATTCAAAATAGCCCATACAGTATAAATCAAAAATAATAATAGCATAGCGCAGCGGAAATATTTAGTTTAGTACAGTATCGCAGCGGAAAATATAAAAAGGGCCGACATGGCCAAAACACGGGTTAAACAGGCCCGTTCATAATATAGTCTAAGTATGAAATATAAAAGCAAAATAACAATCCCAAAATCCCATGCATGATTCGTGCTCATACAGGCTCATTCCACATATTCTGTAAAGAAAGGAATAAAAATGGTTTTGATCAGCAAAATTGCTGAGTAAGTTAACACATGCATGATCGTAGGGTTTAAAAGCCATAAATTTAATAATTTAACAAAAGCATGATAATAACATAATATTTAATTTCATATAATCCATATCATATAGCACCATCTATCTCAGGCTCTATTTAATAACACATATCACATGGTTCAAGATAATAGCCATAATTTAAATATAAAGCATTTAAATAATTTAATTTGACAACAATATCATTTAATCTAGTTTAATTTAATTTAGAATCTCCATTACATTCCCGATTTGGTATTTCAAAGTTTCACGATAAAAATCGCGATGACAACAAGTTTAGCCGGTAGCCCGGCGGCCGCAGCCGTATCAGCCATACCCAGTACCACTCCGGAGCCTCGGGAAACCCATACGGATATTCACGAGAGTGTAGGCTCTAAGTTTCGCCGTTTTGGCAATATCACATTTCAAGTATAGCGCGCGGGGTCACCATCGTCCATTACGGCACGAAGTGAATCGTTAGGGGGCACCCTGCAGAGCACTCACCCCTAATTTTAATTTATCAAGTTTGTAAGGGGATTTAGTTTTTAAAATCTGCCTTCCAATGTATTAATTTAGAAATAATATCTCAATTCGTCTCAACCCTAAAGGTTAATTCCATGTTTCAACAAGATTTCAAAATTTCGTTTCGGAAATTCACAGTTTACTCCAAAATTCGTCTAAAATCAGATTTAATTCCAAAAATTCCAAAATTTCATATCTGACTCGGAAACATCAAGATCTACAACTTTCGTGTTTTAACTTTTTCAATCGGAGATACCTAAGTAGGTCAAAAACGCCAATTTTCGCATAACAAGAAATCTGTCCGAGTTCAAAGTGTCACAGTTTACAAATTTTACATTCTACCATATCAATTCAACTCCAAATTTAATGAAATTTGACAGGGATCATCTTAAGACATTTATCTACAACTTTCATGTTCGGCCAAAGATCTAAAACAGCCTAGATCCTATGTCAAAAACGTGATCAAGATCATTCCTAAGTTCTGTCCAAGATTTCCAGATCTAGAATTAAACAGTTCGGTTTCAAAGGGTTTTCACATATCAAATCAGCTCCAAAAATTCTCAAATTTTTACAGTAGCTAGGTCTAAGTCTTAGGAACGTTTTTTGTCTTTTAAGTTTTTCCGTTTGAGTTTGTTTTAAAGGTCGGAAAAATTCAACAATTCTGTTGCGCCGGTAGAAAACAAAAGTGGACAGATTTATGATTCGTGTCAAATCTTTTAGGTTTCGAATGTTTTAAAATCTCCCAAAACCATGTAAGGTTAACTTACAGTGTCTATGAACGTCGGGAATGTTCAATTCGGAGGCGTGGCTTCCAGATCACCGTCTCTCCTCTCCGTTCGTCGGGTTCTACGATCTAGATTCGATACGGGGGTGTAGAAAGAAAAAGGAGATGATTAGGATTCGTTTTCGAATCGTTTATTGAATAGAGATTGGACCGAGACTTACCACGACTATGGAGATCTGTAGAGAAACTCGTCCAACAGCGTTCGTCTTGGTTTCGTGCCTCCGACGACTCCGGATTTAGGGTTTCGAACGTATAGAATGCTTTAGGGTTTCGTAAACTTGTTCGGGGCTCCCAAGGGCTTATTTATAGAATTCTCAATCCCTAGGGCGTCCACGACCGACCTAAAGGTCTGGAGTCGAGAGATGTTCAACCGAAAGTCGAAAAATCCGCGTTCGGGCGAGAGATTCACGCAACGACCGAATCTGTGGGGTGGCGCGGTCGTGGCGCGCTAATGCCACTTCACCGCGCGGCCACCGCGCCGACTTCGCCTGGACTTTGGTCCGGGCGGGTCGTGCGATCCGTCGTGCTTTTCCGCCTCTCTTTCGGGTTTCTATCCCTCTATGCTCCCGAATTCCGATTTCCGGGGTATATTCGGGTTCATACTTTCTCTCTAATTTTATTCTCAGTCTAATTGGATGTTTTGGACTCGAATACTCGAGTTCATTAGTGTCGGGTTTTGGTGTTCCATTTATCCATCCTTTTGTTTAATTAAATTCCTTTAATTCCTTTTTAAGTAAAAGTCTCTTTTCTCATTTCCTTATCTTTATTTATTTCTTTTATTTGCTGGATTGGTTTATTTATTTATAATATTTATTTTATTTATTATTTATTTATTTAATTACTGTTTTATTTTATGTTGGAAAATTCTCGGGTATTACAGTCTACCCTCCTTAAGAATCAACTTCGTCCTCGAAGTTGTGTTTCGGCTTTTCTCGTCTCGTGCTAAGGTCTTGTGTTTGTTTTATTATGTTGTGACTGAACTTAGAATTAAAACTTCTAAGCTGCCTACGTACCCGGTAAAGGGATCAAGCCATAACGTAGTTCAAAAGTTTACAAAAATGCACGAAAAATTAGGGGGTATGACATCCTCTCCCCCTTAAGATTGCAGTTATGTCCCCATAACTGTGTCGGTATCGGTTTGGAACAGTGTCGGGTATCGTTCTTTCATGTCGGATTCTACTTCCCAAGTTGCCGTCTCACTTTCGTGGTTTGACCAAAGAACCTTGATCATTTTGATGGTTTTGTTCCTCGTTACTCGTTCCTTGGTATCGAGAATACGCACTGGGACTTCTTCGTAAGTCAAGTCTTCATCGAGCTCAATTATCTCTGGTTGAAGTACATGTGTCGGGTCCGGCACATACTTCTTTAGTTGTGAGACATGGAAGACATTATGAACTCGATCTAAGTGTGGCGGTAAAGCCAATCGGTAGGCTAGAGTTCCGACTCGTTCTAGAATCTCGTAAGGTCCTATGTATCGAGGACTTAACTTCCCTCGTTTGCCAAAGCGCATCACCCCCTTCATGGGTGATATCTTTAACATGACCCTATCTCCCACTTGAAATTCTAGGTCTCGTCGTCTCACGTCGGCATAACTCTTTTGACGGTCTTGTGCGGCTTTCATCTTCCCTTGGATCACTTTGATTTGTTGAGCCATGTCTTCGATAAGTTGTGGTCCCACTACCACGGACTTATCGTTTTCTTCCCAGCTCAAAGGGCTTCGGCACTTTCGTCCATACAATGCCTCGAAAGGTGCCATGCCGATACTAGCATGGTAACTATTATTATAGGAAAACTCAATCAAGGGTAAATGAGATTCCCAATTTCCTTTGAACTCCAACACGCATGCTCTCAGCATGTCTTCTAGTGTTTGGATTGTTCTCTCGGTTTGTCCATCCGTCATCGGGTGGAATGCGGTGCTCATTTTGATTTGAGTACCGAGAGCTTTTTGTAACTCCGTCCAGAAATGAGAGACAAATCTACTGTCTCTATCGGAAATGATATCATGTGGTACTCCATGTCGTCGTACCACGTTATCAATGTAGGCTCGGGCTAATTGGTCCATAGTCCACGTGTCTTTCAATGGGATAAATATGGCTGTCTTCGTTAGCCTATCCACAATCACCCAAATCTTGTTCATGCCTTTAGGTGATCGGGGTAATCCCGAGACAAAGTCCATTGAGATGCTATCCCACTTCCAACTTGGAATCTCTAGTGGTTGCATCAATCCTAAGGGTTTATGTCGCACTGCCTTCACCTTTTGGCAGGTAAGACATCTCGCTACGAAATTTGCCACTTCCTTCTTCATTCCCGGCCACCAATAGATCTTCTTCAGATCTTTGTATAGCTTGTCACCTCCGGGATGTACGGAATATGGCGTGTTGTGCCCTTCCTCCATCAACCTTCGCTTCAACTCGGCACATTTAAGAGGCACACACCATCTACCTTTAAAACGGATGCTTCCATCCTCGTGGACAGCAAATCCTATTGCCTTTCCTTCGGCAATATACTCTTTTATCTTCTCGAGTTTCGGATCGCCCGGTTGAGCGAGTCGAATCTCGTCCAATATTGGAGTTTCTACGACCATGGCATTGACCGTTTCTCTCACTGTGCCAGGATGCACAAGTTCTAACTCCAATCTTGCCAAATCCATGTACAATGCCGGCGGAATTACCAACGAGTTTGCCACGTGTTGGGTTTTCCGACTTAGGGCATCGGCTACCACATTCGCCTTCCCCTCGTGGTATGCTATCTCTAAATCGTAGTCTTTGATAAGTTCCAACCACCTTCGCTGTCTCAAATTCAACTCCTTCTGAGTGAATATATACTTCAAGCTCTTGTGGTCGGTGAACATTCGACACTTCCGCCCATAAAGATAATGTCTCCATATCTTTAGAGCGAAAACGACCGCTGCCAACTCCAGGTCATGTGTCGGATAATTTTCCTCGTGAGGTTTTAGTTGGCGTGATGCATAGGCTACGACTCTCGAGTCTTGCATCAAAACACAACCTAAACCTTCCTTCGAAGCATCGTTATATACTTCGAAGTCACCATTCTCTGATGGTAGTGTTAATACGGGTGTGGTTGTGAGTCGTTTCTTCAGCTCTTGAAACGATGTCTCACATGCTTCGGTCCACTCGTATTTTGCTCCTTTCTTAAGTAGCTGGGTCAAAGGACGTGCAATCCTTGAAAAGTCCTTCACAAATCGTCTATAATATCCGGCTAATCCAAGGAAACTCCTTATTTCCGTTGGACTTTTCGGAGTTGCCCATTCAGTTACGGCAGAGACTTTTGCCGGATCCACTGATACTCCATCAGCGGATACTATGTGTCCGAGAAATGCCACTTCTTTCAGCCAGAAGTCACATTTCGACAACTTGCCGTATAGCTGATTTCTTCGCAAGATTTCCAACACTTGATGTAAGTGCTTCGCATGCTCTTCCTCGCTCTTCGAGTAGATCAGGATGTCGTCAATGAACACTACGACACACTGGTCTAACAATTCTCGGAACACGTTGTTCATGAGATTCATGAACATGGCCGGTGCATTTGTTAACCCGAAGGATAACACTGTGAACTCGTAATGGCCATATCGTGTTCGAAACGCCGTCTTTGGAATGTCCTTCTCGGCAATCCTCAATTGATGATACCCAGATCGCAAATCGATCTTCGAGAATACTGAAGCTCCCTTCAGTTGATCAAACAGATCCTCTATTCTCGGTAGGGGGTATTTATTCTTAATGGTCACTTGGTTTAGTCCTCGGTAATCTATGCAAAGGCGTAGCCCTCCGTCTTTCTTCTTGACAAACAAAACCGGTGCTCCCCAAGGGGACGTACTCGGTCTTATGTAACCTTTTCCCAATAGCTCCTCGAGTTGTTCTTTTAACTCCTTCATTTCCAGTGGTGCCATCCGGTACGGAGCTTTTGAGACAGGCTCTGTCCCCGGAATGAGATCTATCGTGAATTCAAGATCTCTCTCAGGTGGCATGCCCGGAACGTCTTCAGGGAACACGTCCGGGTATTCTCTTACCACTGGTATGCTATCAACCTTGTTCTCTTCCGCCTCAAGGTTGTGCACATAGCACGCATATAGTTCATACCCCTTACGCATCAAGTTACTTAGTTTAAGTGCACTAACGATTTTGTTACTTTTCTTAGGGGGCTGAAAGTAAAAGATCACTCTCTCTCCCCTACTTTTTGACAAGGTGATCTTTTGCTTTTGGCATTCGATCACCGCTTTATACTGGGATAGCCAATCCATCCCCAGTATGATGTCAAAGTCTCTTAAGTTAAATTCTACCAAGTTCGCGAAGAATTCTACGTTCTTTATCACTATAGGAATTCCGTTATATCGTTTAGAGCAAGACACTACTTCTCCAGATGGCAATTGAATTCCTAAGCTAATTCTCTCGCACTTAGGTAGATCTAACTCAGGCACTATCCTTGATGCAATAATTGAGCAACTAGCTCCGGAATCAAATAAAATTCTAAGGGGTGTATTCAAAACGTGAAATGTACCTGCCATCACTTCTCCTTGCGCAGGCACGTCCGCTTGGTTCACCACGTTGAGCCTCCCCACAGGGCGTCCCTGATTGCCCTGCTGATTCCCATTTGGCTGCTGATTTTGCTGTTGGTTTTGATTCTGCGGGGGCGGAGGTCGTTGGTTCTGGTTCTGGTTTTGCGGCCTATTTTGAGGGGGTCTGTACCCTTGGTTATTGCCATTTCGCCCGTTTTGGTTTTGAGGCTGTTCTTGCCCCGCGACCAAATCGTCCCTCTTCGTTATGTTCTCGAGCCTAGTTCGACATTCCCGTCGAACGTGACCCATTCGACCGCATCGGTAACAGGCGCCTTGTTGCGGGCATCCCCTTGCCAGATGTGGTCGTCCACATCGCGGGCAAGGCGGTACCGGATCTTCTTGATTGAACCTCCTTCCCGTGTTGTTTTGTTGGGGCCTATTCGACCCTCTGCGCTGCTCGTTCCTTCCAGTGTTGTTATCGTTTCTCGAGTCTCGGCTTCTCTTGTCTTGAGGACCCCTGCTGGACTCCCCACTCACCCTTCTTTTCAGCTGCTGCACACGTGCTACCGCTACAGCGCGATCGTATACGGCTTGCAAATCGGGGTAGTGTACCCCTGCGATCACCTCGCGCACCGACAGGTTCAGTCCCATCTCGAACTTCTGTGCCTTTTCCGCATCAGTAGGCACTAGCCTTGGTGCGAACCTCACCAGCTCCTTGAAGCGAGTGTAGTATTCTTGCACCGTTTGGCTTCCTTGCTTCAGTGACAGGAATTCCTCGTACATGGCAGCTTTGGTACTCAAGGGGTAGAATCGATCCCTGAGTAGTTCCATCATCTCCATCCACGAGTAAGGCTCGTCATCTTCAGTTAGTTTGGCTTGCGTTGCTTGCCACCAGTCATCAGCTTCGCCTCCCAAGTAGTATGAAGCGACATGTGCCCTTTCTCCTTCCGGGCATTTGACCGCTCCTAGCAGCTTGTCAAAAGTCCGGATCCATTCCTCCAGTTTAGCTGGATCCTCCTCACCAGCATAGTGGGGCGGCTGGTAGGGATTCACCATCGCTAGGTAGTTAGGGCGAGCTTGGGGCGGAGGTACCGCCGCAGCTTGACCCTGGTTGACTTGCGCGTTTCCGAGCGCAATCAACACTTCCTCTATCGTCCTAAGACGATCGCCCACATTGTTCGGTGCGGGGGCGTCCTGCGCACCTTGGGGTTGTTCCATTTCAGGTTGAATCGGTTCAGTGACGTTTGGTAGTGTCTCAGTAGGTATCTCAGTGGTGGTTTGGGGAGCGGTTTGAGTCCTTCCTCTTCCTCTGGGTGCCATTCTGGTACAAATAGGATAGTTTAGGACTGATGAATTTAGCATATGGTCTAAGCAATTTCTATGAATGTATATGTGTGTAGTAATTTAGCACGTGGTGCTTTGTTCGAGTTAAGAAGCATCGTCTGTTTTGGGGTTTCATTTTATTTTGTTTTGTTTTGTTTTGTTTTGATTAAAAAAAATCGGCATTTTATTTCCTCATAAGAAATTTTAGTACAAAAGTAGAAATATTTTCCTAGCAAAACAATGTCTAACAGTAGAATCTCTAGTGCCTCATGACGTCTCTCGGCGGGGTAGCAGGATCTTCATCCGGATCTTCCTCCCCCGAACTCGGCGGTAGTAGGTCGTCAAAGATAGTGTTTAAGTCTTGCCCGTGGGCATCGATGTATTCCTTTAGTATTAAGTTTTGTGTAGTGAGGGTTTGGACTTGGCGTTCGAGTTGGTTTATGCGGTGATGATCCGCCTCTCTCAAGTTGCCCATGTGATGTAAATTGGCCTCCAATTGAGCCATACGGTACTTCATCTGCTCTAGGGTCTGGTGGAAATCGAGATGAACACTCATCATCCTGACCAACAACTGCATCATGTCTTGACTAGCCATCTAGCGCAAGCAAGAGATCTAGGTTAATATTCGCCAAGATTCTAAGTTCAATTCGCCAAGATTCTAGGTTCGAGTTTCCAAGATTCTAAGTTCAAGTTTCGCCAAGATGCTAAGTTCAATTTTCGCAAAGATTCTAAGTTCGAGTTTCGCAAAGATTCTAAGTTCATGGCAGAGATGCAACATGCATATGCAAATGATACTTCCCCCCAATAATAATTTAATGCACCATATATTTTTCCATGGGTTTTAAAATAAAATCCCTCCATGGAAATAAAAATGTAAAATTTAAAATACTAGTCAAAATATTAATAATAGTTTAAAAATAATAATGGTTTTAAAAATAATAGTTTAAAAATAATAGTAATGGTTTAAAAATAATAGTTTAAAAATAGCCGGGCTCTGATACCAACTTGTAACACCCCGGTTTTTGGTAACCCAGGTCGGGATGTCACCGCCACATCTCCCTAGTAAGACACGGTTTCTCCGAGCTTACTAAAGAGATGCAAGGCTAGGTATTGCAGTGTCTAAAACATTTAAAGTATTCAAAATAGCCCATACAGTATAAATCAAAAATAATAATAGCATAGCGCAGCGGAAATATTTAGTTTAGTACAGTATCGCAGCGGAAAATATAAAAAGGGCCGACATGGCCAAAACACGGGTTAAACAGGCCCGTTCATAATATAGTCTAAGTATGAAATATAAAAGCAAAATAACAATCCCCAAAATCCCATGCATGATTCGTGCTCATACAGGCTCATTCCACATATTCTGTAAAGAAAGGAATAAAAATGGTTTTGATCAGCAAAATTGCTGAGTAAGTTAACACATGCATGATCGTAGGGTTTAAAAGCCATAAATTTAATAATTTAACAAAAGCATGATAATAACATAATATTTAATTTCATATAATCCATATCATATAGCACCATTTATCTCAGGCTCTATTTAATAACACATATCACATGGTTCAAGATAATAGCCATAATTTAAATATAAAGCATTTAAATAATTTAATTTGACAACAATATCATTTAATCTAGTTTAATTTAATTTAGAATCCCCATTACATTCCCGATTTGGTATTTCAAAGTTTCACGATAAAAATCGCGATGACAACAAGTTTAGCCGGTAGCCCGGCGGCCGCAGCCGTATCAGCCATACCCAGTACCACTCCGGAGCCTCGGGAAACCCATACGGATATTCACGAGAGTGTAGGCTCTAAGTTTCGCCGTTTTGGCAATATCACATTTCAAGTATAGCGCGCGGGGTCACCATCGTCCATTACGGCACGAAGTGAATCGTTAGGGGGCACCCTGCAGAGCACTCACCCCTAATTTTAATTTATCAAGTTTGTAAGGGGATTTAGTTTTTAAAATCTGCCTTCCAATGTATTAATTTAGAAATAATATCTCAATTCGTCTCAACCCTAAAGGTTAATTCCATGTTTCAACAAGATTTCAAAATTTCGTTTCGGAAATTCACAGTTTACTCCAAAATTCGTCTAAAATCAGATTTAATTCCAAAAATTCCAAAATTTCATATCTGACTCGGAAACATCAAGATCTACAACTTTCGTGTTTTAACTTTTTCAATCGGAGATACCTAAGTAGGTCAAAAACGCCAATTTTCGCATAACAAGAAATCTGTCCGAGTTCAAAGTGTCACAGTTTACAAATTTTACATTCTACCATATCAATTCAACTCCAAATTTAATGAAATTTGACAGGGATCATCTTAAGACATTTATCTACAACTTTCATGTTCGGCCAAAGATCTAAAACAGCCTAGATCCTATGTCAAAAACGTGATCAAGATCATTCCTAAGTTCTGTCCAAGATTTCCAGATCTAGAATTAAACAGTTCGGTTTCAAAGGGTTTTCACATATCAAATCAGCTCCAAAAATTCTCAAATTTTTACAGTAGCTAGGTCTAAGTCTTAGGAACGTTTTTCGTCTTTTAAGTTTTTCCGTTTGAGTTTGTTTTAAAGGTCGGAAAAATTCAACAATTCTGTTGCGCCGGTAGAAAACAAAAGTGGACAGATTTATGATTCGTGTCAAATCTTTTAGGTTTCGAATGTTTTAAAATCTCCCAAAACCATGTAAGGTTAACTTACAGTGTCTATGAACGTCGGGAATGTTCAATTCGGAGGCGTGGCTTCCAGATCACCGTCTCTCCTCTCCGTTCGTCGGGTTCTACGATCTAGATTCGATACGGGGGTGTAGAAAGAAAAAGGAGATGATTAGGATTCGTTTTCGAATCGTTTATTGAATAGAGATTGGACCGAGACTTACCACGACTATGGAGATCTGTAGAGAAACTCGTCCAACAGCGTTCGTCTTGGTTTCGTGCCTCCGACGACTCCGGATTTAGGGTTTCGAACGTATAGAATGCTTTAGGGTTTCGTAAACTTGTTCGGGGCTCCCAAGGGCTTATTTATAGAATTCTCAATCCCTAGGGCGTCCACGACCGACCTAAAGGTCTGGAGTCGAGAGATGTTCAACCGAAAGTCGAAAAATCCGCGTTCGGGCGAGAGATTCACGCAACGACCGAATCTGTGGGGTGGCGCGGTCGTGGCGCGCTAATGCCACTTCACCGCGCGGCCACCGCGCCGACTTCGCCTGGACTTCGGTCCGGGCGGGTCGTGCGATCCGTCGTGCTTTTCCGCCTCTCTTTCGGGTTTCTATCCCTCTATGCTCCCGAATTCCGATTTCCGGGGTATATTCGGGTTCATACTTTCTCTCTAATTTTATTCTCAGTCTAATTGGATGTTTTGGACTCGAATACTCGAGTTCATTAGTGTCGGGTTTTGGTGTTCCATTTATCCATCCTTTTGTTTAATTAAATTCCTTTAATTCCTTTTTAAGTAAAAGTCTCTTTTCTCATTTCCTTATCTTTATTTATTTCTTTTATTTGCTGGATTGGTTTATTTATTTATAATATTTATTTTATTTATTATTTATTTATTTAATTACTGTTTTATTTTATGTTGGAAAATTCTCGGGTATTACAATAATAATAAAATAAAAATAAAAATAATAAATATAATAATAATAATAATAATAATCTGTTTTTGTTTGTCTTTATGATCATATTTATGGTATATGCATGTTTTTATTTTCATTTTATGTCACGTTATGCTTATTTGTTTAGGTTTTTAATTTTGTTAATCACCATATTTCTAATTTAATAATTAAGTATTGCATGTTATGTGGTGAAAGTGGAAGCTGAAATGTACTCGATAATT
Source organism: Hygrophila difformis (assembly GCA_030278955.1). Taxonomy (NCBI): domain Eukaryota; kingdom Viridiplantae; phylum Streptophyta; class Magnoliopsida; order Lamiales; family Acanthaceae; genus Hygrophila; species Hygrophila difformis. The sequence goes on along the minus strand of JAOANR010000009.1, from coordinate 38,603,689 downwards.
GAAGTTGAAATTGAGGCTCAAGAACCCTAGCTTCTCAAATTTGGGGATTTCTTGTTAAAGTGCTTCAAAGCTTCAATTTGGGGTAAGTATAGCTATCCTAGTTCAATAATCTGTCCAATTTTGTGATTGAGAATGCATTATTGTTGGTATTTGTGTTGTTGCTTTGATTTTGGGTTTATTAGAATGTGGGATTAAAACTTGGTTTAAGTGCATGAATGTTAGGTTGAAGTGAACAATATGGTATTAGAACATGTTTTCAAGCTCAACTTCAAAAGTTTCAAATTATTTATCAAAATTTTAGGATTGCAGTATTCTAAAAACTGAAATTACAGCTTGGGAATTCTGAAAATTTGTTTAAAATGAGTTAAAATAACATGTTTAATCTTTTAAGTTGATCTATAAATATTGTTAACCATGTTGTTTTAATCTACATTAATAACTTTTGGTAACATTAAAGCTTGAAACTTCATGTTTTCTCTAATTTATGAAAAAGAAACATTTTTATTATAAAAAACTCATCCTATGAATTTTTAACTAAAAATGCAAACTTATGTTATTTAAAACAATAAACTAAAAGTTCTTGATCATTATTTCGAATCATTAATAAGAACTAGTTTGCTAATTTGGTTAGTTTTAAGCATTAAATCTGAAATTTTTAACAAAAATGGAGTTTTTATAACTTAAAAATGTTTCTTTTTAATAATAAGTTTAAGTTCTAGAAAGTGATTTTCTTAAATTTGTAAGAGACTTAGAACTTATAGCTTGTAAAATAAAATATATTGGTGTTGTTTAGATCCCACATTCTAGGTTGATATATGTTTGCTTTATATATTGCACTTAAGTTAAACTTTTAGTTTAAACTTAAGTGTGAGGATGGGGAGCAATGCATATATTTAACACTAACCCGAAGTTTTTGTGTAACCAGGTTCCACAAATAATGTATAAGAAATACCTTGCTACTTGGTTGGATGTTTTTGCTATGAATATTGGTTTGCTCTGCTATACACTACTTAGGTGATTTATTTGTATTTAATATGGTGAGCATGTGGTTAACTTTATATTTATGTTTAAGTTATGTTTATGCATGTTTTTAATTCTAATAAAATAGCTCTTACTTGAATCATGTTAAACTGGAATGTTGTGAGCTATTGATTTGTAAAAGGAAAGTAAATAACCATGATAATTGATGAAAGAAGCAGGATTAATGTTGTTGAAGTGTCGAATCTTTATGATTTTAAACAATGCAGGTATTAAAAATCAATAAATTATGATGTATAGATCATATTAAAAAAGCTAAAAATTTTTATCTATTTAAAAGGTATGATCTAATTCAGTCTAACTTTTTAAATGCATGACATAGTCTTATTTTTGAAATTAAAAAGTTTTAATTCCATATTTTAAATCTTCCATTATGCACTTAAACTAAACTGGTAGTTCAGTTTAAGTGTGAGGATGGAGGAGTTTCTATTATGATCACATTCCCAAAACTCTTCATCAACAGGTCCATTTAGTTATTCAATGTATAAATCATTTATTTAACACCATACTCAGGGTTGAGTTATCATAAAGAATGAGGGTATATTTTGCTATAGCTGTTGGCATTTTGCTGTAAATTCTGCTCTAGAACTTATGATGTTTTGCTTTTGGTGAATTCTGAAATTTATTATCTATCAAATCTGTCCATACTTATTAAAGTTGCTGAAAATTGCTGTTAAATGTTATAATTTGAATTATGGATGGTGTTTTATGATTCTGATTACTTTGGAAATCCCATATGCACTAACAATCATATTTTCTTGAGTAATTGTTATATATACATATTAGAAGCAGGATATGCCAACAAAGGAGCAAGATGACAGCCGTGATGATGAAGTGAAATTCAGAGTCCTAAACATTCCAGGTGTGATCTTTTCATGTTTTATGTATACTGATTTGAATGGAATAAATTTGTAAGAGCTTAGTTATGTTTTTAATATTTCCCTATGCTTTAGAATAAATATGGTAAATGCTTTAGGTTGGATATATTGAATATGTTATATTAAATTGTGTTTTCACAGTGTGCTATTATTTGAATTACCACATCACAGCCAATCTTAAGAGAAATCTGAATAAGTCTAATTGTTCTGCTTAGATCCGATTTTACAACTTAATGAGCATTATGATTCTCAGTTTAAAGTCCTAGACTTTGTTAAATTGTCATGCTAGTTGTTCGAACTTTGGTGACAATTCTATTTACTTTGCCGAAAGTTTTTTGATTAATTAGACTGGTTTACTTGTTATGTGGAGAGTTATCATTATTTATATAAGAATATGCTCGTTCCATGTCTCCTTAAATGCTTAGTTATAAATAAAGTCAGAGTGAAACCCCTATAAAAAAATAAAAATAAAAAAAAAACATTTAAAAAAGAATTAGATTAAATCTTGCAAAAAGAAAAGAAAAGGAAAAATTAGAAAATGCAAGATCAAAAAAAATCCGAATAAAGGGGTATTAAACAGAATATTTATAAACTCTTGGCTATATGACTGGCACGTATTCTTAGACATGAGTAGCTTTTGGAATTCAACCGTCTACAACTCAGCCAAAGTGTCTAGAATAATTGTGAAACCGAGTCATTAATTGAGCAAATTTGAAGACAGGAATAGAAAAGCATATTTACATTATTCACTCTCCCATTTCGAGTTGCTATGTGTAATTAATCTACTTTTTGTACTGTAAGTGTTTTGGATATCTGGTTTTGACAACTGATGCATGACAATTTACCTTGTTCTAGCACATTAAACCTTTGAACCTTTTTAGCTCATTGCGTTGTCGAAATCTATGATTTGGCAGAACTATACTGACTTCATCCTTATTATCTTGATTGGCATGTTGATGTGTTAATTGATTTCATTGCTCAAGGGATGAGCAATATTTAAGTGTGAGGATGTTGATGCACCCTGTGAAACCACATTTAAATGAGCTTAAATTGTACTAAAATATGTCCAAAATTAGTGCATTTTACCTTAATTCATTTCACTTTTAGGTGTATTTCATGTGTTTTTATTTTTCAAGTGATCATGGTTAGATTTGGCTTATTTAGGTTAAATTTATCATGTTTTTATGTGTTTTTAATAAGACTTTGGCAAACCTAATGCATTGCAATGTTGTTTCAGGCATTTAAATGATGAAGAGCGATGTTCGGAAGCTTTATTTTTGAAAATAAGGAATATATAATGTGATATGTGCCAAGATTCAGACTTAGAGAAAAAAAAAGAAAAAGAAAAAAAAAATAAAATAAAAAAAAGTTGAAATCTTCCCAGAATGCTCCGCACAGGCATGGCGGAGCCTAAACTGCCTTCCGAGCACCGCATCAGGCACCGCTTCAACACTTAGAAAAATTTCAGAGGTGAAAAAGCTTCAGAATGCACCGCACCTTCTTGGCGGTGCATAAAAATACCTTTCAGCGCCACTTTTTGCACCGCAGGGTAAATTTTAGGAAATTGTCAGAATGCACCGTTTCTTCTTGGCGGCGCCTAAAACCACCTTGGAGCGCCGTTTTATGCGCCATTTGCTGAAAATTATGGAAAATCGTCAGGATGCGCCGACTCTTCTTGGTGGCGCCTAAAACCCCTTCCGACGCCGTTTTGGGCGCCACAGTCGCGGTTTGGAGGTTTTCTAACCTCCCGAACACGGTTTTAAAGCCCGTATCTTCCTCATTTTCGTCGGGCAGACTCATAATTCGACCAAAAACTCTCAGGAGGACTCTGCAACTTTGGAGAAGAAGATCGAAAACACCAAACCATGCCGGAGAAAGTGATCGGAGCGTCTTCTCTGACTGTGTTCTTCGCATTCTAGGTGTTGCCTTTCTTTTTCTCGCTTTGTAATGTTTAGGATTTGCTTTTAAACATAATTTCCTACTGTTTTCATGTTTGTAAATGGATTTCTATGTTGTTCGTGTTAGAAGTGTTCTAGAACGGGAGTTCGGAATTACTTTGAAGTACGAATCTATCTTTTATGGGAGTAATATAAATGTCGCTGTTTTATGTTGTAATTTGGAGTAATCTGCAAAGATGTTACAATCTGTATTAGGATTGTTAATCTGCTGCGTAAGTTTGATCGATAAATCTATTTAGGCAAAAATCTGATGTTTTATATTTTTATCTGCTAAATCTTAATTGATCGATCAATCTGCAATTTCTACTTTTAGCAATCTGAAAATCATTCTAATCTGTCTACATCTTAAAATTAATAATCTAATCCATTTTACCATGTTTTATTGTTATTTTACCATAATTGTTAGATTATTTACACTATTCTGCATAATTAAATGTTAGAATCTAATCTGTTTGATTTCTGCTTTGCTAAATCGGGAGATAAAAAGTGGAAATTAGATTTTAGTACCGGTCTTGGGAATAAATCACATTAAAATAGATTCCGGCATGTACACACTGATTTGGGAAATGAAATGTGTCGTTTAATCACAATAGGAAAATTTGTATGCTTGGGAAAGACTCAAATTTATGCCTAGACTGATGATTGCAGAATGTTAGATAATTTAATTTGCTTCCATGAAGTCTGTTTTTATAAATTATGAAAATTAGGAAATTGTTATATTTTTAATCTTTATAAAATCATTAATTCTGCTGAAATTGATCTTTTTAGACATTGGGAAATGCTAAATCATTATGCAATTTCACTTTTATATAAAGATTGCATGTTCTAAATCATTACAAGCATGTATCTTATCTTTATTTTTATTATTTTAAATTTTTAACTTGCTTTATTTTAAATTTAATGTCACTATTTTTAATTTAATCACCATTAGAATTAAACAAACTCTTTTCAAAATATAATATATATTATTAATGAACTTAAAATGACTAAGTTTTCTCCAGAATGAAATAATATTCTGAATTCCCTTGGGTTCGACCCGGTATTCACCGGTTTTTATTACTTGATGACAACCATCCGCTTGTGGTAAAATATGAGTGGTGAAAATCACCCATCACTTACGAAGAAGTCTCAGTGCGTATCCTTGACACTAAGGAACGAGTAACGAGGAACAAAACCGTCAAAATGATCAAGGTTCTTTGGTCAAACCACGAAAGTGAGACGGCAACTTGGGAAGTAGAATCCGACATGAGAGAACGCTGCCCAACATTGTTCCAAACCGATACCGACACAGTTATGGGGACATAACTGCAATCTTAAGGGGGAGAGGATGTCATACCACCTATTTTTCGTGCATCTTTGTAAACTTTTGAACTACGTTATGGCTTGATCCCTTTACCGGGTACGTAGGCAGCTTAGAAGTCTTAATTCTAAGTTCAGTCACAAAATCAAAAAATAAAATACAAAATAAAAAAATGAACAAAAGATCTTAGCACGAGAAAAAGCCGAAACACAACTTCGAGGACGAAGTTGATTCTTAAGGAGGGTAGACTGTAATACCCTAGAATTTTACAACATAAATAAATATAATAAATACAATAAATAAATAATTTAAATAAATAAATATAATAAATAAATAAATAAACAATAAATACAATAAATACCATAAATAAATAAATCCAGAAAATAAAGAAATAAATAAAGATAAGGAAATGAGAAATGAGATTTTTACTTAAAAAGGAATTAAAGGAATTTAATTAAATAAAAGGAATTATTAAGGGTAAATAAATTGTACACCGAAACCCTACACCAATGAATTCGAGAATTCGAGTAAAAAACTTAGAGAGAAAGTAGAAACCCGAAGAGACCCCGAAGATCATAAAACGGGAGCATAGAGGGATAAAAACCCGAAAGAGAGGCGGAAAAGCACAACTGATCGCACGACCCGCCCGGACCGGAGTCCAGGCGCTAGCCGCGCGCTAACATGGGGAATCGCGCGCCAACCCCGCGCCACTTGACAGATTCGCCCGTTGCGCGAATCTCTCGCCCGAACGCGGATTTTTCGACTTTCGGTTGAACGTCTCTCGACCCAAGACCCTTGGGGTCAGATTTTGGACGCCTTAGGACCTAGACATCTATAAATAAACCCCCTCGGAAGCCTAAACTCTTCTTCCAGAACCCTACGATACTCTCTACACACACAAGTCGAAATCCCGGAGTCTACGGAGGCATCGAACACCAAGGCAGCAGCTTTGGACGAAAATCCAAGGATCTCCGACGTTGTGGTAAGCTCTAGTCCAATAGATCCTTTCACGTTTCAATCCGAAAACGGATTCTAACCTCGTTTCTTTTCTCTTTACACCCCGAATCGAATCTAGAACGAGGAACCCGACGAACGGAGAGGAGAAACGGTGATCTGGAAGCCACGCCTCCGAAATAGACAACCCGGACGTTCAAAAATCTGTAAGTTAACTCTTACATGGTTTTGGGAGATTTTAAAACATTCGAAACCTAAAAGATTTAACAAGAAACCGTAAATTTGTCAACTTGTGTTTTCTACCGACGCAACAGTTTTGATAAATTTTTCCGAACCTTTAAACAACTTCAAACGGAAAAATTTAAAACACGAAAAATGTTCCTAAGGCTTAGATCTATCTACTGTAAATTTTTGAGAATTTTTAGAGACGATTTGATATGTGAAAACCAACCGAAACCGAACTGCTTGAATCTAGATCTTGGAATTCTTGACAGAACTTAGGAATGATCTTGATCACGTTTTTGACATAGGTTCCGGACCGTTTTAGATCTTTGGCCGAACATGAAAGTCGTAGATAATTGTCTTAAGATGATCTCTGTAAAATTTCATCAAATTTGGAGTTGCATTGCTATGGTAGAATTCGAAATCTTTAAACTGTGGTACATTAAATTCGGACAGAATTATTCTTCTACGAAAATTGGTGATTTTGACCTGTTTAGGTATCTCGGATTGAAAAATTTAAAACATGAAAGTTGTAGATCTCGACGTTTCTGAGTCAGTCGTGAAATTTTGGAATTTTTGGAATTAAATCTGATTTTAGAAGAATTTTAGAGTAAACTGTGGTTTACCGGAAATCAAATCTTGAAATCTTGTTGAAATATAGGATTAACCTTTAGGGTTGAAATGAGTTGAGATATTATTTTTAAATAAATACAATTGAAGTCAGATTTTTAAAATTAAATCCCCTTACAAACTTGATAGATTAAAATTAGGGGTGAGTGCTCTGCAGGGTGCCCCTAACTGCTTCACTTCGTGCCTTAATGGACGATGGTGACCCCGCGCGCTAAACTTGAGATATGATATTGCCAAAACGGCGAAATATAGAGCCTACACTCTCGTGAATATCCACATGGGTTTCCCGAGGCTCCGGAGTGGTACTGGGTATGGCTGATACGGTTGCGGTCGCCGGGCTACCGGCTAAACTTATTGACATCGCGATGCTATCGTGAAACTTTGAAATACCAAATCGGGGATGTAATGAGGATATTACATTTAACTAAATTAGATTAAATTATGTTGTCCAACTAAATTATGTAAATGCTTTATTTAAATTATGGCTATTATCTTAAACCATGCGTAATGTGTTGTTAAATAGAGCCCTGGAATAAATTATGCAATCGGATAGTTGATTAGATTAAATTGAATATTATATTATTATCATGTTTTTATTTAAGTATTAAATTAATGGCTTTTAAACCCTACGATCATGCATGTGTTAACTTACTCAGCAAGTTTGCTGACCAAAACCGTTTTTATTCCTTTTCTTACAGAATATGTGGAATGAGCATGTGTGAGCACGATTCATGCATGGGATTTTGGGAAACATTATTTTGCTTTTAAATTCGCACTTTAGACTATATTATAAACGGGCCTGTTTAACCCGTGTCTTGGCCACGTCGGCCCTATTTATATTTTCCGCTGCGATACTATACTAAAACAATTATTTCCACTGCGCTATGATATTATTATTTTCGAATTATATTGTATGGGCTATTTTGAATGATTTAAATGTTTTAAATACTGCAATACCTAGCCTTGCATCTCTTTAGTAAGCTTGGAGAAACCGTGTCTTACTAGGGAGATGTGGCGGTGACATCCCGACCTGGGTGACCAAAAACCGGGGTGTTATAGCTACATTTCCCTCGCTTCTGTCTGCTATATAGGTGTGTCACTTCGATCAGGTTTGTGTTTGCCTACGGAGCCATTTCTTTTGCAAAAGGTTCCAAACTGTCTACATTGTGGTGCACTCAGATTCCCTCGAGAGCCTCCCCACTTTTGTTGCATGGACGGGGATGTTAGTATTTGTTTTAATCCAGTGCCTGCTTCGCTGAGGGACCTGCTGCTGTCGTCTTCTCCAGAAGCTGTTACTTTTAGGGAATATATCCGTGCAATTAATAATCATTTTGCATTCACTTCTTTGGGTGTTAGGTATGACAAAGATTTGGCCAAGAATAATCAGGGTATTTACACTTTTAGGGTTCAGGGCCTGCTTTTCCATTTCATTGACCCTGTTGATACATCGCTGAATTTGCAATTATATTTTTATGACACTGACCATCAGTGTGTTGAGCGTTCCAAAGCTTTTCCACGCATTCATCCACGTGTTATCAAAGAAATTGTCGAACTTCTTTCAGAGAATCCATACTCTAAATTCTTCCGGTCTTTGAATGATTTTCCTAATTTGCCGGACTATAATATTATTCTCCATTGTAATCCTGCAATTGACCAGAAGACTTTGAACAAACCCTCAGTTTCCCAGGTTGCTGCGATGTGGCTTGAAAATGAGAGTCATGCAGCGACCACAGAGCGCCATATTAGAGTGCATAGCCACGGGGGTCAAAGCCATCCTATCTCATATTATTATGGATGTTATGATCCTCCCCAGTACCCGTTGTTGTTTCCATTCGGTGAAAGTGGATGGCATCAGGGTATAAAAAAGAATAAACATAAGCTACCTGCAGCACAAGACTCAGTTATGAGTTCTACCCTATCTGGAATTTCCAGTCCTCTTCCGTGTGCGGATGACCTTCTTGCTCGTGAAGCACATTGTAAGTTCTTCGCCTTGTAACTGTATGTTGTTTTCCCAGTTTTCTATTTGTTTTCTTTTTTATATTTGTACGTTCTTTTACAGTGGCTGCAGTTGAACCAACCGATTGTTCTTTTGTTTCGATACGGGAGTATTACGCATACATGTTTCAAATTAGGCAGCATGTTTCCCCATATGTCCTGCATTATGGCCGGCTGACCCAGCAATTTTTCGTTGACCAGTACATAAAAATAGAAACCCAGCGGCTTGATTTCCATAGATCAAAGCAGGCAGATGTTCGCAATGAGTTTCTATAGGGCATCCAAGATTGCTATGCATGTGGTGAGAAGGAGGGTGCAAACTGTGGTCAGCGGACATATCTTCCCCCTTCGTTCATTGGTGGCCCGCGTAATATGCGCCGGCGGTATGTAGATGCAATGGCTCTTGTTCATCACTTTGGTAAGCCTGATCTTTTTTTAACAATGACATGCAATCCAAATTGGGTTGAAATCAAAGAGCTGTTAGTTCCTAATGAACAAATACAGAATCGTCCTGATTTAACTGCCCCTGTCTTCCATTCGAAGTTCTTGGAATTCAAACAAGATTTAGTCCAGCATAAACTTTTTGGCGAAGTAATTGCGTATACATATGTCATTGAATTCCAAAAAAGAGGACTACCACATGCGCACATTCTGCTGATACTTGATCCAGATTCCAATTTTTTTTCCACTGATGAATATGATGCATTTGTTTCTGCTGAAATTCCTGATAAAAACGATAATCTATATTTGCATGATTTGGTTAAAACTTATATGATGCATGGCCCGTGTGGAGAATTAAACCCGACCAATGTTTGCATGCAACCTGGTCCCGGTTGTTCTTACAGGTTTCCAAAAAAATTTTGCAGGGAAACGACAAGAGGCCATGATGCATACCCTGTTTATAGACAACGGGATACTGGGGTTACAGTTCGTGTCAGAGGACAGCAGCTGGATAACAGATGGGTTGTGCCCTATAATCCCTTTTTGTTGGCTAAGTATAATTATCATATTAATGTGGAAATTTGTGCAACTGTTCATTCAATTAAGTACATTTATAAATATATTTGTAAAAGCCATGATAAAATACAATTTCATGTAGGGGTAGATAAAGACAATCAGGCTGTGGACGAAATCAAGCAATATCAATCTGCTATATGGGTTTCTCCTCCAGAAGCAGCCTGGAGGATTTTCAGATTCACTCTTTCTGAGATGAAGCCTGCTGTTATTCACCTCCAGTTGCATTTGGAAAATTTCCAGTGTGTTCACTTCAGTGCACGCGAAAAGTTGGCTAATGTTTTGCGGAATCCATTCAATCAGAAAACAATGCTTACTGAATTCTTTTTCATGAACAGGACTAATAGTGAAGCGCAGCGGCTGAAATTGGCATACCCTGACTTTCCAACTCATTTTGTCTGGTATCCGAGCAAAAAATTTTGGCAGTTCCGCAAAGTGCATAAGGGTGCAATAGGCCGTGTAAACCTTGCGCATCCGTTAGAGGGGGAACGGTACTACCTCCGGTTGTTATTGATGAAGGTGCGTTGTCCAACTTCTTTCCAGGATTTGTTGAGGTACCAGGGTAAAACTACCCATACGTTCAAGGAAGCTTGCTGCCTCCGCGGTTTGTTTGAAAATGATAATAGCCAGGAATTACGCCTTCAGGAGGCCGCTGCCTTTAGTATGCCTTATACACTTCGTTGGTTTTTTGCAACTGTACTTGTCTATTGTGAGCCTCAAAACCCGCGGGCATTGTGGGAGATGTTTGAGAATTCGCTTTCTGAGGATTTTGTCAAACTGTAGCTGCCAACATATCTTATCCGGAGTAAAGTCCTTGGCCAAATTGGTTCATTCTTACTTTCAATGGGGAAAACCATAGAATCTTATAATTTAATTGACCATCAGCTTCCCAATAATTTTCATGAGCATTTTACAAAAGAAGTTGAAGCTGAAATGAGTATAATTGTTCATCCTACTGACCTTGAAGCTATTGAACAACTGAACGAAGGGCAGCGGGCTGCGTTTGAGAAAATTACCTCTGCTGTTTATGGTGGGCAAAGCAGTGCATTCTTTGTTGATGGCCCAGGTGGAACTGGGAAATCGTTTCTTTATAGAGCCTTGCTTGCGGATGTCCGTTCCAAAGGGTTTGTTGCCCTTGCCAACGCGAGCTCTGGGATAGCAGCTTCATTACTTCCTGGTGGGCGGACAACTCACTCTCGGTTTAAAATCCCAGTTGACACTTCGCAGGGGACACACTGCCGGGTGAGTAAACAGAGTTCGCTGGCAAAATTGATCAGGGAAAGCAAGCTCATTTTATGGGATGAAGTTACCATGTCTAACAAATCTGCGATTGAGGCGCTCAATGAATTGCTCCAGGATGTGATGTGTTCAGGTGATCTTTTTGGTGGAAAAGTTGTTGTTCTGGGGGGGGATTTCCGACAAACGTTGCCAATTGTTAGGAATGGAAGCGAAGCTGATATCATTGCATCTTGTTTGGTTAACTCTTCCCTTTGGCCTTCGTTTCAGACTATCCGTTTGACTGCCAATATGCGTGCTCGGTTTGACCCTGTTTTTACATCTTACTTATTGCGTGTTGGTGATGGAGCTGAACCACTGGATATGCACTCTACTATTCAGCTTCCACCTGATCTTTGCATTTTATATCAGAATGGTTTATCCTCCGTGCAAAAATTAACTGACTTTGTGTATCCGTCTTTTGAAGGCATGCAGGGTGCTGATTGTGTTGCAGCGAACAGCATGCTCCTGAGCACGAAGAATTATTATGTAATACCCGAGAATTTTGCAACATAAAACAAATAATAAAATAAATACAATAAATAAATAAATTCAGCAAATAAGTGAATAAGGATAAGGAAATGAGAAATGAAATTTAACTTAAAAAGGAATTAAAGGAATTTAATTAAATAAAAAGAATTAATTGAAGATAAATAAATTGTACACCGAAACCCGACACCAATGAACTCGAGAATTCGAGTCCAAACATGCATTTAGACCCGAGTAAAAATTTAGAGAGGAAATAGGAACCCGAAGATGGCCCGGAAATCGGAATCCGGGAGCATAGGGGGATAGAAGTCCGAAAGAGAGGAGGAAAAGCACGACGGATCGCACGACCCGCCCGGACCGAAGTCCAGGCGAGTGTCGCGCGGTGGCCGCGCGGTAAAGGGGGAAAGGGCGCGCCACGACCGCGCCAACGGACAGATTCGCCGGGTGCGAGATTCACTCGCCCGAATTCGGATTTTCCGACTTCGGTTGAACACCTTTAGGCTCAAGACTCCCCAAGGCCGACCTTGGACGTCCCTAGGTTGTGCCTATCTATAAATAACACCTCTTGGAAGCCCCGAACACTTTTCAAAACCCTACAATACTCTCTATACACAAAACCCTAGATCCGGAAGTCATCGGAGGCACCAAAACCAAGCCGGAGACTGTTTGGACGAATTCGGAAGTCTTCCAACGTCGTGGTAAGTCTGATCCATTCATCCATCTCGTTTTTAATTCAAAAACGAAACCCTAACTCTCTTCTTTTCTTTTCTACACCCCGAATCGGATCTAGAACGAAGAACCCGACGAACGGAGAGGAGAAACGGTGGACTGGAAGCCACGCCTCCGAAATCGACGATCCCGGACGACTACGAATCTGTAAGTTGACACTTATATGGTTTTGGGAGTAATTAAAACACGTAAAACTAAAAGCTTAATCGAAACTTTCGTAAATCTGCCAATATGTGATTTCTACCGGCGCAACAAATTTGTCTAATTTTTCCGAACCCTTAAAATTCTTCAAACGGAAAAACTTAAAACACAAAAAACGTTTCTAAGGCTTAGATCTATCTCCTGTACAATTTTCAGAATTTTTCGTGATGATTTGTACATAAAATCCACCCGAAACCGAACTGCTGAAACTTGAATCTTGAATTTCTTGACAGAACTTAGGTCTGAACTTGATGACGTTTTTGACATTAGTTTAAGCCGATTTAGATCTTTAGCCGAACATGAAAGTTGTAGACAAATATCTTAAGAAGGTCTCTGTAAAATTTCGTTAAGTTTGGAGTTGATTTGCTATAGTAGATCTTGATAATCTTGAACTGTTGTATGATAAACTCGGACAGATTAATGTTTCTACGAAAATTGATGTTTTTGACCTGTTTCGGTATCTCGGATTGAAAAAGTTAAAACACGAAAGTTGTTCATCTCGATGTTTCAAAGTCAGTGGTGAATTTTCGAAATTTTTTAACTTAAATCGGATTTTAAATTAATTTTAGAGTAAACAGCGGTTTACCGGGTCAAATCTTGAAATCTTGTTGAAACGGTGAAACTAGGCTTTAAGGTTTAAACGATTAGAAGACTCTTTGAAATAAATACATGAAATCTGGAATTTAGGAAATCCCCTTTACAAACTTGATCTTTTAAAATTAGGGGGTGAGTGCTCTGCAGTGTGCCCTCCTAACGATTCACTTCGTGCCTTTATGGACGATGGTGACCCGCGCGAAAATTTGAGATATGATATTGCCAAAAAGGCATGAGATATATGGCCTACACTCTCGTGAATATCCACATGGGTTTCCCGAGGCTCCGGAGTGGTACTGGGTATGGCAGATACGGCTGCGGCCGCCGGTTTCCGGCTAAACTTGTTGATATCACGATGCAATCGTGAAACACTTGAAATTACTAAATCGGGGATGTAATGGGGAATTAAAATTGAATTGGATTATTTATAGTTGTCGTTTAAATTATTAAATGCTTTGTTTAAATTAATTATGGCTTTCATTTTTAAATTATGCTAAATGTATTGTTGTTTCGTGCCATGAAATATTATGCAAATTGGTTAAATAATTAAATTGAATTATTTATGGTATTATCATGTTTTTATGTAAATATTAAATTAATGGCTTTTAAACCCTACGATCATGCATGTGTTAACTTACTCAGCAAGTTGTGCTGACCAAACCGTGTATTTTTCCTTTTTCCTTACAGAGTATGTGGAACAGACATGAGCACGTTCATGCATGGGGGGACTTACATTTTGCAAAACTTATTGTTTTAAATTCTTGCATTAAACGATAGAATAAACGGGCCTGTTTAACCCGTGTTTTGACCATGTCGGTCTTATTTACATTTCCGCTGCAATATTATACTTAAATATTATTTCCGCTGCATTATGATATTATTATTTTCGAGACTATATTGTATGGGTTGTTTGCAAATGTTTTAAATATTTTTAATTACTGAAATACCTAGCCTTGCATCTCTTTAGTAAGCCGGAGAAACCGTGTCTTACTAGGGAGGTGTGGCGGTGACATCCCGACCTGGGTGACCAAAAATCGGGATGTTACATGTTACGTTGATGAATTGAATTCTATGTTCATTGATCGATTACCGGGTGAATTATTTGAATATTTTAGTCGAGATGAGACAGAGTCTCCTGAGCACCAGGCTCTTTACGAGGACCTGCTGAATTCATTGGCTCCTGGTAGTCTTCCCCCCCATCGCTTAGCTTTGAAGGTTGGTGTGCCTATCATTTTGCTCAGAAATTTGGATCCAACTTAGGGCCTTTGTAATGGGACCCGCATGGTCGTGAAAAGGGTATGTTTTAATGTTGTTCATGCAGTAGTTTCCTTTGGTGAGTTCAGCGGCAAGGACGTTTTTTTTGCATAGGATACCTTTGAAAGCACCATCTGACTTGCAAATTCCGGTTCCTTTCAAGCGTGTCCAATTCCCGATTCGATTGTGCTTTGCAATGACAGTTAATAAATCCCAGGGACAGGCCCTTGATCGTGTTGGAATTTACCTGAAAGAGCCCGTGTTCTCGCATGGTCAATTATATGTTGCTTTATCCCGTGTCCGGTCAGCATCTGACTTAAAAATTCTTATTTTCCCTACAGGTCGCCTCATTGCTCCGAATAGGACAAAGACTATTGTCTACAAAGAAATCCTTCAATCATCAGCAACTATATCAGGCTCTGTGTAGCTTCCGCTATTACTTTTCCTTTTTGTCTCTATTTTTGCCCCTTACTTATTCATACTTCGTGGTTTGTTGTCGATTAATAATTGTTAATTAAGCCTTACCAGATGCGGAGTCAGCCTTGTCATTAGCAGTCATTACTTTTAACCAATCCTGACGTTGCTGTTTTCTCCTTTAAACCCTGTACTCAGTTCTACTTTTTGCTTTTTTTTAGTAGTTAGCCTGGCAAGGTATTCTCCTTCTCTTTTGGTCTTCTATTTACCTGTTTGTTTATTTTAATGATTTTATACAATCTTGGGGTCCTGCGACTCTTCCATTTAATTAGGGAACACTTTGATTCCTATGTTATCAAACCTAGAGTATGCTATCCTGGATATTTTCCTGTTTGCAATGTCTGTTAGTTGTTGTACTGTTTTTTTTTTCCTTAAATTTTATTGCATAATCCGTTACTTTCAGCTGTGGACTTGCATGGAAATGATTTTGAGCTTTGAAACAGAATTTGGAAGCTGTTAATTATTTGGTCTTACTGTTTCAGGTAGCTCACGTGCAAATCACTTTGTAGCTCAGGCCTCAGCTGGCAGCTATATAAAGTGTTCCCTGCAGCCAAAGCAGCTGACTCTACTGATGGGCTGGAAATCAACTGCCCTTGACCAAAACGCCCCATTATATCTGCGAAGCAGCACACGCATAGTAGTGCAATTAAATCAACTCCTACTTTCATAGTCCTATTTTTGCTTTCCGTCGCCCTGTCTGTTGTTTTCATGCCCCGTGGGTTCGTTAAAACTGTTGTACATATGGCCTTTTATCTGAATGCTAATGAATCCAAGGATTATTTATACAGATTAAACTGGACTTTATCTACTTGGAGGCTACATACTCTCAGGGATGCCGGTCGGGACAAAGCTTCCATCTGTTTTTTTTAATTGCACGGGAACTATACTGAGGCTCCACCAGTAGTTTATCAGCCAGTACTTTCCTGGATTTTTTCCCACCTTATGATTTATCAGTTTTTCCGCTAATGGAATTTGACAATTGTAATTTATGCTTGTTTGTAGGTGAGTCTTTGCCTTTTTTAGCACTATCCACACATGCTTGTGGAGCCCGCTCATATCTCGGCTAATGTTTACTCCCCTGCCTGTGCCTGGAATCCAGTTGAGAGAAATATCTTTCAGCATTCACACGCCTAGGACCCTCCAGTTACTATTTGAATGCCCACATGCTAAAATCTCAAATAGACTTTTATTTTTCTACACAAACTCCCTAATATTTCTTTAACTCTTAAAGTTTCAAATTTAGTGAAAATAAACATGTATAAAATATATATTATGAAACTTCCTCTAATTTGATAATTACATAATACCAAGTGAAAATTAAACTAATTTAGCTATCAAAATTCTTTATTATTTTAAACACGAAAAGCTCACACTACTTTAACCACTAAACTTCACTTCCTAAATTACACAGTAATAATTCCTACTGCATAACAACAAACATAATAATGTTCAAATTTGTTCGGACTACTTGGCATAATTGGTTCCTGTGTTCTTTTCAGTACTCTATCATTATCTTTTTCTTTGCCCCTTTGCCACGCCCGTGCCTCTTTGCAGAGGCCCAATAAAGCTGCTCAAGTCCAATCACTCTAGAATCAAATCACATCCATATATTTATACACTAGAAAACAAACCCGATTATCTCCTTCTTTCCAGCCAAGACCAGCAGCACCTTTAGCAGGCCCTCCATCCCTGCAATGCCCCGTGAATCCCGGCTCACCAGCAGCAACTACCGCCCCTGCCGCCTGCCATAAAATGCCGTTGGCTCGCCTCTCCGTTGCCATACAACCCGTTTGCACTCCTCTGGTCGATCCTTGCCCTCACCATCCATCCCAGGTACTGCTTTCTATTCCCCTTCTTTTCCTTCGAAATTTTTCATCTATGGTGTTATGTCACCCAAATCCCCACATGGCTTCCAATTTCGATGTCTAATGTGTTTCTAATCTGCTCACGTGCTCCTTGTACAAATCCTCATAAATTCACTTGCTGCCTTACCCCTGTGGTTTTTTTCCTTTTTTACTGCTTTCGTTCTTCAATCATTTGCTCTATCAATCCATCCCATTTGTTGTGATATGCGGTTCAATTGCATACTGCCCGCCTCATTGTATTTACCCTTATAATTTTTGTTCTCCCATTATGCACTCTATGTGTTCGCAAAAAAATCCCACCACTTCATTACTACATTGCTTTTAAATTCCAAGATGATAAGATATAGTAAGGCAATGAATCAATATTCTAAACTTAAAATATCATTATATGCAAGATCTTCTAAGTACCCGCATCTTCGAAATTAAAACAGACTAATGAAGCCTGTTATTAGTTAACCTTTTTGGTCATTCTCATGCTGGTCCCTGTTATCGAATACTCGCCATCCCCTTATTTTTAACTTCTGCTACTCACTCATCTCTCAATAATCCCTCCCGGTGATGCTATTTTCCTTCTCTGTGTTATGCCTACTAAGTGATAGCTTAATTTGCTTTGCCAACTGCCGTTTTTTATGTTCCTATATATGAGTAGGGAAGACAGCTCTCTTGGCTTTCTTTTCCTCTATCCTGTTGACAAGACCGTTGTGGTGTGTAGAATTGGTATGCATTAGCTGGTAGAATGCATGAGTAGTAACTTGGTACAATTAGAACTTCAAGGAAATCTGTTCAACGCATTCATCCCATTACCATCAACTATTTTACAAAGATCGCTGTCTTTACTTACATTCTCTCGGAGCAATTGATTACATTTGAAAACACACTTATGCTTTCAGGTGTGCCTCTATAATCATACCTTCTTTTTTCTTGAATAACATTGCTCTTCTGTGAAAAACTCTCTCATTTACCTGCTCTGTATAAACATTCTTTCAAATAACTATGTTTGGTTGAGTGATGAACTCCATCCATTTATACTTTAAAAAAATATTTGAGATACCATTTACACTCTACAATACCAGAATAACAGACCTATTACTGGTGGTCTGCATCCTCCACCAATGAAACTCAACAGGAGAATATGATGCCCCATAAAAAAAAAAATAAACAATTTTTTTTCCTAAAAAAATACTGATTTCCCTCCCGTCTTCTTTAGAATTAATATTACATTAAGTACACTTATATATTATCCCATGCCTTTCATCTTAGGTACACCAACTACCATTTGTATGGCCTCAGACAGTGACTCCGATACCATCATCGTCATTACCTCCGATGATTCCGACGACGACGATGTCCCTAATTCCTTTGATGTTGAAATCAAACAAGCTCATAAAAAAACTTTGGTAAGCCCATTCTCAAATTAATGTTGGATTAATACAGTCACCTTTAATATATATAAATAAATAACATGGTCCACTAATGACAGACTATTCCTGTTCATTTCTGGCACGAACACCGTCTGGATTCAAAGCCCAGGGTGTACATGAGATTTGGGAATGCTCCCACGGCATTCGCCATAAATCTCAAGTGTACCCACGACAACCGCCCGGGCTGCAACGACTCTTTGAAGCTAACAACCGGCTGACCCCAATTCTTCACCCACTGCCATATGTTAATGAAAGAAATTTGGACATTCACTATTGTCTATAACATGTACGGGCCTCAACGTAATGACTTCCTTCTCCAAGATGATTTGCTCCACTCAAACTATCCGGCCTAGCTTCGGTTGTTTATGAAACCTTGCTGCTTCTTATCCTTTCCCCTTTTCCCCTTTCCTGCTGTTAGACCTCTGTTCCTCTTGCCGCCTGTTACAATTTCGCCCGCGCATTCACTTGTTTTTGTATTATATCATGTCATTGCACACTTTATGTTCACCTTTGTATTATGTTCTGTCAATGAAAAGCGTCTTCAAGGCGATGTATGAATTGGCATACATTATATGATACTTATTATATCTACGTAGGTAATGTCGAAGCTCAATTTAAGTAGAAATAGTGACTATATAATGTGTAAGGATAAATTAAATCCTATAATTGGTGATTTCATTAACATTGGATATTAAGCATTAAACTTTTCAGATATTACACATTAAAAATTTCTTCCGGATAGCAACAAACATATCAATGTTGAAATTTGCTGAGAACAGCTGGACTAATTGGTTATTGTAACCATTGCAATGTCTGCCACTGCCACTTCTGCCTGAGTTCAGTACCTATGTCTACCTCTTTTGGTTGTTTCCTATTTTTAACTCAATTAATTTGTTATGTGAACTTTGGAGTTATTTTTAGACCTTTTTAGTGTTTCTAATGATTTAAGTTATTTATATGTCTTATATTTGTAACTTGACATAATATATAAGGTATTCTTTGCAATGGTATTTCATAGGCTTGTGCTGTGTCAAATGCCTTTCACATCTATAAATCTAAATAAACTGTAGCTGAGACTTGTGCATCCACTGGCTCTTCTGAAATCTGTTATGAACTTATGAGATTGAACTTCTTTTTCAATACTTGGTTTTTTTTCCCAAATGTCATTGATAGTAAAAAAAAAAAAAATTAAGGATGTTTAGGACACTCTTTTTATGTCGTGATTCGGAGTACTTTTCTATTTCTACTAAGGTTCTGATGATGATGCTCCTTGGCGTGCTGGCATTGAATATTGAACCATCTTTTTAGGTTTTAATAAAGAAGTTGAGACTATGTTCTTGATATGAATGTGCGCTTTCTTCTTGAAGATCTGAATTCTGCAGAAATGCTTTAACATACTTGCGCTTATCTATTTTTGTCATTCAAATGCTCTTGCAGTTGCTGATGTAGTGAAGCTGAAATTATTCTTGATACAATCTGTTTAATACAGGATAATAAGGATGAGGATGAAGGTGATGAAGAAGAGGGAGGGTTAAGCAAATCTGGCAAAGAGTTGAAAAAACTGATGGGGCGAGCAAATAGGCTGAATAAGTTTGATCCTGAAGACGATGATGATGACGACGATGATGTATGTTTTTTGATGACCATTTCGTGGTCATTGTTCTATACAGTACCTTTCTTACTTTCCAAATGTCTGGGCAATTATGGGTTGTTTTATTCTTGTATACCCTATTATTGTATGATTATAGCCTAAGTATACCCTAGAGGAGAAAACAAAGTACTCCTATGATACGAGGAAGGCAGCTCGAATCCAAATGTTTGTGGATGTACTTACACACACATGCTTCTTCCCATTCACAAAAACTAATCATAACCTTATCAAATAATACGCCTACGTCTATTTGGAAAAGGATATTGTAGCCACTGTATGCTCTAAATAATTCAATCCCAAGTAAATTAGGAACACCCAATTAAACATAAGAACCAACCTTTAGGAAATTCTTTTCCTTTATCCACATTCTAATTTAAATACTGTTTGAATTGTCAGAACCAACTTGATCGTAAGGTGTTGATTTTCCACAATGCACTTCCATCGCTGGGTGTGGGTCGCCTAAGGTTGTGTGGCAATGATATTCGAACATATGGAACAGATGAGGAACATACTACACGAGTACCAGAAGATCCATTTTATAAACAAATGGCTGCTGATTTTACGAAGTATCACACAGCTGTGAATATATATGCTTTTAGTGACAAGTACACAGACATAGCATCCTTAGGTATGTTTTGATTTACTTGAAAACTTTTTATTTACATGAAGAAATCAAAATAGAAATATGACGATCTTGTTGGTGGTATCCTCATCTGATATCAACCATTGAAGAATTCACAAAGGGTGGTGAAAAGTCTAGCAATTTTTTATACTCTATGATATGATGTGTCCTGTTTTATCACATTATAAGGTTTAATTCTTTTGACACAATATATCAGACATAAAAGAAAGTCTCAATGGTCTCTTGATACAGAACCAATTGCAACAAATAATGATGTATTGAATATTCCTGTATAAAGACTAGATACCTAAAAATGAATACTGCCTCATTTAGTCCCGAAACAATGCATTTACATATAAATTTGGCTTGTTGTTAAATCACAGCAGATTTTAACTTGAAATTCATGACCCATACTAAAATTCTGTATAACAGTGTGGTAGGTTCACTTGGTGTGAATTCAATTTTGCAAGTTGCTGAGCTCATATTCTTCCAATTTAACTAAAACCTAAAGTATTAAACTTAATAGTATAATCCCAAATTTTGACCACAGTTCCTTTCTTACGTCACCAAACATGTCCGTATATTTAACATAAAATTGAATGGAGATATAATTTTTTTTTAAATTCAATCATAAAAATTTATATTTTGCAGAAGAGCCCCAACTTTATGCATAACGCCGATTCAGTTATTTTGTTTTATCAAATTTTTCCCTTATTAAAGAAACAAAAAATCCCATGATTATGAAAATAATATTCATCCCCATAATGTGAACTGTAACAGTCCTACTTTTACAACATTAGTTAACAATAAAAACTCTTTCAAAGAATATTATAATATTTATAGAAGATTGTAAGGACAATACAAGGAATATTTTTCCCTTTTCTACGGGCAGTTGTATATCCAAAATATGTTGTGCAACGCACAACGAGATTTTACTATATATTAGATATATATGATATATGATATCCCTTAGATTGAGATATGGCCCATCTCGGATGATATACATATATAAAAGACAAATAAATAAATAAATAAAATTGTGTAATTATTAGTGGCCTGGAATGTTACACATTAGTTGATTTTGAAAAAAGAAAAAAAAAACAAAAAACAAAAAACAAAATTACCCCTTAAATATACATCATGTAACTAAACTAATAAATTAAAATTAAAATACTAATTCAAACTGCGTACTTACCTTAATTTTTATTTTGTTTTTGGAACAAAGACACATAGAAAGCAGGTCCATAGTGCCTTGATTTTCAAATTTCGTAGCTTACAGAATTATTGATTTCTGTAGCGATTTCACTTTCGAAGCTTTAAAAAATAAAAAGTACGCATTTATTTACTACAAATGTAAAAACGAAAACAAAATCACAAGATTGAGATTTTAAAATTAATTAATCTGTGACAATAGTAAAATAATATACGGTTTATTGAAGTATTCAAGTTTATATGAATTCTTTAATCACTTAATATTATTGTTGGATTAAATTCTTCTTAGCTTATTTATAATTCGTGTATTAATTCTATCTTTCTTTTGCAATATACAGAGTTGCATTTCGATCCGCGTAAGAAGAATAAAATTGTGAACATATGTCCGTACGCTCCCTTATTTTGAATGGAACAAAAATGAATTTTTAAAAAAAATGCATGCTCAAAAGTAATGTTATTTATTTTATCAACAGTTGGTTTGAGTGGATTGAGGCTCTAGTCGCTTAAAGAAGGTCTCGAGTTCGAGCATTGTTCATGCAAAAAATTACTTTGGGAGAGACTTCCTTAATTAATCATGCAGATTCTCGATGAATGAATTAATCTTGGATCCAATATGATCTGAGAATACCCGTTTATTGAAAAAAACAATGCTATTTAAACTCATTCAGTCTGTCCTCCATTTATTTTTGTAAGCGTGATAGTAAATAGCAATAAATTTCAATGCTATTTTCTACATAAATTGACTCACAAAGCATTTTTTTCTTTTTCGGAAAACTCACAAAGCATTTTAATTTCAAATAGGATATGACATCATAAATATGCCATCTTTTTATATTATTAATACAGGGTCGTGAGTGTAACGAACCGACAGGAGGGATCCATAGAAGAGCGTGCATCTAATGACTTCACATCTATATCTATATCTATATCTATATATACATAAAAACAATATAGTTAAGTTTCCCCCACTTCCACATCCCTTTTTTTCAATAATCATATTTAATTCATCCAACAATGTTTAATCCTAAAATTTTAATATTCTATATTGAAATATCCATAAATATTTATTAATATCAAATATTAATTAATATACGTTTAATATAATTTTATTTTATCAATATTCATTAATATATGTACAAATAATATCTAAGATTTGAAAACATAAAATTCATTTGGATACGGATATAATATATATCTATCTATATATACATAAAAACAATATAGTCAAGTTTCCCCCCACTTCCCCATCCCCTTTTTTCAACAATCATATTTAATTCATCCAACAATGTTTAATCCTAAAATTTTAATATTCTATATTGAAATATCCATAAATATTTATTAATATCAAATATTAATTAATATACATTTAATATAATTTTATTTTATCAATATTCATTAATATATGTACAAATAATATCTAAGATTTGAAAACATAAAATTCATTTGGATATGGATATAATATATATTATAGTATAAATTCATATCTATAAATTCTTTAATATATCTATTATTTATTATCAATCTATATCTATCTATATATATATATAAAAACAATATAGTCAAGTTTCCCACCACTTCCCCATCCCCTTTTTTCAACAATCATATTTAATTCATCCAACAATGTTTAATCCTAAAATTTTAATATTCTATATTGAAATATCCATAAATATTTATTAATATCAAATATTAATTAATATACATTTAATATAATTTTATTTTATCAATATTCATTAATATATGTACAAATAATATCTAAGATTTGAAAACATAAAATTCATTTGGATACGGATATAATATATATTATAGTATAAATTCATATCTATAAATTCTTTAATATATCTATTATTTATTATCAATCTATATATATATAAACAATATAGTCCAATTTCCTCCCACTTCTCCATCTCCTTTTTTCAATACTCCATCCAACTTTTCTCTCTCATTTTCAACAACCTCAATATTATATTTATATCTATAATATCCTAACAAATTCTATATATGTATAAACAATATAGTCAAGTTTCCCCCCACTTCCCCATCCCCCTTTTTCAACAATTATATTTAATTCATCCAACAATGTTTAATCCTAAAATTTCAATATTCTATATTGAAATATCCATAAATATTTATTAATATCAAATATTAATTAATATACGTTTAATATAATTTTATTTTATCAATATTCATTAATATATGTACAAATAATATCTAAGATTTGAAAACATAAAATTCATTTGGATACGGACCACATATATAATATATATTATAGTATATATTCATATCTATAAATTCTTTAATACTAGATTTTTTCACCCGCTACGCACGGGTGTTAAACTAATATGACGATATAAAATGAGAATATAGTGTTTTTTTGAATTACATGATATTCAAAATCTTTTGCTTAAATATTGGTTGAAATGCATGCAACGAAAAATTAAAAGAAAAATAAAAAAGATAATAAGATGAATGAAGGAAATTCAAACCCATGTGGAAATAATATAAAATAAATTATTTTTACTGTTAAAATGATAAGAGCAAGTGGAAAATAAATACCCTTAACTATTCAAAATTAGAAAAAATTATTCCATCCGTCCCACTAATTCTGTCTCACTTCCATTTTTTGTCTGTCTCACTACAATTGTCACATTTCACTTTTTAAAAAAAAACTTACTCCATAAACATCAATTAAAAAATTGCATCAACTAATTACTCCGCTTTATCACAATAACCTATTATACCTAAAATACCGTGTCCAAAAATTTTCGACAATGTTACCGGAACTGATTGAGTATATTTTGTATTATTAAAGTTCTAAAACAAATATTAGTTTTACTCCCTAATATGTTGTACATTTTCACTATTATCCCTAAAGTTTTTTTTAAAAAAAATATTATTTATACCTTTTTGTTATCTTTTCATCATTTAAAACTTATATTTTATTATGTAATGTATTTTAAATTTTTGTTGTGATTAATTTTTATGGACTAATCCATAATTTTATAAAATAATTTTTTTAATTATAATTACGTTTTGATTAAATATTAATTTTTAAATATTATTTTTGTCCATAATATCTTCTCAATTTTTTCTTTTCCATATTGATTATGAAAAAATTTTGGTAGTTAATATTTTAATTTCATTTAATGAAATTTTTATTATTTTTAAATTCATTATTATTATAACTTTAAAATCGAATTTATACCCCGATACCAAGGTTTTTGGGGCATGTTTGGCATGGTATATAGTATTAAGGTGTATTGTATTATTTAATGCAGATGTATTGTATTAAATTAATGTTATACGGTGTTTGGTGGTACACTGTATTATAATTATACAGTGTTTGATGCTAATATATTGTATTGTTATTATTTTATGGTATTATTGAATAGTTTAAATTATTTAAATTTTACAATTTTATATTTTTAAATATTTATGATTCATAGAAAATATATTATTTCAAAAATTAAAATTAATCTAATTATTTTCTTAACTAATTTAGATAAATTAATTAGCCAATGGGATGGAGAGTAGCTGTGTCTAAGTAATTCGCAGAGCAGGGAAGTCTGGGGAAGGGGATAGGTCGGGATTAAAGAGGGAGAAAGAGAAAAATAGTGATGTACAACCTAAACCCGCATTTCCTTCGGGATTAAATAATACATTGAAATCCGCATTAAAATTATACCTGTACAAACTTACACATGCATTAAGCATGTGTCTGTATTATTCTTTTGCAAAAAAATAGTACTGTGAGGCATAATACACCCGGCCTTAGGGGTATACTCCTTATATTCTTTTACATTACAAATTATTTTAAAAAAATTGTATAACAATTTACTCCAAATTTCATATACATTTTTATTTTATACTGAAATAGATGAAGATTACTGGATTAAGGATATTATGTTTAATAATTAAACTATAATGTGTTTTGGTCTTTTTTTCATTTTCTTTCTTTTCTTCTTTAAAAAGAAAAAATATATGTAGAATTTGTTTAGAATGATATAAAATTTTGTAGGTTATTAGTCATTTTACTTTATTCAATATTTTTAGGATCAATTTAATGTTTACACCATATTTTCAATGAAATATTTTTATTTAAAATATAGTTATTATATTCCTTATATTGATATATGATTATATATTTTTTAGACATAAATTTGTAACCTAATTAAATTTATTTAATAATATTACTGTATTAATATTTTTAAAAATATTAAGTATATAATCAAATCATTTATATATACATATTTGTAATCAATTATATCTTTTTAAAATATATAGGAAGATTTCCTCAAGATTTTGTTATATTATTAATACATAGATTTATTTTCTAAATATAGGTTTTGATGATGTGTCTGATGACGTGGAATTAGTCAGCAGATTACGTGTAAACTTATGAACCGTTGATCTATAAATGAGCATATAATGACTGATTAACCCTTTAAAATTAAGAAGGACGAATTAAATTTAATAAGGACAAAAGAGTCTGAACAGGCCAAAAAGTATTCAGGATTTATTATATAGATATCTATTATTTATTATCAATCTATATATATATAAACAATATAGTCCAATTTCCTCTCACTTCTCAATCTCCTTTTTTCAATACTCCATCCAACTTTTCTCTCTCATTTTCAACAACCTCAATATTATATTTATATCTATAATATCCTAACAAATTCTTAATAAAATATTATAATATCTTTAACTAATTTATACTATTATATATTTTTAGAAGATCACGACAAATCTGATTTCATTCCTCCAATATTTGCATATATATCTCCACCAAACCTCCTCCTATTTCTCTATAAATATTCCATTCATTTATCTAATATTATGGTTGTCCTGAAATTCTCATCACCTCACATTTTATTTCTTCATTCTTTGTTTATGTCTTCTCAACATTGATTTTATATTTAAACAATGTCTTTTGTTTCTTCTTCTCATGTATTACATGTTTCCCACGCCAATGTTTTCCTAATATTTCTTTTGTTGCAGGTTAATTTTTCTCAGATTGCAATATATTCTTCGTCTTGCTATTCATGTAAGATTTTTTTTACTCGAACGTGAATATTAGTGGTTTTTTTTGTTTTTTCTTACGTACTGTTAAATATATGTTTCTAATGGTTTTCCAATGACTTTTACAGGATTACATGTTGTAATTCAAGAATGCAATGAAGTCATACTCTACAAATTATTTTTATGATCCTCCTTTGTATATTACTCAAAATTTTTATATATCATGAATCTATTTTATGTTGATTTTGTTATTTTTTATTTTTTTGTCTTTATTCGAAATTTGAAAAAAAAACTGAAGAGAATAAATTTGGAGATGTTTCCACTTTATTTTTTTATTTATGTATTTTTTCCCTTTTGTTAATAGATTATTCCCTTTTTGACATCTTTCCTTTTGGATATATTTTTATTTTTTACATATTTTTTTTATTTATTTAAGTTCACTATAAAGTAGAAAACAATCATTATTTAATTAAATTCGGAAAAATTGGGAATAATCTAATAAATTGGATAGGGAATGATTTAAATTAGTTGTTTATTTTTTCCCAACTTTTTATTTAGCATAGTGATTGTTATTATTTTAGAAGATCTCAATCTAATTTTGAATGGTTGATATATATAAGGTAGATATCGATCCTATATTTTTAAAGAAATTATTAATTAATATAAAAGGTATAATATAATAACACTACATAAATTAAAAAGATTTACTATCATATACAACATCTTTTAACTTCGTCTAATTGAATAAATATAGTACTACATATTTGTATAATATATATACTTATTATTAGCGAAAGGGCTACGGTAAATATCAGACCGATCCGATGCCGTATCCGATTATATTCGAATCTAAATCTATATCCGACTACGGCCAGATATTTCAATATTCGCATCCTAATTTGAATCTGTAATTTAATATATGCAGTCGTATTCGTATCCAAAAATATCTGAACGTATCCGAAAATTGATAGGATATTATCCAGATTTTAAATATGGATATCCGAACATATTAACATATTATTATTTATTAATTAAAAATTATCAATAATTATAACAAAATATAAAATTATTCGATAATTTTTTTATATCAAAATTTCAAAAAAGATTAAAAATTATCCGATAATCTGTATTCAATTGAATCTATCAGACATGTATTTGTATCCGGCATATCTATATTCAATCCGAATCCGAGAAAAAGAATGTGGGACAATATATATTCGTATCCAATACTATCCGATCATATCCGTACCGTTATCATCCCTACATATAATATAATACTTCCTTCATTTCAAAATAAGTGTAACATAAGGAAATGACACGAGATTCAATGCAAGGAACAAAAGTGCTTTAGTAGAAGTTTTATACCTTTAAAAGCATTCTATATATGGTAATGTAACATTTATTATGAAACACCCAAAAAAGAAAAGTGTAACACTTAAAAAGAAACAAGGAAGTATAATATAGTATAACTATGATAATTATATATTCTTGATTAGATTTGCATTAGTCACCCATATTTATGTGAATAATGTTCTAAGATTATTAACATTATTTTTTGGGAAGCTGACGCCAAATAACAAATTGAAAAGAAAATAAAGGGAAAAAACAACAACAAAAAAGAGGTGTCCAAAAAGCAGAAAGGAAAAAATGAGCTAACACTTAGGCTCTTGGGAACCATACGCCGGAAGAATCCGCCGCTAACACCCTGTGTGTGAAGCATGGGGGAATGTCCAAGTAGTGTAGTATTCTTCTAAAGATGCACCACATTTTGCTAGACAATCCGCGACCATTTTACCCTTGCAAAGTACATGATGAACTAACATCCGTCAAAGACGTCTCGCCAGGTGCGAGAGGCAGGCCATTGGTCAAGTAGTCCAGTAGCATTATTAGTGTAATATATAATAATAAATTAACATATAAAATATAAAATGGAGTTAAAATTATATCTAGGAAATTATAAATTTAAAAATGTAAAATCAAATATATTACATAATTCGTATTAGGCAAAAATGTATTAATATAAATTAAATAATGTAAAATCAAATTGATTATGGGTTAAAAGGATGTTTGGATGTGCGTTTTAAAAAGTGTTGCAACGTTTAGAAAACGGATAATCAAATAATTGCTGTAACAAAACGTGCTGTAGAAAATTAAGTGTTTGAATGAGCTTATGTTGTTTCAAATTACAATAATCAGATAATCATTAAAAAGTGTTTGGATTTGCATTTTCATTACCTCAAAAGACAACAATATGCTAAAATCTATTTTGGCTAAACGCAATTTTCTTGCAGCACCAAAATGAAGCTGCAAGAAAATAGCGTTTTCATTCCCACAAAATGCAAATAATAGATTATTGGAAGTTAGTACACAAACAGAATTAACTAATTATTTACGTTTTGCAAACGCAATAATCAGATAATCCACCCTAAAACGCACAAACAAACACCCACTAAATCAATAAAACAACAATATTAGGAAAATAACTTAATTGACAAAGTTGCTAAACCACTTTGTCACATTTTTTCTCAATAATGTGGTCAGAAAATTAGCATGAACCAAATATTTTTAAAGAAGCCATTTAAGGCCTGGAAAGAGTGGAAAGAGTGGTGGAAGCTCATGCCACACAATTACAAAGGGAACAAAGGGAATGGATAAGGGGCCGGATGGGGATTCGAACCCCCAACCCATAGGTTGGGAGTTGGGAGAGTTACCACTTGATTAAGTCTCCAATCCCGCATGAACCAAATTTTATGTAATACGTACAATATTTGAATTTTTAAAATCTTATGTTATTTTAAAAAAATATATATAAATTTTACTTACTGCGCATTGCGCGGGCGGGTATACTAGTTATATATAATACAAATATATATTCATTGTGTGTGTTCCAATACATATACTATAGTTGTTTATAAAACTAGCACACCCGTGCGCGGGGAAATAAAATTTACATAATTATTTTAAAAATAACATAATATTTTAAAAAGTATTTGATACAAAAATTTTGGGTCGTGTCAATTTTATATTTTTTATATATTACTTATTACTATAATATTTTTATATATTTTGGGCTTTCCCCCAAACTTCACACATGGGGCCTTAGTGGTGGATTTTTATAGGCATGTGGTTCTAAGAGCCTAGGTCTTATCTCATTTTTTCCTTTCTGTTTCATGGACACTACTTTTTTTGTTCCTTTTTTCCCTTTCATTTCTTTTCTATTTGTAATCTAACTTCGGCTTTTCCAAAAAATTAATGAAAAAAATAATCTTAGAACATTGTTCACAAAAAGGTGGAGTGACTAAACAAATCTACATGAATTAAAATCTCTAATCTCTAAACTGTGAACGCTCCTCTCCCCCAACTTTTAACTTTCCAAACTCCAGACTCTAAACCCCCTAATTTAAAATTGCATTACCAAATACCATTATTCAAATTTAAAATTATTTTCACCAATAATTTCAAACTCCAGACTCTAAACACCAAACTCTGAAGCTAAACTCTAATTATTTCCTAAACATACCCTATATAAATATAGAATACCTACTTAAATATATCTACCATTAAAATTTTACAATTTTGTAAAATAATAATAATCACTATACTAAATAAAGAATTGAAAAAATAATAATCACTATACTTGGGATCACCAGTGCTCATTGCTTTTCGGATTCGATGGAGGGCCTTCGCCTCGCCTATTGAGGGATGGTGTATCAAAAGACCACACCCTCTATCCTTTGGTGCGCCACATTGTTGAGCTCCATGCGGCGCATCCGGACTTCACATGGCACCACATCCTTCGGGAAGAGAACTCTGTTGCGGGTTCTCTAGCCAATCGTGGTGCTAGGTCGGAGGAATTCTTCACTTCATGGGTCTTTCCTCCTGATGATATCAAGGCGTGTCTCGCAGCTGATTATGAAGGCGTGTGGTTTCCGCGTCTGTAGCTGAGTCTTATGCATTTTTCTTATTTTTGCCTCCTTCTTCACCTCCCTTTCTGTAGTGTTTTTTTAGCTTTCCATCTTTGCCGACGCTTGTGCGTCTCTGTGATCAAAAGAGAATTGGTAAAATTAACATAAAAAACTAATTAAAATCATTCTCTTTTCCCCAAATATTATATAATTCATGTGTTTAAATTAATAAAAGTATTAATGAATAAATTATTCCCTAATTTTAAACTAATTGATTGCGTATTCCAAAGTTCAGCTATAATGAGGTAGGTTTAAATGATAATGTTAGAAGACATATATGGTTTAAGTACCATATATACTAATCATAAAATTAAATATAAAATAAATTTATATTACATCATTAATTAAAATGGAAAATAGAAAAAGAAAAAGAAAGTGAATCAAGCCCAAATTAATATTCCAACTTTAGCCGGACAGTTAAGTTTCTTTTTTTTTGGTAAATATTGACACCTATGTGTCGAAAAATGTGTGTGAGAGCCCAAACCACACAGACATTTAAGTTCTTATGGCTAATAAGGTATCTATTAATATTTTCAATTTTAATTCGTTGAATAGAATAAATCGCGTTCTATATACAAATCTTATTAGATGAAATCCACAAAAACTTCCATTTAAAATTTTATGGATTGAATTTAAATTTAATTAAGGCATAACAGTCTAGAAAATTATTATAATTATCTTATATATTACCTAATTTAAATTGATTCATGGTAAGTATTTAAATTATTAGATTATCTTCCCACCAATTTTCCCCATTCAATTAAATCATGCATGGCTGTATTCTATTTTATAGTGAACTTAAATCAATGCAAAAAATTATAAAGAAATTGTTCCCAAAAGGAAAAATATCAAAAATGAAAGAATATGTTAACAAAAGAAAATACATAAACGAAGTCAACAAATAAACAATAACAAAATCAACATAAAATAAACTTCATGATATACATACAATTTTGAGTAGTACTCAATGGAGAATAACAAAAAGAATTTGTAGAGTATGACTTCAATGCAATTCTGAATTACACCAACATATAATCTTGCAAAAGACAATGGAATAAATAAATATTAGGAAAACATTGGCGTGATAAACATTGAAATAAGAATAAAGAAATAAAATGTGAGAGTATGAGACTTCAAGACAACCATAAAATTTGATAAATGAATGGAGTATTTATAGAGCATGTTGGTGGAGGGATGCAAATATTAGACGAATGAAATCGGATTATCTTCTAAAAATATATAATAGTATAAATTAATTAATGATACTACAATATTTTATTAAAATTTAATTAGGATATTATGGGTATAATATAGTATATATATATATATATATATGTGTGTGAGATCTAAATCAGAAGGAATTTTATGTTTCTAAATCTTAGAGGAATGAAATTGGATTTGACGTGATCTTCTAAACATATATAATACTCCCTCCATCCCACCTTATTTGTTCTGTTTGACTTTTTGACACTGTTCATTGTTTAACTTTGACTCAATTTTATCGCAAGTAAATATTTGATAAAAAATACTCGAGTTGGGTCTTGTTAGAATCGCATAATCATGTAGTTTCAGAATATATAATTTGCATAATTTTTTATTGTACATATTTTGAGATATTAACAGTTGAAAAAGTGTATTGGATTATGTGCAGAAATGAAATAAGACAAGTTAAATGGGACAGAATGAATAGTATAAATTAATTAAAGATGTTATACTAATATTTTATTAAGATTTTATTAGGATATTATATATATATGATATGATATATATACATATATGTGATCTCAATCAGAACGAATTTTGTGTTTCCAAATATTAGATGAATGGAATCGGATTTGACGTGATCTTCTAAAAATATATAATAGTATAAATTAATTAAAGATGTTATAATATTTTATTAAGATTTATTAGGATATTATGTGAATGGAGTTGTTGAAATTGAGAAGAAAAAAAAGTTGGAGGAGATGTTTAAAAGAAGGGGTGGATAAGTGTGGGGAATTTAGACTATATTGTTTTTAGATAAATAGATAGATAAGACAACGTATATTACTATTTTTTTTCTGTATTCATTCTATCCATGCCTATATATACGTCTATGTGAAACTAAAGCTTCTTCAATATTATGTATTGTGCGTTGTATTCCATATTCTGAGTCGTCTCCGTTCGTGCGCTTCTTCTTACTTTTTTTTGTGGGCCCCTATGTTATTTATAAACCTTTTTTCTTTATTAAGTTTTGAAAAATATTCCTAGAGGATGCCCTTAATGATTAACACATTATATCATTACTAGTATTACTCCGCCCGAATGAGCGGTGATATGATAATAATGATATGATAACGATAAATAAAATATAGTTTGAATAAGTAAATATTAAAATATAATATTGATTTATTGATTTATTGATTTTAAAGGCCAATTGAATAAAATTATTCAAATAAAATATTTTATTAGCTTCTCCAAAAAAAATATTTTATTAAAATCTAATTCTTTAATTAAAAATACTAAATTATAAATAAACAAAAAATACTTATAATATAAGCTACACTTCAATCAAAGCCCAATTTAATTTCAATCTCAAATAATGTAATTGAATTAATTTCTATAGCTCATTAGTCCGTTACTATTCATAGCATCAATAGTATTTATATATTATAGATTATTATTGATTTATTACTTTAGTTCAATATCACCCCAAACCAATTGGAATACCAAGAAACTAGTTATATTAGGCCCTGTTCTGTAGCACTTATTTTCAGGACTTATTACTTATTCTTATTAAAATCAAACCAGACCAAACCAGACCAAATCAGACCACACTATATATACCTATAATTAGATCAGATCAGATCAGACCAAATTTTATAAAATTCAGATTATAACAACTTATTTCAGGCGAAAAGAACAGTGACTAATAAGGCCATCCCTTTTAACACTAAGGGTACAGTTTGTTTGGCTGTATTATGGCTCGTAGCACTATTTTTTGTACAAGAATAATACAAGTCCATGTTTGGCCTATTTTTAAAGTATGTATAAGTATAATTTTGGTGAGGGTATTGCTCTCCCTTTCTTTTTGACCATACCGTCCCAGTCCCCGCCCTTCCGAAGCCTCTCAATTAGGTCTTTTGTTATTGATTTTTTTCCTCTGTTTCTCTATTTTATTTGTATGAAAAAGATTTTGAGGATGTTTGGGAGTCAGCGGATCCGCTAGCAGATAGCAGATTTGGAGAGAGAACTGTGAGACAATATGCTCTTCCAATATGCTATATGCTGGTCAATATGCTGTCATCCAAACAGCCCCTTTACCTGTTATTTCTAAGTTTGTTCCGGAAATAGAGTTCATAATGGTGTTTAATTATTAATTGATTTATGATTTTACTGTGTGCACCGATGGATGTTATTGCTATGTTATTCACGGCTGTTGGGGGTGGGTTATATAATGCAATACACAAAGACTATATAATAATTATACAGTGTACCACCAAATACTATATAACATTATTTTAATATCATCTTAATGCAACACATACAAATGTATTAAATAATACAATACATCATAATATAATTAAGTGTTCCAAACATGCCCTAAGTCCATGTTCTGAACAGTGTATTATGGTGCACAATACTTTTATGATGTATAAAAACAATGTTAACAAATGTTCAAATGGCCATATTTTTCTGGCCGCTGTCTGGGTTTTACGGTTGCAACGAAATGCTCGGAATTCCGTGGTATTTCGCGTACGGTTTGGAAGATTCATCGGGACATTGTGAGGTTGGCTGCTGAACTTCAATCGGCGCAGTCAAGGTCAGGACCTTCCTCTCGTCCTTTGAGGTTGGTTCATTGGAATATGATGGATAGTCGAGGCACCATCCTTCGTACTGATGGGAGTGCTATGGGGAATTCTGGTCGTTCGGGGTTCGGTTTTGTGGTTAGGGATGACACCGGTCATTGGCTTCCTTGGGCTTTATTCCAACATGTTTGCTGAGCTCTTTGCATTGGCTTTGAAGTTGTAGCTCAACTGGGGGTGAGCAAGGTGTGCTGCTACGTGGATTCTAAGTTTGTTATTGAATTGCGTGAGTCCTCTAGTTCATTTTATCCCTTCAATGCCACCATTTTCCAGATTATGGAGCTTCGTGGCTCCTTTTGAGGAGTGTGTTTTTTACCATGTCTTGTGGGAAGATAATCGGTTGCTAATAGGCTTGTCAAGCGTGGGCGTTTCCTCCTGATTGTTGGTGCGTGGGGACCTAGCGGCGGATGCTTCCGGCTTATACTTCCCAAGATTTTAGTGTTGTTTTATTTCTTCTTGTTTGTTAGTTTTTCTGTTTCGATTTTTCTGGCTTCGGCTTCTTAAAAAAAATATTTAAAAATAAAGTAGTGAGCCAACGTACGAGAATATCTCAGTTTTTCTCCACCAAATTATTATACAAAATATCTCATTTTTCTCTCACTTAAGCTAAAAAAATGAGCAATTAGAAGAAAAAAAATAAAAAAAAAATACATCTCAACTTCTTAGAATTGTTCAATTATAAACTTGAATTTTTTATTACCAAAAATTACTCTTTAACTATTCACAGTTCGAAAAAATTATACCTTTTCATTATTAATTTTTTGAAATATATCATTTCCGTCCCTAATATTTTGTACACTTTGACTATTACCCTAAAGTTTTTAAAGAATTTTTTTATACCGTTTTGTTCTTTTAAACTTAGTGACACTAATTTTATTATTTATTGTGATTCTGGACTAATTATTTTATAGTTAAAAAATTTCAACTAATTATTTGGTATAATTAACTTCTTTTTTATTCATTGTTTGAATAATATTTTTCTGAGGTAATAAACATTTTAGGCCATTACAAGACACCCCTTTTGTTTTTGGGTCATGCAAAAATCAATTTCCAATTTTAGGCCATTAGAAATCATCTTTGACCAAATTAAGGCCATTAGACTTATTGTGACTTTTTCAAACTTCAATTCACCCTACCAACTTTGGTTTATTACATTTTGACCCCATGTTTTAGTTTCTTCATCTCCTTTAGTCCAATAACCGACCATCATGCTTCCGATAATAAAATTAAGCACTAAACTCCATACCGTGGGTCTCACCGCCTTGCTACCGGGTTTCTCAAGCTCCAGGATTTTACGGACTTCCTCCAACCACGCAACCGCAACCGATGGTTCACCGATTCTTGTCTCATTCAGCAGCAAACAGCACAATCCTATTTCGTTTCCTACCTTAGGATGTAACAAGGTTTGGGATAAAGGGTTTTAACTATATATCGGAATATTTGGAATATTTGGAAGCCTGAATTTTATTGAAGAAATGTTAAAAATATTATTCAAATATAATTTTTCCTAATGGAGAAGACAGACACTTAGCTCCTCATGGAGGAAGCAAGACACTTATCCGGATCAATTTCTTTCCAGTCAATTCCTCTCATTTTTCATGAAAGAAATTACTTTTAATAAAATCTTGTCTTATAGAAAGTTCAAGAATTTCCTTTGGAAATTTCTATTTTTTATTTCCAAAATTTGGAAATAACTTGTTGGTTTCAAATTAAATGAATCCATTAAATAATTAAATCTTCACCATTAAGAGATAAAATATTATAAATAAAATAATATAATTAATATGTTCTTCAATAAAACCTAGGCTCTGATACCAATTTTCATGCGCTTTGGGTTTCATTTGTATAGACAATTTTGTAATAGAACAAAAGTATATAAAGTCAAACCTTTTGGGGTTTCAAAGGAAAAAAGGGAAAGTTGTTGGGTTATTAATTAATTTCAAATTGGTCCTTATGACTTTATTTCATTCAACATGTGTTTGTAATTAGAGGTGTCAATACGGGCCCGCGGGGCGACACGGGCCGGCCCGCGCGAGCCCCCGCATTTTTGCGGGCTTGAACGGGGCGGGCTCAAAATGTCTAGGCCCGACCCGCCCCACATGCGGGGCGCGGGTTATGCGGGTCGGCCCGCGGGCTTTTTATTTAAATAATAGTATTATTTTTTTATTTGTAAAAAAATAAAATTTGGATATATTTTTTAATGTATATATTAAAAATAAAATAAAGAGATTTATAATTAGTATTTATGATTATAAATAAGTAAGTGTGCATTTATTGGCACTATTTACTTTTATGTGGGTTTATTGAATAATTATTTAAAAGAATTTATGATTATTCAATTTTTAATACTAAAGGAGTATATAATATTTCGCAAAATATAATATGTGTGACAAAAGTTTTATAATTAATGATTGAACTGATTAAAATTTTAGGTCTCACAGATGAAGTCTTTGATATTGTATTAGGTAAGACTGTCTGAGCATAATTCATTAATTCTATATTTTATTAGGTAAGATTGTTTGGACATAATTCACTAAATTTAGTATTTTATTATGTAAGATTGTGTTGGCATAATTTATTAATTTATATTTAAAAAAATAAATATTTGTCTGCACACATAATTTTTATATAAATAGAATAATAAGGAATTTAAAACTTAAAAACTTGATACCCATAAATTAAACGAACATGGAAATATTAGAAGAGACAGATAATTCAATATACAATCAATTCAATAATTTAAATGTTTGAAGACATTATGCTAAACATTCATACTAAAGAATAATAAATTCAATCGATGCACAATGTAAAAAAAAAAAAAAAAAACTGAAAGCCCGCGGGTAGGCCCGCCCCGCCGCGGTCCTAACCCGCAAAAGCCCGCCCCGCCGCGGGTTGGGCTTGTTGAGGCCCGCATTTAAACGGGCCTCTAAAAGTTGAGCCCGCCCCGCATTTTTTACCTTGCGGGGCGGGCCGGCCCAACGGGCTAAGCCCGTTTTGACAGGTCTATTTGTGATGGCCTAATTCTGAAATTCAATTAAGAGTGGCCTAGAAGCAGAATAGGCGCCTTGTAATGGCCCTTTTTATTTATTTCCCCTATTTTTCTTCAAGAAACAACTCCATATCACATTTCTTTGCAGTTTTTGTAAGGATTATCTACTGCTGTTGTCATTCCATCACTATAAGAAAAACAGGTATTACTGACCAAAAATTGCGGTTGGTAACCACGGAAAGCGGGTCGTCCCGACGGTTACCGACCGCACAGCCGACCGAAACGACGGTCGGGAATCCCTTGGTAGGGAACTTTTCGGTGACCAAATGAATGTCGGTCGGTAATTTCAGCGACCAAACTGCCGACCGCGTCTTGGTCGGCAGTTTTCCCGACCTATAACCCGACCAGAACTTTGGTCAGTACCCAACTCATGGGACCTCGTGGTCCACCGATTACCGACCGAGTTTGCGGTCGGCGCTGCGGTCGGGGATTTACCAACCAGCCTGCGGTCCGGGGTGCGGTCCGTACCCAACTGTAGGGTGCACCAGAAATGACTGTTTTCACAGCCATCCCTGCTGCATCAGTACCAACATATAATCCACTATGTTTAGCAACACCTACAGCACAATATGGCAATCCATTTCGCATCCATTAATTAACAACGTCAACAATCAAACACATGTCCATGTACAATCACAATTCTACAACGACTTCCACATTCCAAATTCAATAGAAATCCAAATCGATAATGACAATCCAAAAATGCAATTTGAAATGCGAAAGTCTCAAACTAAAAACATTAACATAGTCTTACACATTTCTAAAAAGTATAAACATCTATACGTCTTATAAAAAAAAAAATCCCACCATTGGAATTTAAAAATGATACTAACCCAAGTCTCATCCCTCAACACTCAATGTGCACCTACACCACCTCCACTCAGGCCGCCTCCAAAGTCATCATCTCCATCTCCGTGTCCAAGGGATCGAGGGGCTCTGACTCCTAGCAATCTCTCCACCTGATCGGCCATGGTCTCTTGTCTTCGGACACTCGCTGAATAGTCTTTGTGAGCTGCTAAAACTGCTCCTGTGTCACATAAGTCGAACCAGATGGGAGAGGAGGGGTGGCAAAATCACCTCCGGGCCTATAAGACTTGGCCAACGATCCTAAGCCATATACAGCGTGCCGTCTGTAACACCCCGGTTTTTGGTCACCCAGGTCGGGATGTCACCGCCACATCCCCCTAGTAAGACACGGTTTCTCCGAGCTTACTAAAGAGATGCAAGGCTAGGTATTGCAGTCTTTAAAAGTATTTAAATCATCCAAACAGCCCATTCAATATAATTGGAAAATAATAATAGTATAGCGCAGCGGAAATAAATGGTTTAGTACAGTATCGCAGCGGAAAATATTAATAGGGCCAACATGGCCAAAACACGGGTTAAACAGACCCGTTCATAATATAGTCTAAAGTACAAATTTAAAAGCAAAATAACAATCCCCAGAATCCCATGCATGATTCGTGCTCACACATGCTCATTCTACATATTCTGTAAGAAAAGGAATAAAAACGGTTTTGGTCAGCAAAATTGCTGAGTAAGTTAACACATGCATGATCGTAGGGTTTAAAAGCCATTAATTTAATAATTTAACAAAAGCATGATAATAACATAATATTTAATTTAATCTAATCAACTATCCAATAGCATAATTTATCTCAGGGCTCTATTTAATAGCACATAACACGTGGTTTAAGATAAAAGCCATAATTTAAATAAAGCATTTAAATAATTTAATTCGACAACAACATAATTTAATCTAATTTAATTTAATTTAGAATCCCCATTACATCCCCGATTTGGTATTTCAAAGTTTCACGATAGCATCGCGATGTCAACAAGTTTAGCCGGTAGCCCGGCCGCCGCAACCGTATCAGCCATACCCAGTACCACTCCGGAGCCTCGGGAAACCCATACGGATATTCACGAGAGTGTAGGCTCTATATTTCGCCGTTTTGGCAATATCACATTTCAAGTATAGCGCGCGGGGTCACCATCGTCCATTACGGCACGAAGTGAATCGTTAGGGGGCACCCTGCAGAGCACTCACCCCTAATTTTAATTTATCAAGTTTGTAAGGGGATTTAAATTTTAAAATCTGACTTCAATTGTATTTATTTAGAAATAATATCACAACTCGTTTCAACCCTAAAGGTTAATTCCATGTTTCAACAAGATTCAAGATTTTGTTTCCGGTAAACCACAGTTTACTCCAAATTCGTCTAAAATGCGATTTAATTCCAAAAATTCCAAAATTTCATCTCTGACTCCGAAACATCGAGATCTACAACTTTCGTGTTTTAACTTTTTCAATCCGAGATACCTAAGTAGGTCAAAATCACCAATTTTCGCAGAAGAGCAAATCTGTCCGAGTTTAATGTGTCACAGTTTAAAGATTTCGATTTCTACCATACCAATTCAACTCCAAATTTAATGAAATTTGACAGAGATCATCTTAAGACAATTATCTACAAATTTCATGTTCGGCCAAAGATCTAAAACAGCCTAGATCCTATGTCAAAACGTGATCAAGATCATTCCTAAGTTCTGTCCAAGATTTCAAGATCTAGATTCCAACAGTTCGGTTTCGATGGGTTTTCACATATCAAATCAATTCTAAAAATTCTCAAAAATTTACAGTAGCTAGATCTAAGTCTTAGGAACGTTTTTCGTGTTTTAAATTTTTCCGTTTGAGTGCGTTGTAAGGTTCGGAAAAATTCATCAAATCTGTTGCGCCGGTAGAAAGTTTAGATGGACAGATTTTCGGTTTCTTGTTAATCTTTTAGTTTTGAATGTTTTAATTCATCCCAAAACCATGTAAGAGTTAACTTACCGAGTTTACGAATGTCCGGGAGCGTCTATTCGAAGGCGTGGCTTCCAGTCCACCGTTTCTCCTCTCCGTTCGTCGGGTTCTACGATCTAGATCCAATACGGGGTGTAGAAAGAAAAAGGAGATGATTAGGATTCGTTTTTGAATCGTTTATTGACTAAAGATTGGATCGAGACTTACCACGACTATGGAGATCTGTAGAGAAACTCGTCCAACAGCGTTCGTCTTGGTTCCGTGCCTCCGACGACTCCGGATTTAAGGTTTCGAATGTATAGAATGTTGTAGGGTTTTGTAAACTTGTTCGGGGCTCCCAAGGGGTTTATTTATAGATTTCCCAAGTCCTAGGGCGTCCAACATCTGACCTAAAGGTCTTGGGTCGAGAGATGTTCAACCGAAAATCGAAAAATCCGCGTTCGGGCGAGAGATTCACGCAACGGGCGAATCTGTCATGTGGCGCGGTCGTGGCGCGCTTTTCCCCCTTCACCGCGCGGCCACCGCGCGACACTCGCCTGGACTTCGGTCCGGGCGGGTCGTGCGATCCGTCGTGCCTTTCCGCCTCTCTTTCGGGTTTCTATCCCTCTATGCTCCCGAATTCCGGTTTCCGGGGTATCTTCGGGTTTCTACTTTCTCTCTAAATTTTCACTCGGGTCTAATTGGATGTTTTGGACTCGAATACTCGAGTTCATTAGTGTCGGGTTTTGGTGTACAATTTATTTACCTCTAACAATTCTTTTCATCTAATTAAATTCCTTTTTAAGTTAAAATCTCATTTCTCATTTCCTTATCTTTATTTATTTATTTATTTGCTGGATTCATTTATTTATTTATGGTGTTTATTTTATTTATTATTTGTTTATTTAATTATTGTTTTATTTTATGATGGAAAATTCACGGGTATTACAGTCTACCCTCCTTAAGAATCAACTTCGTCCTCGAAGTTGTGTTTCGGCTTTTCTCGTGCTAAAGGTCTTGTGTTTATTTTATTATGTTGTGACTGAACTTAGAATTAAAACTTCTAAGCTGCCTACGTACCCGGTAAAGGGATCAAGCCATAACGTAGTTCAAAAATTTACAAAAGTGCACGAAAATAGGTGGTATCACATCCTCTCCCCCTTAAGATTGCAGTTATGTCCCCATAACTGTGTCGGTATCGGTTTGGAACAATGTCGGGTATCGTTCTCTCATGTCGGATTCTACTTCCCAAGTTGCCATCTCACTTTCGTGGTTTGACCAAAGAACCTTGATCATTTTGACGGTTTTGTTCCTCGTTACTCGTTCCTTAGTGTCAAGAATACGCACTGAGACTTCTTCGTAAGTCAAATCTTCATCGAGCTCAATTATCTCCGGTTGAAGTACATGTGTCGGGTCCGGCACACACTTCTTTAGTTGCGAGACATGGAAGACATTATGAACTCGATCTAAGTGTGGCGGTAAAGCCAATCGGTAGGCTAGAGTTCCGACTCGTTCTAGAATTTCGTAAGGTCCTATGTATCGAGGACTTAACTTCCCTCGTTTGCCAAAGCGCATCACCCCCTTCATGGGTGATATCTTTAGCATGACCCTATCTCCCACTTGAAATTCTAGGTCTCGTCGTCTCACGTCAGCATAACTCTTTTGACGGTCTTGTGCGGCTTTCATCTTCCCTTGAATTACTTTGATTTGTTGAGCCATGTCTTCGATAAGTTGTGGTCCCACTACCACGGACTTATCATTTTCTTCCCAGCTCAATGGGCTTCGGCACTTTCGTCCATACAACGCCTTGAAAGGTGCCATGCCGATGCTAGCATGGTAGCTATTATTATAGGAAAATTCAATCAAGGGTATATGAGATTCCCAATTTCCTTTGAATTCCAACACACATGCTCTCAGCATGTCTTCTAGTGTTTGGATTGTTCTCTCGGTTTGACCATCCGTCATCGGGTGGAATGCGGTGCTCATTTGGATTTGAGTACCGAGAGCTTTTTGTAACTCCGTCCAGAAATGAGAGACAAATCTACTGTCTCTATCGGAAATGATATCATGTGGTACTCTATGTCGTCGTACCACATTATCAATGTAGGCTCGGGCCAATTGGTCCATAGTCCACGTGTCTTTCATTGGGATAAATATGGCTGTCTTCGTTAGCCTATCCACAATCACCCAAATCTTGTTCATGCCTTTAGGTGATCGGGGTAATCCCGAGACAAAGTCCATTGAGATGCTATCCCACTTCCAACTTGGAATCTCTAGTGGTTGCATCAATCCTAAGGGTTTATGTCGCACTGCCTTAACCTTTTGGCAGGTGAGACATCTCGCTATGAAGTTCGCCACTTCCTTCTTCATTCCCGGCCACCAATAGATCTTCTTCAGATCTTTGTATAGCTTGTCACCTCCGGGATGTACGGAATATGGCGTGTTGTGCCCTTCCTCCATCAACCTTTGTTTCAACTCGGCACATTTAAGAGGCACACACCACCTCCCTTTGAAACGGATGCTTCCATCCTCGTGGACAACAAATCCTATTGCCTTCCCTTCGGCAATATACCCTTTTATCTTCTCGAGTTTCGGGTCGCCCGGTTGAGCGAGTCGAATCTCGTCTAATATTGGAGTTTCTACGACCATGACATTGACCGTTTCTCTTCACTGTGCCAGGATGCACAAGTTCTAGCTCCAATCTTGCCAATTCCATGTACAATGCCGGCGGAATTACCAACGAGTTTGTCACGTGTTGGGTTTTCCGACTTAGGGCATCGGCTACCACATTCGCCTTCCCTTCGTGGTATGCTATCTCTAAATCGTAGTCTTTAATGAGTTCCAACCACCTTCGCTGTCTCAAATTCAACTCCTTCTGAGTGAATATATATTTCAAGCTTTTGTGGTCGGTGAACATTCGACACTTCCGCCCATAAAGATAATGTCTCCATATCTTTAGAGCGAAAACGACCGCTGCCAACTCCAGGTCGTGGGTCGGATAATTTTCCTCGTGAGGTTTTAGTTGGCGTGATGCATAGGCTACGACTCTCGAGTCTTGCATCAAGACACAACCTAAACCTTCCTTCGAAGCATCGCTATACACTTCGAAGTCACCATTCTCTGATGGTAGCGTTAATACGGGTGTGGTTGTGAGTCGTTTCTTCAGCTCTTGGAACGCGGTCTCACACGCTTCGGTCCACTCGTATTTTGCTCCTTTCTTCAGTAGCTGGGTCAAAGGACGTGCAATCCTTGAAAAGTCCTTCACAAATCGTCTATAATACCCTGCTAATCCAAGGAAACTCCTTATTTCCGTTGGACTCTTGGGAGTTGCCCATTCAGTTACGGCAGAGACTTTTGCCGGATCCACTGATACTCCATCAGCGGATACTATGTGTCCGAGGAATGCCACTTCTTTCAACCAGAAATCGCATTTGGACAACTTGCCGTATAGCTCATTGGGTAAACAGTAGAAGGTAAAAAAAAATAAAAAAAAAAACAATTTTTGAGGCTCGCACTTCATGTTCTTGTGTTTTCTAGATTATGCTTAATGTAATCGCCGTGTAGGATTTATCCTTACATTCGGTATTGGTTGGATATTTGCAGGATGCTGCTTTTCCTGTGGGTTGTTTTGGCATCACTCATGTGTCCCCCGAGGACCAGGAGACGAGTTGCTCAGCGCGATGAGGCTGGTCCTAGCACTGCCGCTCCGGCGATGTCTGATTTTGATGAGAGCGAGTCCGAGGAGGACGAGGAGCAGCGGGGCCCTAAGCTCAAGGGTCTTCCCGACGACGTGCGTCCCCATCGACACGACAGGTATCGGTTTGCTACTATGGCCTCTCAGGAGTTCTACTTCGACGAGCTTCGTCGAAACAGGTCTTACGTCCCGGAGAGAGGCATGTATCCTCGCCATATGGACGACGACAGGGTTAGTCCAGTTTTGGGTCTTCTTCAGTGGACTGGACTTGCGCGCCATCCCGAGGGCATTGCTTCTGGGTACTTAGCTATGGAGGTCATCGCCAACATTGGCGGTCTCGGGGAGAACAGTGACTTGTCTCGAGTCTGGGTTCGGGGTCGC
Source organism: Hygrophila difformis (assembly GCA_030278955.1). NCBI lineage: Eukaryota > Viridiplantae > Streptophyta > Magnoliopsida > Lamiales > Acanthaceae > Hygrophila > Hygrophila difformis. The sequence continues at coordinate 38,559,175 of JAOANR010000009.1, read as the reverse complement.
CATCTAGATTTCAGTGCTCGGGCGATAAACGTCTACTTTGGCCTTCCTGACGACGGCGTATTCCGGCCACAGCCTGAGGGTCGTATACCCCCGCCTGCGTGGGGCGTTTTATGCACCTTGACGGCTCCCCTACTCGAGCACGATCACGAGCTGAGGTTGACGACGATGGACTCTCCGTGGCGCGAGCTAGCTCAGATATGGTTAGGCCGTGTCCGGCCGATCACCCGGAGCCATATTGTTATAGACCACTTCTATGAGACCATCTGCTTTCTCGCCCGAGGTGGTAGGGTGAATGTTGGGGCTTGTATCGCGGACAACCTGAGGGGTATGCGCCGAGGACGAGGGAGCAGGGTGATTACCCATGTTCATCTTATTTGCGGCATGTGTGCGGCTCAGGGGATCCGTACGTCCCCAGAGACGGATCCTTACGAGCTATCCGCTGGCGGCTACTACCGTATCCCTACCTACGCCCCTCGACGCAGCGCTCTTCGACGTGGGGCTCCTCCGGCTGTCCTTCGCCCGGAGCCCAACGGTGATGGTTTGATTCTAGTTGTTCCTCCTGAGCAGCCACCTCCGCCTCCCGTGGTTCCCCAGCAGGGTGCGGAGATGCCGCAGATAGTTCAGATGCTGCAGGGTATGCAGCTTAGTATGGACGCGGGGTTTGCTCGTATGGATGCTGGGTTTGCAGCCGGGCAGGCTCGCTACGACGCTCTGGATGCCAGGATGGATCTATACCAGGCTCGCATGGATACGATCACTACGAGACAGCTGGAGCAGCAGGCCTCCATGACCGACATGTACGCCTACATGCGCCAGATGGACGAGTATATGCGTCGTCAGTTCCCGCCTCCCGACCAGTGATCCTTTGTTTCTGCGTTTCCATCTAGGCTTGCTGTAGTAGTGTTTTATTTAGTTGTTTTCTTATGGACTGTACAAGGATGATCTTGCTGATTATGTTTCGCAGTTTATGTTCCCGTTGTATCCTTGTTGTCTGATTTGACTGTTATCATTTAGAGAAAATGCGGTAGAACTGTTCCGGTTTTTTTTTTTTTTTTTTTTTTTTTTTTTCGCTAATTTTGGGCTGAAGAATTTCCAAAAAAAAAAAAAAAATCAACTCGCATTTCATTCCTTTAAAAGAAACTTAATACAAGTAATAGGATGCGCAAAATAAATGTACTATCTAAGGTAAAGTATCTAAAAGATCTCTGCGTCCTCTGGCACAGTAGCGGGGTCTTCCATATGATCATCCTCATCAGAGACCTGGCCGGTGCCCAAGGGTCCATGAAACACTGGGGATGGTGGATCGACAGCTTCCGGAACTGGGTCCGGTGTCTCCTCCAGATGGTTCTCCACGGGGCTCGGGTTTGGCGATGGGCGGACCATGTGGGGCCAGAGCCCAAGGGTTCCGTAGCGTCCATGGATAAGGCCGGACGGGCTCTCCACTGGGGGTGTTGGGCTTCGTGGTCCCATCAAGTGGTCTTCCACAGGGCTATATGGTACTACTATATTAGTGAGGTCAAGCAGGTCCGTCCCTAGATCCTCGACTCTATCTATCACCGCATCGCTTCGTTCGGTGAGTTTTTGCACTTGAATTTCTAAGTCTTTTATGCGATCTTGATCAGCGGCTCTCAAGTTCAGGAAGTGCTGGAGGTCAACTTCCCTTAAATCTCCCATTTGGTGCAGATTTGCCTCCAAGTGAGCTATACGATTTTTCATTTGTTGTATGGTTTGTTGGGTGTCAAGGTGGGCGTTCATCATCTTGATCATCCACTGCATCATGTCTTGACTAGCCATCTAGCGCAAGCAAGAGATCTAAGTTAATATTCGCCAAGATTCTAGGTTCAATTCGCCAAGATTCTAGGTTCAAGTTTCGCCAAGATTCTAAGTTCAAGTTTCGCCAATATTCTAAGTTCAAGTTTCGCCAAGATTCTAAGTTCAGAGCAGAGATGCAATATGCACATGCAAATGATGTTTCCCCCCAATAATAATTTAATGCACCACATATATATATATTTTTCCATGGGTTTTAAAATAAAAATTTTCCATGGAAATAATACTTTAATATTTAAAATAATAGTCAAAATATTAATAATAGTTTAAAAATAATAATGGTTTAAAAATAATAGTTTAAAAATAGCCGGGCTCTGATACCAACTTGTAACACCCCGGTTTTTGGTCATCCAGGTCGGGATGTCACCGCCACATCCCCCTAGTAAGACACGGTTTCTCCGAGCTTACTAAAGAGATGCAAGGCTAGGTATTGCAGTCTTTAAAAGTATTTAAATCATCCAAACAGCCCATTCAATATAATTGGAAAATAATAATAGTATAGCGCAGCGGAAATAAATGGTTTAGTACAGTATCACAGCGGAAAATATAAATAGGGCCAACATGGCCAAAACACGGGTTAAACAGGCCCGTTCATAATATAGTCTAAAGTACGAATTTAAAAGCAAAATAACAATCCCCAGAATCCCATGCATGATTCGTGCTCACACATGCTCATTCCACATATTCTGTAAGAAAAGGAATAAAAACGGTTTTGGTCAGCAAAATTGCTGAGTAAGTTAACACATGCATGATCGTAGGGTTTAAAAGCCATTAATTTAATAATTTAACAAAAGCATGATAATAACATAATATTTAATTTAATCTAATCAACTATCCAATAGCATAATTTATCTCAGGGCTCTATTTAATAGCACATAACACGTGGTTTAAGATAAAAGCCATAATTTAAATAAAGCATTTAAATAATTTAATTGGACAACAACATAATTTAATCTAATTTAATTTAATTTAGAATCCCCATTACATCCCCGATTTGGTATTTCAAAGTTTCACGATAGCATCGCGATGTCAACAAGTTTAGCCGGTAGCCCGGCGGCTGCAACCGTATCAGCCATACCCAGTACCACTCCGGAGCCTCGGGAAACCCATACGGATATTCACGAGAGTGTAGGCTCTATATTTCGCCGTTTTGGCAATATCACATTTCAAGTATAGCGCGCGGGGTCACCATCGTCCATTACGGCACGAAGTGAATCGTTAGGGGGCACCCTGCAGAGCACTCACCCCTAATTTTAATTTATCAAGTTTGTAAGGGGATTTAATTTTTAAAATCTGACTTCAATTGTATTTATTTAGAAATAATATCACAACTGGTTTCAACCCTAAAGGTTAATTCCATGTTTCAACAAGATTCAAGATTTTGTTTCCGGTAAACCACAGTTTACTCCAAATTCGTCTAAAATCCGATTTAATTCCAAAAATTCCAAAATTTCATCTCTAACTCCGAAACATCGAGATCTACAACTTTCGTGTTTTAACTTTTTCAATCCGAGATACCTAAGTAGGTCAAAATCACCAATTTTCGCAGAAGAGCAAATCTGTCCGAGTTTAATGTGTCACAGTTTAAAGATTTCAATTTCTACCATACAATTCAACTCCAAATTTAATGAAATTTGACAGAGATCATCTTAAGACAATTATCTACAACTTTCATGTTCGGCCAAAGATCTAAAACAGTCTAGATCCTATGTCAAAAACGTGATCAAGATCATTCCAAAGTTCTGTCCAAGATTTCAAGATCTAGATTCCAACAGTTCGGTTTCGATGGGTTTTCACATATCAAATCAATTCCAAAAATTCTCAAACATTTACAGTAGCTAGATCTAAGTCTTAGGAACGTTTTTCGTGTTTTAAGTTTTTCCGTTTGAGTGCGTTTTAAGGTTCGAAAAAATTTCATCAAATCTATTGCGCCGGTAGAAAGTTTAGATGGACAGATTTTCGGTTTCTTGTTAATCTTTTAGTTTTGAATGTTTTAATTCATCCCAAAACCATGTAAGAGTTAACTTACCGAGTTTACGAACGTCCGGGAGCGTCTATTCGAAGGCGTGGCTTCCAGTCCACCGTTTCTCCTCTCCGTTCGTCGGGTTCTACGATCTAGATCCAATACGGGGTGTAGAAAGAAAAAGGAGATGATTAGGATTCGTTTTCGAATCGTTTATTGACTAAAGATTGGATCGAGACTTACCACGACTATGGAGATCTGTAGAGAAACTCGTCCAACAGCGTTAGTCTTGGTTCCGTGCCTCCGACGACTCCGGATTTAGGGTTTCGAATGTATAGAATGTTGTAGGGTTTTGTAAACTTGTTCGGGGCTCCCAAGGGGTTTATTTATAGATTTCCCAAGTCCTAGGGCGTCCAACATCTGACCTAAAGGTCTTGGGTCGAGAGATGTTCAACTGAACGTCGAAAAATCCGCGTTCGGGCGAGAGATTCACGCAACGGGCGAATCTGTCATGTGGCGCGGTCGTGGCGCGCTTTTCCCCCTTCACCGCGCGGCCACCGCGCGACACTCGCCTGGACTTCGGTCCGGGCGGGTCGTGCGATCCGTCGTGCCTTTCCGCCTCTCTTTCGGGTTTCTATCCCTCTATGCTCCCGAATTCCGGTTTCCGGGGTATCTTCGGGTTTCTACTTTCTCTCTAAATTTTCACTCGGGTCAAATTGGATGTTTTGGACTCGAATACTCGAGTTCATTAGTGTCGGGTTTTGGTGTACAATTTATTTACCTCTAACAATTCTTTTCATCTAATTAAATTCCTTTTTAAGTTAAAATCTCATTTCTCATTTCCTTATCTTTATTTATTTATTTATTTGCTGGATTCATTTATTTATTTATGGTGTTTATTTTATTTATTATTTGTTTATTTTTAATTATTGTTTTATTTTATGATGGAAAATTCACGGGTATTACACCGTCTGTCGTGACCACCGGCTATGTCGTAGAAGACAGCGTCAGGATCGAAGTCAGGCCCAATCTCAGGGTTCTGGCTCAAGGTCTGGGTAACTGCAGTGAACTCCTCCTATATTTAACATGGGAAATACGTAAAGAACAAATTATAGTTACCGAAATTAGTAGATAGAGGTAATTGTGATATTATGTAGAATTTTTACCTGCACCCGCGCTGACCTATCAACAACCCAATTGTCCTTCTCGTGCCTCCGCGTGTGTGTGTGCTCGTGAACCTCGTGCAAATGCACGGGTTGCAGATCAATGGACTGCAAGATTTCAAGGACTAGAACTCAAGAGCAAGTGTACACATAAATAATTGACTATTCAATGTAATTATGTTAAATATACCAATTTATCGGCTGTGGCTCGGAATGTCTTTGATCCCGCGGTGTGTGTGGGGAGGGCCGGTGCATCCTCCTGTCCCGACGCCTGTTTAGCTTTCCCCTTTTTAACTTCTCCTTAAATGCTGGGGAATCCCAAATCCGCCGCCAGTTCTTTGCCACCAACTCGTCTGCGGGATGGGGCTTCTTCTTGCTCCTTATGTCGAGCGTGTAGTCCTTGTATCTGAAATTTTAATAATGTGAAGTTACATGTGAACCCATATGATATGCAAATATTTAAATAATTAAAAAAACAAAATTTACCGAGCGATATTCTTTTTCTCCCATTCCTTCCTTACATCTCCTGCGTGCTCCGGCGCCCAACGAGCTACTTTCTGCGGTCGGAATGGTGGTCGGGGGTCGGACGGATCGCCATTCGCGAGAGAGAGAAAGGGAGTGGAGGCCTGTGTTGTGTCTGATTCTGTTCGCGATTTGGGGATTTAATCCCTAGGTTACCGACCGCACCTACGGTCGGTATCGCGGTCGGTATCATCGACCAGATTACTATTGGTAGGTGATTTGGTCGTCTTGGTGCGGTCGGTATGGCGGTCAGTATCACCGACCAGATTACTATTGGTCGGTGATTTGGTCGTCTTTCAATCTGGGACCCCACAACGGCTTAATTTTGCCGACCACCAGCTACTGTCGGCCCTGCGGTCGGTAAATCCGACCCGCAACATGGTGGTCGGTATGTGTGGTCGGTAAAACCTATTTTTCTTGTAATGCATGCCTCATGATTGTTTTTTCAGGTGAATACCAAGGTATCCCCAGGCCTCATTGGATCTAGGACTAATCCCTCGAGGATCGGGTGGGTATTGAAAGTTGCCTATCCCAAAGTATTGTTAATACATTGCTTAAACAATTTAACTTGTACTTTTCATTTAGATGATTTTACAGGTATTTATCTGGTTAACGAGGACAATTAACTCTACTGGAAGTTACTTGAGTTGTACTTATTTAAGTGTTGCAGAGTCTGTAATCAGAGAAGTTTTAAGAGAGTTTTCGTATTATTCATTGTTTAGATTACAGAGAGAGTTTTTGTGAATGTTCTTCAAGAACTTAGTTGTAAATCTTTAGAAGAACAAGATAGAAGGAAGAGTCTACATCGTGAATATCTGAAGGTATTGTGATCTACAATCAAAAAAGAATTCTAGAGCAATTCAGCGATCAGATGAAGGCCATGGTGGATGACAGATGGTGATCGTGCCTTGGTGATTCCAATTAGGGTGTTTTCCCTACAGACGTGTTGAGGGGGAGTCTTAACTACGTCTGCTCGACTAGATCGTTCATCTAGTGTTTGAGTTTGGTTTCAGGTGTTAGGCATTGGATAGAGTGTCTGTATTCTTGGTATTTAGTCTAGTAAGAGTCGCCTAGATTGGTATCCCCAGATGTAGGTTGCAAAACCGAACTGGGTCAACAAACGCTTGCGTTCTTTACTGCTTTCACAAACACGTAGTTAGAACACTGCACTAACGACGATAACCGAATCTTGAAGTTTAAGGGACCTTCAAATTGGTCTCAGAGCGAGTCCTCTAACATAGCTGAGGAAATCCATTCTTTCAAGATTCAAGAATCATGAACCGTGAAGGAGCATCCAACACTCGACCGCCTTTGTTCGATGGAAGTGATTATGCATATTGGAAAGCAAGAATGCGGAATTATCTTTTGGCTCAAGGAGATGGAGTTTGGGATTCAATCCTGGAACAATGGACTCAACCAACAAGACAAGTTCGCACTGGTGAAGGAGAGACGGCTACAACAACTATTAGACTGGCAACCAACGCCGAACTCACACAGGCCGAGAGAACCGCGAGACAAGCAAACTACCCAGCTCTAAAAGCTATTAGTGGTGCCATGGATGAAGCAAAATTCAGGATGATCGCAAATTGTACATCCGCCTACGAAGCTTGGAATTTCTTGGAAACTCAACATGAAGGTTCGGAGGATGTCAAGACAACCAGGCTACAGCGAATAGAATCTATCTTTGACAGCTTGAGAATGACAAATGATGAGGATATTACATCTTATTTTGGAAGATTTCAAGATATTTTAAATCAAGCCACATCCCTTGGTATGACTTTTGAAGGATCAAAGTTAGTGAGGAAGTTTCTCAGGACCGTTTCACAGAAGTACTCTGCAAATGTAGCAGCTCTTGAAGAAGTCGAGAAGATCAAGACAATGTCCTTGAGGGAATTGGTTGGTATTCTTCAAACTTATGAGATAAATCATCTAGCCTTAGAAAAATCACACAAGAACATTGCATTCAAAGCCGAGGATGAACCTGCTGATGATTTCAAAGAGGAAGTTTCTTTACTTTCCAAAAGGATTGGAAAGATGCTTCAAAATAAGCATTTTAGAAAATTTCAGAAGAAAAATCGATGTCCTGACAACCAGTTGACGACTAAGAAGCAGAACAACAGAAATGAGATGGAAAGTTTCGGAGGTCTAAGAAGGATAAAGATGATGATAAGTCTGACAAATCTTCTGAGATCAGATGTTTTGAATGTGAAAGAAAAGGCCATGTGAGAGCTGAATGTCCCACTGCTAAGAAGAAAAAAGGGAAAGCACTTCAAGCCACTTTGAGTGATGACTCTGGAGATGAAGCTGAAAATGATCAATCAAGTGATGAAGAAGATGTCGTTGCATTCATGACAAGAGAAGCCAGTACTACCCCTTCTAAAGGTAACTCTGAGTCAATTCAATTAATTTCTGACATCTCTTCTATTGTTACAGCTGAATCAGGTAGTCTCTACAAAGAACTAGTTGACATCAATGAAGAACTAAAAGAGGAGTATGAAGATGCTGTTCAGGAGAATGAGCAGTTGTCAAAACAACTTACTGACATCGGTCTGACTTTGGACAAAGCTGAAGCTGAAAAACTTAAAGCTGTTGATGATTTAAAGGTTCTTAAGGGAAAGTATGATGAAGTGAAGCTTCAGGTTACCACTTTGACCAAAGAAAAAGAATTATTCAGGGAAAAATCAATCAAACTGAAGATTCGTGTTGCTGATTTGGAGATGATGGTTAAAGGGAAAGGCAAACTAGATGAAGTTCTATCCATTGGAAAGAACTACAAGGATATGACTGGAATAGGGTATAAGAATCAAGTATCTACAGGGAAAAGGGTATTTGTTAGTGGTGGAAACTTAAATGCTGAGTCAAGCTCACTGTCACATCAGGATGTCTCTACATCACCTAAACGACGCAGAGATTGTCTCTATTGTAGCTTACCTGGTCACACTGCTGAAACTTGCATGAGAATTGTTCGTGATCTCATGAATGGTCGTCCCGTGGTCTGGCCCCATGAAGATTTAAAGAAAAAGATCAAAATTCAAATGGAGTGAGTGCCTAAGAGAAAGGAGTGTCAATGCCTCGTTGTTCTATCATCGCAACAACAACTGCGATCCAAAAAATGGTATTTGCATTCAGGTTGTTCAAGGCACATGACAGGTAGTAAGGATATTCTAAGTAACTTCACAAACAGAGATTGTGGAGATATGGTATTTGGTGATGGTGCTAGAAGCAAAATCACAGGCTATGGTAATGTAAAGGATGGTGAACTCTCTCAAATTTTTAGAGTTTATCATGTGGAAGGACTTATTACTAATCTCATTCAATTAGTCAATTATGTGATGAAGATTCTCTTGTTATCTTTAATAAGAATTTTTGTCAAGTATTTGATTGCAGGAGAGACAATATCATGACAGGTAAACGTTAAAAGAACAATTGCTATACTTTGGAAGCAAATCTAGCTCAAGCGCTTGTAAGCAAAGATGACTTCACAAATTTATGGGACAAAAGGCTTGGACACCTCAACTATCAAACCTTGTACAAGCTGAGTTGTTCGGCTGATGTCAGAGGTCTGCCTAAACTATAGAATAACAAAGATCTTACTTGCGTGGTTTGTTCCAAAGGAAAGCAAACTCGAGCACAACATAAGAAGACATATGGAATCTCTACAAATCATTGCCTAGAAATAATCCATATGAATCTTACGGGTCCAACAGAAACCGAAAGTCTAAATGGCAAAAGGTATGTTTTAGTTTGTGTTGATAATTTTTCGAGATTTACTTGGGTATGTTTTCTCAGGAGCAAAGATGAAGTATTCCAACATTTTGAAAAGCATAGCCTGAAACTGATGAATGAGAAGCAAGCTAAAATTCAAAGAATTAGATCTGACCATGGATGCGAGTTTGAGAACAAGGAGTTTGAACATTTCATTAACAACCATGGAATATTTCATGAGTATTCAGCCCCAAAGACGCCACAACAGAACGGGATTGCTGAAAGGAAGAATAGAACACTTCAGGAGATGGCTCGTTCAATGCTGCATGCTAGTACCCTTAGCAAATCTTTTTGGGCAGAAGCAATTCATACAGCATATCACATCATCAATCGTGTGTTGTTGAGACCTCACACTAACAACACTCCATATCAAATCTGGAACGGTAACACTCCTACTGTTAAATACTTTCATACTTTTGGATGTAAATGTTTTGTCTACAGGGATAGAGAGCAAATTAAGAAGTTTGATGCTAGAGCTGAGGAAGGATGGTTTTTGGGTTATTCCAATAACTCAAGAGCTTATCGAGTTTATCTGATTCAATCCAGAAAGGTTACTGAAACTGTAAATGTCCTATTTGAGGATAAATATTCTTTACTTAGAAGAGAGGATGATGATACAGTTCCTAGTGTTGATACTGCCTCAGATAATACTGTCGTTGGAACATCCAGTCAACAACAGTCAGAAGGAATAGATATTGATGATGATGAAGAAACTGATCATGAGCAAAACCCAGAGAATACTGTGTCAAGTCCTAAAGTTGTTGTACCTAATAAGAGGAAAGGTCCAAGAGCACTGAAACATCATTCACAGCAAGACATCATTGGAGATCCAAATGCTCAAAGACAAACAAGGAATCAAAAGGCTGATTATAGAGAATTGGCTGGGATAAATTGTTTTGTTTCTAAGATAGAGCCGAAGAATGTTTCAGAAGCCCTAACTGATGAATATTGGATAGCATCCATGCAAGATGAGTTGGTTCAATTTCAAAGGAATGATGTCTGGGAGTTAGTAGAACAACCTCCAAACATCAATGTGATTGGCACAAAGTGGGTATTTCGGAACAACACAGATGAACAGGGGAACATAGTTAGAAATAAAGCACATCTTGTTACTCAAGATTTTACTCAGATAGAAGGAAATGATTATGGTGAGACATTTGCCCCAGTTGCTAGGATGGAAGCAGTTCGAATTTTATTAGCTTTTGCTTGTTCAATGGACTTCAAGCTATATCAACTCGACATCAAGATAGCATTTCTCAATGGGAACATAAAGGAAGAGATCTATGTTGCTCAACCTGCTGGCTTTGAGGATCCATCAAAACCTAACCATGTTTATCGGGTTAAGGGAGCTTTGTATGGTCTCAAACAAGCTCCAAGAGCCTGGTATGACAGGTTGTCTTCATTTCTCATCAACAACGGATATAAAAGAGGTAATGCAGACAAGACAATGTTTGTTAAACATCAGAACAACGATCTGATAGTTGCACAAGTGTACGTAGATGATATCATTTTTGGAGCAACGTCAGAACGACTGAGGAACGACTTTGTCAAATCAATGCAGTCTGAGTTTGAGATGAGTATGATAGGAGAACTTACCTACTTTTTGGGATTACAAGTGAAACAACAGGATGATTGAATCTTTTTAAGTCAAGAGAAGTATGCTCTCACACTACAAGAAATCTGCTGATTCCCGACCGCAATTACCGACCGAACAAAGACGGGTCGTTATTACCGACAGCATTCCCGACCGAAATGGTGGTCGGGAAAAATATTTCCATTATTGCGTAGGGAGTTTTTTGGCGACCAAAACACCGACCACAAAAAAATCGGTCGGCGTTACCGACCGCATTACCGACCGAAATTGCGGTCGGTAATTTTTTTAACCATTTTTTTAATTTTTATTATTTTTTAAAACAATAATATAATTTACCGACCAGATTACCGACCGAAATTGCGGTCGGTAAAATTTTTTCCAATTTTTTTTTATTTATTTAATATTTTTATTAATTGTTTCTTTGATTATTTTTAGAATTTTAAGTATTCCTTTATTTATTTATTTATTTATTTAATTATTTATTTATTTTATAATTCAATTATTCAGTTATTTATATATTAATTTATATTTATCTTAATTTTGAAATGATCTTATTATTTTATTTAATGTATTGATTTTATTTTTTTATTTAATTAATTTTATTTTATACTTCTATTTTATTTAATTATTGAATTCTCTTTATTATTTAATTAATATAATTTTAGCTTTTATATATAATTTTAGTTTTTATTTTTATATTTTAATTTAGTTTCTAATTACACATTTATATGTATATATGTATTTATATAGGTTATATATAAAACACTTCATATGATTACATGAAATATGGGGCGCACAAGTGGTACACGCGCGAGGGGACATGAGACAGACCCGAGTTCGAGACCTCTCTTCAACAAATTCTCCCAACATATTTGGGAAGGTATACCATATAGGACACATGGTGGAATATGATTGATGGGCTAGAGAGCTAGCCAAACTGGTCAGGGTTGTGGCTGGGTGATGTTGAGGGGCTTGGTTCGAGCCCTCCTGGGCACATTTTTTCCATAAAAAAGAATTACCGACCGCAATTGCGGTCGGTAATTCGGTCGGTAAATTTCCACGGGACCTTTTGGGACCAAATATTACCGACCGCATGTTCGGTCGGTAATTCGGTCGGGAAATTTGCCGACCATCGTGCGGTCGGTAACGCGGTCGGCAGGTCCCCGACGGCAGTTTTTTTTGGTCGGCGGCAAATTTCGGACCAAGGAATTTCCGACGGACATTACCGACCGAAAATGCGGTCGGTAACCCCCGAAACGACCCGTATTTTGGTGTTACCGACCGCATTTTTCGGTCGGGAAATCCGTTTTTTCTTGTAGTGTCAACATGCTTAAGAGATTTAGTCATCATGATAGCAAGGTTGCTAGAACACCGCAAGGACAACAGCAGAAGCTTTCTAAGGATGATCAAGGAAACAATGTAGATCAGAAGTTATATCGAAGTATGATTGGAAGTTTACTTTATCTAACTGCAACTCGACCTGATATTTCTTTTAGTACTGGTGTGTGCGCAAGGTTTCAATCAAATCCAAAGGAGCCACATCTTAAAGCAGTCAAGCGCATTATGAGATACATCAAAGGAACTGTTGGTATGGGAATTTGGTTTTCTAAGAGATCTAATTTGGACTTAATAGGATATACGGATTCAGATTGGGCAGGATGTTGTGATGACGGACGATCGACAATCGGAGGCGGTTTTTATCTTGGGAACAATCTAGTTTCATGGTTTTTTAGAAAACAGAATATAGTTGCACTCTCAATAGCAGAGGCTGAATATATAGCAGCTACTTGTTGTTGTTCTCAGTTAATGTGGATGAGGCAAATGCTTGATGACTATGAAGTTAAGAAGAATGATTTCAAGGTCTACTGTGATAATACCAGCGCGATTAACATTTCAAAGAATCCCATTCTTCATAATCGCAGCAAACATATTGATATTAGGTATCATTTCATAAGAGATTTGGTTGAAGACAGTGTGTGCAACATTGAACACATCGGGACGTTAGAACAACGGGCTGACATCCTCACAAAAGCCCTCGACGGTGAAAGGTTTGAAACTCTTAGATCAATCATGGGCCTTTGCTACTGTTGTTAAATTTCAATCATGTTTATTTTATTTTTACATGTTTTGCATTTGATCTAGCCCATGAGAATTTTCAGGCCCAAACAATTTTCCGATAAGCTCAAAGGAAACCGTCGTCTACAGAGTAATGATGACTGCGGAACTGACAGCCATCACCCCTCACGTCGCACATCAGGGAAACTGTCACCCTCGTTCTCTCGCCTCTTCGTCTTCATTTTCTTCTCTTTAAATCAGTTTATTTGAGTTCGTTCTTATCATATTTCAGTTTCAAGTTTGAATTTTTCAGTAAACACAAAGCTATGGCATCGTCTTCTTCAACCAATCACCCGGAGAAGGTTTCTAAACCAACCCAACCACTTCAGAACCTCCTATTACCTTAGAAAATCCTAACCCTACTGAGAATACTACTGAAGAACCCAATGCCACACCCGAAAATGTTGCTCAAACTACCGAGAATGTTGAAACCCAAATTGCTGAGTTTGCTGAAAATGCTGAACCCTTGAATGTTTTACCTCCTTCTCCTCCTCAAAATCCTCCTCCAAACCCTCCTCAGGACCCTACCGAAAATCCTCCTGATCCAACTGCAACTGAAGCGGAAAACGTCAATCTGGAGGACGATATTCTTCTCATGATGAACCAGAGGTTCATGATCAAGCCGAAGTTGAAACAGAGGTTCGACGACCAGCCACCAGATCTACTCAGAAGAAGAAGAGAAGCTCTTCTACAAGTGAAGTTGGCACAGCGACCAAACGACCCTGAACGCGCAGGACTCCAGAAAAGTCTTAAAGGGATTTACAATCACAAAGGGCGTTCAATATGACTTACTTCACTAAAGAAATGATGCAGTTTGGCACAAAGGATCTTGTCAACAGGAAGTTCATTCCAGAAGAAACTTTTGTTCACAACACTTACACCGAAATAGGGTTCGATGAATTCCTTGAAGAGAGGCATCTACTGAAATGGGCACGAGTTTTCAAAGCCTACTCTCCAACCTTGGTCAGGGAGTTCTACGCTAATCTTCACCCTAAGATTCTGAACAAAAGCTCTCCTTGGTTTGGTAAGATATACATTCGTGGCAAGTTCATTGAACTAACCCCTGTTGTTATCAACTCGTTGTTAGAACTTGCTCCAAACGATGACCTTGGAGACCCTCTGGAGTATCTACCTCACTCCCCTGTTGACACTGCCTACACTATCTCAAATGAGAGGGCATTTGATTTTGGACGACACAAGTGCAGTGCTTCTGATTTGACAATGAAGTTTCACTGTGTGTTCTACTTCTGTCGTGCCAACATTCTACCAACATCGAATGCTTCTCAGCCTTCTCTTGAGATGGGTAAACTCTTATTCTGCATTAATTCTGGTATTGAACTAATGAACTTTGGTCTACTTGTTATGAAAAGAATGTTAGGTTATTCTCGAGATTTGATCACAAAATCTGCAAGTCTACCTTACCCTGGTCTCATAACCCTTCTACTGCACCATTATGGAATCAAAATAAAGAAGGATGATCTGATTAAGATCAATGTGCACTCACCCTCCACTGACCTTCGTGATAAGCACAATGATTTCAAGGATGGACCACCTCCCTCTGGCACTGACCTTATTCAACATATAAAGTCTGAGTTACTAATTCTTGGTGATGCGATAGCCACCAAGCGGAGGATTGCCCAGATTGTGAGCATGTTGCCCGACTCATTCTCTCCTACCCGCAAAGCTTCTTCCAGCACTGCTCGTTCTGCTGAGCCCAATCCTTTTGCTGATGAAGAAGATTCTTCTGATGGAGTTGTTTGATCCATCAAGGGAGAGAAAAGCTGAAGTTGGTGTGTCTATTTTGGTGATGTGGTGGTATTGGTGTGGTAAGGTTGTTGATACTGTGGGGTAACGACTTTCTGACTAAAATTTTTAATGGTGTTTGTGATTGTCTGATGGATGTTGATACTCTTTGCTGATGACACTATTTTGATGGTTTTTATGTTTTGTTTGTTTTTGGCTGAACTTTGAAATATGAACTCTGAACTGTCGTCTTTGTTATTGATGCTTTACATTGATGATATTTTTGCTATTGTGGATGTGCTTGGCTATCATGTTCTTATATGCTTAATGCTTGCATTACTGATATTTTTGATAGACACCTTGTGATGGATCATCATTTCCATGAAATGTAGGGGAGATTGTTAATACATTGCTTAAACAAATTAACTTGTACTTTTCATTTAGATGATTTTACAGGTGTTAGCACATCCGGTTAATGACGACAGTTAACTCTGCTGGAAGTTACTTGAGTTGTACTTATTTAAGTGTTGCAGAGTATGTAATCAGAAAAGTTTTTAAGAGAGTTTTCATATTATTCATTGTTTAGATTACAGAGAGAGTTTTTGTGAATTTTCTTCAAGAACTTAGTTGTAAATCTTTAGAAGAACAAGATAGAAGGAAGAGTCTACATCGTGAATATCTGAAGGTATTGTAATACCCGAGAATTTTGCAACATCAAACAAATAATTAAATAAATAAATAATAAATAAATAAATAATAAATAAAGACACTAAATAAATAAAGAGAAAAAGAAATGAGAAATGAAGTCTAATCAAAAAACAAGGGAATTAAAGTTCCAATACTCAAGACAATTTAATCGAATAAATTGTACACCGAAACCTGACACCAATGGACTCGAGAACTCTAGTCCAAACATATATTTAGACCCGAATAAAATGATGATAGGAGGTAGGAACCCGAAGATACCCCGGAAATTGGAATCCGATAACATAGAGGATTAGAAGTCCGAAAGAGAGGAGGAAAAGCACGACGGATCGCACGACCCGCCCGGAACGAAGTCCAGGCGGCAGCCGCGCGGTGGCCGCGCGCCCCTAAGGGGAACACCGCGCCAAGTGCGCGCCAGAGCAGACAGCAGCGACGTTACGAGATTTGCTCGCCCGAATCCGGATTTTCCGGCTTCGGTTACTTTTCTTTCGGCTCAAGACACTTGGGGGCAGCCTTTGGACGTCCCCTAGGTCTTGCACATCTATAAGTAACCATCTAAATCAATCCCAAACACTTTTGAAACCCTACGAAATCTCTCTACACACACAACCCTAATTCCGGAGTCGTCGGAGGCACAAAACCAAACAAAGGGACTGACTTGGACGAAAATTGGGAGTCTTCGATCGTCGGGGTAAGATCTGATCTATTCTTGTCCATTCTTTTCCATTCTTGATTCGACAACGAATCCTAATTCGATCCTTTTTCTATTCTAAACCCCCGATCCAGATCGAGAACGAAGAACCCGACGAACCAAGGAGATAAACGGAGGACTGGAAGCCACGCCTCCGAATCGACGAGCCGGGACAACCGTGAATCTGTAAGTTAATCTTACTATGGTTTTGGGCGAATTAAAATACACCTAACGTAAAGATCTAATCAAGAAACTAAAAATCTGTCTATATGAAAAACCCTACAGCGCAGCGTTTTGCGTGAATTTTTTGAACCCTTAAAACTATTCAAACGAGAAAGCTTAAAACACGAAAAACATTCCTAAGGCTTAGATCTGTCTCCTGTAAAATTTTCGGAATTTTTCATGTTGTTTTGAGACCTGAAACCGACCCAAAACCGAACTGCCTTAAATCTGGATCTTGGAATTCTTGACAGAACTTTAGTTCGAACTTGTTAGTGATTTTTACCTTAGATCTAGACCGATCTAGGATTGGCATTGAACATAAGAATTGTAGATCTATGAGTTTAGAACATCCCTGTAAATTTTTAGAATTTTTCGTTGAGATTTGAACCTCCGAACCTGAGCCGATCCGATCTGCGTTCGTACCGAAATCAAGAACCTTGACAGAAATTAGTTTCGAAATTGAGCTAAAGATTAATCTCTGATCCGATGCGAATTGGGCTTTGAGTTCTAAATGAAAGATTGTTGGGGCCACTAAGAATTGTGGGCCGCGAGAAATAAAAAAGTATTGGGCCATAGAAAATGGGCCGAAGAAGGATTTCTAAAAAGAGTTGGGTTTAAGATCTATTGGGCCGAGGAATTAAAAGAGAGCGATCTAGAGCAGAAGAAGAGACCCGAAAGGAAGAAGACTTCGGGAGGAAAGGATTTCGGCCGAAATGAAATCAAATCAGCCGATTGAAGCAAATAGTGGAGTCGGCTTAGGGAAATCGGCCGGAGAGAGGTTATTTTAGCTCCGACTATAAATAGGGGATGCCATACACATAATCAGAGAGATCAATCCAACCCCCAAAATCCCTTTATCAAATTTACTTCTTTGTATCTATACTGCTTTCCTTTACTGCTTTCCTTTATAGTTTTTCCTAGATTCTAGCTTAGCTTGTAGCGGTTACTTCCAAGTCCACCGTTGTTTCTCAACAACCGGTAGTTTGGTTCTAGTTTTTCCGGTGAATTCGCCGTTGTTTCTTAACAACAGGTAGATTCTCCATTGTATTTTGTTGCCATTCGAATACTAAAGAGAATTCAGTCAAGTTTGGGTGTAATTTGTCAAGTTTGGGCGCATTATCATTAATCCGGACCCGTAACCGGTTTAATCCTTTCTCCGGTAGCCTCCCTTGAGGAGAAAAAGGTCCTTTTGGCACAGCCAGACAACCGCCAGGCCAAAACAGTGGAACGCCCAGTGGGACACGAAATGGCATTTGAACAAGCAACTCCAGCGGTTAACACAACGGCGAGGACTGATTTGCCGCCGATCCAGGAAGAGGGCGCAGCAGAAGCCGGAGAATTCCCCCCAGGTTTCCCCGGACCATCAAACTTCCACAATCAGGAGTTTTCAAACGATGATTTAACCCCGCGGTTCCGAGATCAGGTCCAATTTATGGTTGAAGCGGCGGTTACTAATTCGGTTTGCCAGATAGAAGGCAATATCCTGGCAGCAATGCCAGCCATGTTCAGAGCCGAAATAGTGAGGAATATGTATCCAATGGGGACGCAGCAAGCACCAATGGCACAAAATCCACCACCTGCGATGCAAAATCCTCATAATTTTCAACAGCAGGCTTATCAGCCGCCAGGAGGGCACGGACCTCGGCCTTTTGGCCCTCCGTAGCAAAGGTACGATCAGCAACAGAATCAACCGCCTCAACCAGTCGTTCAACCGCCTGCTCTAGTGGTCCAACAACAATACGCACCACAGCAGCAGAATCCACCACAGCTGATTGACAGGGAGTTAATTGCTGAGATTATTCGTACTCAGTTTGGAAATATCATCGGCCAGGAGAATAGGCCGATGTATCGGAAACCTTATCCAGACTATATTGAGGAGCAGTATCCACTGCCTAGAGGGGTAAAGGTTCCAGATTTTAACACTTTTTCTGGAGAAGTCGGCCGCTCTACAATTGAGCATATTGGCCGATTTACAGCTCAATGCACCAGAATCGCGCAAAACAATTTTCACAAGTTGATATTGTTCAGCTTATCGTTAACTGGCCCGGCATTTGAGTGGTACATCAATTTGCCAGCGGGATCGGTCAATACGTGGGCCGAGATGGAGCGGTTATTCCATGACCGATTCAATAATACCAGTCCTGAAGTTTCGGTAGTTGATCTGACGTCAACCAAGCAGAAGGCGTCCGAATCAGTTACTGAGTTCGTTGAAAGATTTTATGCAGTGAAGGCTCAGATGAAAACAATGCTGCCTGAGCATGAATATATTCAAATCCTGAAGCAGAATTTGAAGTTTGCCATCAAGGATAGATTGATGGTTACAAGACCAAGGACTGTGGCCGAATTAACGGCCGAAGCTATAAGAATGGAGACTTATTTGGCAGAACAAGCGGCTTTCAAATCAAGCCGAAGTCAAAGTGGAAGATCACAACCTATCCAGTCAGCTGCTTCAATTGCCGAGTCTCTGGATAGATGTGAAGTCCAGGAAGAGTACAACACGGATGACGTTCCAGCACTAGCCGAGGTTGCGAGGGCAGAATTAATCATTAAAAAGCCTATGACTTGTCCAGTACTTCGGCCAACCAGAGGCAAGGAGAAAGAAGGAGGGGATGAATCTCAAAGATTTTATTCTTTCGACTTGTCACAAATGGACGAAATGTTCGATTATTGCCAGAAGAACGGATTGTTGGAGTTTAAAGGAAACCATCCACAGCCCACCAAGGATCAATTGGAAGCCGGATGGTGCAGATTCTATGGATAGGCTACTCATTCCACGGCGGTTTGTGGACATTTTAGGAAGCTAATTCAGAAGCATGTCGATGATGGGAAGCTGAAGTTCCCAGACAGGCTTATGGCAATCGATAAGAATCCGTTGCCTGTTGCCAACATGGTGATGGTGCATCCCGACCAGAATAGACCTGTACATGACCGATTGGGGGATCAAACATCATCTAGCAAGAGTTCTGTGCACGATCAGCTTGGAGATCGGCCATCGGCTCAGAAGTCAGGTGTATGGAAACGATTAGGATCTCCGAAGGGAAAGGAGAAAGTTGCAGATGTGTTCGACCGATTGGGGAATTATGAAGTAAAGGAGTGGATCAAGCAATCGGAGAAACATCAGGAGATCGAGATCGGGAATAAGAGCGAGAAGCCAACGTTGAAAATCATAACTAACGGATGGGATTCAGAGATGAAGTTAACAGCCGACAAGCAGAATGGAAAGACTGTGATTCAGATCACAGTTCCTGAAGAAGCTGTCAGTCCCGAAATGAAGAAGCTCAGAAGGCCACCAGCAAATACTCAGGTAGGCCGATGGGTCCAAAATTCTCCAGAAAAGAGGCATTTCGGCCAACGCCGATTTGACAATTCCTCCTGGAGGGCAGAAGAGAGAAAAGTTCCAAAAGGAAAGGGATCATATCGTACTTTCAAACAAAGAATGCAACGGCTTAAAGCAGCTGCTGCTTCTGAGCAAGAGGAGTACGACATGATGCATATGGAAGAGGACTTTCCAGACGATTGTTCGTTCTCGGAAGGAAGGATACTCAATAGAGTATTTTCGGCTCGTTTGAAGTCAGCCGAAGGGAAAGAAGTGAAGAAGCCGAAAGAAGGATAGGATCGGCTAAAAAACAAAACTGAATTTCGGCCGAAAGTAATACAACCGAAAATCGAAAACGAACAGCCGAAAGCAAAAGAAGAGTGGAAGCCTAGACTAGTCCGAACAAGGGAATGGAAGCCAAAAACAAATATTGTCCCGAATAGTGATACATTTTCAATCGGGCAGTTCAAGTTCGACTTCGGGTCTAGTGCAAACATGGTAAGAGTGACCACAACAACAGAGGAGGAGTACTGGTCTGATTCCGAACCAGCCGTGGTCTTCTGCCAGAAAGAGGGAGAATATTTCGGCGATGAAGAGCCCATTGTGGATTTCTGTTTCGCCAAACTTGAAGCATTTCGGCCTGAGGCCGAAACTGAGAAAGTAGTCGAAGAAGGCTATGAGGCGTTTGTCCTAGAAGCTCAACCAAGCACGATTCTACTGCCGACTGCAAAGATGTCTCAACATGTGAGACCTTTGTATGTGAAGGGTTGGGTCAATGGTAGACCACTCAGAAGAATGTTTATTGACGGAGGATCAACCGTCAATATCATGCCATTGGCTACACTGACGCAGATAGGCCGTTCAAAGGAAGATTTACTCCCTACAAGGATGAAAGTATTGAGTTTTGTGGGAGCCCAAACCGCAGCCGAAGGGTGTATTTTGGTGGATGTAACAGTCGGAACGATATCGATTCCGACCATGTTCTTTGTTGTAGATGCCGAAGTCCCGTATGCGGCCCTTCTAGGCCGATGCTGGATACATACATCTCGTTGTTTGCCATCAACGCTGCACCAGAAAGTGTGGTTCTGGAAAAAGGATGGCACAATTGAAGAAGTGGAAGGAGACCAACCTTCGTTTCCAGTCAGCTCAGCCGGCCGAAATGATGCGGTATTATACGAGGAGCCCATACAACCATTCCTAGCAGTGGTAGGGGATCGGTACCCGCAGGTTGTCGAGTGTGATTGGACAGATTTGGGGTTTGAGGTCAGATATCAGGTCGACGAACGGCCAGTTGAGGAAGAAAGTAAATGATGGGTGCACGACCGAATCAAGCAATCGAGT
Organism: Hygrophila difformis; assembly: GCA_030278955.1. NCBI lineage: Eukaryota > Viridiplantae > Streptophyta > Magnoliopsida > Lamiales > Acanthaceae > Hygrophila > Hygrophila difformis. The sequence continues at coordinate 38,538,205 of JAOANR010000009.1, read as the reverse complement.
TCGAATCGGCCGAACTCGGAGTTTCAGACGACAAAGCAGGATGGAGCGAATTAATGGATGCAATTCCAAAACAAACACCGGATTTCAAAGCTCAAGACCCCTTGAAAATGGTCAATGTTGGTACAGATGAGCACTCGAGGGAGATCCCATTGAGTGCAAATTTAAATCAGTAGATGACAAGCCGATTCAACGAGGTCCTAATCGAGTTCAAGGATTGTTTCGCATGGGACTATACAGAGATGCCAGGACTGGAGCGATCGATTGTGGAGCATAGACTGCCAATCAAAGAAGGGTTCAGACCGCATAAACAGCCGGCCAGGAGGGCAGCGCCCGAAATAGTTCCAAAAATAAAAGAGGAAATAGAAAAATTGTTAGCGGCCGGATTTGTGAGGCCAGCTAAATATGTAGAGTGGTTATCAAATATTGTTCCTGTAATAAAAAAGAATGGGAAGTTGAGAGTTTGTATCGATTTCAGAAATCTTAATATAGCCACTCCTAAAGATGAGTATATGATGCCTATTGTTGATTTGTTGATTGATTCGGCCGCAAAACAGGGGATGTTGTCATTCATGGATGGTTATTCAGGATACAACCAAATCTTTATGGCCGAAGAAGATGTTCATAAAACTGCATTTCGGTGCCCGGGAGCCATAGGAATATACGAATGGGTAGTAATGCCATTCGGCTTGAAGAGTGCAGGAGCTACCTATCAAAGGGCCATGAATTATGTTTTTCATGATCTGATAGGGGAATGTGTTGAAGTCTATATCGATGATGTCATGGTCAGATCCAGAGATATGGAAAGCCACTTGGACGATTTGCGGAGGGTATTCACGAGAATGAGATTACATGGAATGAAGATGAATCCAGCTAAGTGCGCTTTTGGAGTGCAAGCAGGAAATTTTCTTGGGTTCTTGGTACACAATAAGGGGATAGAAGTTGATGCGAATAAGACCAGAGCAATCCAAGAAGCCAGTCCTCCACATGATAAGAAGAGTCTGCAAAAATTCCTTGGAAAGATCGGTTTCTTGAGGCGACTTTTGGCAAATGCGGCCGGAAAGTCGAAACCATTAACCGATTTACTAAGATTGAAGAAAGAGGAGGAATTCATATGGGGAGTTGATCAACAGAGAGCCTTTGAGCAATTGAAGCAAGCTTTGGTGAATCCACCAGTGTTGGTCCCTCCAGTTATGGGTCGACCGCTCAAATTGTACATAGCAGCGGCCGAAGAGTCTATTGGAGCGTTGTTGGCTCAAGAAGACGATGAAGGAAGAGATCGGGCGATTTACTATCTAAGCCGAATCCTTAGGGATGCCGAATTAAGGTACTCGCCGATTCATAAATTGTGTTTAAGTCTTTATCATGCATGTCAAAAGTTGGAATATTATATTCAACCACGGCAAGTGATAGTGGTAGCTTCGGTTGATATAGTGAAAATTATGATGAACGATCTGATCAGTAGCCGAAGAATGGCCAAGTGGGCCATGAAGTTAAATGCATATGACTTGAAATATCAGCCACTTAAGGCTATGAAAGGGCAGATTGTAGCCGATTTTTTGGCCGATCATGTAATGCTCCCAGTGTCCGATGACATCGGGGATCAGGTTCGGCCGAAAGAAATAAATGAGGAAGGGATTGTATATCTACAACCATGGATAATGATGTTCGATGGATCAAAAGCCGCTTCAGGAGTTTGAGCAGGGTTTACTCTACATACACCGGAGGGCAAGATATACAAGTATTTCGTACAGTTACCGAAGTCATATACGAATAACCAAGCTGAATATAAGGCATTGATCTCGGGATTATGATGACTAATAGAAGAAGGAATAAGAGCTATCGTAATTAGAGGAGATTCACAAGTAGTTATTCAGCAGCTGTTGGGAGATTTTTCGGTCAAAAGTTCCCAACTAATCGGATTGTACGAAGAAGCAATCGGTTTGTTAGAAGAATTCGACGAGGTATACATCGAATACATCCCAAGGGAGAAAACGAATTAGCTAACGAACTGGCTCAACATGCAGCCAGGTATCGGCTGATGCCTATAGCGGGAAATTTGGAAATATATTTGGCCGAAACTGAAAAGGCCGAATGGATAAAGAAGATAGCACAGACGTTGGAAAATCCATCCGAAGCAAGTCCAATCGAAAAGCAGAAGGTGATGGATTACATAGTGATAGGAGGGTTACTCTTTAAGCGAGCCATTGATGGAGTGTTACTCAGATGCGTCGGAGAGGAAGATGCTAAAAGAGTAATGGGAGAAGTTCATGAAGGAATATGCGGCGCACACCGTGCAGGAAAATCGATGAAATGAAGTATTATTCGGCTGGGATATTATTAGCCGAATATGGGAATTGATTGTGAGAAATATGCTAAAGGATGCCGCGAATGTCAGAAGCATGGGCCGATTCAAAAGTTACCGGCCGAAGAAATGCATATAATGATTAAACCATGGCCATTTCGAGGATGGGCTATGGACGTAATTGGGAAGATTCATCCTTCTTCATCGAAAAGGCATGAGTTTGTGCTAGTAGCAACGGACTATTTCACAAAGTGGGCCAAAGCTCAAGCATATGTCAACATTTCACAAGAAGAAGTGATCGAATTTATTAAGAGACAGTTGATATATAGATTTGGAATTCCACAAACGATTCTAACAGACAGAGGGACTGTATTTGTGGGAGAAAAAGTCAAGGCCTTTGCAAAAGAGTATGGGATAAAGATTGTGCACTCGTCGCCATATTATCCACAAGGGAATGGACAGGCAGAGGCCACGAATAAGCAGTTGATAGGAATTATAAAGAAAATGATAGAAGATCAACCAAGAAAGTGGCATGAGAAGCTATCGGAAGCGTTGTGAGCTTATCGAAATGCCAAGACTTCAGCCACTGGATTTACACCATTTCGGCTGACTTATGGAATGGATGCAGTACTTCCAGCCGAAATAACAGTGCCGACCTTAAGGACAAGCCAAGCAGATTTAATGACGGCTGAACAATATGATTGTGCGATGAAAAATGAATTATTGGAAGTTAATTCTGATCGGGTGCAAGCCTTTGAGAATTTGCAGAAAAATAAAGATATTGTGGCCGATTGGTATAATAAGCGAATCCGTGTGAAACGATTTGAAGTCGGCGATTTAGTTTGGAAAGTTATATGGCCACCTAAACAGAAGGATGGCCGATTAGGTAAGTGGAGCCCCAATTGGGAGGGGCCGTTTATTATTCAGACGAAATTACCGATTGGAGCATACATGTTAGTGGATGAAAATGGTGAGCAGATGTCAAATCCAGTAAATGCAAGATATATGAAGAAATATTATCCATCAGCGTGGGATTAAACATCAAGTGAAGCGAAAAAGTAAAGATTTTATTGCAAAAACGAGCATTACAAAAACGGTACTACTTCGGCCGAAGACGGCGTCGATAGTCCGAAATTACAATATACAAGGGAAATGTCCTATCCTATGCAGGCATATACAAGGGAAAGGTCCTTAAAGGATGCTCAGCCTTGTAAAAATGCCGCTAAAACTATCGGCAAAACAGAAACAGGGCACAGTTGCTTGCCCCAGAACAGTATTGCCGATTTTAGTCCTATCACCGAACTTCTACTATTGGATACGATAGAACGAATGGTACAACGTCCCAGAGGTAGAAGTCAAACTCGGGTACAGCATCCGCACGACCTCAGACAGAAGTAGGAGGAGTGCAGCGAGGCAGTCACCCAAAAACGGTGGAAGGGGGAAGGGATGGAGGAATAACTAAGGGTAGTTATTCCCCCCATTAGAAGGTCCGACCGGATATGCAACCGCAAAGTCGAAAAGAGGAACACATCTGCATAGCCGTCGAAACCTGCATTTGGAATAATAAATAGAGATCCTCGCCCATGCTAGCATGATGAGAAGGGTGTTAGCTGAGCTCGTGCCGCATGGGCGGAAAGTTTTCGTATCACGTCTGGAAATCCTTGAAGATACATGATCCAGAAACCATGGGGGCACTGGAGATAAGGGATTGAATAAAGGAGAAAGGAAAGCCATATTAAGTTGAAGAAGTGATGGATAAACATTGATAAAAGCCGGGTATTTATAGAAGAAGGATAAGTACTTGGCAGAGGAAGTGGTCAATATTAAATGTTATTTATGAGAAAACGTTACAGCTGATTCCCGGAAAAAGCTGCTAACATCCAGGAATCAGTAATGAAGAAGACCGAAAAAATCGTGGAATGAATCAGATACGAATCATATTGCAGAAATAAAAAGATACGAATCCAAGTACATTCCGTCTGCCAATACAACCTACAAAAAAGAAAAAAAAGGGCCGACAACAGTTGGTGAAAATAGCCGAAATTCATATTCAAAAGCAAAACAGAGCGAAATTTTGGCCCATATACATAGTCAAGTAACACAAAGGAAACTAATGATCCGCGCTGTCGTCAAAATGGATATCGTCGTCCAATCCTTGGAGAGCATCGATAGAAGGGTTAACTGCAGACATCATCAAATCCAAGCCCGATGTCGAAGAAGGGCCAGGAACGCTGCTTGAAGAAGGACGATCGGTGGCCAAATTAGCGCCAACATCAGATTTCCCTAAGATAAGTAAAGAAAAGGGACGATGGAGTAAGAGGACATAAAGAGCAATCAAATGACAAAAGGGGAAAAGATAGAGTACCTGCAGGAACTTTTGAAGATGAAAGAGCATCACCCGACGGGGAAGATTCCATCTCCGACGGGTCCAAAGGAAATAAAGTCGGGGGGGAAAGAACATGAGCAACACTTTTCCCACCAAGGCTTTTAATAGCCGAATCGAGCTGGCCGACTAAGGATTGAGTTTCGGCCCACTTTTCTTGGAAAGTGCCAAGTATGTAATCATTAGAACTGGACCGCATGGCAAGGTAGGCAGCATCCCGTTGAAAGTCCAAGATCATAGCTTTGGGGGCTTCGGCCGATTGACGAAGAACTTTTATCGATTGCTTTAAATCGGCCGATTTTCGTCTAGTCTGGTCCAAAGCTGATTCCAACTCTCATTCCTTTTGTTGAAGTTCGGCTATCTGTGAGCGAACTAAAGAAAGATCTTCAGAATGTTTATACTCTAGAGACTCCGTTTCAGAGAGAGCATTCATTGTGGTCCGGTATTCCGCCGAGTAGTTATCAAAGATGGCTTGAGAAGAGGCCGCAGCCTCACGTTCGGCAGCAAGTTTGTTCCGCATCACCAAATGAGCTACTAGCTCTTGGTCCATAGAAAGGACAGACTTCATAATCATCTGAAGGGAACTACTCAGATTTAGGGAGACCATCTCTGCATGGAAGTGCTGTTCGAGATGAGATAGGAGAATGAGAATCGGTTTCGGATTGACAAATTCCACATCGGGTTGCCTGGCGATCAGATTACACAACTGAGCCAAACACTCGCCAAGATGAGTCGAGGGGTCTGATGGAAGAGAAGAAGGAGGAACAGGAGAAAAGAAGTCATCCAGAATACACCGATCAGGAAGTGGAGATGAGGGAATTCGATCGGCGGAGGCATCACCAGTAACTGTGCCACCAAGAGAAGGATTGAAGGATTCCAAAGCAGCCAAAGATGAAGACACAACAGAGTCTCCAGCAGGTTGAGGAGGATTGACCAAGGGAGAAATAACAGGATCGGTCAAAATAGGGTCTTGAGCCAATTCTACAGGAATGGCCGAAGAGGAACCAGCACGAACAACCAAATTATTACCATCAGGCGATTTGCGTGGTTCGGTTGAGAGAGAACTCGGAGCAATAGTCAAAATCGGGGAGGTACTGGATACTGGTAAGGCAGAAGAAGTTCTGCCAAAAGGTGAGCGAGATGAATGCCTTCTAGTCTGAGCTGGAGGGAGAGAGCCGACAAGAGGGTCTAAAGACGAAGCGGGCCTCTTTCGACCAGGATCCGAGGTAGAAGAACGAGGAGCATCTAAAGTCAAAAAAAAAAAAAAGAGATGAGAAATGTGAAAAGGAGAAAGGAGACTCTGAAAAAAGAAAGAAATTTACCTGGATGAGAGGAAGAAGGCGAACCAAGAGTGCGCTGGGGAGTAGAATTCGGCGAAGATGAAAGGCACAAGGGAAAAGCCAGAATAGGAGAGAAACCACCGCGCCATAAGAGTGAATTGAGATCAGTGCCGAAAAAAGTACGAGCAACGCCGTCCCACCAAGTCCGAAAACGAGAAGTAGCAAGTCCAGGACGAACATTAAATTTCACCACCTTGAAGTCAAGTAAGCGCTTATGGTACAAGGAACATTGTGCGCGGCTAGCAGAAGCAGAAAGGCGCTTATCGGCCCTGAGAGCTATTACCAAGTCTTGACCGAAGCCGAATTGACGGCTAACCAAGTGGGGATTATAAACCTCAGAGGGAATGGCAGTCTTGGTGGACAGAAATGAAGAACCATTGAAGATGGGACGGGGAAGTATGCATCTATTCCACATCTGAGCAAGAGATACATGAAGGGTAGTCCCGAAAGGGGCAGTGGCGATCTCCCTCACCCAGTCGAATTCGGTCCTCCTATAATGATAATGGGAAAAAGACTGATTGACAGTTCGGCCCAAGAAATAATTGATCCAATGTGGGATCGATAGGGCAGGAAGGGATGATCTTAGGAGATCAGGGGCGGCGAAATAACTAGGAGAGATATCTTGAGCAGGAAATTTGGAAATATCACGGAAATGCCAAACCAGCCACAGATGAAGAAACCATTATGGACCACGGGCTTTATCAGGGAAACCCTTTTCCCAGCCCGACACAGTAGCCGTTATGCCCGCATACAGATGGGCAAGGAAGAAATCGGCTAAAGGCACAGCAACAAGGTTGAGAATCGCCGAGGCCAGAGGTTGCGTCTCAAGAAGAACTCCTTTCGAGGGAGTACACCAAAAGAACCTCGTGAGGAAATACATCATGAAGGCCAGGGGTTCCTAGGGATGCGGAGTAGGTGAAACCGAATCACTCTGGTGAGTAACAATCCAATCCTTGAAAGAATCACCAGAAGAAAAATTGGCATTTTTCTCCTTGGGAATAGACATAACACCGAGGTTCTCCCCACGAACAGAAAGGCCTAAAAGGAGTTTCACATCCTGGATAGTGGGGGTCATCATACCCCATGGGAAACAAAAACAGTTTACAGAAGGATTCCAGAAACAGAGGAGAGCCTGAATAGGACGGATATCCTATGGAAAAGACATAGTACTGAGAAGAATCATGCGACGAGTACAAGATTTAGCCCAGGATTCGCTGCAATGAGGTTCAAGATGACGGTACCATTCCACATAATCAGAAAAATCCGAAGGCCAACTAGCAAATGACGGGGGGAAAAGCTTAGAAGAGAAACATGAAGATTATAATGGTATGGAGCGATTCTCGAAGATACGAGCAGTACACTCGTCAATATCTTCGGGAATCCCTAATGGACCAAGGGAATAGTAGCCTTCAGGAAGGAGACGCACGGCGGAGTAAGAAGCATACATATTCTCAATCTTAAGAAGATCTGAGGAAAGAGCAGTAACGGGAGGAGGATCCATCGGAGAAGACAAACAAAGAGGAAGTTGAAAGGGCGGTTTACTATGAAGACAGAATGGAATATGTAAATAGAGTGATGATGACAGGAGCCCTCGAGAAAAAAAAATAACCGCCAAAGTAAGGAAAGAGAGAGGAGTTACTTGAGCTCTTTTCCAGACGAAAAACCGCCCAAGTAAGGAGGGCATTTGTTGGGGCCACTAAGAATTGTGGGCCGCGAGAAAAAAAAAAGTATTGGGCCATAGAAAATGGGCCGAAGAAGGATTTCTAAAAAGAGTTGGGTTTGAGATCTATTGGGCCGAGGAATTAAAAGAGAGCGATCCAGAGCAGAAGAAGAGACCCGAAAGGAAGAAGACTTCGGGAGGAAAGGATTTCGGCCGAAATGAAATCAAATCAGCCGATTGAAGCAAATAGTGGAGTCGGCTTAGGGAAATCGGCCGGAGAGCGGTTATTTTAGCTCCGGCTATAAATAGGGGATGCCATACACAGAATCAGAGAGATCAATCCAACCCCCCAAAATCCCTTTATCAAATTTACTTCTTTGTATCTTTACTGCTTTCCTTTACTGCTTTCCTTTACAGTTTTTCCTAGATTCTAGCTTAGCTTGTAGCGGTTACTTCCAAGTCCACCGTTGTTTCTCAACAACCGGTAGTTTGGTTCTAGTTTTTCCGGTGAATTCGCCGTTGTTTCTTAACAACATGTAGATTCTCCATTGTATTTTGTTGCCATTCGAATACTAAAGAGAATTCAGTCAAGTTTGGGCGTAATTTGTCAAGTTTGGGCGCATTATCATTAATCCGGACCCGTAACCGGTTTGATCCTTTCTCCGGTAGCCTCCCTTGAGGAGAAAAAAGGTCCTTTTGGCACAACCAGACAACGGCCAGGCCAAAACAAAGATGTAGATAATCGTCCTAAGAATCACCCTATAAAATTTCATCAAATTTGGAGTTAGTTTGCTATGGTAGATCTTGAAATCTTGAAACTGATGCGTAGAAACTCGGACAGATTATCACCCTGTTAAAGATTGACGTTTTTCACCTATTCCGTATCTCGGATTGAAAAACTTAAAACATGAAACTTGTTCATCTATGTGTTTTCGAGTTACTGGTCAAATTTTAGAATTTTTGGAATTAAACTCGATTTTTAATGAATTTTGAAGTGAACTGTGGTTGACCGAGTCAAATCTTGAACTCTTGTTGAAACTTGTGAAATTTGCGAAACTTGTTTTGACCTTGCGGGTTCGATTCCCCAAGGGCGTCTGTGTCCCTGCGGGTTCGATCCCCAGGATGTCTGTGTCAAGCCTTGCGGGTTCGATTCCCCAGGGTGTATGTTTTTCTGCGGGTTCGATTCTCCAGAATGTCCGTGTCAAACCTTGCGAGTTCGATTCCCCAGGGTGTGTTTTCCTGCGGGTTCGATTCCCCAGGATGTGTGTTGATTCCTACGGATTCGATTCCGTAGGATGTATTTAAGTTCTTGCGGGCTCGATTCCCCAAGGGCGATTGTCTGTCTTCCTTCGGGTTCGATTCCCCAGGACGTGTGTTGATTCATACGGGTTCGATTCCCTAGGATGCGTTTAACTTCTTGCGGGTTCAATTCCCCAAGAACAAATTATACTAGATCATATTGAACAAAAGTGGAAGAATGGAATCCTGAAATATTTGAATATTTTTCTTATTTACATTATGCCTTTAAATTATGTCTTGCGATTATTTTATCATATTGTTGAATTATGATCTTATGGAAATCATTGTCTTTTAAATTATGCAATTAAATTATTATTAGATGGATAAAATTAAATCATGTCTTGTATGAACATGTTTTCTTTAAATCTAATTAAAGGCTTTGAAACCTCATAATCATGTCTCTGTTAACTTACTCAGCAAATCTTTGCTGACCAAACCATACTTTTTCCCTGTTTCTTTCAGAGCTGAAGAATATGCATCATCATATGCGTTCATGGGAATGTTGGGGAACACTTTATTCTTAAATTTTGTTTAGACTAGATCTTGCGTGAACGGGCCTGTTTAACCCGTGATTAGGCCATGTTGGCCCTATTTTTATATTCCGCTGCATTATATACGTAGATATTATTTTCCGCTGCAACTGTAATGACATTATTTTTAAATTATATATGAATGGGCTGTTTGAATGTTTTAAATTCTGAAAAACCATAGCCTTGCATCTCTTTAGCAAGCTCGGAGAAACCGTGTCTTGCTAGGGAGGTGTGGCGGTGACATCCCGACCTGGGTGACCAAAAACAGGGGTGTTACAGGTATTATGATCTACAATCAAAAAAGAATTCTGGAGCAATTCAGCGATCAGATGAAGGCCATGGTGGATGACAGATGGTGATCGTGCCTTGGTGATTCCAATTAGGGTGTTTTCCCTACAGACGTGTTGAGGGGGAGTCCTAACTACGTCTGCTCGACTAGATCGTTCATCTAGTGTTTGAGTTTGGTTACAGATATTAGGCATTGGATAGAGTGTCTGTATTCTTGGTCTTTAGTCGAGTAAGAGTCGCCTGAATTGGTATCCCCCAGATGTAGGTTGCAAAACCGAACTGGGTCAACAAACGCTTGCGTTCTTTACTGCTTTCACAAACACGTAGTTAGAACACTGCACTAACGACGATAACCGAATTTTGAAATTTAAGGGACCTTCAAGTATAATTCTGCATACACAAAGGCTCGAACCCGCCTCATGATTGTTTTTCCTATTTCTAACATTATAACTAATTTACAATACTTTTTTAAAGATCTACTCCCTCTGTCCCACTCCAAGTGTCTTGTTACTGTTGGGCACGTGAATTAAGGTAGAGTTGGTTTGTGAGTATATGTTGGGGTCCACATAGTTGTTGAAGGGGAAAATTATTTCTATTTATAGAAAGAAGACATTTGTAATGGGACATCCAAAAATAGTAAGTAGCACATTTGGAATGGGACGGAGGGAGTATTATTTTTTAGTTTTACTTGTTTAATCATTTTTTTGTTGCATTTACAGATTTTGTATCCATTAGTTATATATTTTTTTATTTGTTATTTCTCTTTTTTCCAAATTCATTATTAAGAATTTTTTATAATTAATACTTCATTAGGATTTGATTATCTTTAATTAGTTATTACTACAAACCAAAAAATCAAATTTATGCTATGATAATACCAAGTTTAGAGGAGGGGTTGGTTGTTTTTCAATACTTTTATGAGCAAGTATTAAACTTTTTTTATAGTTGGATAACTATATTTTATATTTTAAGTTTTGAGGGTGAAGAAATGAGATTCCTTTCAAATTTTTAGTACCAAAATGAGATATTTAAGAATTTCGATAGGGTTTAATTTGATATTTAAAATGATATAAGTGTAGATTTTTCTGAAGACCTAAAGTTTAGCTGTATTTTTAATCAAAAAAATAAGTTTTGGGGTGTAAAAATAGCTAATCATGATAAGTTTAGGGTTATATTTTTGGGAATTAATCCTTAAATTTCATATTTAACCAAACCCAAACATAACATTAAAAATAAAAATAAAAAATATATTAAAATGAATTTTATTTACGCATAAAATGACATCAATCAACTAAAATATTCGTAAAATATAGGTTTACTTTTAAATGAACAAAAAAAAAAAGAGTTTGGTAGTCTGCATTTAAGAAGCTACAAATTAAACTAAAAATGCATTCATTCATCTATGAAATGTAACAAAATTTATAATTTTATGCGAAGGAAAAATCAGTTAGTGTAGAGTATTTTTATTTTATTTTTTATTTTTTATTTCATATCTAGTGTGTGTATGTGTAAGAAAGAGAGGGAGAGAATGTTTTTAATTTAAAGTAAAATGAATAAAGAGAGGGAAGAACGATGGATGTATCATGTAGTGATATGATGTAAGTAGAAGGAAATGAGGAATGAGGAATGGTCGAATGGAGGATAAAAACTTAAAAAAGGGGCCGGAAATGGGAAACAACACATAGTCAATGACACATGGGAATTCTGACAAGAAATTTCAGTCCTGAAGAATTGATAAGGTGGAGTCTCGTCCTCATCATTTCCTAAATTTTTTGTTTTCTTACATGAATAGAATCATGGATCACTCCAACTTCCTAACAAAGACAATACTAGCACTAGTACATGTATGTATGTATCTATGTATCCATCTATGTATCTATGCATTTATTTACAATTATATGCATGTGTGTCCCCCCAATTGATCAATCCCACCTTGTGTTTTATTCAAAAGCCATAAAGGTGGGTCACAATAAGAATTTGTCATTTAGATGTACCAATTCCGATCAAATATATGAAGTATAATTCAATTATTTTCTGTCGCCGACTAGCTATCAAAATATGTTCGTCATTTTAGAATCCAAATTAGCTACCTTTTTTTTTTTTTTTTTTTTTTTTTTTTTAACTTTGTAAAATTTTGATCTACTTTTGTTTTTCGGTCGCAAAGTATTTACCTACCAAGAAATTTGCAACTGAAAAATTCGATCTGGTTGATTTTCAAGAGTTAGCAAACGAATCTTTTAGTTGCGAAATAATTTTTTTTTTTCCTTTGTACAGGATAGATGAATATCTTCAATTTCACTCTAAACTATATCTTTAATTTGTTTATTCTTTTGAATTATACTTCCTCCGTCTCACAAGGATTTTTACATTTGGTAAAGTGATACTATTCACATATAAACTTTCACTTAAAGTTTTATCATAGTTATACAAATTAAAATAGAGCCAAGTGAGATCTTGTTAGATGCGTCTCGTCATGTAATTTTTAAATATCGAACATTTAGAATTTTTACTTGTACCGAATTTGAGTTATTAATGATTTAAAATATACATTTGATTGCGTGAAAAGTGGGTCAATAACAAATATTGTGAGATGGAGGAAGTATATACTAATTATTTGGCATGCATTTATCAATATTATGATTGATTTATCAATATATATATATATATATATATACTACCTCCGTTCTCATATAAGTGAACCATTTGCATAGTAATAACTATTCATTGGATAACTTTGACTAATTTTTTAGACATAGTTATATAAGAAAAAACATAGTCACATGAGATCTTGTTAGATTCGTCTAATCACATAGTTTTATAATATCAAATTTTTATATTTTTTTTACTTATATACAGTTTGAGCTATAAACATTTAAAAATGTGTCTTGGACTACGTGAAATGTATGAAGGGTGCATTTATATGAGAACAGAGGTAGTATATCTTTTTATTAAAAACAACCAAAAACATTTGTTTGAGTTAGATAAAATAACATGTGAAATTTATAGGTCATTTCTTTTGTTGATACCCGATAAAAACAAGTATATAAACAAACAAGTAAAAACAAGTAAAATATCAAAACCAAACGAGTAAAGTATCAAATATCAATACAAGATTACAACATTACGATTTAAAACACAAAACTGGTGATGGTACTTGTATCCTTGGATTGTGTATATTATTATATATGTAAATACGTGTGCCAATAAAATGTATAGACATAATAATATGTTCTCCAAATTCACTAATTTATCATTTCAATTAATCTGGACCATCGAAATTAAAATTGATCAAACAGTTGGAATTAACCACATTACATGAAACTAGTCAAAACCCTCTATAATACCCTAATAACTCTCATATTATTAGTTTATATTCTTTGTTCCATTAATGTTTATTCTGCAAGCAACTTTTGGAAGTTTTTGGGAGATTTGAGTAACTTTAGCTTTTATTTTAAAACAATAGTCTTGTTATGCACGCTAGTTTTTTTTAAGGCTGTAGTTGTGAATTACAGCTCCGAAAAGCTCTATGATCATAAGCTACGGTAAATAGCTTTTGGAAAATTTCAAAAGCTACATTCTCAATATAATTAATTTTTCTCTTCAAAATAAAATTTTTAACAGCTACAACCACTTGTACGGAACACTTATGAAAAAACTAATAGCCACAGCTCCTAAAGCTCCCAACAGTACAGCTCTACAGCTGTAGAGGTGTAGCTCGCAACTACAGTTCTACGTGCAAAGCATATCCTAATGTAAATATTTTATTTCATAAGCTTTCTTTAATAAATTCAAAAGTAAAAATTAAACTATCAATGTAACTATTTTATTTTAGAAGATAAGCTCTCTTTACTAAATTCAAAAAAGTAAAAATTCAACTATCTTATTTTACTACAGTTCAAGATCAACCACTAATTTCTACCTAGGAGCAAGTTATGGCATCAAAGTAGTTCCATTCCTCTCCCAATTCTCGTAGCAGGGATCGAATCATACTCTTCCTACCAAGTCCAGCGTTAATCACAACTAGACCAACCTTGGCAGTAGTATATGTTGTTGTGACTTGTGTTTCGACAACATATCTAGCTAGTTTAACTTTTTATATATACATACGTCCATAATAATATCTTTTTTTAGTTACATCTCTAAACTTTTGGTAGTTGGCGGTGTTGGGTAAACCCGAAGACCCTGTTTACGTATCTATTACAAACCTTAAAGGCCCTACAACTATGAGATTTACAAGGCTTGCTCACCAATACATGTTCACTCAAAAAACAAGAAAACAGAAAACAGAAAACAGAAGCATAAACGGCCTTGGATGGCTGCTGCTGGCCGGATCTGATCTGCCTCCGGCGGACAGATTCCGACGCCTCCAAGATCTGCTCCGTTCGTCCTCGTTTTCAGTCCATACCCTTCCTTTGAGTCTCCACTTTTCCGAATCTACAAAAGGTATTAGTGGAACAAGAAAATACCAACAAATGATAAGGGAAGGAAGGATACCAAATAGATCTATAAGATCTATTCACAAGTAGGCTCGGAGCACCCAAATGAGCAACACTCGACAAGAACACTAAGCTCCGCCGGAAACCACCACCACAGGCGCCGGAAACCACCACGCCGGACTCCAACAGCCCGCTGCCGGAACACCGCCGGCCACCACAGCTTCCGCTGCGCCACCACCTACGCCACAGCCCACGTTGAGCCTCCACAGCCCCTGTCGCCCTCAAACCCTTCGCCGGAAAACCACTTTTCCGGCGATCCTAGTCGCCGAGGCTCTAATCCGAAGAGACACACAGCCCCTTCACCAAACCCAACTCCGGTGAACCACACCCCATGAACCCCCTTACACCTCTCGGCCCTTTTACTCTCTCAAACACAAAAGGAAGAACAAATCTAGCCTAATAATGTTGAAGAAACACAAAGAAAGGGGAAAGGAAATACTGAAAAAGGGGGAGGGGGCGCCGCACAGGGGAGGGGAATGGAAGAAATGAGGGTTAGATTAAGGGGTGGACGGCTAAGAGGGAGTATAAATACTTAGGACATTGGGCCTCAGTCAAAGCTTCATGGGCCGGTTGGGCTTCAGAATTGGGCCACTATTCTAACAATCTCCACCTTGGCCCAATTTCTGTACTAGAACCGAGTGTGCTCAATTTGGGGCATTTTCGTCATCGCCTTTGGTACCTTCACTCCCCTGTCACATATTAACAATATACACAAAATAGTAAGTCATGCATCAGAAACATATCAGCCAAAGTCAAAATGAAGGATTTTCATGCATGACATCATCTTCTCAGCAGGCAAACACTTAGTTCCCATATCAGCAGGATTAAATTCAGAAGCAATTTTATCCAGTTTCAGTTTTTCACACTCAACATTGTCCCTAATGAAGTGGTACTTAACATCAATATATTTAGACCTATCATGAAAAACAGGATGTTTGCTTAACTGAATGGCAGATTGGCTATCAGAATATATGATTATCTCATTCTTTAATCCTAGTTCATGCATCAGACCACTAAACCATATTCCTTCTTTAAAAGCTTCAGTAATGGCAATGAATTCAGATTCTGTAGTGGACAAGGCAACAACAGGTTGCAATTGAGATTTCCAACTCACACAAGAACCACCTACAGTAAACACATAGGATGTAGTAGACTTCCTACTATCCTTATCATTAGCAAAGTTAGAGTCTACATAACCAGTCACAAATAAATCATCATTCCATTTAGCAAAACACAGAGAGTATTGCATAGACTTGATTAAGTATCTCAACAACCATTTCAGAGCTTCCCAATGTGGTCTACCAGGATTAGCCATAAATCTGCTCAAACAACTTATAGGATATGCTAAATCAGGCCTAGTAGAAATCATCAAATACATAACAGAACCAATGGCATGAGCATAAGGGACAGATTCCATATCTTTCATTTCAGATTCATTTTTAGGGCACTGTTCTTTAGTCAACAGGAAATGAGAAGCAAGAGGGCAGCCAACAGGTTTAGCATTTGACATCTTGAATCTAGAGAGAATTTTCTTCACATATTCAGCCTGGTTAAGGATTAGGGTTGAATTAGCCCTATCCCTAACTATATGAATTCCAAGAATGCATTTGGCTTCTCCTAGATTCTTCATGTCAAAACTTTTGTTCAAACAATTTTGAACTTCAACAATGCTTTTCATGCAAGGACTAACAAGCAGCATATCATCAACATACAACAGTAAGAACATAGGTACAGAATTCACATTCTTCAAGTATAACCAGTGATCAAATTTAGATCTAATGAAACCTATGTCTTTCATGCATTTATCAAACTTAATGTTCCACTGTCTAGGTGCTTGTTTTAGTCCATACAAAGCTTTTTTCAACAGGCATACATGATTGGGTTTGGTTTTATCCACAAAACCTTCAGGTTGCTTCATACAAATTTTCTTATCAATATCACCATGCAAGAAAGCAGTTTTAACATCCATTTGTATAAGCTCCCAATCAAAATGAGCAACTAAGGCAAGCATTACTCTAATAGTAGTGAATTTAGCAACATGTGCAAATATTTCAGAATAATCAACACCCTCTTTCTGAGTAAAGCCCTTAGCTACAAGCCTAGCCTTAAACCTCTCACCATAGGTTTCCTGTTTGATTTTAAAAATCCATTTACAATCAATCACAGAGATATTATCAGCCCTAGGAATCAACAGCCATGTCTCATTTTTATGTAATGATTCAATTTCCTCATTCATAGCACTAAGCCACTTACTAGCCTGTTTAGACTTAACAGCTTCAGAATAAGATTTAGGCTCTAGATTATCAAGTTCTTCACACACAACCATAGCATAAGCGGTAAGAACACAATCAGATAACCTAGCAGGAGTTCTACCTACTCTTCTAACTCTATCCCTAGCCAGCATATAATCACTAAAATCATTCAAATCATTTTCAGGGATAATTTCTTCATTCTGAGCTCCACCTTCATCAATATCATGAGTATCAATATCATGGGTATCAGTTATGGGTTCCTCATTCACATGCAAATTGGGATCAGCAATCTCAGCATTTTTAATCACATTACGCACAACAATGGGAGCAGGCAAATTCACAGAATGTTCCACAGAAGGAGACTCCACCTCAACAGAAGTACTATCATTCTCAAAAACTTCCATAGGAAATTCAGATTCATTAAAAATCACATCCCTACTAACAATGATTTTAAAACCACCCCCTGATCTATCAAACAACCTGTAACCCTTGGTACCCTCAGGATAACCTAAGAAAATGCATTTCTTGGTTCTAGGGTCCAATTTATCATTACTAGTATGCACAAAAGCTGAACATCCAAACACTCTTAGATGTTCATAATCAACAGGTTTACCAAAAAAGACAGAATCAGGAGATTTACCATTTAAAGGGGCATTGGGTGATTTATTAACTAAGTAAGCAGCTGTCATCAGTGCTTCACCCCAGAACTTCTTAGAAAGGCCAGTAGGTGCCATTAAGCACCTAACCTTTTCTAATAAAGTTCTGTTCATTCTTTCAATGACCTCATTCTGTTGAGGTGAGTAAGGAACAGATTTATGCCTTCTAATACCAGATTCAGCACACAAAGCATCCATATGATGATTACAAATTCAAGCCCATTATCTGTCCTAAGTGTACCAATCTTTAAACCAGTTTGATTTTCAATCAAAGCTTTCCAGTGTTTAAAGTTCCCAAAAACATCAGATTTGTTTTGCATGAGAAATACCCAAACTTTTCTAGAAAAATCATCCATGATAGATAAAAAGTATCTTCTACCACCATGTGTGGGCGTCGAAGATGGACCCCACACATCAGCATGAATGTACTCCAGTACACGGGTGGATTTTATCCCAACGGGATATGAAGAGTTAAAAGACACTCTATGTTGTTTACCATCTAAGCATGATTCACAAAGATCAACTTCACATAAATCAGATTTTAAACAACCAGCATCTTTCAGAAATTTCATGCCTTTGTCACTCATATGCCCTAGTCTAGCATGCCACAAAAGTGTATTCTCTTTCACCTTATTAGAACTAGAACTAGCAGCAAGAGCACAATTAACCACATTAGAAATCACAAAAAGATTATTCTTGATAATGGCCTTAAACAACATCAAATTCCCTTTGAACATTTTAATCATGTCATTACCAATTCTCCCTTCTAAACCTTTCTTCTGCAAGGTTGCAAGAGAAATCAAATTGTAAGACAAATCAGGCACATGTTTCACAGAATCAAGGCAGAATCTAGTCCATTCTCAAATTGTAAGACAATTTTTCCTATACCTAAGACAGGACATCTATTGTCATTACCCATGAACACAAAGTCATTTTCAACAGGTTGATAGGATTCAAATAATTCAACATGAGGAGACATATGGGAGGTGCACCCTGAGTCTAACAACCACACAGATTTAGAAGCATCTTTAGCCATATTAACATCAGAAAAACAATTCATATCATGAACCATCAAAAGCTCATCATGCCTAACTGCTACATCAGTCACAGCATTAACATCATTGTTATGATTATCAATTTGATTCTTCTCTTTCTTAGGGAGTCTACAATCTTTAATGAAGTGGCCCTTCTTACCGCAATTATAGCATTTCTTATCAGATTTACCTTTTGATTTAGATCTATAAGATCTAGACTGACCCCTAACATTGCTTCTGCCCCTATCGTTCTGCTGTTGGTGATTACTCTTTTTCCAAGACCTACCCCTAGTGTTAAACACCTTATCTGAATGCTTAGATGAATTCTTCATTTCAAGTTCTTTGTTCTTTAGACTTTTTATCACATGATCTAAAGTCAAATCATCTCTAGCATATTGGATAGCAGATTTCACATCAGAATATGAATCAGGGATGACATTCAACAACACAATAGGCACATAATCATCAATATGCTTATCACCAGTTGCTTTTATGTCTTGAACCAGTTTAGTAAAACTATCTAAACCCTCATCTAAGTCTCTAGATATATCCAATTTAAATTTAAAAAATTTACCAAGCAGGAATATTCTAGATGACAGAGATGACTCAGCATACAGTTCAGACAGCCTCTCTCATAGGTCCTTGGCTGTTTTGCAATCACTAACTTTTCTAAGCACAGCATCAGATAAACTAAGAATAATGGCAGATTTAGCAAGTTCATCAGTTTCAGTCTTTTTAGCTTCAGTAACTTCGTCATCAAAGAGTTGGTCTATTGCATTCCAATTTCTTTGTTGGACAAGAACACAACGCATCTTAACTTGCCAGATGCTGAAGTCGTTCTTTCCATTAAAAGGAACTATGCTATTTGAGGTAGAAGCCATTATTGTGTTTGGCCTTTTTAATCAGAATGAGCAAACAAGTGCTCAAACACTTAGCCAACTAATCACAATTACTTCAACCCTATAGCATATAACATCCTTTTAAATTTTTAAGCATACCCAAATTAATTTTGGGAGCCCAAAAATTTTTCAGACTTGACCCAGCTTTTGGACAGGCCCAAATTAAATTTTGGGTGGCCCAAATAGCTCCAACGGTCAGATTTCAAATTTCAAGGATTTTTCAGATTCCCAAAAAAATGCACACTTCTCAATGCACTTTTCAGAAACTACTTTTCAGAGATCTGAAATTTAATTTTCAGTCCCCAAAAAATACTCAAATCCCAAATATTGCACAAAGCACAGAATAATCACAGAAAGCACATTTCACACAGAAAAAGCAAGATCACCAAGACAGCACAGAAAGGCAGTTTCAACAGCTATGGCAGATCTAAAACAACACAGTTTAAGCAGAATACACCAGATTCAAGAGCACAAAGCTTCAAGCATGAAAATCACATATTTCCAGCAACACATTCACAACACCCCGGAGTATTCCCCTCCAGGAAAGTAAATGAGCTCAAAAACTGTAAAAGTGAGATCAAGCTAATATACCTTGCGGGGATGCCTTGACCAATCCCCGTCCCACAGTGGCCTATGGCTCTGATACCACTGTTGGGTAAACCCGAAGACCCTGTTTACCTATCTATTACAAACCTTAAAGGCCCTACAACTATGGGATTTACAAGGCTTGCTCACCAATACATGTTCACTCAAAAAAATAAGAAAACAGAAAACAGAAAACAGAAGCATAAACGGCCTTGGATGGCTGCTGCTGGCCGGATCTGATCTGCCTCCGGCGGACAGATTCCGACGCCTCCAAGATCTGCTCCGTTCGTCCTCGTTTTCAGTCCATACCCTTCCTTTGAGTCTCCACTTTTCCGAATCTACAAAAGGTATTAGTGGAACAAGAAAATACCAACAAATGATAAGGGAAGGAAGGATACCAAATAGATCTATAAGATCTATTCACAAGTAGGCTCGGAGCACCCAAATGAGCAACACTCGACAAGAACACTAAGCTCCGCCGGAAACCACCACCACAGGCGCCGGAAACCACCACGCCGGACTCCAACAGCCCGCTGCCGGAACACCGCCGGCCACCACAGCTTCCGCTGTGCCACCACCTATGCCACAGCCCACGTTGAGCCTCCACAGCCCCTGTCGCCCTCAAACCCTTCGCCGGAAAACCACTTTTCCGGCGATCCTAGTCACCGAGGCTCTAATCCGAAGAGACACACAGCCCCTTCACCAAACCCAACTCCGGTGAACCACACCCCATGAACCCCCTTACACCTCTCGGCCCTTTTACTCTCTCAAACACAAAAGGAAGAACAAATCTAGCCTAATAATGTTGAAGAAACACAAAGAAAGGGGAAAGGAAATACTGAAAAAGGGGGAGGGGGCGCCGCACAGGGGAGGGGAATGGAAGAAATGAGGGTTAGATTAAGGGGTGGACGGCTAAGAGGGAGTATAAATACTTAGGACATTGGGCCTCAGTCAAAGCTTCATGGGCCGGTTGGGCTTCAGAATTGGGCCACTATTCTAACAGGCGGGTTTCACTTACATGGCATACAGGGGCGGATCTACACTATAATAAGTGGTGGCACGGGACACCACTTAAATTGATGAAACTGTTATTTTAAAGTGGAATTTTTTATACATTTAATTAAACTATGTTTGGTGACACCACTTAATTTTTACGTGACACCACATCATTCTATTCAACCAAGTTTTCCTTCATATTTTTGTGTTGTAATTACAATCCCTAATTTAAATATAGCTAGCTTCCACTATTTTTGGGACGCTACTTACAAAATTTTGTGGATCCGCCACTAATGGCATATATAACTATGTTCTTACACTACATGTGATTCTAAAAAGGGGGCATTTGAGAAAATAAAATTCAGGTGGAAATGGAAAGGACAGTCAGAAGAAGAAAAGAAAAACATTTTGCACAGTTTTATTTTGAGAAGTAAAGGAAGAATAATAATCAATAGGAAAGTCCTCTTAGGCTAGGACTGTATATTGCTTTGTTTTTGGCCATTTCTTGACCGAAAGAAACAAATGGATAATTCTCTTTATCCATTTATATTTTCATTTTTAACGATCTGTCAAATGTATTAACTATTAACTGTAAAAAAATAACTGCAATTAGTGATACCTCTGAAGCATCTCTAACCGAGTTTGGTGATGTTTTTTTTATTTTTATGTATTTGTATTTTATTTATCTATTTATTTTAATTGCAAATTCTATTGAGAAGTTATAGGCTAAAAACAATATTTTTATTTCTATTTCTATTTTGGTAGAATGCAATATATACGCACATATATTGCATTATTATTATTATTATTATTATTATTTATTATGAAAATTCTTTATACCGTTAATAAATAAATTGAATTTATATGAGCAGAGACACATGTTTTAATACCTGAAATAAAGGAACAGCAATAATTAATCGGTCAAGGTAGGGACCGTGGTCAGATAGAACTTTTTCATCATGTCCTTTAGCATAATTTCATGTGTGTGTGCAACTGGTAATAATTACATACTCCTATATTTCCCCATTAACGCACTGAAATTATTTCATCAGAAGTTGGCCAAACTTTCCACATATCGCAGTGCCTTTGCCCTTTCGCAGGAAAAGAAGAAAGAAATAGGGCCCTCCCCCTTTTGGATTAGAGTCCGAACACGCAGTGCCCGGTCAAATCCTGACAATACTCTATTTTGCCAGCCGCCAAAATTCCTTAATTTTTGTATCCGGAAAGGCCAAAAAGGCCCTGGCTCGTGTGTTGGTTCATATACGAACCGGGTTAGGAAGCACGATCCATGGGATTAATTAGTAAGGGTGATTAAGAACGGCTGGGTCGTCGTCAATGGCAGGGACCGTCCACGAGCCCTAAGTGTTGAAGACGAACCACGGTTCTACGTGGCAATGGATTCGTGGTTTTTTACATTGACCACGGTCCATGTGATTCGCACGAACCTTTGCCCAGATGTGGGGCTGGATTTATTCCCCATCAGGCATTGGGAAACGGGAAAGTGGTTCGGTCATTGAAGCGGTTCTTTTACGAACCTAGTATTATTATCCCGACCCCCGGCATGGTGGACAAAATTTATTCCTGACCACCCACCATGGATGAAACCAATAAATTTGGATCTCTAAATTATACTCTTTCATTTGCACTGTCCAACATTCATGTTTAACAGGAGAAATTTATAAGGGAAGCAAGATTTATCTTGCGCATTTTGGGAGCATCCAGTGAGACAAAGAATTGAAGAATTAAGGCTCCAGGGTACGACCACTCGGTAAGAGATTTATCTTTAAATTGTTGCTTTGAAATGGTTGTCTAAATAAATTGTTAGTTTTCGTTTCGGATCTAAGTTATTTAATGTGTGTAATGAGTGATGTTGGTTTTGTTAAGCCTAAATTGTAGATCTATGGTTTCTTTAGCAATGGTATGTACTAATTTAGTTAAATTCCCTTTTGTAGTCATCATATTATATTTTGTAAATAAAGAAAAGTGATTTTTTTTTTTAAATTCATGGTTGCGTATGATATTCTTTCTTTCTTTTTTTTATTTTACGTCACAGATTTTAAATTATTTTTTCTCTTTTATTATAATTTCAGAATTTATGTTAATAAATATTATTGTTGTTGGTATTATTTATTCTAGATTCATGGTTACTATTATTATTACTTAATTTTAAATTAATGGTTACTATTATTATTACTTAATAAATTAATGGTTACTATTATTATTACTTAATAAATATTGTTGTTGTTGGTATTATTAATACTTACAGTGTTACTAATAACTTAAGTATTTGTTACATTTGTGAGTTATATATTATTATTGTTATTATTAGTATTAGTATTATTATTAATTATCATAATTATATTAAATAAGTAATTTATTATCGTTTGTTTTGTTGTGTTATTTAAGTGTAAAATATGTGGGCCGTTGTAATTTTGCGGTTCGTGGTCCTAGAGAAGCACTGGGACCGTGGTAATCTTTGTGGTTCGTGGTCCATTTGCAACCACGAACCACTAACCACGAACCACAGGATCCGTGGTAAGGTATGAGGTTCGTGGTCGATGTGTGCACCACGAACCACAGGTCCATGTTAAATGTGTGGTTCGTCCAGCTGGCCGCCCACGAATCTGTTGGTTCTTGCACGGTCCTTTCCAGGAAATTATTGGTGTTATAGTGGAGATTAGTAATTACTGTTATTAATAAGAATAGTGTTACTAATAATAATAGTCTTATTGGTGTTATCATTATTATTACTATTGTTATTATTGCTATTATTATTGAAAAAATTATTAACATATTGTAGTTTATAATAATTAAAAAATTATTGTTATTACTATTAAACATATTTTATTATTGTAATAGAATTTATCTACACTTTATTATTTTTTATTGTGATCTTATTTAAGTGTATTAATACATCGGTAAAATTGTTATGTTGTTACTTAAGGGTGATTGATCCACTACACAGAACAATGTCTTGGCTTGAGCGGCTAAGCGGTAGCACATGGTACCAGGGCGAGTGGTATTCACACGACGAGGAAGAGCGAGGTCTGAACCGTAAGTTTTATTTTTACACCGCTAGTAAAATTTGTTTTAACGGATACACTGTAGTGTGGTTGAAATACGTCATCTACATATTATGTTGAAGTAATTTTATAAGGTTTACATGTGTTTGTGAAATTGTTTTTAATATAAGGGATACAAGATACACAACACTCAACAAATTATGACGCCGAACGAAATTTTCCATTCGCCAATTTAGAGTCGGGAAGTGTGATGGAGAGCATATTTGGCACGACCCCGACAATGAATATGTTTGGGCATGCAAATGTAGCAGAGAGCAGCCACGGGTACGGAGCGGTTGGTGAAAATGTATACGAAAGAAGCGCTATGGGTAATTTTGCTGGATATCCGAGCAGTGTTATCAGTGAAGGAGGGAGGCATTTACAATACGATGAGGTGCTGGAACCGGTGGTGAATCTCGGCGGAGATGCCGTAGAGCATGGCCATGCGGAGGATGCTGGAAATACAGCACGTGCCGAGGAGAGTAGCTCGGGATCGGAGGCTGAAGAGGATCCAGACCCACCCTTGCGTTACGGTGGTGTGGAACAGTATTACAATATCCTCAGAGACCAAGAGCGGAATAAGGAACGTGTCGAGAAAGAGGGGCGGCCCGGGCTGCAAGCAGGGCATAGTCCGGTTTGGCCGAGGACTGAAGAAGCATACATTGTCCCAGACATGAGTCATGTGGAACCTTCCGCGGCCACACTTCGACTTATCGGAACGATTGGTGGACGAGCACGTGGAAGAGACTGTGGACACATCATTTGTAGTCGGCTCAGTCTTCCCAACGAAGGCGAAATTACAAGAAAAGCTGACAAAATATCTTGTGGATGCTAGGTGTGGTTTCGATACGTGGAAGTCGGATAAGTCGAGGTATTGCGTGAGGTGTAGGGTTGATGGTTGCGAATTTCAGATGCGAGCAAGGGGAACGGCATCGCTTTCGACGGTGTACAGACTGGTCCCGCATACGTGCAGTGCAGACCCAGACACGCCTAATCCGACGACACTCCCATCGAGACATTTGGGCAGCTATTATGCCGCAGATATTGTTGTCGAGGAGAAGACGTTAGAGCCTTTAATGATTCAGAGAAAGCTGCAGAAAAAAGTCGTCAATGTCTCGATCGGAATGGCCCGGAAGATTAGGGACCATGCAATTTGCTCAATTTTTGGGGATCACGACAGTTCTTTCAAGATGATCCCTTCGTACCTACACATGCTGAAGGAGTCAAATGCAAATACGGTGACGGATTACACGGTGGACATGGAGGGGAAATTCGGGCTTGCATTCTTTGCACTGGGTGCCTCGATTGCTGGGTGGCCACTGATGCGGCCTTTCATAGGAATCGACGGGACACATTTAAAGGGCAAGTACAAGGGTGTCCTCTTCGTGGCGGTAACGAAAGACGGAAACAATCACTTATTCCCGCTTGCATTCGCTGTTGGGCCAACGGAGTCAATTGAGACGTGGCGGTGGTTTCTATTGCAATTACACCGGGCACTACACCTGCAGAAAGATGTGTTGATTGTGTCCGATGGGGCGAAGTGCATTGGAACTGTGATTGAGCAGGTGTTACCAGATGCACGCCACGTCCTCTGTACGTTCCACATAAAGTCCAATCTAGCTCGGTATGGGAAGAGAGTGAAGGATCTGTTCACATCGGCTACCTATGCATACAAGAATTCAGATTATAATAGTCACATGGATGCGTTGAAGCAGCAGTGTCCTTCCGCATATACGCATCTACTGGAGAAAGTAGGGGAAGCGCGGTTTGCGCGTGTGAGGTGTCCTGTTCGTCGTTATGACATGATGACGACGAATCCCGTAGAGAGCATGGACCACATATTGAAGTGGGCGCGAAGGTTGCATGTGTGCTCAATGCTCGACGTCATTCGTGCAACTATTGCTGATTGGTTTACGGAGCGGCACAGCGCCGCATTGAGTGGCACTACTGTGTCGACTGGCTGGGCACATGAGGAGCTGATGAAGGCGAAATATGAAGGACAAACCCTGTCAGTGAAGGACACAAGGAAGTCCGATGAGGTGACAGAGGTGCAGGAGGTGTAAACTTTCCTTCCATGGCGATTTTCTTGCCAAAATTAACACCCCCTTCGATGGTAATCGGATCTCAGCCTTGGGGAAGGCTTAAGAATACCCTAGGGGCGCCCCAAACCCTAAAGTTTCAGAAAACACTTCCTACCCTCCCTCAATTCCCTCTCAAAGTTCAAAACTCCTTCGACACCACTTTCCGGCGAGTATTCCGGCGACGACCGGGACAAGCCCCTGACTTCTAGACTCTTGGTAAGCTATTGTACAAAGTTTTAATTCGTCCATATATCTCAGAAACTCATATTCTAACCCTTTTCCCTTACTACGATTTCCCGTCCGAAAACGAACAAAAAGCGATCGGAGAAGTTGGCCGTTCGTCGCGACCCTAGGACGTCCGGAAACCCAATCCAGCGACCCTATTCTCTAACTAAGTAAGTTAAAACCTTACTCACAAATTTTCGTGGTTGTTTGTTGTTTAAATCTCGAGATATAGGCTTGTAACAAAAATCGGTTTTCAAAAACCCTATTTTCGTCCAATTTTAAAGACTCGCCTAAAACTCGACCTTCGGGTATTCAAACCGAAAACTTTTCAACATAAAAGTTGTTCCTAACACCTTTATCTATCTTGTGTCCAAATTTCAGCCGTTGACATTAAGTTTTTCTATCCCAAATCACGCCGTAAACTTTTTGTGACAACCCGAACGTTTTAAAACTGTGACAGTTTTTCCATATTCAACTTGAGGCGTGTTTTTCACCCATTTTTCGAATGATTTAACTTTGCATTCCTAAACAAAAGTTGTAGATAATTGAGTCTAGATTATGTATGTAAAATTTTACGGATTTTGGTGTTCATTTGATATGTCAATCGGTCGAATTTTCAGAACTGTTTTAAACCCAATTCGGAACCCGCGAGTATGCAGTGAGTTGTGGTCGATTTTTGAGTACCAATAATTCATTATTTCCAAATTCTTAAAACATGAAAGTTGTTCCTTAACGTGTTTTGTAGTTACTGTAAAAAGTTCGCATCGATTGGTTTTGAAATGAATTTTTAATCGGCGTTGCACGAACCTGTGACGAAACCAGTTTTTAAGACAGAAATTATTCTTTGCAATGAACTCGAATTTCGACTCACTTCGGAACCTTATTTCCACAAACTTAAAACATGAAAGATGTTCGTGTGTGTGTTTTTGAACTACTGTAAAAATTTCAGAATTTTTGGTGTAAAAACGAATTTTTAATTAAGAAAGGCGTAAACTGCCTCGAATAGGATTTTTCGAACTTGAGAAAACTCGAACTATGAAAACGCGATATCGATCATTTGATAACTTTGAAATACGAACTTTCGAAAAATCCCGTTCACTAGGCTGAGCCGATCCTCATACTATCATTATCTTTGAGACTGCCTCGTTAGTGGTCTCCTTACTATCTGAGATTGCCTCATTAGTGATCTCGCGCGCTGTATTTGTGGATCGCCTCGTTAGTGGTCCTACTATCTTTGTGGATCGCCTCGTTAGTGGTCCTACTATCTTTTGAGACTGCCTCGTTAGTGGTCTCCCATTGTTTGGACTGCCTCGTTAGTGGTCCTATGTTGAGATTGCCTCGTTAGTGATCTCTCGGTATGGTGTCCTCTTCTTAGTCTACGGGATAAAATGTAAAAGACTTGTGTGAGTGTTCCATTATGCTTAAATTGTATTTATCATGTCTTTAATTATGTATTTAAAATTTATGCATCTTAAATTATGCTTTAAATTACGCTTTTAAAATTAAGTCCTTTAATCATGTTTTTCCGCTGCTAATAAATTATGCATTTTTAAATTCACGTACGGTAAGCGAAATCTTTAGTTTAAACACATGTAACCCCTTTTATTTGTTAGTTAGAGATTAACTTACTCAGTATATTTTTATACTGACAACCGTTGTCATTTTTCTTTTACAGAGTATGTCGAGTGACGCATACGCATACACTTGGGGGGAATTATTTATGAACATTTTCGCTTTCTGCATCGTATTACTGTTTACCGGGTCTGTTTAACCCGAGGTTTTGGCCGTGTTGGCCGTGATTACATTTTCGCTGCATTTACCTTATCCTTGCATGATGATTTTTACTATCGTACTTTGATTTAAGTATTAATAAATTCCGGATTCATTGATGAATGTTTTAAAACTTTGTATACCCATAAGCCTTGCACCTCCTTAGCGAGCTCGGGAATCCGTGTCTTGCTAGGGAGATGCGGCGGTGACACCTCGGCCTGGGTTATCAAATCCGGGGTGTTACAAGTTGGTATCAGAGCCCGGAAAATTTTTAAAAGCTATTACTATTATTTTTAAACCATTATTTTTAAAACCCAAGTATTATTTTTAAATTATTTATTTTGACTACTAGTATTGTTTTTAGCCCAAAAGTTTATTTCTCTTTTTCATAAGCCCAAAATCTTAGCCAAAGAAATATTAAATTTGGGCCCACTATATAGGCCCAACCTTTAGCAATTTATTTTAAACATACGAATAGATTAAATTTTAATGGGGAAGGGACTTGCACTTGCATGTTGCATATAGATTTAAATTCGTGCATATCTTGACCTTGCCTGAAAAATGTCTAACTCTAACCTCCCTTGTTGACATTAGATGGCTGAACCGAACGCGAACATGACCAATCTGATGATGAAACTGACCAACGCATACCTCGAGTCCCAACAGCATGTCAATCACTTCAAAGCTCGAGTGGGGCATCTAGAGAGTAACGTGGACTATCTGAGACATCTTAGGGAAGCTGACCATCATGAAATAACCCAACTCAAGGCCCAAGTCGCCGAACTCCAAACCCAAGTGGTTGCACTCCAAAAAAAGGATAACGAACTGATGATGCAAATAGGACACTTAGGAGCAGAGCTGCTGGGCCTAGAGGCTGACATATTCCCTCCGAGCCCGAGCCCGGTGGGGACACCCATTCCCATTGACTTATCCAGCGACGAGGACGATCCCATCGAGGATGTACCTTCCTAGTCACTCTAGACTTAGAGATCCATACTGATGCACCATTGCTACTTCCATTTCGAATGCTTGTAACCCAAATTTATTTCTTGAATAATAAAAATACAAGCCTATTTTTTTTATTATTATTATTTATTCCATACATTCTATTTAATTCTTTAACTACCATGATCAAAGAGGGGAATATACAACCCTAGACAAAAAAAAAACCGAACAGAATACTGAAAAAAAAATATATATATATATATACATATATAAATAAATAAATAAATAAATAAATTCCAACAACCTCTACAAACAAACCCCAATAAGTTGATACCTATTAAAAGACTAATCTTCATTCAATAAAATTTTCCCCTTACAAGCAACTATATATTTAACATATAAACTCTAATCCCGTGTATCTTATCACACTAGTTTATCTAAGTCCATCAAAGCGGTCTAGTCAAGCAACGGCACAGGTATTGTTGGTCAATCCACACACATGTAGATACGATAGGAAGGTAACAGTAAATTCATAACATCTCAAACCATAAAATGGACAGAACAATTAAACCATGGTTCTAAAACAGCAGCAAACAACTAACACATGTCAAACACCCAACTAAGCAATAACATAACGAAAATATAAATCACAAATCCCAGACAACAGCAACGTCCTCATAAGGAGGAAACTAAACAAAGTACGTCTAATGCAAAACCTAAACAAAAACACGAAACCAAAAGGAGACATCACTGATCGGGAGGCGGGAACTGCCGGCGCATGTAGTCGTCCATCTGCCGCACATAGGCGTACATGTCGGACATGGTGGCCTGCTGCTGAGCCTGCCTCGTCTCAAACGAGTCCATACGGGTCTGGTAGAAGTCCAACCTAGCGTCGAGGGCGTCATAACGAGCCTGCCCAGCTGCAAACCCGGCGTCCATACTGACCCGCATCTCCTGCATCATCTGCAGCACCTGGGTCATCTCCTGCCCCTGAGGTGCCACAACATGAGGTGGAACTACTGGAGGAGGGGGTGGCTGCTCCGGTGGTACAACAAGGATCAGGCCGCCGTCATCAGGCTGCGGGCGAAGTACAGCACGGGGAGCCCCACGACGTAAGGCGCTACGCCGGTCAGCATAAGTCGGGATACGGTAGCAACGGCCCGGTGCTAGGTCGTACGGGTCTGTCTCCGGTGTAGTGCGAATCCTCTGCGCCGCGCACAACCCACAGATGAGGTGAACGTGGGTAATCACCCTACTCCCTCGTCCTCTCCGCATACCCCGCAAGTTGTCCTCGATGCAAGCTCCTACATTCACCCTACCGTCTCGCGCGATGAAGCAAATGGTCTCGTAGACGTGATCCAGGACAATGTGGCTCCGAGTGATCGGCCGGACGCGCCCTAACCACAGCTGAGCAAGCTCTCGCCTAGGGGAGTCCATCATCGTCAAACGAAGCTCATGACTGTGCTCGAGCTGAGGAGGCACTATGGTGCATAAGGTGTTCCACGCAGGAGCAAGAACACGTCCCTCAGGCTGTGGCCGGAATACGCCATCGTCGGGCAAGCCAAAATAGACATTGATCGCCCGAGCACTGAAGTCGAGATAGCGACCACGGACCCATACCCGGGATAGATCGTCACCCTCCCCGAGACCGCCAATGTTGGCAATAACCTCCATATCCAAATAACCGGAGGCGACGCCCTCGGGGTGACGTGCCAGTCCGATCCACTGCAGATACTCCAAGACTGCACTGACCCTGTCATCGCCCATATGAAGGGGATATATGCCTCTCTTAGGGACGTGAGCCCTGTTTCGACGAAGCTCGTCGAAATGAAAGTCCTGGGCAGCCCTCGTCCTAAACCGGAACCTGTCGTGCCGGTGAGGACGCACCTCATCCGGGAGACCCCTGAGTCGCGGGCCCCGCTGCTCCTCGTCCTCCTCTGACTCGCTCTCGTCGAAATCAGGCATCGCCGGAGCGGCATGACTGGGGCCAGCCTCATCAGCAACTCGTCTCCTAGTCCTCGGAGGACACATGAGAGACGCCAAAACGACCCACAAAAAGAGCAACATCCTGCAAGTTACCAAATACTGATTATAAGACTAAGACCCACACAAAAGTCAAGCGAAAATACGTAAAGGGCATCAATATACCCTTCCAACGCGAATATACCGTAAGAACAACAAACCCTACCGTTTGCTAAGACCAACCAGGAGGTAATCTAGACAAAGGATATGCTCAAACTAGTGCCCAAACCCTTTGTGGCATTTCGTCGAACACGTTATGTGCGCAATAAACCAAAACCTAAGTTACTAACAACACACGGAAATGGCCCACAGAACAAAACAATCATTCTAATAACAACACAGCATATCCTACAGCACCAAACAACAGGGAAACGAACTAATAATCACACCCCAATAACAACCAAACGTCAAAAACTTCATATCCTTTCTAAGGATTCGAATTCAACAAGAACATGCCAAAAACGTAAACACGTTATAACATAAACATAGGCAAGGCAACAAGAGTAACAACGAATGCTACGGACACTTGCTAATTTGCACAAAACAAGCCTAAAAACAACAAACCCCCAATTTTGTACATAAACCCTAATTTCTAAAACACTTCACAAATCAAGTCATTCAAAGCATAAAAGTTGAATTTGGTAAGTGGGTTTAATAGATTCATACCTTGGTGAGTGAAATTGAAGCCGAAATCAAGCAAACGAGAAGGTAACTCGCCGGATTTAGAGAGAATTGGGGGTGTGGTCTCGAGTGGGGAAATGAGGGAAGTGGCTCGCGCGGAGCGCGAGCCCTATTTTCTCGA
The DNA here is from genome assembly GCA_030278955.1 of Hygrophila difformis. Taxonomy (NCBI): domain Eukaryota; kingdom Viridiplantae; phylum Streptophyta; class Magnoliopsida; order Lamiales; family Acanthaceae; genus Hygrophila; species Hygrophila difformis. The sequence continues at coordinate 38,506,578 of JAOANR010000009.1, read as the reverse complement.
ACAGGGGCAGCCGCGCGCTCGCCGCGCGCTGAGGCCCCATACCGCGCGGCCACCGCGCGGGACCCGGAGGGAGTTTTGTTTTTCCTGTTCTGCTCAATCTCTTTTGCTATACGCTCTTCACTGGACCCGGGCATACATTGACAGTGAAATACGACGACATGGAGCATCACTTGGCATTATTCCGGGCAAGGACAGCAGAATTGCCTCACGTCCTCCTTTCGCAGGACTACAGGAAACCCTCGGGACGTAAATACATAGGGACCATAAGAAATTCCGTAGGGAATAGAAAACCGCTTATTAACTAACGTCCCCACCACAGTTTGCTCGTATCCATAACGAGCTCCACGACCCCCAACTGAAGAAGTATGTGCCTGACACGTCGCATGTACTCCAACCGGACGTAATCGAATTGGATGATGACTTGACTTATGAAGAAACCCCGGTGCAAATACTCGACTACATGGAAAGGGTGACAAGGAATAAATCTGTAAAGATGGTCAAGGTCCTGTGGTCCAACCACGAGACAGAAACGGCGACCTGGGAATTGGAAGCCGACATGAGGCAACGTTACCCTACCCTCTTCCAAGATGACCCGACCACAGTTATGGGGACATAACTGTATTCTTAAGGGGGGGAGGATGTAACACCCGAGGAAAAACAAATTCAAATTGTTTTGAACTACGTCATGACTTGATCCCTTCACAGGGTACGTAGACAGCTTGGAACTAATTTCTAAGTTCAGTCACGAAATAAATCACAAAATAAATCACGAAATAGATCATAAGGACGATAGGAGGAGTTGGAACCAATTTGGACTAGGCTAATTAGGACACGGAAATGTTGCGAGCAATAAGCCGGACTCGTAACAAGTTTAAGGAAAAGATTCCGAACCGGAGACGACCCAAGGAATCGAGCTACCACGTAGAAAACCGATAGGGGAAAGCAAGGAAAGACCCGACAGAACACGCGGACCGCCGAACCGGCCGGTCCGGCCGGTCCGCGCCCTCCGCGCGCCGCCGCGCGGCCACCGCGCGGACGGAGGTGTCGCGACTCCAGGGCAGTCACGCGTGCTCCGCGCGGACAAAGGCCTATGTGCGCGTCACCAGCGCGCCAGAGGTGCAGGAGGTGTAAACTTTCCTTCCATGGCGATTTTCTTGCCAAAATTAACACCCCCTTCGATGGTAATCGGATCTCAGCCTTGGGGAAGGCTTAAGAATACCCTAGGGGTGCCCCAAACCCTAAAGTTTCAGAAAACACTTCCTACCCTCCCTCAATTCCCTCTCAAAGTTCAAAACTCCTTCGACACCACTTTCCGGCGAGTATTCCGGCGACGACTGGGACAAGCCCCTGACTTCTAGACTCTTGGTAAGCTATTGTACAAAGTTTTAATTCGTCCATATATCTCAGAAACTCATATTCTAACCCTTTTCCCTTACTACGATTTCCCGTCCGAAAACGAACAAAAAGCGATCGGAGAAGTTGGCCATTCGTCGCGACCCTAGGACGTCCGGAAACCCAATCCAGCGACCCTATTCTCTAACTAAGTAAGTTAAAACCTTACTCACAAATTTTCGTGGTTGTTTGTTGTTTAAATCTCGAGATATAGGCATGTAACAAAAATCGGTTTTCAAAAACCCTATTTTCGTCCAATTTTAAAGACTCGCCTAAAACTCGACCTTCGGGAATTCAAACCGAAAACGTTTCAACATAAAAGTTGTTCCTAACACCTTTATCTATCTTGTGTCCAAATTTCAGCCGTTGACATTAAGTTTTGCTATCCCAAATCACGCCGTAAACTTTCTGTGACAACCCGAACGTTTTAAAACTGTGACAGTTTTTCCATATTCAACTTGAGGCGTGTTTTTCACCCATTTTTCGAATGATTTAACTTTGCATTCCTAAACAAAAGTTGTAGATAATTGAGTCTAGATTATGCATGTAAAATTTCACGGATTTTGGTGTTCATTTGATATGTCAATCGGTCGAATTTTCAGAACTGTTTTAAACCCAATTCGGAATCCGCGAGTATGCAGTGAGTTGTGGTCGATTTTTGAGTACCAAGAATTCATTATTTTCAAATTCTTAAAACATGAAAGTCGTTCCTTAACGTGTTTTGTAGTTACTGTAAAAATTTCGCATCGATTGGTTTTGAAATGAATTTTTAATCGGCGTTGCACGAACCTGTGACGAAACCAGTTTTTAAGACAGAAATTATTCTTTGCAATGAACTCGAATTTCGACTCACTTCGGAACCTTATTTCGACAAACTTAAAACATGAAAGATGTTCGTGTGTGTGTTTTTGAACTACTGTAAAAATTTCAGAATTTTTGGTGTAAAAATGAATTTTTAATTAAGAAAGGCGTAAACTGCCTCGAATAGGATTTTTCGAACTTGAGAAAACTCGAACTATGAAAACGCGATATCGATCATTTGATAACTTTGAAATACGAACTTTCGAAAAATCCCGTTCACTAGGCTGAGCCGATCCTCATACTATCATTATCTTTGAGACTGCCTCGTTAGTGGTCTCCTTACTATCTGAGATTGCCTCGTTAGTGATCTCGCGCGCTGTATTTGTGGATCGCCTCGTTAGTGGTCCTACTATCTTTGTAGATCGCCTCGTTAGTGGTCCTATTATCTTTTGAGACTGCCTCGTTAGTGGTCTCCCATTGTTTGGACTGCCTCGTTAGTGGTCCTATGTTGAGATTGCCTCGTTAGTGATCTCTCGGTATGGTGTCCTCTTCTTAGTCTACGGGATAAAATGTAAAAGACTTGTGTGAGTGTTCCATTATGCTTAAATTGTATTTATCATGTCTTTAATTATGTATTTAAAATTTATGCATCTTAAATTATGCTTTAAATTACGCTTTTAAAATTAAGTCCTTTAATCATGTTTTTCCGCTGCTAATAAATTATGCATTTTAAATTCACGTACGGTAAGCGAAATCTTTAGTTTAAACACATGTAACCTCTTTTATTTGTTAGTTAGGGATTAACTTACTCAGTATATTTTTATACTGACAACCGTTGTCATTTTTCTTTTACAGAGTATGTCGAGTGACGCATACGCATACACTTGGGGGGAATTATTTATGAACATTTTCGCTTTCTGCATCGTATTACTGTTTACCGGGTCTGTTTAACCCGAGGTTTTGGCCGTGTTGGCCGTGATTACATTTCCGCTGCATTTACCTTATCCTTGCATGATGATTTTTACTATCGTACTTTGATTTAAGTATTAATAAACTCCGGATTCATTGATGAATGTTTTAAAACTTTGTATACCCATAAGCCTTGCACCTCCTTAGCGAGCTCGGGAATCCGTGTCTTGCTAGGGAGATGCGGCGGTGACACCTCGGCCTGGGTTATCAAATCCGGGGTGTTACAGGAGGAAAGACGAAAGTCGCAGTTCCCCTGTGGAAGGTCCGGAATGACCACACTCGAAGGGACAAGCATTAGCGGGGTGGGCCCCCCGCATTATTTCCTGCCATATTGTTATTCGTATTAACTTTATTATTACTATTCATATTATTAGCATTAATATTACAAAAATGTATTGATCCCCGTTATTAATATTATTTTGTAATGTTTACTTGTAGGTATTGCCCAAATACAATATTTGGACATGGACGACGTTCATAATGACAACATTGGCCTGGGCGGCATTGGTAATGACGACGATTCGAACCACCTCCCATTTCATAAGGGACAAAATGGAAGCGGGTGCACCAGGACCGTAGAACATTCGGAGGGCAAGCCTTGGTGGGTGGTATTACCCCTCAAAAAGTGAGGCTGCGATACAGTTTTTGAACCACCTCCCGTAGAAACCATTTTAACCGTTGGGGATAGGGAGATAGAGGACAGACTGCAGGCGGCAGGGGGAATACAACATTTGGAATGGGCGGCATTGGTAATGACCCTAATTGGAAGCACAATCACTACATCAGGATGAATGTAGTGATCGTGACATTCCAAATATTACTCCTTTCGTGTAGCAAGAGTATAGCCTGTCCCACAACGGTCGTGTTGCGACAGGTTAAACACTGGGCATGCATCAAGCTCAAATCTTACATCACAGAGCTTGAAGAATCGGCTTTCTGAGAGGATAAAATTCTGCAGTCCCCATCATAGCCACCAGCACCGTAGATAGCACCATTAATTTCGGTTGCATATGGTGCAGAAGGCTGCAGAGAGTAATCAACGAAGGGAGTTAGATTGAGCTACTAGGATGAATTCCCAACAATGATTCACTAGAGGTAATTTTATAGTTTTTCACATAATAGATCTATACTAATATTGTTGTTGTTATTATTATTATTATTATTATTATTATTATTATTATTATTATTATTATTATTATTATTATTATTATCATCATCATCATCATCATCATCATCATCATCATCATCATCATTATTATTCAGACTATTGGCTTATATATTGTGGATGTTTAACTGCAGATTAGTGTTCCAAGTTGGCAGTGAAAATTTCTATTGGTATGGGAGGTATTGGAAAATACAACATTTGGCATGGGCGGCATTGGTAACGACCGTCATTGGAAGCACAATAACTGCATCAGGAAGAATGTGATGATTGTGACATTCCAAAAATTACTCCTCTCGGGACATTCAGTATGGCCTTGCAGATCAAAGAGCTGGAGGGGGTGGTGGATGGGGTGGCGGCAAGTTGAAAATTGGGCATACACGATGCCTTTCAGTGGACAATGCGAGATGCCAGAGGAAAAGGATAGCAGCGGATTGATCGCAATATCAACTCATCGTCGTAGTTACCTTGATAAAGATCCACCTGGGGGCAAATCATCTGGAAAAGCAATGAATAAACAACGAGTAGGTTGTGGTGACAGTGATGGTGATAGTTCATCTGATGATGATTCATAAGAGAGCCCAGTTCGATTACTCACAAACGAAAGCGAGCAAGCCTTAAGAGGAGCTGTAGAGAGGGTTGATTTCATGCAGTTGCTCTGTGTGTAAAAACGGTTGATTAGACGAATCTAAAAAGATCTCACTTGACTATTTTAATAGTATATAGAAGTTATAGTATATTAATAATAATTTATTAATAGTACATACTACAAGTATAATAATACTTGTAGTATATAATAATTATTTATAGAATATTAATAATAATGATAATAATAATAAGGAAATATTAATAATAATATTAGTATTAGTATTTTAATTAATGATAATACAATTCTTCTATAATTATAATTCATTTATCTTTGTTACAATATTATTGGAGAAAATTATTAATAAACAATATTTATTATTGTAACAAAGGAGAAAATAATAAATATAGTCAAATTAATTATTACTATTATTAAATTATTAATAAAAATTAATAATTTTAATATTTATATTAATAATTATATTTTTAGTATTAAAACTAAAAATATATTATAATAATTATTCTACAAACAATAGTAAAAGAATATTAATAATAATAATGATAATAATAATAATAATAATAATAATAATAACAACAACAACGTAATATTAATAATACATAAAACTTATTATTATTATTATTATTATTATTATTATTATTATTATTATTATTATTATTATTATTGTTATAATAGTTTTTATAATATTTGTAAACGGAAAAGTGAAATAATTATATTTCCATAATATTAATTATAATGATGGTAAACTTCCAGGCTTCATCGACCAACATCTTATAATGCTGGAAGAAGAATGGCCAGCCCATGGTTATTTTCAATGAGTCGCTATAACCTTTGCGGGTCTCGTGCGTATACTTCAGGCCATTTCGTAAGTTCTATTGGCATTGCCGAACCTCATGTATAATCGATGTTTTGAGTCGAGACCATAGTTTTTGCCAAAAGTGAAGAGGAATAGTGTATTAAACATGAAGCATGTTATTGATGGAAATGGATAGAAATGTTGTATAAGTCTATTATTTATGTGAGGTTAAGTTTACCAAAGTTTTCTTGTGAGATGGGCTGATGTCGACTTGGAAGGAATTAAGATTGTTGTCGTCTGAGTCGTTTGAGCTAATAGAGACGATGCCGGTTGAGTCATCTTCGGAATCCATAAGAACATCAGTTTCTGTATCTGGAAAAAGCGAATGAAATGGTTTTTTAGAGTGTGAAATGGAGCAGAGGAATGTGAGTGCAAATTCATTACCTGACGATAGAAAAACAGTGGGTTGCTGGGAAGGTTCACCGGTGTGATGAGTAGGACCATTGAAGGTGACATAGAACTGCAGTGGGCCGATATTTGTGAGCGTTAGCTGATCTCCGACATGTAGCTGATGAACACGGCAAAACTCATGCCAACGGTAGTCATTATAGATACAAAAATAAGGAGGATGGTAGTGTAGAGTGAAAGTCCACTGGCGCAGTGTGGTTTGGGCTGAAATAGATGTGGTTGCAAGCGGGCCATGAATAGTATTAGTAAAAGAGCGGGGCATGACCTGCAAGGATAAACAAGTGGAATGTTATTCAAGAGCAAAGCATGAATAGGGCCTGGCATGTATAAAAGTAAATTTCAAGGTTTTCATACAGTGAAGGTTTTGAAGTTGTCCTAGAGGGTGAACGTTGTTGTCATGAAGTCATTGGATCTGAGGATGGAAAGTGAGTTATCATTTAAGTTAAAATAGCACGCACACAATAAACCATATTATGCCACAGTTGCACACTAACTATTGAATCACATTAGATATAGTAGGCATGTACAAAAAAAGACAATATCATTGGAATCCTTTTACTATATTATCCATGAGGTGCACACTGACTACTGAATCAGAGTAGATATAGTAGCCAACAACAGAAAAAGACAATAACATTGGAATCCAATACCTCCAAGTGCATATGGAATCCAATGCTACTACATTTCTCTGGCACGTGACACAAAAAGACAATAAAATTGGAAGGGTGTGTCGTTTTATTTTTGGCCCTACACTTCTATGCTTCATCATTTTCCCTATATAAATAGAACCTCATTCTTACAAATACAAATGCAGTAAGAAGATACTCATCAACAAGGTGTACCACGAAGAAAGATAAGTAAATTGTTTGCAAATAATTTCATTCTATTACTTTTCCCATTAGCAGTTGTAAAGATTTTTCTAACAATGCATGTATTTTAAAAATAATTAGCAATGGAAGATAACCTCCCAGCAATTGAAGATGGAATGAATATATATTCAATGCTAGAATCCTCAAGGGTTAGCAGCAAAAACATATTCAATACCTTGCCTATATATAATGAGATGCTAATTTAATATAAGAATCTTTCAGGTAGGCCAATTTCATTGCAGAGCAACATTTCAAATCGTTCACAATGCTACGATGAATTTCACTTACACAGCATGTGTACAATGCAATACAAGAACAAATACAAAACCCACACGCATGGGTTACTGCTTTTGTTGCCAAACACTAGTAATTTCATACGAAAGGTAAAACATAAACATAATCACTTCTATTACTTGTACGATGCTCGAGGATTGTTGCCTAAATACTATTTCGTTTCAGGAAGATGGTGAACATCCAACTATCAGATGTAACATGAACTGTTTCTTGTGTGGCGTATGACAATTTGGCAGATACACTTCTCAATGAAGACATTGAAACATTATTGACAAAATCAGAACTTGTAAGCAACTTGTCTTATTATACGCATACAATTTCCATATTATTATAGCTATTCAATTATCTTATACTATATAAATATACGTACAGGAAATCATTGAACACTGCATGAATCGGAATGCAGCAGTCGCACACCAACAACACATTTTTGGTGTTCACAAAAAAGTGCATGGATCACGAGAAATCAGAAGATCAACCTACACCATAAATGCAATGGAACACGTACAATGACACCAAATCTGATCTGATTGCTCAACTGTAATATCATCTATCATTGCAACATATTGTAACATATTGTAATCCATTCAGTATTCCATCACTTCTACTGCAAGTATTGTAACATATGGACCCTGTTCATGGCCTAAGTTTCTGGTGCTTTGATGTAATGTTTTTTCACTACTTCTGTTTCTTTCTTGTGTGAACAATCTATCGGAATGATTATTGCTGTCTATTTGGCCCGAATCTCTCAAACTTGCACCCCACAAATCCATAGAAATCAAACCCCACCTATCTAAATAATTCTAGGAAACCTATGTCAACATATAAACTCAAGTCCAATCTAGTTTTAAAGCACTTCAAGAAGAACAATAAAACATGAGAATGCGGAAGGGTTTTAAATTAAGTTTCATGCTCCGTCAAACACGAAATTTGCATCTCTTCGACTCTCAAACAGGGAATTTGGGGTTTGAAACTCTAATGCTCCATCCATTTCAAATTTAAACAGAAACGAAGGAAGTTGATAGAGAATTCGTAAAGCGACTTACGACAAAATACACGAATGTATTTCACTTGGTACAGAGTCTACGGGAAGCGATGCGCAGGAATGCGGAACCTTGCAGCCGGTGGGAACATGGCGGCCGAAGTGCGGAAGGCCTTATTTGAGACTACGATGGGGACCTTGGCAATTGGTATGAGCATTGAGGCCTTCCAATCGGAATTGCGGATCTTGGAATCGGAAGTGAAGAGGAATATGATTGTTTGAAATTTAGGGGATGGTGGAATTGGGGCCTGATTTCTTGGGGGTAGGAGATGGCAGGGCAGACGGGGGCACAGTGTCCTGAAATGACAGTGGAGAGGGGGGCACAGATGGGGTTAGGAGTTTGATGTGACAACTCAGGCTCATGGAATCACGGGACTGCAATGTTGAATGGAGCTCTCTATAAATGGTCACGGGTTCTGTATAGGGAGTAATGAAAGCATAATGCCAGTGGAGTGCAAAGATCACGGGTCAAATTTAACATTCCATGTGTTTTAAATACTTAATATCTTAAATTGTGTAAAAGTAATAAAAGCTTCCTCCATTCCTTAGTAAACGACGTTTTAGCAAAAATTACACATATTGTACATAATATTAATGAAAATATAAGGGTAATATTGTAGAGGTGAGATATAAATATGTAAAATGACAATTATTGTGGAACGGTTTCTAGTTTATAAAAAGACAATTAAAAAGGAACGGAGAGAGTATAAAAATTTCATATTCTAAAATTCTTAGTAAAATCATAATGCCAATGATTCTTTTTTTTGTAGGTTCTTAAAAGAAGTATACTGGATTTGACAAAAAGTTCCCAATAAAACAAAAGCCAAACCCAGAAAAATGTCTCAAAAATATATAATTGTATTCCACAGACTATCATTAGAAAAATGGCTATATATAGAAACGGATTGTATAAAACTGGGTGCAGAGCATTTCAAGGCAATGGAATTTTATGTTGTTTCTCCCAGGGATTTTGAAAGCCATTTGGTAAGTTCTTATCATTTAAGTTGTATAAAATATATAATTGTATTGTTTGATTTTTAATAACATTTGGGACCTACAATATCATTTTTCTACTTGCAGAAGCTACCTCAAATAAAGAATTTCATGGATGAAGATGAAATACCTGTGTCAATTAGGCTGGAATCACAAAGAATGGAAATTAATGCACCTATTTTTTGTAATGGGGAAGACCTTTATATTGCAGGTAGTGATATATGAGAGATATTCTGCGGTGCAAATACTGTTGAGGTGGGAGATGTATTATTCTTTAAGGCAGTGGAGCCCATGAAGTTTATGATAAAAATTTTCGGTAGAGATGGATTATCCAAAGATTATTCTCAAATGTTATTAGAATATAATGAGATTTATGGTAAGAGATTGTTCGGAAAAAATTTTTTAATTAAAAGTTATTGATTGATGAGTTTATTTTCTTTATTAAATACTAATAGATGTGTTTATGTGCAGATGGTGGGGCCGCATTTTTTGTACATTTAACAAAATCCGATTACTATGGTCCGCTGGTAATTCCCGAACACGTTAAAATGTTTATTTGTAAATTGGTGTAACAGAAAATCAAAGTTGGTGTGAGTGAAATTTTTTTTGGCAGGCAATCCCGAAGGACATTTGGCAAGGTTTTAATTTGCAGTTAAGACGTAGAATCTGGTTACGTTTGAAAGAGGAAGGTATGATGCGATCCATACATTTATTGTATTGTGATGTTAGCCGCCGAAGGAGAGAGGAAACAGTGCTGATAAATCGTGGGTTACATAATTTCTTTATACAAAATCATATAAGAGTTGGGGACTTTTGTAAGTTTGTTGTTAAGTCAATTACGGTTGGACCTAGGAATAACGAGGTTCTAATTGAGGTTTATATCATAGATCACATGTAAAATCTATCGAAGATGATATTCGATATTTTCGGAATGGTTTGTTGAGCCGGGCATTGTAAAATCTATGGCTTATGATGGTTAATATACGAAGCACTGGTGTGTTTATTATTAAGAAAATGTGTTGATTACTCCATTATACTATTTTTATACACTGCATGATTATACTACAATGTGGATATATGGAAGATATTCAATTACCTTGAGCATCCTAAAGGTGAAGACAATTTTTCAGGTTTGTAAGCTATGAAGCATGAAGAATTTATGTATATGTTATCAATCATTACAACTGAGATCTTAAAGATGAAAGAAACACAATTGGTATCTTGGTGAAAGGGGGCACAGTGTCCTGAATATAAGAAGCTGACACGTTCCCCAATCCATCTTACAATGGAAATGTATCTACCCTGTGTGTCTTTTTATAATTTCAAACCCAACCCTCCTGAAATTTCACAACTGCTATTTTGTTTGGACAAGGTGAGGTAAGCGATGGGCTACATTTGTAGTGTGTTGGAGAGGAGAATCCAGGGAGATGCCATCCTTGAACTGAAATAAGCCTTTCAGAGTTACATGTTATTCTTTAGACGCCTGCATAGGGAACAGTGGGATTTTATTCAGCATTACAATTCGATGGAATAATAGATGGAAGTCAGCATCACAAAATAGGATCATAAGCAAGAATATGGTATTTAGCAAGAATAATACATGGAAGTGAGGATCACAAAAGAAGATCATAAGCAATGATGTCCTTTAATTTATGGAATTAATGTCACTATCAATATGAACTTCTACCTCTTGCCTCATCCGATCATATCTTTGAACAAGATGTCGAGCATCTTCCAAAGAAGCTCACCATACCTCTCAGTTGTTCTGCTACGGTAGCGGTGCTACCTGGAGACTAAGAAGTCAGATCAGTGGAATAATCTACAAAAGCAATATACTTAGTTTTTATCCATGACATATCAATAGGCAGGAAAGGAACCCGAAACCTATATTTTGTCCATCCAACCAGACATTGAAAATAATTTAATAATCTAAAAACATAATATCATGACACACAGTATCAATTCAAACAACATATTCATTCATCAATACAATTTACTCTAGGATATGGTATTCCCTTGCTGGTATGTTGCCCTTCAAGCATGGCCAAAAAGTTGATAAGCAGGATGGTTATACTCTACCACCACGGTTTATTCCATCATTTAATCTAAAGAAATTTATTCCTATCTGATGAAAGTTCTCACGTTACCGTCCCAATATCATCCTAAAGAAAGAAATCAATCCCTTTAAGATACTCCCACAAAAAGCTATCACAGCACATAAAATCACTAACATTCATGTGATATTTAACAAGCATAGAACTGAAACACGGACAATCGTTTATCCATCCAGGCGTGAGAGCAGAAAGCCACCAAAAAGCCTAGCCTAGCAACGTATAAATTTTTTTAAGATCTTATCTACAACATATTCTACAAAATATCTCCATGTCTAAAACAAAACAAACAAGAAAATTGCAGGGATGTCCCAAAGAAATCAAATACAGTATATAATTTTTGCTAGTGCAAGTAAGATCATGAGCAATTTCATACAAAGTAAATTTAATTATTTGAAGAGCAGTTGGCAAGCAATTTATATCAAACATGTCTATCAAATTACATATAAACTTTAAAAAAAATGATAAGCGGAAATCAAAGAAAGTTGCAGTGACCAAAATTTCCAAAGAAATAATAAAGCTGAATGATTTGGTGAGCAAAGCAATAATAAAATATATTGGGGAAAGAAATCCCACAGCGCACTGTCAATCAAATAAAATCACATACTCTAACTGTGGTGTCTAACAAAGACAAGACTAATTCTAGGAAAAGGGGATTGCAAGGTATCACTAGGTAATATAGAAATAATCAAACAAACAGAAAACACCAGAATGAAAACGCTTTAGCGAGAGTTGAGAAAGGCAACACATTAAGAAAATTGCAGGTGGATTAAGGGAAGCGGCCAACACAAGAAAATTGCACAGTTATCCGAAACAATGATGTCCTTTAATTTATGTTTCAAACAATAAATACAAACAATATGGTTACCTGAAAACATTGTTAATCTGCATTTCCACCTGAAACCATGGTTACCCGAAAAACATTGGCCACACTCACAAGCGTACTTGCTCATTGCCCTATTCACAAATTGTCGTTAATAGAGAAACTTGCCATCAAGTAAATTAAATTTGTATTCAGAAAAGGCAGCACTTGAAAATCATTAAAAATAGTAGAATGGAGAATGAAGCATAGATTGAAGATTTTCTGATGAATAGATGTGAAGCATTCTCCTTGGAAAAGAAAAAAGAAATTTAACCCTTCAATAATGTACATATAACCATATTCAATAATTCTAAATAATATGTTATTTCCAACAGCAACCATTCTCCTTGGATTTGCAGAGTCATATATTTGAATTTATAAGGCATGTCAATTAAGTTGAAATCCTTACTATTTTCGTCGTCATCGTCATTGCAGTCATTCACAAAATCATCAGAAAAAGACAATCGAGGGTCTGCCTTTATTTTCCATTTCTTCAAGTTCTGTAACTGAAGTTCCTCCTCCGTACAACATGGAAGAAGAAGTTCATATATGGTATTAGCAACACAATAGAAATTGAAATGAACGACGTTAAACTGTCATAAAAAAATAGGATACTTTTGGTGCAACTTCAGGAGCTTCTTGTTTTCTTGCTCTTCTATTTTCCTTTTAATATTAAGCCTCTGCATAAAATTCAACTAATTTAACAACACAAACATTCCCAAAAAAAAAGGAACAACACCTGAGGGGATGCGAATGACCGAAAAGACGAAGACCATTATACCTTTTCAACGAACAATTAAACCTAAAATTCGCATAATTCATGAGGGCTGGACGTCATTACAACCGTGAAAACTGGCCAGCAACGCCGGAAGGTGGCCCATTTCCGAAATAACACCGGAATTATCAAGAGATAAGTAAGGTGAGAAATAACACCGGAAAATAAAACAACATAAAAAGCAGTTCGGCAAAAGCTATACAGGTTTTGTGCTGCCAATTTTTCTTCAAAATTCTGAAATGCACACAGAGTACAAGACAAACATTACAATCATTCAATAGAGAAGGAAAAAAAATTAAGTCATGTACTCTACAGTTCACTTCAGTGAAAGGCAAGAAAATCTGATAGACTATACACAACCAAAGCATAGTAAATGTAAACAACCAGCAATTACAAGGTTCACATGGATAGAACCACTGCAAGTACCATGAAATAAAACATATTTCATTTAAATGAGTCAGCTAAAAAATAATTTTCCTTTAAATTTAGCCCCTCATTAAAAGAAATAAGTGCCCAGACTAATAGAACACATACAAGCAAACTTTAAAATTATTTACCAGTGGCGCAAATTTGTTTTCTGTGGTGACAAATGGCAGATTAGTCTCCTCAGGTATGGCTGCAGCGATCTCTACATGAAATCTGCCAAATATATAATTTCCATAAATGTAGATACATGGAAGAATACCAGCGCAAAAGTGGGCTTGTGAAAGATGGAATACTGATCAGAAGATACAGGCAAGAAACCAGGTTAAAAAACTTGTTCCTCACCCTTTCTTCGTGTTCAAACCTGTTCTAACAGGTGTGCCCCCCTGTGCAAGCTGCAATAGTCCGAAACTTTTAGCAATTAAATAAATTGAAAGGGAAGAGTTAGTGCCAATCCAGTCGGCAATTAACCTGATACATACGAGAGAGAGTTGTGTATACTCCTATTACATACTGTGGCACGCAGAAGGGACTGAATTAGATATGAGTAATTGAAGGAAGCTGCATGAAAACACAACATCTAATTGAATTAGAAATGAATTACAATAAATCTATATATTTTAAAGTACTTATAAAAGGAGTTGCAAGTAATAAAATAAAAAAGAGGTTCTGAAAATGATAATAAGCAATGCAATGAGGCTCTTTAACTTCAATAAATATTAGGCGATAATATCCAATGCAGTGGGTTACCTGCAATAACATAGATATCAAGAACAATTAGTTTTTCACACCTGCTGCTTGTAAAAGTTCTTGATAAACAATATTTCGGGTCCATTCCACAAAAAGATTTCCTTGTGCAATGATTTGATCAGGCGGACGAATTGTTATGTATAAAGTATCAAATGAGCGTGCACGAGACAAAGCTACATATAATTGGCCATGCATGAAAACAGGTTCTTTAATGAATACACCGACATGTTGTAGTGTTTGGCCTTGTGATTTATTTATAGTCATTGCAAAGCACAATTTAACTGGGAATTGAATTCGAGTGAATTCAATAGAAGTTTTATTCGTTTCTTTTGGTATAAAGGGTATTCTAGGAATGAAACATGAGCCAGAACACGGGCCAGTAATGATCTCAACTTCAAGAAGATTATTTGACATATGCTTACAGATAAGTCCGGTTCCATTTGATAGGCGATTTGATGGGGATAGATTTCGCAACAACATTATCGGGACACCTTTCTTTAAAGTAAGGATGTGAGGCGGCATTCCATTGGGAGTTATTGTACAAAGCAAATCTTCATAATGAGCTTGTTGAGCTGGATCTTTAGTTGTAACACCCCGGATTTGATAACCCAGGCCGGGATGTCACTGCCACACCTCCCTAGCTAGACACGGATTCTCCGAGCTTGCTAAAGAGGTGCAAGGCTATAGGTATCGCAAAGAGATTTAAAAACAATTCCGGAATTTATTTAAAATATAATAAATAAGGCTCATCGACACACATAATAATATTAATAATATCATATCGCAGCGGAAATAACTAAAGTGGGCCAACATGGCCAAAACTCGGGTTTTATATGCCCGATATGCAGTATCATAAAAACGACAAACTTAATGATTAAATATTCCATCCCCCCAATGCACATGCTATGCATTATCTCCGTACTCTGAAAGAAAAAGGAAAACAACAATTTTATCAGTATATAAAATACTGAGCAAGTCGATCCTAACATAGCAATAATGGGTTTAATTAAATAATTAAATTTTACTCCTAGGCATGCATACGAAAATATTCCATTTACCAATAAAAAAAATAATTAATTTAATCGTACACTTGAACATGCATTAAATTCATAAATAATAATTTAACATGTTGTAAAATTTAAGACATAAATTTAAATGCAAAATTTAAAGACAAGAATAAATAAATAATTACATAAAAAGTATTAAATCCTTTAAATTTTCCCGTTACGTCTCCGTTTCTCAATATTTAGTGTAGCCGGTCATCCGGCTGCCGCAGCCGTTTCGTATTTCACGTATTTCAAGTATTTCCAAGTATTTCACGATTGCATCGCAATCTCATCAAGTTTAGCCCGGTCATCCGGCGGCCGCTGCCGTATCTGCCATATCCAAAACACTCCGGAGCCTCGGGGAAATCCATACGGATAATCCCGAGAGTGTAGGCCATGTATCTCCCGCCGTTTGGCGTAATATCTCATCTAATTTCTATCGTCCATTATAGGCCCGAAGAAAAAGGCTGAAGGGGCACCCTGCAGAGCACTCACCCTCCGCCAAGTATCTCATATGTTTCAATTTAGTGTAACGGGATTTTTCAAAAGTAAAGATGTATCTTATTTCAAGGTCTCGACCGTTTGTTTCGAAATTTCAAAATCTCTTGGATTTAAAATCATTTGGCGTCACAATTTACGCCTTTTTAATTTAAAAATTCATCTCAAGTCCAAAAATTCTGAAATTTTCACGGTATATCAAAAACACCCTAGCGAACTGTAACACCCGGGGAAAAACAAATTCAAATTGTTTTGAACTACGTCATGACTTGATCCCTTCACAGGGTACGTAGGCAGCTTGGAACTAATTTTTAAGTTCAGTCACGAAATAAATCACAAAATACATCACGAATTAGATCACAAGGACGATAGGAGGAGTTGGAACCAATTTAGACTAGGCTAATTAGGACACGGAAATGTTGCGAGCGATAAGCCGGACTCGTAGCAAGTTTAAGGAGAAGATTCCGAAACGGAGACGACCCAGGGAATCGAGCTAACACGTAGGAAACCGATAGGGGAAAGCGAGAGAAGACCCGACGGAACACGCGGACCGCCGAACCGGCCGGTCCGGCCGGCCCGCGCTGTCCGAGCGCCGCCACGCGGCCACCGCGCGGACAGAGGCGTCGCGACCCCAGGCTAGTCGCGCGTGCTCCGCGCGGGCAAAAGCTTAGGTGCGCGCCACCAGCGCGCCAGAGGTGCTGAAAGTGTAAACTTTCCTTCCATGGCGATTTTCTTGCCAAAAACAACACCCCTAACCATGGCAATCAAATCTCAGCATTGGGGAAGGCTTAAGAATACCCTAGGGGCGCCCCAAACCCTAGGTTTTCAGAAAACATTCAAGCCTCCACCCTCAATTCCCTCTCCAAGTTCAAAACTCCTTCGACACCACTTTCCGGCAAATATTCCGGCGACGACGGGACGACCGGGACAAGCCCCTGCCCTCTACACTCTTGGTAAGCTATTGTACAAAGTTTCAATTCGTCCATAGATCTCAGAAACTCATATTCTAACCCTTTTTCCTTACTACGATTTCCCATCGGAAAACGAACAAAAAGCGATCGGAGAAGTTGGCCGTTCGTCGTGACCCCAGGACGTCCGGAAACCCAATCCAGCAACCCTATCATCATTCTAAGTAAGTTAAAACCTTACTCACAAATTTTCGTGGTTGTTTGTTGTTTAAATCTCGAGATATAGGCTTGTAACAAAAATCGGTTTTCAAAAACCCTATTTTCGTCCAATTTTAAAGACTCGCCAAAAACTCGACCTTCGGGAATTCAAACCGAAAACTTTTCAACATAAAAGTTGTTCTTAACACCTTTGTCTATCTTGTGTCCAAATTTCAGCCGTTGACATTAAGTTTTGCTATCCCAAATCACGCCGTAAACTTTCTGTGACAACCCGAACGTTTTAAAGCTGTGACAGATTTCTACATTCAACTTGATGCATGTTTTTCACCCATTTTTCGAATGATTTAACTGTGCATTCCTAAATAAAAGTTGTAGATAATTGCGTCTAGATTATGCATATTAAATTTCACGGATTTTGGTGTTCATTTGTTATGCCAAACGGCCAAATTTTCAGAACTGTTTTAAGATTGTTTTAAGGGCCGCGAGTATGCAGTGAGTTGCACTCGATTTTTGAGTACCAAGAATTCATTATTTCCAAATTCTTAAAACATGAAAGTTGTTCCTTAACGTGTTGTGTAGTTACTGTAAAAATTTCACATCGATTGGTTTTGAAATGAATTTTTAATCGGCGTTGCACGAACCTGTGACGAAAACAGTTTTTAAGACAGAAATTATTCCTTGCAATAAACTCGAATTTCGACTCGCTTCGGGACCTTATTTCCAAAAACTTAAAACATGAAAGTTGTTCGTGTGTGTGTTTTTGAATTACTGTAAAAATTTCAGAATTTTTGGAGAAAAGACGAATTTTTAATTAAGAAAGGCGTAAACTGCCTCGGATAGGATTTTTCGAACTTGAGAAAACTCGAACTATGAAAACGCGATATCGATCCTTTGATAACTTTGAAATACGAACTTTCGAAAAATCCCGTTCACTAGGCTGAGCCGATCCTCATACTATCATTATCTTTGAGACTGCCTCGTTAGTGGTCTCCTTACTATCTGAGATTGCCTCGTTAGTGATCTCGCGCGCTGTATTTGTGGATCGCCTCGTTAGTGGTCCTACTATCTTTTTGTATCGCCTCGTTAGTGGTCCTATTATCTTTTGAGACTGCCTCGTTAGTGGTCTCCCATTGTTTGGACTGCCTCGTTAGTGGTCCTATGTTGAGATTGCCTCGTTAGTGATCTCTCGGTATGGTGTCCTCTTCTTAGTCTACGGGATAAAATGTAAAAGACTTGTGTGAGTGTTCCATTATGCTTAAATCGTATTTATCATGTCTTTAATTATGTATTTAAAGTTTATGCATCTTAAATTATGCTTTAAATTACGCTTTTAAGATTAAGCCCTTTAATCATGTTTTTCCGCTGCTAATAAATTATGTATTTTTAAATTCTCGTACGGTAAGCGAAATCTTTAGTTTAAACACTTGTAACCCCTTTTATTTGTTAGTTAGGGATTAACTTACTCAGTATATTTTTATACTGACAACCGTTGTCATTTTCCTTTTTTTTACAGAGTATGTCGAGTGACGCATTGCATATGCACTTGGGGAAAATCATAACGGACATTTTAAATTCTGCATCGTACTGTTTTTATCGGGTCTGTTAAACCCGAGGATTTGGCCATGTTGGCCGTGATTTACTTTCCGCTGCATTTACTCTATTTATTTTTCGCGCATGATGATTACTACTATCGTATTAAGTATTATAAATTTCCGGACTAAATCTTGAAATGTTTTAAAAACTTTTACATACCCACAAGCCTTGCATTTCCTTAGTGAGCTCGGGAAGCCGTGTCTTGCTAGGGAGATGTGGCGGTGACATCCCGGCCTGGGTTATCAAATCCGGGGTGTTACAAGTTGGTATCAGAGCCCGGAAAATTTTTAAAGCTGCTACTATTATTTTAAACCATTATTTTAAAACCCAAGTGTTATTTCTTTTAATTATTTATTTTGACTACTAGTATTATTTTTAGCCCAAAAGTCTATAATCCTTTTTTACATAGCCCAAAATCTTAGCCAAAGAAATATTAAATTTTGGCCCACTATAGAGGCCCAACCTTTAGCAATTTATTTTAAACTAATTTTTTTTATGGGGAAGGGACTTGCACTTGGATGTTGCATATAGATTTAAATTTGTGCATATCTTAACCTTGCCTGAAAAATGCCTAACTCTAACCTCCCTTGTTGACATTAGATGGCTGAACCGAACGTGAACATGACCAACCTGATGATGAAACTGACCAACGCATATCTCGAGTCCCAACAGCATGTCAATCACTTCAAAGCTCGAGTGGGGCATCTAGAGTGTAACGTGGACTATCAGAGAAATCTTAGGGAAGCTGACCATCATGAAATAACCCAACTCAAGGCCCAAGTCGCCGAACTCCAAACACTAGTGGTTGCACTCCAAAACAAGGATAACGAACTGATGATGCAAATGGGACACTTAGGAGCTGAGCTGCTGGGCCTAGAGGCTGACATCTTCCCTCCGAGCCCGAGCCCGGTGGGGACACCCATTCCCATTGACATATCCAGCGACGAGGACGATCCCATCGAGGACATACCTGCCTAGTCACCCTAGATTTAGGGATCCATACTGATGCACCATTGCTATTTCCGTTTCGAATGCTTGTAAACCAAATTTAATTCTTGAGTAATAAAAATACAAGCCTATTTAAATTTATTCCATACATTTTATTTGATTCTTTAACTACCATGATCAAAGAGGGAAACCTACAACCCTGAACCAAAAATAATAATAATAATAATAATAATAATAATAATAATAATAATAATAATAATAATAATAATAATAAAATATATACATATACGTAAATATGTACATATATATAAATAAATAAATAAATTCCAACAACCTTTACAAGAAAACCCTGGTAAATTGATACCTATTTAAAGACTAATCTTCATTCAATAAAATTTTCCCCTTAAGAGCAACTATATATTTTACATATAAACTCTAATCCCGTGTATCTTATCACGCTAATTTATCCAAGCGGTTTAGTCAAGCAACGGCGTAGGTATTGCTGGGCAATCCACACACATGCAGATACGATAGGAAGGTAACAGTAAATCCAGAACATCTCAAACCATAAAAGGGACAGAACAATTAAACCATGGTTCTAAAACAGCAGCAAACAACTAACACATGTCAAGCACCTAACTAAGCAATAACATAACGAAAATATAAATCACAAATCCCAGGCAACAGCAACGTCCTCATAAGGAGGAAACTAAACAAAGTATGTCTAAATGCAAAACCTAAACGAAAACACGAAACCAAAAGGAGACATCACTGATCGGGAGGCGGGAACTGCCGGCGCATGTAGTCGTCCATCTGCCGCACATAGGCGTACATGTCGGACATGGTGGCCTGCTGCTGAGCCTGCCTCGTAGCAAACGAGTCCATACGGGTTAGATAGACGTCCAACCTAGCGTCGAGGGCGTCATAACGAGCCTGCCCAGCTGCAAACCCGGCGTCCATACTGACCCGCATCTCCTGCATCATCTGCAGCATCTGAATCATCTCCTGCCCCTGAGGTGCCACGGCAGGAGGTGCCCCAGCAGGAGGTGGAACTACTGGAGGAGGGGGTGGCTGCTCCGGTGGTACAACAAGGATCAGGCCGCCGTCATCAGGCTGCGGGCGAAGTACAGCACGGGGAGCCCCACGACGTAAGGCGCTACGCCGCTCAGCATAAGTCGGGATACGGTAGCAACGGCCCGGTGCTAGGTCGTACGGGTCTGTCTCCGGTGTAGTGCGAATCCACTGCGCCGCGCACAACCCACAGATGAGGTGAACATGGGTAATCACCCTACTCCCTCGTCCTCTTCGCATACCCCGCAAGTTGTCCTCGATGCAAGCTCCTACATTCACCCTACCGTCTCGCGCGATGAAGCAAATGGTCTCGTAGACGTGATCCAGGACAATGTGGCTCCGGGATATCGGCCGGACACGCCCTAACCACAGCTGAGCAAGCTCTCGCCAAGGGGAGTCCATCGTCGTCAAACGAAGCTCATGACTGTGCTCGAACTGATGAGGCACTATGGTGCATAAGGTGTTCCACGCAGGAGCAAGAACACGTCCCTCAGGCTGGGGCCGGAATACGCCATCGTCGGGCAAGCCAAAATAGACATTGATCGCCCGAGCACTGAAGTCGAGATAGCGACCACGGACCCATACCCGGGATAGATCGTCACCCTCCCCGAGACCGCCAATGTTGGCAATAACCTCCATAGCCAAATAACCGGAGGCGACGCCCTCGGGGTGACGTGCCAGACCAGTCCACTGCAGATACTCCAAGACTGCACTGACCCTGTCATCGCCCATATGAAGAGGATATATGCCTCTCTCAGGGACGTAAGCCCTGTTTCGACGAAGCTCGTCGAAATAAAAGTCCTGGGCAGCCTTCGTCCTAAACCGAACCTGTCGTGCCGGTGAGGACGCACCTCGTCCGGAAGACCCCTGAGTCATGGACCCCGCTGCTCCTCGTCCTCCTCTGACCCGCTCTCGTCGAAATCAGGCATCGCCGGAGCGGCATGACTGGGGCCAGCCTCATCAGCAACTCGTCTCCTAGTCCTCGGAGGACACATGAGAGACGCCAAAACGACCCACAAAAAGAGCAACATCCTGCAAGTTACCAAATACCGATTATAAGACTCAGTCCCACACAAAGGTCAAGCGAAAACACGTAAAGGGCATCAATATACGCTTCCAACGCGAATGTACCGTAAGAACAACAAATCCTACCGTTTACTAGGACCAACCAGGAGGTAATCTAGACAAAGGATATTCTCAAACTAGTGCCTAAACCCTATGTGGCATTTCGTCGAACACGTTATGTGCGCAATAAACCAAAACCTAAGTTACTAACAACACACGGAAATTGCCCACCGAATGAAACAATCATTCCATTAACAACACAGCGCGTCCTACCGCACCAAACAACAGGGGAACGAACTAATAACCACACCCCAATAACAACCAAACATCATGGCCTTTCTAAGGATTCGAATTCAACAAGAATTTGCCAAAAACATAAACACATTATAACATAAACATAGGCAAGGCAACAAGAGTAACAACAATTGCCACATACACTTGCTAATTTGCACAAATCAAGCCTAAAAGTCATAAACCCCCAATTTTTGTACACAAACCCAAATTTCCTAAATCTCTTCACAAATCAAGTCATTCAAAACATAGAAGTTGAAATTAGTAAGTGGGTTTAGTAGAATCGTACCTAGATGAGTGAAATTGAAGTCGAAATCAAGCAAACAGGAAGGTAACTCGCCGGATTTAGAGAGAATTGGGGGTATGTCCTCGAATGGAAAATGGGGGAAGTGGCTCGCGCGGAGCGCGAGCCCTATTTTCTCGAACAGAGGGAGCCGCGCGCTCTCCGCGCGGGACCCGGAGGGAGTTTTATTTTTCCTGTTCTGCTCAATCTCTTTTGCTATACGCCCCTCACTGAACCCGGGCATACATTGACAGTGAAATACGACGACATGGAGCATCACCTGGCATTATTCCGGGCAAGGACAGCGGAATTGCCCCATGTCCTCCTTTCGCAGCACTACAGGAAACCCTCGGGACGTAAATACATAGGGACCATAAGAAATTCCGTAGGGAATAGAAAACCGCTTATTAACTAACGTCCCCACCACAGTTTGCTCGTAACCATAACGAGCTCCACGACCCCCAACTAAAGAAGTATGTGCCGACACGTCGCATGTACTCCAACCGAACGTAATCGAATTGGATGATGACTTGACCTATGAAGAAACCCCGGTGCAAATACTCGACTACAAGGAAAGGATGACAAGGAATAAAACTGTAAAGATGGTCAAGGTCCTGTGGTCCAACTACGAGACGGAAACGGCGACCTGGGAATTGGAAGCCGACATGAGGCAACGTTACCCTACCCTCTTCCAAGACAACCCGACCACAGTTATGGGGACATAACTGTATTCTTAAGGGGGGGGAGGATGTAACACCCGGGGAAAAACAAATTCAAATTGTTTTGAACTACGTCATGACTTGATCCCTTCACAGGGTACGTAGGCAGCTTGGAACTAATTTCTAAGTTCAGTCACGAAATAAATCACAAAATACATCACGAATTAGATCACAAGGACGATAGGAGGAGTTGGAACCAATTTAGACTAGGCTAATTAGGACACGAAAATGTTGCGAGCGATAAACCGGACTCGTAGCAAGTTTAAGGAGAAGATTCCGAAACGGAGACGACCCAGGGAATCGAGCTAACACGTAGGAAACCGATAGGGGAAAGCGAGGGAAGACCCGACGGAACACGCGGACCGCCGAACCGGCCGGTCCGGCCGGCCCGCGCTGTCCGCGCGCCGCCGCGCGGACGGAGGCGTCGCGACCCCAGGCTGGTCGCGCGTGCTCCGCGCGGGCAAAAGCTTAGGTGCGCGCCACCAGCGCGCCAGAGGTGCTGAAAGTGTAAACTTTCCTTCCATGGCGATTTTCTTGCCAAAAACAACACCCCTAACCATGGCAATCGAATCTCAGCATTGGGGAAGGCTTAAGAATACCCTAGGAGCGCCCCAAACCCTAGGTTGTCAGAAAACATTCAAGCCTCCACCCTCAATTCCCTCTCCAAGTTCAAAACTCCTTCGACACCACTTTCCGGCAAGTATTCCGGCGACGACGGGACGACCGGGACAAGCCCCTGCCCTCTAGACTCTTGGTAAGCTATTGTACAAAGTTTCAATTCGTCCATAGATCTCAGAAACTCATATTCTAACCCTTTTTCCTTACTACGATTTCCCGTCGGAAAACGAACAAAAAGCGATCGGAGAAGTTGGCCGTTCGTCGTGACCCTAAGACGTCCGGAAACCCAATCCAGCGACCCTATCATCATTCTAAGTAAGTTAAAACCTTACTCACAAATTTTCGTGGTTGTTTGTTGTTTAAATCTCGAGATATAGGCTTATAACAAAAATCGGTTTTCAAAAACCCTATTTTCGTCCAATTTTAAAGACTCGCCAAAAACTCGACCTTCGGGAATTCAAACCGAAAACTTTTCAACATAAACGTTGTTCTTAACACCTTTTTCTATCTTGTGTCCAAATTTCAGCCGTTGACATTAAGTTTTGCTATCCCAAATCACGCCGTAAACTTTCTGTGACAACCCGAACGTTTTAAAACTGTGACAAATTTCTACATTCAACTTGATGCATGTTTTTCACCCATTTTTCAAATGATTTAACTGTGCATTCCTAAAAAAAGTTGTAGATAATTGTGTCTAGATTATGCATATTAAATTTCACGGATTTTGGTTTTCATTTGATATGCCAAACGGCCAAATTTTCAGAACTGTTTTAAGATTGTTTTAAGGGCCGCGAGTATGCAGTGAGTTGCACTCGATTTTTGAGTACCAAGAATTCATTATTTCCAAATTCTTAAAACATGAAAGTTGTTCCTTAACAGGTTGTGTAGTTACTGTAAAAATTTCACATCGATTGGTTTTGAAATGAATTTTTAATCGGCGTTGCACGAACCTGTGACGAAAACAGTTTTTAAGACAGAAATTATTCCTTGCAATAAACTCGAATTTCGACTCGCTTCGGAACTTATTTCCAAAAACTTAAAACATGAAAGTTGTTCGTGTTTGTGTTTTTGAATTACTGTAAAAATTTCAGAATTTTTGGAGAAAAGACGAATTTTTAATTAAGAAAGGCGTAAACTGCCTCGGATAGGATTTTTCGAACTTGAGAAAACTCGAACTATGAAAACGCGATATCGATCATTTGATAACTTTGAAATACGAACTTTCGAAAAATCCCGTTCACTAGGCTGAGCCGATCTTCATACTATCATTATCTTTGAGACTGCCTCGTTAGTGGTCTCCTTACTATCTGAGATTGCCTCGTTAGTGATCTCGCGCGCTGTATTTTGGATCGCCTCGTTAGTGGTCCTACTATCTTTTTGGATCGCCTCGTTAGTGGTCCTACTATCTTTGAGACTGCCTCGTTAGTGGTCTCCCATTGTTTGGACTGCCTCGTTAGTGGTCCTATGTTGAGATTGCCTCGTTAGTGATCTCCCGGTATGGTGTCCTCTTCTTAGTCTACGGGATGAAAAGTAAAAGACTTGTGTGAGTGTTTCATTATGCTTAAATCGTATTTATCATGTCTTTAATTATGTATTTAAAGTTTATGCATCTTAAATTATGCTTTAAATTACGCTTTTAAGATTAAGCCCTTTAATCATGTTTTTCCGCTGCTAATAAATTATGTATTTTTATATTCTCGTACGGTAAGCGAAATCTTTAGTTTAAACACTTGTAACCCCTTTTATTTGTTAGTTAGGGATTAACTTACTCAGTATATTTTTATACTGACAACCGTTGTCATTTTCCTTTTTTTTACAGAGTATGTCGAGTGACGCATTGCATATGCACTTGGGGAAAATCATAACGGACATTTTAAATTCTGCATCGTACTGTTTTTACCGGGTCTGTTAAACCCGAGGATTTGGCCATGTTGGCCGTGATTTACTTTCCGCTGCATTTACTCTATTTATTTTTCGCGCATGATGATTACTACTATCGTATTAAGTATTATAAATTTCCGGACTAAATCTTGAAATGTTTTAAAAACTTTTACATACCCACAAGCCTTGCATTTCCTTAGTGAGCTCGGGAAGCCGTGTCTTGCTAGGGAGATGTGGCGGTGACATCCCGGCCTGGGTTATCAAATCCGGGGTGTTACACGAACAACTTTCGTGTTTTAACAATTTCATAATAAGTTGAGGAATCATGTCAAAATCGAGTTTATTGCACAATATGTACACTGTCAGGATTCAGGTTTACCACAGTTCAGGAAATCGACGTTTTGACATACCAAATGGACTCCAACAATTCTGAAATTTTATATGCACATACTAAACATAATTACCTACAACTTTCATTTAGATTGCAAAGATCAATTCGGACTAGAAAATATGGAAACGGGCTCATCAAGTTCGTACATCAACACAGTCAGATTTTCGAAAACGTTTTACAAGGCAGTTTATGTTCGGATTGTTTTGGGGTAGCAAACATTGATGAAAATGGCTGAAATTTTTTATACAACATAGATTAATTTGTTAGGAACAAAAGTCTAGTTTTGAATTTCTCGGATTGGATTCTCGAAATATGAGTTTTAATCGGATTTCAGAAATTGCGCAAGATAGGGTTTTTAGGTTCGGTTTTTACGTTTCGTTACAACGTGACTAAATCGGACGCCCCTAAGCCACCCGTATTGATATGAAAGGCATCAACTTACCGTGATGGTGTTTTTGAGTCGTCCTAGGGTCGCTCGGCTCGTCCAACGCGACTACGAACGGATCCTTGCCCACGTTCTCTTCCTCCTTCGGTCACGAACGTGTTTACAAGTCCAACATTCGAAAGTTAGATTAAGGATTGGAGATAAAAACGAGAAAAGGGATCTGAGTACTCCTTACCAATGATCTAAGGGATGTAAACCTTGATCTACACGTTCCCACGGTCGTCGTTGGTCGCCGGGAGTCGCCGGAAGTTCGTCGGAAGGCTTTGGGAGAGTTTGAGAGAGTAGAGGAGGTTTGGAGGCTGACAAATGGGGTGGGAATTAACCCTAGGTCGTCCTAATACTCCTTCCCCCATCCAAAATCTACTTTCCATCGTCGGGTGTTGTAATTTTGGCAAGAAATCGCCGAAACGCGTGAATGGCCGGATTCTGTGGTGCCACGCGGTGGTGGCACGCTGTTAGGCCAAACACCGCACGGACAGCGCGCGGCCTCCGCCTGGACCTCGGTCCGGGCGGGTCCGTGCGATCCGATCCGTCGGGTATTTTCCTCCTCTCTTTCGGGCTTCTATCCTTCCTTGTTTTTGGGCTCGACTTTCCGGGATCTTTTCGGATTGTGATTCCCACCCTAATTTTATTCCGACTTAAATCGATTTCCTATTTGAAATCTTAGGTCCGTCGGTCTTGGGTTTTCTTTCGACTTCCATACATTTTCGATTTTACGGGTTCTCGGGAACAAGACCTCTTTTCTCATCGGATTAAATTCTTATTTTATATCCTAAAATTAACGGGTATTACAATCCACCCCCCTTAAGAATCAACTTCGTCCTCGAAGTTGTGCTTTATCATCTCGCAAGTTCGGGAATTGTTTGATTCAGGGATTGTATTATTGTGTGTTGTTGTTTGTTTTTATTTGGCTGTACCCAGAATTGAAATTTCCAAGTTGCCTACGTACCCCGTGAAGGGATCAAGTCATTACGTAGTTCAAAACAATTTGAATTTGTTTATTTGGGGTACAAAATATTCGGACAAAAATATCCGGAAATATTCGGCCGTTACATCTTCCCCCTCTTAAGACTACAGTTATGTTCCCAATAACTGTGGTTGCATCATTTTGAAAAAGGGTCGGGTAACGCTCCTTCATATCCGCCTCTAGTTCCCCCGTTGCCGTCTCGACTTCGTGGTTAGACCAAAGAACCTTGACCATTCTCACGGTCTTATTTCGTGTTACCCTCTCCTTCACGTCTTGTATTCGTATCGGAATTTCCTCGTACCTCAAGTCATAATCCAATTCACTCTCTTCCGATTGGAGTACATGGGTCGGGTCGTGTACTTACTTTTTCAATTGCGAGACATGGAACACATCGTGGACACGAACGAATTGTGGCGGCAATGCTAGCCGATATGCTAGGTTTCCCACTCTTTCTAGGATCTCATACGGTCCTATGTATCGTGGACTCAATTTTCCTCGCTTGCCAAAGCGCATCACCCCCTTCATCGGTGATACCTTCAGCATGACGTTATCGCCGATTTGAAATTCCAAGTCTTGCCGTCTCACATCGCCATAGCTCTTTTGTCGGTCCTGAGCGGCTCTCATTTTTCCTTGGATTATCTTGACTTGTTGAGCCATGTCCTCAACAAGTTGTGGTCCAACTATCATAGTCCTATCACTCTCTCCCCAGTCCAGCGGACTTCGGCACTTGCGTCCATACAGTGCTTCGAAAGGTGCTATGCCAATGCTAGCATGGTAACTGTTGTTGTAGGGAAATTCAATCAATGGTAAATGATCTTCCCAATTCCCTTTAAATTCTAGTACACAAGCCCTTAGCATGTCCTCTAGAGTTTGGATCGTTCTTTCCGTCTGCCCATCCGTCATGGGGTGGAACGCGGTACTCATCGTTATTTTCATACCGAGGGCTTCTTGTAGTTTGTCCAAAAATGTGAGACAAATCTACTGTCTCTGTCCGAGATGACGTCATGTGGTACTCCATGTCGTCGTACCACATTATCGATGTATGCTCGGGCTAAGTGAGTAGTGTAAAGTAAAAGAGAATAAAGCAAAATCGGAAAATAAAAAATAAATAAATAAATAAAACCCTTTTCGTGACCCGCGCGGTGTCCGCGCGGTATGAGGCCTCAGCGCGCGGGGACCGCGCGGGTACACCAGTTTGAAAAAAATAGGGGCGCGAGCCACTTCCCTCATTTCCCCATCCGAGACCACTTCACATTTTCTCTCAAATCCGTTCATCCGATCTCAAATTCTACCGATCCCGACTTCAATTTTGCCTTGCAATGTATGTATCTACTACTTCTACTTACCAATTTCAATTTTTATGCTTTGGATGACTTGATTTTGGATGTATTCTTGAAATTAGGGTTTATGTGCACAATTTGGGGATTTGTTATTTTTAGGCTTGATTTGTGCAAATTAGCAAGCATATGTGATTATTGATGTTGTTTTTGTTGATTTTGTTGAGTTTATGCCCCAATGTGTATGTGTTTTTGGCCATTTCTCTGTGATTTGGGTATCTAGGAATAATATGGAATTCTTGGTTTTTGGATGGTAATTATAATAAAATGTAAGGAATAGTATATTTGTATATAAAACAAATGCTCGTAAATTTATTACTCATGAGAAACTTTTATTTGATTACAAGCATTTGAAACGGAAATAGTAGTACTGGCAATAGTCTAAAGGGAAATAATAATAATAGTGCATCGGTATGGCTTTCTAAGTCTAGAGTGGATAAGTAGGTGCATCCTTGATGGGATCGTCCCTACCCGAGACTTGGTCAATGCCCAAAGGTCCACAAGGCACTGGGATCGGTGGATCGACGGCTTCCGGAGCTGGTCCTTGTCTTCAAATGGCTCTCCGCAGGGCTTAGGTTTGGGCTTCCAACTGCGGGTGTTGGGCTTCGTGGCCCCATCAAATGGTCCTCCACAGGACTGTATGGCACCACGATATCCGTGAGGTCGAGCAGGTCCATCCCGAGGTCCTTGATTTGGTCTATAATCGCATCGCTCCGTTCAGTGAGTTTGTGTACTTGAGTTTCTAAGTCCTTTATGCGACCTTGATCGGCAGCTCTCGAATTCAGAAAGGGTTGGAGGTCAGCTTCCCTAAGATGCCCGAGATGGGCCATGTTAGCCTCGAGTTGCTGTACCCGAGTCTTGAAGTAATTGACATGTTGTTGTGACTCAAGGTATGTGTTAGTCAGTTTCATCATCAGATTGATCATGTTCGTGTTGGGTTCGGCCATCTAATGACAACAAAGAGGTTAGAGTTAGAACATGTTTCGAGCAAGGTCAAGATATGCAAAAATTTAAATCTACATGAATATGCATATGCATTCCCCCCGATAAAAATTTATTTAATGTGTTTTTAATTTAAATTTAACCATGGATTTAAAAAAAAAGGTTGGGCCTCTATATTGGGCCAAAATTTAATAATTTGGGTTAAGGCATCAAACAATGGTATTTGGGCCTAAATGATTGGGCTCATCATAAAAAATTTTGGGTCAAGGTAATAAATCTTTTAGGCTCAAAATATTATACTAAGTAGATAGAAAATTTTGGGCTAAAAAAAATAATTATACTATTAGTCTAAAAAATAAATTTAAAAATAATACTTAGTTTAAAATAATGGTTTAAAAGTAATAATAGTAGTTTTAAAATATTTCGGGCACTGATACCAACTTGTAACACCCCGGATTTGATAATCCAGGACAAGATGTCACCGCCACACCTCCCTAGCTAGACACGGATTCTCCGAGCTTGCTAAAGAGGTGCAAGGCTATAGGTATCGCAAAGAGATTTAAAAACAAGTCCGGAATTTAATTAAAATATAATAAATAAGTCTCATCCACACACATAATAATATTAATAATATCATATCGCAGCGGAAATAACTAAAGTGTGCCAACATGGCCAAAACTCGGGTTTTATATGCCCGATATGCAGTATCATTAAAACGACAAACTTAATGATTAAATATTCCATCCCCCAATGCACATGCTATGCATTATCTCCGTACTCTGAAAGAAAAAGGAAAACAACAATTTTATCAGTATATAAAATACTGAGCAAGTCGATCCTAACATAGCAATAAAAGGGTTTAATTAAATAATTAAATTTTACTCCTAGGCATGCATACGAAAATATTCCATTTACCAATAAAAAATAAATAATTTAATCGGACATTTGAACATGCATTAAATTCATAAATAATAATTTAACATGTTGTAAAATTTAAGACATAAATTTAAATGCAAAATTTAAAGACAAGAATAAATAAATAATTACATAAAAAGTATTAAATCCTTTAATTTTTCCCGTTACGTCTCCGTTTCTCAATATTTAGTGTAGCCGGTCATCCGGCGGCCGCAGCCGTTTCGTATTTCACGTATTTCAAGTATTTCCAAGTATTTCACGATTGCATCCCAATCTCATCAAGTTTAGCCGGTCATCCGGCGGTCGCAGCTGTATCTGCCATACCCAAAACACTCCGGAGGCTTGGGGAAATCCATACGGATAATCCCGAGAGTGGAGGCCATGTATCTCCCGCCGTTTGGCGTAATATCTCATCTAATTTCTCTCGTCCATTATAGGCCCGAAGAGAAAGGCTAAAGGGGAACCCTGCAGAGCATCACCCTCCGCCAAGTATCTCATATATTTCAATTTAGTGTAATGGGATTTTTCAAAAGTATAGATGTATCGTATTTCAAGGTCTCGACCGTTTGTTTTGAAATTTCAAAATCTCTTCGATTTAAAATCATTTGGCGTCACAGTTTACGCCTTTTTAATTTAAAAATTCATCTCAAGTCCAAAAATTCTGAAATTTTCACAGTATATCAAAAAGACCCTAACGAACAACTTTTGTGTTTTAACAATTTCGTAATAAGTTGAGGAAGCATGTCAAAAAATCGAGTTTATTGCACAATATGTACACTGTCAGGATTCAAGTTTACCACGGTTCAGGAAATCGATGTTTGGGCATACCAAATGGACTCCAAAAATTCTGAACTTTTATATGCACATACTAGACATAATTATCTACAACTTTCATTTAGATTGCAAAGATCAATTCGGACTAGAAAATATGGAAACGGGCTCATCAATTTCGGACATCAACACTGTCAGATTTTCAAAAATGTTTTACAAGGCAGTTTATGTTTGCATTGTTTTGGGGTAGCAAACATTGATGAAAATGGCTGAAAATTTTACACAACATAGATTAATGTGTTAGGAATAAAAGTCTAGTTTTGAGTTTCTCGGATTGGATTCTCGAAATATGAGTTTTAAATCGGGTTTTTAGGGTTTTTAAAAATTGCGCAAGATAGGGTTTTTAGGTTCAGTTTTTACGTTTCGTTACAACGTGACTAAATCGGACGCCCCTAAGCCACCCGTATTGATATGAAAGGCATCAACTTACTGTGATGGTGTTCTTGAGTCGTCCTAGGGTCGCTCGGCTCGTCCAACGCGACTACGAATGGATCCTTGCCCACGTTCTCTTCCTCCTTCGGTCACGAACGTGTTTACAAGTCCAATATTCGAAAGTTAGATTAAGGATTGGAGATAAAAATGAGAAAAGGGATCTGAGTACTCCTTACCAATGATCTAAGGGATGTAAACCTTGATCTACACGTTCCTACGGTCATCGTTGGTCGCCGGGAGTCGCCGGAAGTTCGTCGGAAGGCTTTGGGAGAGTTTGAGAGAGTAGATGAGGTTTGGAGGCTGACAAATGGGGTGGGAATTAACCCTAGGTCGTCCTAATACTCCATCCCCTGTCCAAAATCTACTTTCCATCGTCGGGTGTTGTAATTTTTGGCAAGAAATCGCCGAAACGCGTGAATGGCCGGATTCTGTGGTGCCACGCGGTGGTGGCGCGCTGTTAGGCCAAACACCGCACGGCCAGCGCGTGGCCTCCGCCTGGACCTCGGTCCGGGCGGGTCCGTGCGATCCGATCCGTCGGATCTTTTCCTCCTCCCTTTCGGGCTTCTATCCTTCCGTGTTTTCGGGCTCGACTTTCCGGGATCTTTTGGATTGTGATTCCCACCCTAATTTTATTCCGACTTAAATCGATTTCCTGTTTGAAATCTTAGGTCCGTCGGTCTTGGGTTTTCTTTCGACTTCCGTACATTTTCGATTTTACGGGTTTTCGGGAACAAGACCTCTTTTCTCATCGGATTAAATTCTTATTTTATATCCTCAAATTAACAGGTATTACATTAGTTGTATTCCTTGAAATAGATGTCATGATCTCAACAGGGATTTGATATAAGATAACTGTGTTAATGTGGTCAACAATTTCGTTTCTAGTTGTAAGAATAGAGCGCGATACAAACGCCTCATTACATGGGAACTGAAGTATATGAGAGGGATATATTTTTTCAATTAATGAATGAATGTTATCATCATGATATGGAATTAAATTAGTACGAGGAATCTGTACTTCACCATCAGCTGAGTTTAGGCATGTATTGTTCCCTATACCATCAAGAAATGTTGCAAAAGCAGGGTCATTTTGTGCGCGCATATTTTTTTTTTAGATGAAATTTTTGGGCAGCCCGGAACAAATTTGATGAGACAACGCTCGCGTTAATGTAAATGTCTTTCATAGCATTTGGTATGACTAGGGTGATTTGTGGAAAATCACCACCAAATATCACAACCTTTCCACCGAAAGGCTCTACAACATCAGTAATATCTCTTAAAGTATAGTCTAATGCCTCAATAAGCTCCTTCCGTGACATAGAAATTTCATCCCAAATTATCAATGCAATTTCTCTTAAATGTGTCGCTAGATTTGAATTTTTTTTATGCTACATGATTTATGCTTGAGTATATCTAATGGTAATTTAAATTTTGAATGTGTTGTTTGTCCATTGGGTAGTAAAGAAGCTGCAACGCCAGATGATGCTATGGGAGCTGAAATGAGATTCGATCTATGGGCATAACCGAGAATAGTATTATACAAATATGTTTTCCCGATGCCAGCTGGACCATCAATGAAACATACAAAAGGCAATTGCTTTTCTAACTTTTCTACAACAATTTGGAAAATTTGATGTTGCTCTTCATTCAAAATATTTGGCAATGGTAGGGTATCATATAACGAAGAATCGCCGAAAGGAGCAGGTTCAAAAATATTCTCAGCTGTATTGTATATTGAATCATTATTTACTATAATGCCAAACTCTGCTAAAGTGTTTCCAGTTGCGGAAAGATGTCTATTAACATTGATAGCAGCTTGTACTTCAATATGTGCGTCAGTAGGATTAGCAGTAGATGATACAGTAGTAGCACAAAATTCATTGAATTGATTCCATAGATTTTGAGGTTGATAAGGGCTACAGAACATGAGGAGTGTTGCGAAGAGTTGAGAGAATGAATTTGGAAGCTCCAATTGTGAGGCCTCAGTTAGGCAATCAATGATTGCAGTGTCACTTTCTAGCAAACCCAAGGCCACAAATGCAGCTCGAAAACTTTCACAGAGCACACCATTAACAGTTGCAATGTCATCAAATGATGTTGGACCAGGACGGTTCTGTAAAAGAATTCGTAGATAATATCTTTCATTTTCATTTGGCCTGCGGTGACAATTCGTCCTACTACAATTCCTTGTTTTCTTTTATACCATTGATTATTTTTTGAATCCCATACGAAATATTCTGGGAAATTTTTGTATAAAATTTTTTTCTCTTTCGCAAAGCTATCATCCCTATTCATGCGGAAAAAATCAGTAAGCATGGTACGTTGTGATTGACTGTTTTGTACTATACTTTCAATTGAAGCAGTTACAGACAAAGTTGTGTACTGATAATTCGGCAAATGCAGCTGAAGTGATATAGCAGGAGGGCGCATTTCATTCATTAAGAAGCCAAAAATACGCCTGGATGCCTCGAGGGGGCTACCCAACGACCTGTTTGGAATGCTGTAATTTATACAAATATTTGTACACATATTTATACAAATATTTGACCAATGATCATGACCTTTGTACACATATTTATACAAATATTTGACTAATTTAATTGAAGAATAAATTTCAACATTTATATGGCAATCAAATTTTGACAGCAATTGTAATACCCGGGGTTTTTACAACGCCCAAAGAAACGAAATAAAATTTATTTCCGAGAAGAAAATGATTTATTACAATAAATTATTGCTCGGAAATGGCGTGACCGATAAATTCAAAGAATTCGAACCCAAATTTTGGTCAAGTCGAAATGGGATGAAAGAGGGAAAGGAAGCCCGAAGATATTCCATGGATTAATCCAAAAAGAATTGGAACTAAATTCAGGAAGGAAAAGAATTTTTATTCCAAGAACCTGTGAGGTCGGAAATAATTTAATTAGATAAATTATTGCACGGGAGCCAAAAGACGACGAATTCAAGCCAACGGACTCAAACTCGACGGATTCAAGATTTCGAATATGAAATTCATTGGAGTCGAAACAAATTTAAGAAAGGAATCGTAACCCGAGAACGACTCGAGGAGTCGAGCTAACACGAAGAGGATAGAAAACCGATAGAGGAAAGGAAGAAAAGACCCGAAGGACCACGCGGACCGCCGAACCGGCCGGTCCGGCCGGCCCGCGCTCGCCGCGCGCCGCCGCACGGCCACCGCGCTGAAGGCGGAGTCGCGACTCAGGCCTGGCCACGCGTGCTCCGCGCGGGCAAAGGCGTAGGTGCGCGTCACCAGCGCGCCAGAGGTGCAGAAGGTGTAAACTTTCCTTCCATGGCGATTTTCTTGCCAAAATTAGCACCCCCTTCGATGGTAATCGGATCTCAGCCTTGGGGAAGGCTTAAGAATACCCTAGGGCGCCCCAAACCCTAAATTTTCAGAAAACACTTCCTACACTCCCTCAATTCCCTTTCCAAGTTCAAAACTCCTTCGACACCACTTTCCGGCGAGTATTCCGGCGACGACGGGACAACCGGGACAAGCCCCTGACTTCTAGACTCTTGGTAAGCTATGGTATAACGTTTTAGTTCGTCCATATGACTTAGAAACTCGAACTCTGACCCCTTTTCCTTGCTACGATTTCACGTCGGAAAACGAACAAAAAGCGATCAGAGAAGTTGGCCGTTCGTCGCGACCCTAGGACATCCGGAAACCCATTCCAGCGACCCAAATATCTAACTATGTAAGTTAAGACCTTACTCACAAATGTTTGTGGTTTATTGTTGTTTAAAACTCGAGATCTATACCCGTAACAAAAATCGATTTCCAAAAACCCTATTTTCGTCCAATTTCAAAAACTCGCCTAAAACTCGACCTTCGGGAATTCAAACCAAAAACTTTTCAATATAGATTTTGTTCCTAAGACTTTAATCTACCTTGTGTCCAAATTTTAGCCATTGACATTAAGATTTGCTATTTCAAATCGCGCCGTAAACTTTCTGTGACAAACCGAACGTTTAAAATTGTTGACAGATTTACTTACTCGACTTGACGCATGTTTTTCACCCGTTTTTAGATTGATTCAACTTTGCATTTCTAAATAAAAGTTGTAGATAATTGTGTATAGATTATGCATATAAAAGTTCATGAATTTTGGAGTTCATTTGATATGTCAAAAGTGGTCGAATTTCAGAACTGTTTTAAAACCCCT
The DNA here is from genome assembly GCA_030278955.1 of Hygrophila difformis. Taxonomy (NCBI): domain Eukaryota; kingdom Viridiplantae; phylum Streptophyta; class Magnoliopsida; order Lamiales; family Acanthaceae; genus Hygrophila; species Hygrophila difformis. Next base: position 38,470,680 of record JAOANR010000009.1, on the reverse strand, counting down.
TTGGAGTCCGCGCGTATACAGCGTGTTGTGGTCGAGTTTTGAGCATCTAAAATTCATTATTTCCAAATCCTTAAAACATGAAAGTTGTTCATTAATGTGTTGTGTATCTCCTGTAAAAATTTCGGATCAATTGGCTTTGAAATGAATTTTTGATCGGCGTCGCACGAACCTGTAACGAAATCAGTTTTTGAGACAGAAATTATCTTTTGTAAAGAACTCGAAATTTGACACTCTTCCAAACTTATTTCCAAAAAATTAAAACATGAAAGTTGTTCGTGTGTGTGTTTTTGAGCTACTGTTTAAATTTCAGAATTTTTGGTGTAAAAATGAATTTTTAATTAAGAAAGGCGTAAACTGCGTCGAATCGGATTTTTCGAACTTGAGAAAACTCGAACCATGAAACGCGATATCGAATATTTTGATCACTTGAAATACGAACTTTCGAAAAATCCCGTTAACTAGGCTGAGCCGATCTTCATGCTATCATTATCTTTGAGACTGCCTCGTTAGTTGTCTCCTTACTATGCCAAAACGGCAGTTGTGCACATGGCCTGCCAAATCGGCAATGGGAAATACACGGCCTGCCCGAGTGGCAGTGAAACTGCTTGAAAGGCCTGTCAAATGACAGTTGATATACATGCCTGTCAAATTGACAGTAGATACACACGGCTTGCCGGAATGGCAATCGAGATACATGGCTAGCCAAAACGGCAGTCAATACTAATATGGCTGCGGCCGCCGGTTCACCGGCTAACTGATTATGATTTTTGAGATTGCCTCGTTAGTGATCTCCCTTGTGTGGTGTCCTCTTCTTAGTTGCGGGATAAATATAAAAGACTTGTGTGAATGTTTAATTATGCTTAAATTTTATTTACCATGTTTTTAAATTATGCTTCTAAATTACGTTTTTAAACTATGCTTTTAAAATTTCGTTTTTAAATTAAGTCCTTAAATTATGTAATTTTAATTAAACACATGTAGGCTGCGTTTGGGAAAAGACGCTAGGTATTAGCGTTTAGCTTTTAAAATACTCCCTCCGTCCCGGGTAACTTGTCCTGTTTGACTTTTTAGCACTGTTCATTGTTCAACTTTGACTCAATGTTATTGTAAGTATATCGTTGGGAAAAAATAGTCGAGTTGGGTCTTGTTAGAATCGTATGATCATGTAGTTTTATAGTATATATTTTACATAATTTTTCACTGTACATATTTTGAGATATTAACGATTGAAAAAGTGTGTTGGATTGTGTGCAGAAATCAAACAAGACAAGTTAAATGGGACAGAGGGAGTATATACTAAAAATAGCCTAAAATCCTATTTATAGTAAACACTAATTACAGTAACCGCCAAATTTTAATCTCTAATCTCTAAACTCAGAACACTCCTCTCCCCCAGCTTTTAACTTTTCAAACTCCAGACTCTAAACTCTAATTTAAAATTGTATTACCAAACACCATTATTCAAATTTGAAACTATTTATTACCATTAATTTCAAACTCCAGACTCTAATCTCTAAACTCCAGACACTAAACTCTAATTATTTTCCAAACATACCCGTAACCCCTTAAATTGTTATGTTAGGGATTAACTTACTCAGTATTTTATATACTGATAAAACCCGTTGTTCATTTTTTTTTACAGAGTATGAAGACATGGCATGATCATATGCACGCATTCGGGGCTCGGGATTTTTCAAACTATATATGTTGCATTCTAGTCTAGACTTTAGATATTACTGCGTATTGGCCATGTCGGCCTATGGTTATTTTCCGCTGCAATTTAATCATCGCACCTGAATGTTATAACATTATCTTCAGTTAAGTATTTTCCGGACTTATTTTAAATCATTTTCGAAAACCCATAGCCTTGCATCTCTTTAGCAAGCTCGAAGAAGTCGTGTCTTGCTAGGGAGGTGTGGCGGTGGCACCCCCGGCCTGGGTTATCAAATCCGGGGTGTTACAAAGTGATATCAGAGCGCGGAAATATTTTTAAATTATTATTATTATTTTGGCCAATATAGAGGCCCAAGATTTTTAAACAAATATTAATATTATTTTAAAATTTTTAAGTACCATTATTATTATTTAAATTTTAAGTTTTATTTCCATGGAACAAAATTTATTTTAAACCCATGGAAAATATTTACATATGCATAGATATTTTTCCAACAAGTTTTTAAAGTCACGGAAATATTTTTCGGGGTTGGGGTAGGATATAAATGCATTCGCATACATACACACTTGAACATTGCTCTAACCCTTTTATATGTGATAAGTAACATTCCTATTCTAAAGCTTGACATGACATCAACTTAGAAGCACCAACTGGAGACTAACCTTGCTTTAGTCTTAGATGATGATCAAGAACACTTAGCGTGCTCATATCTATTCTCTCTTCTTGCCATCCCTATCACTTAGACTTTCCTGAATCTAACGTGCCTTAGATTAGAAGCTCATCTTCGCGTACTTTTATAACAGAGAATGGCACCTAGGGGAAGACCAAGGAATGTAATCCCAAACAACATTGACTCTGACCTCCCCAACATGCCGAACGATAATGAGATTCCTCATAACGTAGGAGGGCGAGTGCCTCATGTTCCCAACAATATGGATGAGCGTCTAAGGACTGTCGAGGAAGTTCTCGTAGTATTAGGAAATGCTGAAGTGCAACGTGCACAAGCGGGTGTACCACCACCGGTAACCCGAGCCAACTACTTAGCCTTGTAAACCCTTACCAACCACCCCACTACGCCGGTGAAGAGGACCCGGCTCAGCTAGAGGAATGGATACGGACGTTCGATAAGCTGTTGAACGCCGTAAAGTGTCCCGACGGGGAAAATGTTCACGTAGCTTCATACTACTTAGGAGGCGAGGCAGATGATTGGTGGCAAGCCACCCAATGGAAACGTGCGGAGTACGACGAGCCCTACACATGGTCAGAATTCACGGATCTGCTTAGGGATCATTTTTATCCCATGAGCACGAAGGCTGCTATGTACGAGGAATTTCTGACACTGAGGCAAGGAGGAAAAACGGTCCAAGAATACTATAACCGTTTCAAGTAGTTGGTGCGGTTCGCGCCGAGACTGGTGCCACCGTAAAGTGTCCCGACGGGGAAAAGGTTCACGTAGCTTCATACTACTTAGGAGGCGAGGCAGATGATTGGTGGCAAGCCACCCAATGGAAACGTGCGGAGTACGACGAGCCCTACACATGGTCAGAATTCACGGATCTGCTTAGGGATCATTTTTATCCCATGAGCACGAAGGCTGTTATGTACGAGGAATTTCTGACACTGAGGCAAGGAGGAAAAACGGTCCAAGAATACTATAACCGTTTCAAGTAGTTGGTGCGGTTCGCGCCGAGACTGGTGCCAACTGATGTAGAGAAGGCACAGAAGTTCGAGACGGGACTGAACCTATCTATTAGAGAGGTGATCACGGGCGAGTACTATCTCGACCTACAAGCTGTGTATGATCGTGCAGTAGCGGTTGCACGAGTTCAAGGACTGAAACGGAAATGGGTAGGTGGGACTAAGCAAGGACCACAAGGACGATACAAGAGGAATAAGGACCATTCCCGTAGAAACTTGAACCGACCACATCAAAACGACAATGGACGAAACAAGGGGATAGTCTTCAACCATGGTGACTATGCGCCACCATGTCCAAAGTGTGGTAAACCACACTATGCGAGAGGGTGCCCTCAACCTGGAGCATGCCTTCGGTGCGGTCGACATGGTCATCAGCTGCGTGACTGCCGGACGCGAATAGAAAACATAAACAGGAGAGAGGACGTGACCACTCGGCCCAAGCAACCGTAAGAAGTTTTCAAGCCTCGATAATTGCATTTATTTTTTAGTTCGACTCTACGAATTGTATCCAATCAAAAATAAACAAATTCAACTTGTTTTGAACTACGTAATGGCTTGATCCCTTCACGGGGTACGTAGGCAACTTAGAAATTTTAATTCTAAGTACAGTCGTTAAATAAAAAATAATAATGACATGATATGATACAAGAAATAAAAACCAAATTTACATTAGTTCCTAGCTCACGAGAAGCTAACACACAACTTCGAGGACGAAGTTGATTCCTAAGGGGGAGAGGATGTAACACCCGAGAAATTTAATTCACGTTCAAAGGAATGGAATTAATTTCTCAAAATTAAGGAAGACGTTTATCCTTGTGGAAAGTAGATGGAAATACCCCAACATTAAATTGAGCCCAAAAGAAAGCAAGGGCGCAACTTCGGGGACGGAGTTGATTCTTAAGGGGGGTAGACTGTAATACCCGGGGTTTTTACAACGCCCAAAGAAACAAAATTAAATTTATTTCCGAGAAGAAAATGATTTATTACAATAAATTATTGCTCGGAAATGGCGTGACCGATAAATTCAAAGAATTCGAACCCAAATTTTGGTCAAGTCGAAATGGGATGAAAGAGGGAAAGGAAGCCCGAAGATATTCCATGGATTAATCCAAAAAGAATTGGAATTAAATTCAGGAAGGAAAATAATTTTTATTCCAAGAACCCGTGAGGTCGGAAATAATTTAATTAGATAAATTATTGCACGGGAGCCAAAAGACGACGAATTCAAGCCAACGGACTCAAACTCGACGGATTCAAGATTTCGAATATGAAATTCATTGGAGTCGAAACAAATTTAAGAAAGGAATCGTAACCCGAGAACGACCCGAGGAGTCGAGCTAACACGTAGAGGATAGAAAACCGATAGAGGAAAGGAAGAAAAGACCCGACGGACCACGCGGACCGCCGCACCGGCCGGCCCGCGCTCGCCGCACCGGCCGGCCCGCGCTCGCCGCGCGCCGCCGCGCGGCCACCGCGCGGAAGGCGGAGTCGCGACTCAAGCCTGGCCACGCGTGCTCCGCGCGGGCAAAGACGTATGTGCGCGTCACCAGCGTGCCAAAGGTGCAGAAGGTGTAAACTTTCCTTCCATGGCGATTTTCTTGCCAAAATTAACACCCCCTTCGATGGTAATCGGATCTCAGCCTTGGGGAAGGCTTAAGAATACCCTAGGGGCGCCCCAAACCCTAAATTTTCAGAAAACACTTCCTACACTCCCTCAATTCCCTCTCCAAGTTCAAAACTCCTTCGACACCACTTTCCGGCGAGTATTCCGGCGACGACGGGACAACCGGGACAAGCCCCTGACTTCTAGACTCTTGGTATGCTATGGTATAACATTTTAGTTCGTCCATATGACTTAGAAACTCGAATTCTAACCCCTTTTCCTTGCTACGATTTCACGTCGGAAAACGAACAAAAAGCGATCGGAGAAGTTGGCCGTTCGTCGCGACCCTAGGACATCCGGAAACCCATTCCAGCGACCCAAATCTCTAACTATGTAAGTTAAGACCTTACTCACAAATATTTGTGGTTTATTGTTGTTTAAAACTCGAGATCTATACCCGTAACAAAAATCGATTTCCAAAAACCCTATTTTCGTCCAATTTCAAAAACTCGCCTAAAACTCGACCTTCGAGAATTCAAACCGAAAACTTTTCAATATAGATTTTGTTCCTAAGACTTTAATCTATCTTGTGTCCAAATTTCAGCCATTGACATTAAGATTTGCTATTTCAAATCGCACCGTAAACTTTTTGTGACAAACCGAACATTTAAAATTGTTGACAGATTTACTTACTCAACTTGACGCATGTTTTTCACCCGTTTTTAGATTGATTCAACTTTGAATTTCTAAACAAAAGTTGTAGATAATTGTCTCTAGGTTATGCATATAAAAGTTCATAAATTTTGGAGTTCATTTGATATGTCAAAATTGGTTGAATTTCAGAACTGTTTTAAAACCCCTTTGGAGTCCGCGCGTTTACAGTGTGTTGTGGTCGATATTTGAGCATCTAAAATTCATTATTTCCAAATCCTTAAAACATGAAAGTTGTTCATTAATGTGTTGTGTATCTCCTGTAAAAATTTCGGATCAATTGGCTTTGAAATGAATTTTTGATCAGCGTCGCACGAACCTGTGACGAAATCAGTTTTTGAGACAGAAATTATCTTTTGTAAAGAACTCGAAATTTGACACTCTTCGAAACCTTATTTCCGAAAAATTAAAACATGAAAGTTGTTCGTGTTTGTGTTTTTGAGCTACTGTGTAAATTTCTGAATTTTTGGTGTAACAATGAATTTTTAATTAAGAAAGGCGTAAACTGCGTCGAATCGGATTTTTCGAACTTGAGAAAACTCGAACCATGAAACGCGATATCGAATATTTTGATCACTTGAAATACGAACTTTCAAAAAATCTCGTTCACTAGGCTGAGCCGATCTTCATGCTATCATTATCTTTGAGACTGCCTCGTTAGTGGTCTCCTTACTATGCCAAAACGGCAGTTGTGCACATGGCCTGCCAAATCGGCAGTGGGAAATACACGGCCTGCCCGAGTGGCAGTGAAACCGCTTGAAAGGCCTGTCAAATGACAGTTGATATACATGCCTATCAAATTGACAGTAGATACACACGGCTTGCCGGAATGGCAATCGAGATACATGGCTAGCCAAAACGGCAGTCAATACTAATATGGTTGCGGCCGCCGGTTCACCGGCTAACTGATTATGATTTTTGAGATTGCCTCGTTAGTGATCTCCCTTGTGTGGTGTCCTCTTCTTAGTTGCGGGATAAATATAAAAGACTTGTGTGAGTGTTTAATTATGCTTAAATTTTATTTACCATGTTTTTAAATTATGCTTCTAAATTACGGTTTTAAACTATGCTTTTAAAATTTCGTTTTTAAATTAAGTCCTTAAATTATGTAATTTTAATTAAACACATGTAACCCCTTAAATTGTTATGTTAGGGATTAACTTACTTAGTATTTTATATACTGATAAAACCCGTTGTTCATTTTTTTTTACAGAGTATGAAGACATGGCATGATCATATGCACGCATTCGGGGCTCGGGATTTTTCAAACTATATATGTTGCATTCTAGTCTAGACTTTAGATATTACTCCGTATTGGCCATGTCGGCCTATGGTTATTTTCCGCTGAAATTTAATCATCGCACCTGAATGTTACAACGTTATCTTCAGTTAAGTATTTTCCGGACTTATTTTAAATCATTTTCGAAAACCCATAGCCTTGCATCTCTTTAGCAAGCTCGAAGAAGTCGTGTCTTGCTAGGGAGGTGTGGCGGTGGCACCCCGGCCTGGGTTATCAAATCCGGGGTGTTACAGCAATATGGGTTATAAGGCACAATCCATCTATTGTCCAATAATCGATTGAGTGAAAACACAACCAACCCATCATTTCGTCTACGATATAAAGGATATCCATTAGAAGCATGTGTTGTAAGATAATTAAATTCTTTAGGGTAATGGTTTTTACATTTTCCCTCGCGCATACAAACATTGGATGGATTGTCTGGTCCACAGGGGCCATGAAGCATATGTTTTGTAACTAATTCATGTAGATATTTTTGTAAAGCAGGATTCGGAAGTTCAGCAGAAATAAAATCATCATATTGTGAAGGATCATCCATTTTATCTTCAGGATGCATGAATAATAATATGTGAGCATGAGGCAAGCCTCTTTTCTGGAATTCAACGACATATGAGTAGGCACAAATGTGGCCCAATACATGTTCTTTGAACAGTTCATTTTGAAGCTCTTGAAGTTTCGTACGGAAAATGCGGGAAGTGAGATCAGGGCGGTTAGTGCAATATTCATTTTTTGAAAGATGTTGTGTAATTTCAGGCCATTGAGGATTACATGTCACTGTAATGAAGAAGTCAGGTTTCCCAAACTTTTTAACAAGCGCCATGGAATCCATATAACGGCGATGCATGTCACGAGAACCACCAATAAAAGAAGAAGGCAGAAGAAGGCAGCACAATGGGTTTCCCAATTTGATTAAGATCATCTATCCCCTGTAGATTAAAAGCATCTTGAATTCCTTGCATGGTCTCAATTCTTTGGATTTTTTGATTTTGTTCTAATCTGAAAAAGTCAAGGCGCTGCGTTTCAATTTTGATATATTGGTCAATAATATATTGTTGGAATAAGCGGCCAGTGTGTAGCAGAATATCTGGAATTGATGGACGGATCTGCAGCCGGTACGAGTAATACTCACGAATTGAGACATGGCCTTTATCCATGCGCCTTTGTCTTTTTTCACAAGCTGGAGGGAGGGGTGAAGCATTGTCATTAAAGCAAGAATACAAATCAGTGAAAGATAATAAATTCAGGAAGTTTAAAGAGCATACGTTCTTCGTGATGTCAACAAATGACTCATGCAGACTGGCAAAAAGTTTTTCATCTGTTGCAGCAGCGGGAGGAGTAGGGGCATTACGTTTTCGTTGAACCATGTCTTGTTGCCAGCCTGGCTGGCCATATGGATAGATGCAAGAGTATTGAACAGGATCATATGCAAAAGAGTAATACTACACTATCTTAGGGGGACCATTGAATGGGTAAACCTGTATATCCCGAGTTAAATCAGCATCAGTCGATTGTCCATCTTGCCATATAGCAGAGATTTCATCAACTGTTGGAAGGTTATAGACCCGTTTGTCTAATCGTGCAGCTATTTTTAAGAAGATTTTATATTCATCTAGACATGGAATTTGATGAAGCTGTCTAAAGAATCATGCATAAGGATTTGATTCTGTGACATGTATCAACAAAGCAAGGAGATCTTTTTTCAGATTTGGATTGTCATGCATTCGTTTGGCTAGTTCAATTCCAGCATCATGAAAATAAAGCTGAAGATTTTTCGGGGTATCTGACGAGGGGATTGATGAATTAATGAAGTGGTGCATCATTCCATTCACGTGGAATACATACACATTTTATTATATGTATGTATATATGTGAGAAAATGATCAGATAAAGCATGTCTTCGAAGGAAAAGGTCTTTAAGAATAGGATGTGCCAGTAATGGGTCCAAAAAAATGTCCCAAATGCACAACACAATCCCTTTGACTAACCATTGAAAAGTAAAGCACCACATGCGCTGCAAATGGTAGGCGATGGAGGTGCCCAAGGTGAATTCAAAATTATTTTTCTACGCACCTGTGCAGCTCCGGATGAACATGTCCCACGGCTCCTTCGTAGCTCGTTGTTCGTGGACTGTTCACCGCAAGTTATTCGTACTCCATCGTTCCCCAGCTGCTGGCCACGACGACCAGTACGGGTTTTGGCCTCATGCTGATGACAGCTGGGCTCACCAGGCTCGAGATTGCTCTGGCAGCAAATGATTCGATATTTGGAGAATGACCAACAAACCAGATTGAATAAGAGGAAGAGCACGAGGCAACGTATTATGATGAAGCACTTTCATTTTAAGCAATGAAACCAGATTGAAAAATGTGAAGGGAACCCTTCAATCGCAAAGAATAGCAGATAAAAGCAAAGCCATTTAAAAGGGTCGGTTGATGGGCAGGCAATTACATATGGATCACAAGTCCTTTCTACCGAGTTCAAATGAAGGAATCCACAAAAAATGCAAATTACCGGACACATACCTCGCGTGCAGCGTTAGGTTGAGCTGACCTACGTTGGCGACTACTATTGGATGGTTCAGCCGACTGCAATGTAGTTCCCTGCAACGCGTACCGCCGGGCAGCCTAAGCTGCACGGTTGCTGATACGCCCTGCACGATTGTTGGAATCTCCATGGGCCGCTTCCTACGAGTAATAATTTTATGAACCAAGGTCTTAAGATAGATTGACAACGAACACCAACAACACCAATTACTTCAAGGAAAAAGAATAGGGCATCCAGGGCAATGACTATAGAATGGTGCAAACCCGCGTGCGAAGACGCTTAAAAAAGGGCAGCCCAGGTGTGGCACTTTGCTCGGCCATGGTACAGGGAATGTAAATAACTTCAGTACGATGATTGACAAGGAAAATGGAGTACGCGGTGCCCGCCGCATGGGCCGGGGAGGGGGAACACCATGGACGACCTTCGGCGGCACGGACGACCTTTTCCGGAAAGGGAATTAAGGCAATCGAAAGACGGCAATGGAAAAGGGAATCAATGGAAACGGGAATTAGGGCAATCGAAACACAGCAACCTGCGCCTAATGAAATGAAAACGGAGTACCTGGTGCCCGACGCGTGGGGCGGGGGGGGGGTGCCAAGGACGACCTCCGGCGGCAAGAACGACCTTCGCCGGAGGCAAAATGTGGCCGGCCAAGGCGGAGCAGGAAGACGACGACGGCGACACGGCCACGGCGTGCGCGGGCGGAGGGCGGGTGCGGCAGGAAGTGGAGGGTGGGCGGGGGCGTGCGGGGCGAAGTTTGAGGTGGAAATTGGGGAGGAGGAATTTTTGAGGCGGCTGCAAGGGTGAAGTCCGAAATGGGGGAGGAGGAAATTTGAGGCGATGACGATGGGAACGATCACGTGGGGGAAGGGCAGGGACCGTAATTTCTGCCAACAAAATAGTACTATTGCTCGTTTGGCACTATTCATTACCAATTGCCATTTATATATATACTAGTGGAAAATCTGTGCGATGCACAGCGTAAAAGGGATGTACAAGTGCCCATGGAGAAAGAAAAAATAATTATAGGTAAGTGTACGTGAATTCCTATCTACAACAATAATTTGTTTACTAATTAAGAAGATAAGGTTATTGTACGGATAGAGTAATAATGATCTAATTTCAAATAAATGATTTGTTTTCAATCATTCGTATCCAATTTCTGTATGAAACTCTTGTAGGTCAATGGATTTGAGGTTATTGGTTAGGAATACGAAAACAAGAGGATAATCAAACAAAGACAGAAGTATTGGTTAAGAAGCGAAACTGGAATTTGGTAGTTAATTATTGACAGAGTGAAAAATTACAGTTAACACTAATGAAGCCTAAAACCAAAGATCTAGCATGCACACATGACAAATGCAGCGAAAAGAACAAGTATATTGAAGGAAAAGAACAAAATCCATCAAGGGGAGTCGATGGACAAACCGCACAAAGTACAAATTAGCCAAAGCTCTTCGGCGCACTCCCCGTGGCAGCCCCAACATCCAGTCTTCGTCGCAGGCCTTCACCCACAACTCAAAAATTGCCCTGATACTTTATTTAGTCCTTCCCTCGCACCGATTGTGCAGGCCGCCTTGGAGCCCTGGAAAGACAGCTTCATTGATCTTATCTTCATAGGCAAACAGCACCTTCAAGAAATGGAGTAAACATTCTCATTTCAGAAACTTAATTTCCAGTACTTGTAGTAAAACGACTATGTGAGGAAACAACTGACCTCTTTGCTTGTGGGTTGTGGTTGTCACAATGTCTGCATAGTCGAATGGCGATGCAATGGAACCGCCTGCAACTAATCCACTAATATGCGCCATATCTGCAAGCAGACTTGTTTTTTGCTTGTCACAAACCTGTAACACTTGCCAAAGGATCCAATTAAGGTTTCTATTTTCAGATCACTGTAACACAGCACATGCGTGCACATCTTTACCTTCCTGATGCGAGCATAGTCATACAGCCGAGCATACGCACTTGCACCAGCGACAATTAATTTTGGCCTGAACAGGACGACGCTCTTTTCCTGTTGCATAATTAAAGAAAGTATTAATGCACCTGAAATAGAACTTCTGGCTACTACATTCTAGACAAGTTCCCACAAACAAACAGCTCTGTACAGAGCAGTATCATGATCAAAAAGTGAAAAAGGAGAATAGCTTATCATAATCATGTATCCAGTGCTTTCATTCAATCTATATGGCATAGTCTCAAAGAAAATAGAGACTGCGGATATCTTCTTGGTATCGGCCTGTACAAAACGGAGGGCTGAAAAATCTCCTTCAAAAAGCTAGAATGTAGTACATGTTAAAATTTTATGTAGTCTAATGTAAAAAATATTTTTAGGTGAGTGCTTATATTTTCCTTATATTATACTTCCTCCGTTTCCAATTAATTGCTCCAAACCAAATTTCAGCACTATTCATCGGATCGCTTTGATTTCAATTTTCTCATAGTTATACAAGTTAAAATTTATAATCAAGTGAGATTTATTAGATTCGTCTCGTCGTATAGTTTTTAAATATCGAACTTTTCAAATTTCTAGCAGGAAAGGAACAAATAACTAATATTGAAATCTTCCCGTGCATGAGCATTGAGCCCCTCTACTTTCTTTCCTGGCTTCAGAAGAGTACATTGTGATGCACGCATTAGGTTTTCTAACTCAAAAGTGTATCAAATCCGAGGTCCTGAAAATTTAAAACTGGTGAATTTAAAGTGGACCAGCCAATAAGAATCTTACTCTAGCTTGAACACATATCTTTACAGAACTGAAATAACTTGATTTCACCCAAATTAGTATCAATCAAAAACACATCACCAATTCATCTCCACCCTTGATGAAGCTAACAGATAGCCTCTAAACCTATGATCAACAAATTCTAAGAAATAACACAAAATCAACACCAAAACTTCTATCCTCCCTCTTCGCATTAATCTTCAATCCAACAAAACAGTATCAAAACGTTAATCAAACTAACAACAAATTGGCATCAATAGAAGAGAAAACCAACGCCAAAACTATCCATCCTCGACAACCTTAACAATCAAAGACCTTTATTTCCTAAATCACTTTTATATTTCAACAATAAACAGGCCTAAAATATTTTGGTCTTTAATGCCTGTCTTGTGTAGGCTTAATTAATTCAAAGCCAAAATTCTATAGAGAAGCAGCAGATATAAAATGAGGTAACTAACCAATGAAGCTTTGAGGTAAAACCCGCTGCAATGCCCCCCGACAGCCTTTATACTATAATTCTATAGGACTGTTAAAGAGCTTGCCTAATTTTTCCTACCGAAAGCGCACGGTATCAAGCTGCAATATTTATTTTTATTGTCGGGATCGTTCATTAGAGAGTCACACGATAGAAGCGTTTAAATAGGATTATTAGTTCTAGAACCTGTTTTTGCTCTTGGTTTAAGGATGGTGGAATGATGATGACTAAAAATTTAATGCTGAACTGTAAATGCATAAAGCTGTAAACAATAATAAAGAAAACAATTGAAATGATGTTGAGTGTTATGATTATGTTCATGAGTTTAAGATGATGTGGACCAAATCAAATAAACGAAATAAGAATATGATGAGAATATCATACTTCAATGGTTAAAACAGAATGAAAGTTCATCGAGATAGACAAATCCTCTATGCAACTTAATCAAATCTTCATGTCTTAAATCACTTCCCAAGACAGGTAATTGTGATTCAGTGTCATGACAATCTAAGCACTGAAATCATAGAATATTGTTACCGCAGGATGATCGGTCAGACTCATTCTGTGACAAGAAGCTTCTTAGAACTGTCACTTAATCTATTTCTTTCGGACTCAGATTAAGCCTTTGACAACTCAAGGTCACTTCTAAATCATCTTATATTCATCTGAACTTGAAGTTGTTCTTTTTACTACTCTGAGTCAAACTGGTCTCATGACCCTATATTGGATGTCCTCTACAAGAAGTGAAAAAGCAAGTATTTAAATCTATCATCCAATGTTTTCATAAGACTTGACTACTCAGAGTAATTCCTTCAAGTAGTTGTAAGAAATAATAGTCCTGTAAGTATATCAAGATGAAATTGCTATTCAAAATCCTTGACTTATCCAGACCACTCAGATTCATATAGATGCTTTAGCTTGAGAAATCTCTGTAAACAATTCCAAATACCCATGACTTGACTCAGGATTAGTAAGACTGTAGAAAGAATATTTAATCTCCTACCCATAGCATATAGTGGAAACTATAAAGCTATGAACCCTGGAAATTAATCTTCCTAAAACTCCATTAATTATTGGGACAAAAGATGATTTTTGAAACACCTTTCCCTTTTAAACGACAGGTACTAAATGTCCAACTAAAGAACAAGTTTGTTCTTCATTAACCTGAGTAAATAATGATTGAGAAAACTTATATCATCATCTTTCTCAATGTACTAATGAAAATAGTAATATGAATTACAGATATGAATTATGAGTCTGTAATTGTGAAGTAAGATTACTCATCATAAACTGAGAAATATCCCAAAATATTATATGTATAGGTAGTATTATATGTATAAGGAAAGGATGAGGGTTCTGAGTCCTCTTAATCAAAATGCTAGAGTGTTTCCAAAATATACACTGGAAACTAGACAGAATTAGGAAATCACTTTCCTATGAAAGAGATTTGAGAAATAATTCTGCAAAATAGGTGTCCAAAATAGCTCGCAGTAGCTACTTTGGGTTTCAAATTATGAACATTCCAATTTTCCGCACGCTATGTTTGTACAGCGTGGAGGGAGTTAATGTTCAAAGAATGTTCCTCAGATTTTGTTTATACAAAGAACTGAATGCCTCGCAGTAATTTCTGTAAGAATGCGGCGAGGTATTCAATTCCTACTTATAAAATAGGGGTTATTTATGTATAAGAAGTAGAAGTGAGTAGTTGATGCCCCAAGAAAAGGGAATCAATTCTGTTGCTATTATAAGTTGGTTCTCTCGCTTTGTCAAAATGACATCGCGAGAGTATTGAAATAGCCTCTCCTGAAACAAAGTTATCTGAATATCTCCTCGCATCATCTTTTAGGATGAAGCGTGCTTTATCTTTATGTGAAATAAATGATCAAGTCCTATAACTGTCATAACTACCCTCTGGAATTTCTATTCAGAAAATAATGAGAACAGAACCTTTCACATCCAAATTCGTAAACTTGAAGTTGTTAATTCTTAAAGATTATCATGCGATGATTAACACTGCATGGGTCTTTAGGAACCTTTTAGAGTTCTGAACATTAATCTCTGTGATTTCTTCCAAATTTGTGATCGAGACATAATATCAACAGAAAATCGAATGAATTCACAATTCTGCCAGTTCATACCTAACTCGGCTACAACATCCAAACTTCTTGCGTTAGAACGAACAAATTACGAATTAAAGATATGAAAGTATTATGATCTTCGAGAATCAAATTATCGATGTGATGCAAATTCCAAAAAGTGAATATTGTAACTGAGGTTTATACTTCTCTGAAACAGAATTGAAAAAAAACAATAGATTTCTAATATTCTCTGAAAATTGTAATCAGAAAGATAAGAAATGCACGATTTGATAACTGATCATTCTTCATGTATCTTGAATAACAAAGAATAAAAAACAAATACACCTGGAAATCTGATTGCAATCAGAATAATGCAAAGGTGAACGAAGAAGTCGGAAATTAGATGGTGATCGTCGTAATGGATGAACAAGCATTCCGATAGCAATTCTTCTTCCAGGGTATCCTCAAACTAATCTACTAAAATATTCCGAAGAAAATCTACTGCGAAATTGAATTACAAATCTGAAGAACTTGAAGTAAATTGCAGTGAAAAGTAAACCCTAGCTAACCTACCTACTGAATTCTAAAAGTGAACTGGAGAGTAAAAATGAGCTATTCTCTTCAATCTCCCGCTACTTGAGCTCATCCCCCAAGGGTCTTATTTATAGATGGGCGTTGTAACTGCTTCAGCCTTGGATGATAACCGCTCGCATCAAAATAGCTCTCCTCTCGCTTTATCCAGTTCTTTCAAAGCGAGAGTCAGAAATGTAATTATCTTTCTTGACAAAGCGAGATCTCACAGTCTCTTCAAACAGTTTGCTTCTCGCCGTAATATCTGAAGCTTCCTGTCTTGCACAAACTTCCTTTCCTCACGATGTCAAACAATCATCGCGTGGGCTTCAGCTTCTGAACATTTTCCTTAGATCTTTCCTGATTTCGTATGTAAGTCCTCGCAGTATTTCTCTCTTTCCTCGCTATGTGTTTTCCACTTCCCGCTGCTTTTCAGCTTAACTTCCTGCTGAATGACAAAGCGTGAGTCAGTTCAAATAAAAACATAGCGTGCGAGACTTGCAATGAAAACTTAGAATTTCAAGCCATTTTCAATGTACTTCCGACTTCTTCACAATCTTGGTTCTTCTTCCATCTTTTCTGATATTCCATGATTATTCATTAAAAACTAATGGAATTAAGAACAAAAGATCATCATTAAGACACTAAATTGGACGCAAATGACAGTCATAAAAGACTGTTATCACCATCCTCACATTTAGAAACACTTGTCCTCAAGTGGTAGGAAACTTGTAAAGTTTCAAAGAATAAGTCCAATTAGTGGCTCCTAGGATTTAGATGTTCATGTAAGATTCTCCTGGATCACTACCTTCTCTTTTCCAACTATCTCAAGCTCAACTCTTTCAACTGATTGACGCTTCATACCTAACTTTAAATTCACCAGATTTCATGAAAACATTAACAAAAGTGATTTGCATTTATGTGAACTATTGTTCTGCTCCTTAGTTAGTCAAATTTCTCTTCTCACGCTCAATCCTGTCCAACTCATGTGCATATCTTGTGCTTCTGAATCCTTACTCAAAAAGAATAAACTAAAACACACTCTTTTTTTTTATCAAGGGGTGGCCTTCCGTGGCTTTCAATAGCTCGGTTTCACATTATTAGGAGGAGTCGCATGACCTGACATTGCAGATGAAACTTCAACTCCCCTGCCCTTGATTCTGCTATTTTAAAGTTCTTCAACTCATAAATCAGAGGGGCAGCTGTGCTAGCTACTTATATCCACATTATTTTACCACGTCTGTTTCTGAAATTTCCCTTGCTCTCTTTTTTTTTTTTTTTGAACTCTTACTTCACTCAATATGCACACTCATCTTCCAAGAGAGACTAGATTAGATCAATCCTTCTAACCTTGTGCAGTTGTTGTTTAGAGTATATAAATCACTAGAGTTAATATAATCATAAAATCTTCAAACTGTTCATCTAGTAATGACATCAATCAATCTCAGAGTTTACAGCTGAAAATAGTTTTCAAGAGCGGCTCATGCTTGCAGTGAAAATCTATAAAGTAGATGTCTCCAGCAACCACTTTAGACTCATCTTCTATTCCTTCATCAGTTTATTAGCCTACTTGAGTTTGTTTTGTTTTTTTTTTTAAATGATCTTAACTTGAAATTCAATCCTATGACACAACTTCATATTAACTCTATTCTAAGTTATATTCACAAATTGAAATAAATGGAAGCAGGAAAGAAATAAAGAAAGAAAGACTGCAATTAAAAGAAAAAGAAGGTTAAGAAAACTCCCATGTGATCTCAGGATGGTCCTGCATCATTGTCTAGGTCTTTGGGTGGTATGGATGGAGACTTCTTTAGATCCGAGACCAGGTTGGCAAGAATGTTTACCAATCTCGTACTATTTTGCTGCTCCTGTCTCCTCAGCTCCATATCCCTTTCTCGTTCCTGTCTTCTCTCTTCAAGTTCTTCTTTTCTTAACCTTTCAAAACTTTCCATTTCTTCTCTTCTCTTTCTCTCTTGTCTATCCCATTCTTCCTTTCTTATCTTTTCTTGTCTCTCCATCTCTTCTTTTCTGAGTTTTTCTTCAGTTTGAATCCTGGTATGCTCAAGTTCAATCCTCTTTTGCTCCATCTCTCTTTGAATGTGCTTGTCTTCTGACATAGATTTCACTAACATCTCCATGGACTGTGCAAAACTTTGAATTGAAGTACTCATATTCTGAGATTCGTCCACAGACACTGTGTTCCTCATTGGGTTTTCTTGTCTCAAAGGTTGAGATGGTGCAGAAGTATTCTCAAACTCCTCATCTTCTGGAATAGGATTCAATGCAGGAGATGCAGCTGTAGTCTTTGTCCTTTTCACTGCGGCTTTTGATTGAGATGATCTTGATTTTGAAGGAAGCTTGACCCTTTTTGTCTTAGGAGATGGTACCTTTGATCCTGATCCCTCAGAAGTTTGTTCCTCTAAATCTGGCATTTGGTAAACCAATTCTCCCCTCAAAGTGTCTACTGGTAATGGAATAGGAGGATCTATCTTTATGATCTCTGGTAAGAATGGTATGATTGACACTCCTTGTTTCTCACAGTGTCTTCTGATTAAATTTGGATAGGCTAATGCTGCATCTTCTCCAACTCTTGACTTTATGACATTGAGAACATGGTGTGCAGCACTGCACTTCCTTCCTGAAGGTCCTTGAAATTTTTTGGTGGGTCTAAGCTTTGAGTAGTAAAAATCAAGTGTTGGCAGATATTCAGGCTTCAAATTCTTCAATGGAATCTTATTCTGATCAGTTCCTCTGTGTGTTGAACAGAATCCTAATGCCATTTTTCTAGCATTGGTAAGCTTATTTCCCTGAGTTTTCTTCCTCAAAAGGACCTCAGACTTAACTTCTGGTTGTTCTGACAGAGGTGCCTGTATCAAATCATTCAGAGTTTCCACAGTGACTTGCACTGTTCTTCCTCTATCCATGTTGTTTCAGCCTCAACATCAAAGTTAGCATAGAACTCTCTGGTCAACTCCACATAACCACATTTGTTGTTATGTCTCATGAAAACGTCCCATTCATCGATTCTTGTCCAGTAATTGATACATTTGTGATTCAACCACTTGGGATGAAATCCTTTGTCTGGAACAATCATTTTGGACATTCCCAGGTAGTTCTCTAATGCTTCCTTTCTTCCATTAAACTTAACCTTGATTTCCTCTTCTGTGAATTCAGTCCTCTTCTCAATGCTATCAAGGATTGATAACCTCACCTTTGGACTATTCTTTCCCCAATAACTCAAGGGCAACAATTCTGGAATTTCTTTTCCTGGGGAAGATCCTTCAGACGTATCTGATTCATATCCCTCAGACTCTTGTGCTTCTTCCTGCTCATTTCCAGCATTCTCATTTCCTTCTTCTTCTGATTGACCTCCTTCTTGAGCAGGTTCTACATTTTCTTCCTGAACTTGTTCTGGGTTTTCTTCATGGTCAGGTTCTGGATTTTCTTCTTGAACTCTATCAGCATCATCATGTTGTAGATTGCCTATGCCTGAATCATGTATCAATGATGTGCTGGTATCTACCTTCTCAGTAACTTCCAAGCTATGCTGGATTAAGATCTCTGTGGGATCTTCCTGTAAAGGTTCGTTTAATAGAAGAGGGATAGCAGTAGTTCTGAATCTTCAAATCCTTTGGTTCAAAAATATTCTTCTGCTTTCTTCTTCTGTTCTGCAACCCACTCAGGATCATTCGTCCTTGCAATTGCTCTCTGGGTTACTTCATCCCTGACTTGAGATGGTAGGAGCCATTGATTCATTTGATCCTCAGCATTTGTCTGTGCTCCGAGATATTGATTAACAGTATCTTCCACAAAATACTTTCTCTGTTGATCTTCTTGAATTTCATTTCTCTGCACTTCTTCTTCATAAGCTTGGATTGCTAATGGAGATGGCTCCACTGTTTGATCAGAATTCATTTGTTGTTGAACTTTCTCCAATTCTGACTCAAGTTTAGCTGCATATTCACTTGCTTGTTCTACTGAGGTGCGTGCATCCCCTCCTTCCCTGGCCAATTTTCTGAACTTTTTGATCAATCCTTCCAAGGAATAAGTCATGTTCCCTACTGTAGTTCCATGCAAGTTCATATCTTCAAAAGCTTGTAAATCTTCAAGTGACTGATCTTGAAATGTGTTCACCACTAATTTCTCCACTTGGTCTAGAAATTCTTGTTCATCTGCAGCTTCTTCTGGTGGTGAATCTTGTTCAGTTTCTTTTTCTGAAGATCCTTGTAAATCAATCTGACTTTGAATAAGATCCTTGTTAACCTGAGCTTGCTGATCTTCATCCTGTCCTTCTATATTATATCTTTTAAAAATCTGTGTCTGTTGAAGATCAGTGATCGGTTTAGTTGACCCTTGTTCATCAGGTTGATGTTCATCGATACATGCTCTCCAGCCTTCCGGATCTATATCTCCCACTTCCAAATAACTATAAGGAGTGAGTTCCAACCTCTCTGTATAGGGGACTACCCCTAAAGTTGGTTTGACTTTTTCTTCGTCGGAGCTGGTATCATGCACCACATACTTAGGCTTCCTAGCCTTCATCTTTATCCTGAACTTCTTAACAGGTTTTTCAGGTTCTTTTTCTTGTTGCTTTTCTCTCTCAGGAGTGATTCCCAATTGTTCTACATTCTCAAGAGAAGACCCTTGCTGCTTAGGTTCTTCAGGATTAGTCTCCTTCTGCTCAGAAAGTAACTTCCCTCTCCTTTTGTAAGTAACAACTTCCTTCTCTTCTTGAGTTGGTTTTAATATCTCATTATCTTCATCCATTAAATCCCTTGCTTTTGAAATTTCTAACGACAAGTCCAAAATTTCTTTGGTTGCTAGCTCATCTTCATTCTTCCTCTTCTTTGGAATTCGGCTAGTTTTCGCAGACTTGCTTGTCTCCACCTTTCTCCCAGTCCTTTTCTTAGCTGATGGTACTTCTTCTGAAGTGCTTGAACTAAGATTGTGTGACTTTCTCTTCCTGGTGGATACTTTCTTTTTACCTTTCTTATCTTGGGTTTTCATGAATTCCTCCCATTCACGCTTTGCCTTTTGTCTATTTGCATAATAATAGTCCATACTTTCTTGCAGAATCGGATGGAGTTCATCATTTCCTTCATTCCTTTCTCCTACAATAGTTGTGACTTCATCTACTACTCTCATTTTCTCAATTCTTTGTTCATCATCTGTGCTGTCTTCATCTGAATCATGCTTCTTGACATAAAAATTTTGCCCATTCCTTTTAACATAACATTCATTCCCTTTCTGTTCAGATATTTCTCATTTCATGCATCCCAATCATCAATGATTACCTGCTGAATTCTTCATTGTGTTTGATCAGTATAGGGTCTATGCTCCTTGTATGCATTTTCTCTGCACATACTATCATATTTGATATACTTCTCAATGAATTCTTTCCTTCTCTCGTGAACATATCCATGAACTTCCTGTTGGAGAGTTGGAGGTAATCTCTTCATGATCTTGTTAGGTCTGTCTGTAATGAGAAGATCTGCATCTGCTGGTGTTATTGATGGGGCTGAAACTTTCCTGAAATTCGTTATAGGTTCCAGTCCTTCATTAACAACAGATTCTCTGAAAATGTTCCTGACTATATTCTGTGGTGTCTGTTTTGCATCCGATCTCTGTTTCCTGTTCTTCCCTGATCTCTCAGCTTCTCTCTCCTCTGCATCCTTAACCCATGCTTGCTGTTCTGGTATCAAATCAGCAAACTCTTCCAATGGAAATTCCTCATCAGGTTTCCTTGTCAACCCTGGTTTAAGAATCCTTCTCCTCAGATTTAGTCCCTTAGCCCACTCATTCATATGTCTGATCCAGCTATTCCTAGCTTCCTGAATGGTTCTAAGGACATCTCTCCATACCATCTTGCCTTGTTTAGCTTTCTTAAAATAAGGCTCGAGGTCATGTCTCAAATTGATCCGAGCATCAATAATCCTATCCAGGGCCAAATTTGTCAAGAAATTCTGTTCAATGGGTCCCTTTTTATTCAAGAATGTTGGAGGCATGTATGCAGGGAGTGCCTGCTGAGCATCATAGAATCTAGCATTTCGGATTTCTTGAAGTTTGCAGCAATGTTTGGTGAGTCGCTTCACATATTTAGGTAGTGGTTGAGGATCAAAGTAATCCAACTCCAACCCTATTTGATCTTTTGGATTGATAATTCTATAGCATTCCTGATTCCACTCAGCCATGCTCTTCTTTTCCCTTTCCAAAAGTCTTTCGAGTCTGATTTCATTAGGCAGATGCCTGTCATTGATGAGAAATATCATTTGGTCATCCCAAAATTTATTCATCTTATCCCAGAATGCTTCTTCTAAATCAATCATCAACAATTCCTTTTCTTTATCTGGTATATGTTAAATCATGAATGGATTGACATAAAAGATTGGAGGTGAGATTTCCATCCCTGACCATCCACCGCTTTTCTGAATAGTTTCCACCATTTTTGCTGTTTTCCTCATCATCAAGAATGATTTCTCTTTCTTATCTGATTCTATACCTCGAGCTTGAAGTTCTTCATAAGTCATCTTATGAATCCTTAAAAAAGAAATAAGAATAAACTGATTAACTCAGTGTCACCATACTCACATTTAGAGCTTGGCTCTAAATGTGCAGATGATAAAAGGAAACATAATACCAGGTCTTCCTTTTTATATTCATCATTCTTTTCATGATATCACCATACTCACATTTAGAGATTTGCTCTAAATGTGAAGATTTCAATGCCGACTAAGTGTACTTATTGCAGAATAAAAATAACAGAGAACTTACAAGTATAACATCAACAATCAAAACAAAATATAGAATTCATCAGATTCTTGCTAATACTATGGAATTACAAAGCATGATGTTTCTTATGACATTCAATCTGTCAATTACAAATGAGGAGGCGTCTCCCCCTCAATTCCAAATCTGAGAAACAGATTACAGTGCTCAGAGACTAAGCACCTCATGCAGTAAATTGAGGTGACTCCATAAGAGTTCCTTGAAGGGCCGTGATTATTATCATAATAGTTCCTAAGATTGCAAAGTCTCTTCTTAGGTTGTCCATGAAAAGGTGAAATAAATTCCTCATAGTTTGATAGCCACCCTCTGACTTGAAGCCGAAGATCCTTGAGCCTTCGTCTATTCTTACATAGAGTAGCAAAGAGCCAAATTCTCTTCTCTTGTTCTTCAACTTCATCCTTACTCAAAAGCATAAGAGCTTTTATGTAAATGGATGGGGGGTGATTATCAGTGATTGCAGGTTTTAAGAGATCAAATGCTGCTTGTTTATTCTTAACTTGAACAAACAAACGCAGTGCCTCCTGTAACTGGTACATCCAATTTCCTGCATTTCTGCAGCTTTCAAGAAAAACTCTTTGTGTCTCTTCAAAAGTCCCCCATCCCCATGCAGAAAATTCTTCAAGAGAAGCTTTTTTCAAGACTAAAGGATGATGGGTAGCCTCTTCAAGCTCTTTGCAGACTAATTTACAATTAAAGACAGTCTCAAGGTGATCAAATGCCATTCTTGATAAAATGTTTCCAAGAATCTCATAAGGAAGATCTGTGATCTGAGTTTCCCCCGATCCAGATTTCTTTATTGAAGTCCTTGGTTGCTTTGAAGAGCTTCCAATTTCACAGCTGAGTAGGATTAAAAACAATAGCCGAATTAAAAGCTAGAGAATGAAATTCATTAATGCAAAAGGAATGTACAGATTAGGTCATCCAGAGAATTCATTGTCCAAGACAATAAGCACAAGAGATTACAAGCAAAAGAGAGTATGAACTGCTTGATTACTACACTAGTCTAATTCTAGCAATTCATCTTCATTTTGCTCTTCTTCTTCATTGTTCCATTGCTCCCAGTCAAATAATATGCCATGTTCTCCACTTGCTCTTCTGTATTGCTTGCCATAGTCAAATAATTCACATGGAACACACTCCATCCTTTCAATGGAGGGTAATTGCTGTCGCTCTTCAAGGGAGTGATTCTTACAAAAACTCCTTTCCTCTTGATCAAGGAATGGATTTGGGAACTTCTCACAGTAAAGAAGCCAGTGCAGAACACTTATTTTAAGGAAAGCTAAATCGAAGGGATCCTGGGTTACAGATTCAATCAATTGAATTCTTTCCTCATCCTGTTGTGGGTCTTGTTTGGAAAGCAATAGAAGACATCTTATGAAAGCAGTTGGTTTGTGTTTATCATCTAATCCGGGCTTTAAGATTTCATAGGCTTTTTCTTCATTTTTATCATCCCCAAAGGCTATCAGTGCAGGTTCGATATTAAACATATAGTTGCCTGCATCCTGACATTCTTTATTGAATTTGACCTGATTACTTGGATAAACATTTCCTCTCCAAATAGCACAGGTTTCCAAATTAACTCTCTTTAGAGCTTATGATGATCTGCTTGCTGAGAGGAATTGCTTGGATGTTTCAGATGCTCTAAAAAGTGTCTTTATGCTTTCCATTCCTAGTCTCGACAGAATGTCTCCCAGTAACTCAGTTGGTAAATCAAATATTTGAGTTTCCAAGAGTTGAGGGATTTCGACATTTCTGAAAAGAAAAGGAGGGAAAAAAAACAGAATTAAGAGTAAAACTCATCATTTATGCAGTAATTAAGAAATAGAGATTAGATTTTATTAACAAAACCAAGCTGCATTACATAATACAAAAGACTTGGTTTGGTGACAATTTTAAAATCTAATACTAGGAGACTTGTCACACGCATCAATCTCTTCTTTCTTCATCCAAGAATTCTTCATTATTGCTATGGTTATCAGAATTCTCCTTTGCTGCCATCCTAAAATCAGCTATTGCTCTACTTGTATCACAACAAAGATAGTTGATCTGATCTGCACTATGATTAAAATATAATGGCCTATGAAAGTTTTCCAGATCATGATCATCAATAATGCAGAATTCCCCCTTTTCTGGCCTAAGAATGGATTCGGGACATATTCCCATTCTGAGAGTAAAGTGAGAAGATCATATCTAAAATCGTAGCTATTTAACCTATCATTTAATATAGGACTAATTAAATGAAGCCCTGCATCTATTTCCTTTCTAGAAACTTGGCTTAAACAACATAAGGCTTTAAAATATTGCGAAAACTTGGAATTGTCATTTATCCCTTCTTCCAGGATTTGAAACGCCTTGTATTCTTTACCCTGTGTGAATAGTTCCATAGCCTTATGTAGTTTCAATATGTGATTTTTAGCCCTTCTGCAGGAGTGTAGAAACTCGGCTTTACTAGAAGATTCATTAGAAATTCTCTTAAAAGCCGGATCCTCTACATTAAATCTCCGGAAAACAGTAGGGTAGTTTGAAACCATTTTGAATGTTGAACAAGTTCTTTTGCAATGGAGCAAATCTTCGAAGCTATTTTGCCCTACTCATGACAAAATCTCCCCAATGATGTCCAGTGGAAGATCAGTCAAGTGTAGTGCAGAGAACTCAGAAGCCTGCTCTTTACTGCTGTTTGAACGAGTTTTAAAGAAGGAAAATCAGTTGTTTGTATTAATGAAATTATACTACCAAAATTTCTACGATTTTAAGGAAGAATGTGAATGAATGAAGAGAGATTATGCGAAATGCAAAATAAAAAATCCTAGTATACTAGTCAAGCATTTAGATGCGGAATGCAGAAGAAAAATCTGAAGAATTGAAACACCAGGAAGAATAAAATGAAGTATGAATGGAAGGCTTATGGATTGTTGCCTGCCATTTGAATGAGTTCCTGGAGTTGATGGTATTTCGAACGGTTCTGGATGAAAATTTCGCAAATGGAAGAAGAGAAGCTTGATAATGGCGGTTTCTCCTTCGAGAGAGAAATATACGGATAGATATGAAAGTGATTTGAAAAGATATGGAGATTATAGGGTATAAAAAGAAATGGGCTGGCCTAGTTTAAAAGCTGCAGAGTAGGATATTCAAGTGTTTTTCCTCTCTTAGATTATACTAATTAAGTATAGGCCTGCCACATCAGTGGGTTTGAATATTAACTCAAAATTTGAGTTAATAAACCCACACAAGCAAAGCTTGGACGAAAATAGATTAGTTTGAAAACAAAGCGAGGGGTAAAAATTGAAAAGGATTAAGGCTACAAAATTATGCATTGAGTCTAATTAGATTCTAAATCAGACTCTAAATCCAATTCATCTACATTCTCATTAAAAGCTACCCTCAATTCCTTCATTAAGGTCACCAATCCTTTCCTTTCATCCCCTGAATATACTCCTCTTTTAGTCTAAAGGACGTTAGGAAGCCTCATTCAACATTTTAAAGACTAATTTGCAATTGATGGTCAAACACCAATCTTGACAGATTTTCTCAAGAATCTCATAGAGAAGTGCTGTGATATGAGTTTCCCCTGATCCAGACTCCTTTGATAAAATTTTTGGTTTCATGAGGAGCTTCCAGTTTCATCACTAGTTAATAATTGGAAAGGATAATGTAATTGAATTAAGAAAAGGAGCATAAAGGAAAGAAAGTACAAGAATTGTAGAGTAACAAGTTTAATAAAAACATATTAATAGGTGGTTCCAAATTACATCCCAAGATTGCTGGAAATACAAAATTTATAGCCATATCATTTCCTTATTCTAGAAAATACTGAACTATTCAAGGATTAACAATTTCCGCTTCATCAGAATCAGTCCACAGAAATTCATCAGGGAACACCTCACTACAATACAATCTGAATTGCCTTACTATGTCAAAGAATTGACAAGGAATACAGTCCATCCTAACATATGGTGGTAACAAGGCTCGTTCCTGCAATGTATGAGTCTTGCAATAACTTCTTTGTTCTTGACCTTGAAAAGGGTTTGGGATTCTTGGAAAATGGATTAACCAATGAAAAAGATAGAGCTTAATGAAAACAACATCTAAGACATTCGAAGCTGCTGTTTTGATCAACTCTAAACCTGCTTCATTTAGCTTGTCATCTTGTTTTGTTAAGAGAAGCATTGTTCCGAGTAGAATGGTGGGTTGATGTTCATCGTCTAGTCCTGACTTAAGGAGTTCAAAGGCTTTCTTCTCATCCCGTTCATCAACAAATGCTATCAATGCAGGTTCGATATTAAACATAAAATTCCCTGCATTCTGGCATTCTTGAATGAACCTTTTCTGATTATCAGAATAGACATTTTCCCTCCATCTCATACATGATTCCAGGTTTGCTCTCTTGAACACAAGATGAGTTTTGCTCGCTTGATAGAATATTGGAGAGACTTCTGCTACCCTAAAGAGTTCTCTCACACTGTCTTTTCCAAGTCTCGACATAATATCTCCCAGCAACTCAGTGGGTAAATGAGATATCTGAGTTCCAAGGAGTTGTGGATTCATAGCTTTCTGTTTCCAGAAAAGAATACAATAAGGAATACAAAAGAGAACTTTTATCTAAAATGATGGAACTATCAATTCGAAAATGGGATTTCATTTCTATTGCCAAGCTCCAATAGTCTCGTATGGATAATGTGTCAGTTACAAGTTAAAGATTTCAGAAAAACTCTCCAAATTAAACATTGTTTAAATGAGTTTAGAGAAACGGCTTTCAGTTATGAGAAATCTAAATGTTTAGTTTTTCGATTTCTATAGCCAAAATGAACTCATCGAGAATTCAGAATCATAAACCCTAGGTCTAATAGCGTAATCCGGAGACAAACATTGCAGAATAGAACAACAATGTGAAAGATAGGATAAACTAGATTGCTTACGGATTGTTCTCGGCCATTTTCTTCGTCGATTGGGTTTCTGAATGAACTTGCTACGAGAATGATTGAGAATGGTAGTATTGGTGTGTGACGATTTCTTCTCGGGAGAGAAAAGGAAAGAAAGACTGATGAAAAGTTTTGAAGTGACAACTGAGAGGAATGACTGCAAAGATATGGCCGACCTATTTCTATCTAAGAAATGCAGGGGTCAAGATAGTAAATCTTGTCTCTGCAGGGAGTAATGATTAAGTCTAAAATAAGCCTATTTGAAAAACAAATTTATTTAAAATGACTCAGATAAGAATCTAGTGCAAAAGATAAGATCAAGTCATTTTTCAACACAAGAGAATAAAGCGAGGAGTAAAGAAGACATATCATCATCAGAGGGCTCAAAATTAAACAAAAATTAAGAGAATACATAATCATTTAATTTGAATCTGAATCAGCTTCTAATTCTGACTCGGATTCAATTACATGTTCATTGAAATCTTCTCTTAATTCTCTAATCAAATTAGTAACCTCACAACACAAACAATCAATGTTTGTGGCACCATAATTATAGTGTGGAGGTTCCCTAACTAAGTCCCTGATGTGTGGAGCTATGTAACCACAGTAATAGCGATGCCCTTGTCCCTAAAAAGGATTAGGCTCTTCTTCACTGTCGATAAACACCCTGCTGATCTTCTCCTTAATCTTGTGGATATGTTCTTCCTCTTTAAAGATTGATCCAAGCAGATACAGTCCTCCATCAATCTCTTCAAGGCTCTCTGAACTCAGAAGAATGAAGGCCTTGATGAAGATTGAAGGATGATGATTATCTTCAATTCCAAGCTTGAGGATTTCAAAAGCGGCTTCCATGAGCCCTGTGTTGCAGAAAGCCGCGAGTGCAGGTTCAAGTTTGAGCATGAAGTTCCCTGCCTCTCTGAATTTTTCTATTATCTGTGCGTAGTGAGCATCATGCGTTCTCTCCGCAGTGATTCGCTTCACTACATTTGCTCTCCTCCATACTGTAGGTGCCTTACTTGCTCCAAAGAATTTCTTGCAAGTTGGGGCTGCTTTGGCTACATCTCTCATCTCTTCCTTTCCCAGTCTTGAGAGAATGTCTCCTAAAATTTCGTTAGGGATATCTACAATGGAGGTTCTAGCATTGGGAGCTGCTGTGGCCATTCTAATTTCTGATAAAGGTTGTAGGATAATTGTTCTAATGTGGGAATGTTTGAGATGAAAGGAGAGAAAGATTCGACTAGATTTTATAGCAGAAAAACTAACTTCAGCCATAATTACAATCGACTGAAACGACGTGTGGTGGTTAGTGTAAGGGAAGAAGAAGAGTCTGAAAAAGGGGTATTTTGGTCTTAAGAAGTTTG
The DNA here is from genome assembly GCA_030278955.1 of Hygrophila difformis. Taxonomy (NCBI): domain Eukaryota; kingdom Viridiplantae; phylum Streptophyta; class Magnoliopsida; order Lamiales; family Acanthaceae; genus Hygrophila; species Hygrophila difformis. Next base: position 38,442,232 of record JAOANR010000009.1, on the reverse strand, counting down.
AAAATCTATCCGTTTAGTATTCCCAGGCTCTCGCTTTGTCAATTGTCATCGCGTGGTTATAGAAACCGTCTCTCGCTTTGTAAACTACAAAACGAGGAAAGATTCTTGTACAATTTTCAGAGAAAATGGTCACGCTTTGTATTTCGACGAAGCGTAGACATCAACTTATTATTATTTAAAAACAGATCAAATTTCATAAAAATGAGAATTTGAACTTATCACCTCGCTTTATAACTTTTACAAAGCGTGAGTGAGTATAGTTCATTTTAAATCACGCTTTGTCAAAATTAGCAAAAGCGTGGCCTCAGAATTTATTCATACTTTATTTCCAAACACTTAATACTCAAAAACCTGGTTGAAGATCTCTATCTCATCCTTCTTCATTCCATCACAGCTTCATTTCTCGAATTCCTGAAAATATAGAATATAAGAATTAGAGATAAAACATATATCAAAAGAAAAAGGGAAATACTACTCAGTTAACGTGGGTAGTATCCACCCCCCCTATTTTTTTTTTTAAATTAGAAAAACTAAGGGTTATCTAAATATTCAGTTTGGATATTTAAATCTTGTTGACCAATATATTCTTTAAGCCTGTGTCCATTTACAGTCTTTTCTCCTTCATTGAGCATGATTGTGACTACTCCATTGTCATGAACAGCTACAATGGGGAATGGTCCTGTCCACTTCGATCTGAGCTTCCCTGGAAATAATTTCAAATGAGAATTATAAAGCAAAACCAATTGACCAACAGAAAATTCCTTATGTTTTCTACCGACGCAACAAGAAATCGTAAATCTGCCAACTTATGTTTTCTACCGGAAAAACTTAAAACACAAAAAACGTTCCTAAGGCTTGGATCTATCTACTGTAAAATTTTCAGAATTTTTAGAGACGATTTGATATGCGAAAACTAACCGAAACCGAACTGCTTGAATCTAGATCTTGAAATTCTTGATAGAACTTAGGACTGATCTTGATCACGTTTTTGACATAGGTTCCAGACCGATTTAGATCTTTGGTCGAACATGAAAGTTGTAGATAATTGTCTTAAGATAGTCTCTGTAAAATTTTATCAAATTTGGAGTTGAATTGCTATGGTAGAATTTGAAATCTTTAAACTGTGACATATGAAATTCGGACAGAATTGTGCTTCTGTGAAAATTGGTGTTTTTGAACTATTTAGGTATCTCGGATTGGAAAAGTTAAAACACGAAAGTTGTAGATCTTGACGTTTCTGAGTCAGTAGTGAAATTTTGGAATTTTTGGAATTAAATCTGATTTTAGACGAATTTTAGAGTAAACTGTGGTTTACCGGAAATCAAATCTTGAAATCTTGTTGAAATATGAAATTAACCTTTAGGGTTGAAATGAGATGAAATATGATTTGTAAATAGATTAAATTGAAATCAGATTTTTGAAATTAAATACCCTTACAAACTTGATAAATTAAAATTAGGGGTGAGTGCTCTGCAGAGTGCCCCCTAACGATTCACTTCATGCCTTAATGGACGATGGTGACCCCGCGCGCTAAACTTGAGATATGATATTGCCAAAACGGCACGAGATATAGAGCCTACACTCTCTAGAATATCCACATGGGTTTCTCGAGGCTCCGGAGTGGTACTGGGTATGGCTGATACGGTTGCGGCCGCCGGGCTACCGGCTAAACTTGTTGACATCGCGATGCTATCGTGAAACTTTGAAATACCGAATCTGGGATGTAATGGGGATATTAAATTAAATTAAATTAGATTAAATTATGTTTGTTGTCCAATTAAATTATTTAAATGCTTTATTTAAATTATGGCTATTATTTTGAATCATGCGAAATGTGTTGTTAAATAAAGCCCTAAAATAAATTATGCAATTGGATAGTTGATTAGATTAAATTAAATATTATGTTATTATCATGCTTTTATTTATTTATTAAATTAATGGCTTTTAAACCCTACGATCATGCAAGTGTTAACTTACTCAGCAAGTTGTGCTGACCAAACCATTTCTTTTTATTTTCTTTTCTTACAGAATATGTAGAGTGAACATGAGCACATCATACATGGGAACTTATCTTTTGGGAAACCATTATTTTGTTTTTAAATTCGTGCATTAGACTATATTATGAACGGGCCTGTCTAACCTGTGGTTTGGCCATGTCGGCCCTATTTACTTTTTCCGCTGCAATACTATACTTAAATATTATTTCCGATGTGCTATGATATTATTATTTTCGAGCTATATTGTATGGGCTGTTTTGAATGCTTTAAATGTTTTAAATACTGCAATACCTAGCCTTGCATCTCTTTAGTAAGCCGGAGAAACCGTGTCTTACTAGGGAGGTGTGGCGGTGACACCCCGACCTGGGTTATCAAAAACCGGGGTGTTACAAGTTGGTATCAGAGCCCGGTTATTTTTAAACTATTATTTTTAAACCATTATTATTTTTAAACTACTATTAATATTTTGACTATTATATTAAATTTTTAAAAGTATTCTTTCCATGGGAAAAAAATTTATTTTTAAAACCCCATGGAAAAATATATATATAGTGCATTAAATTATTTTTGGGGGGAATCATCATTTGCACTTGCATATTGCATCTCTTCTATGAACTTAGAATCTTGGCGAATTGAACTTAGAATCTTGGCAAAACTTGAACTTAGAATCCTGGCAAAACTTGAACTTAGAATCTTGGCGAATTTAACTTAGAATCTTGGCGAATATTAACTTAGATCTCTTGCTTGCGCTAGATGGCTAGTCAAGACATGATGCAGTTGATGATCAACATGATGAACGCTCACCTTGACACCCAACAAACCATACAACAAATGAAAAATCGTATAGCTCACTTGGAGGCAAATCCGCACCAAATGGGAGACTTAAGGGAAGCTGACCTCTAGCACTTCCTGAACTTGAGAGCCACTGATCAAGATTGCATAAAAGACTTAGAAACTCAAGTGCAAAAACTCACCGAACGGAGCGATGCTGTTATAGATAGAGTCGAAGATCTAGGGACGGACCTGCTTGACCTCAATGACATAGTAGTACCATATAGCCCGGTGGAAGACCATTTGATGGGACCACGAAGCCCAACACCCCCAGTAGAGAGCCCATCCGGCCTTATCCATGGACGCTACGGAACCCTTGGACTCTGGCCCCACATGGTCCGCCCGTCGCCGAACCCGAGCCCCGTCGGGAGCCATCTGGAGGAGTCACCGGAACCAGTTTCGGGAGCCGTCGGTCCACCATCCCCTATGTTTCATGGACCCTTAGGCACGGGCCAAGTCTCTGATGAGGATGATCCAATGGAAGATTCCACTACTCTGCCAGAGGATGCAAAGATCATTTAGATACTTTGTCTTAGATAGTACATTTATTTTGCACATCCTATTATTTGTATTAAATTTCTTGTAAAGGAATAAATGCGAGTTGACTTTTTTTTTTTCGAAATCCTTAGCCCAAAAAAAAATCCGGACAGACTGTCCGAGATTTAAAAAAAAAAAAAGAAATTAATTTCTACATTGTAAATTAGCTCAAATCGAGCATTATGTGAAGAAGATAGAAATAAATTTGAGATCTTCTTGCTTAACCAAACACTACTATGTCCTAATCTATACCATTTGTAACAGAATGGCACCCAGAGGAAGACCGAGAGCCCAACCTGTTCCCCAAACTCCTACTGAGACACTACCAAACGTCACGGAACCGATTCAACCTGAGGAGGAACAACCCCAAGGTGCGCAGGACGCCCCCACACCGAACAATGTGGGCGATCGTCTTAGGACGATAGAGGAGGTGTTGATTGCGCTCAGAAACGCGCAAGTCAACCAGGGTCAAGCTGCGGCGGTACCTCCGCCCCAAGCTCGCCCTAACTACCTGGCGATGGTGAATCCTTACCAGCCGCCCCACTACGCTGGTGAGGAGGATCCAGCTAAACTGGAGGAGTGGATCCGGACCTTCGACAAGCTGTTGGGAGCAGTCAAATGTCCGGAAGGAGAAATAGTGCATGTCGCCTCATACTACTTGGGAGGCGAAGCTGACGACTGGTGGCAGGCGACGCAAGCCAAACTGACGGAGGATGACGAGCCCTTCTCATGGGCGGAAATGATGGAGATGCTCAGGGATCGATTCTATCCCCTGAGTACCAAATCAGCGATGTACGAAGAGTTCCTGTCGCTGAAGCAAGGAGGCCAAACTGTGCAGGAATACTACACACGTTTTAAGGATCTGGTGAGGTTCGCACCAAGGCTAGTGCCTACTGATGCAGAAAAGGCACAGAAGTTCGAAATGGGACTGAACCTATCTGTGCGCGAGGTGATCGCGGGGGTACACTACCCCGATTTGCAAGCTGTGTATGACTGCGCTGTGGCGGTAGCACGTGTGCAGCAACTGAAGAGAAGGGTGAGTGGGGAGTCCAGCAGGGGTCCCCAAGACAAGAGAAGCCGGGATGCGAGAAGCGAGAACAACACCGGAAGGAACGAACAGCGCAGACGGTCGAGTAGGCCCCAACAAAACAACACTGGGAGAAGGTTCAACCAAGAAGATCCGGTACCACCTTGCCCGAGATGTGGACGACCCCATCTGGCAAGGGGATGCCCGCAACAGGGCGCCTATTTCCGATGTGGTCGAATGTGTCACGTTCGACGGGACTGCCGAACCAGGGTCGAGAACATAACAAAAAGGGACGATTTGGTCACGGGGCAAGAACAGCCTCAAAATCAAAACGGGCGAAACGGGAATAACCAGCGGTACAGACCCCCTCAAAATAGGCCGCAGAATCAGAACCAGAACCAACGACCTCCGCCCCCTCAGAATCAAAACCAACAACAAAATCAGCAGCCGAATGCGAATCAGCAGGGCAATCAGGGACGCCCTGTGGGGAGGCTTAACGTGGTGAATCAAGCGGACGTGCCTGCGCAAGGAGAAGTGATGGCAGGTCCATTTTATGTTTTGAATACACCCCTGAGAATTCTATTTGATTCTGGAGCTAGTTGCTCGATTATAGCATCAAGGATAGTGCCTGAGTTAGATCTACCTAAGTGCGAGAGAATTAGCTAGGAATTCAATTGCCTTCTGGAGAAGTAGTGTCTTGCTCTAAACGATATAACGGAATTCCTATAGTGATAAAGAACGTAGAATTCTTCGCGAACTTGGTAGAATTTAACTTAAGAGATTTTGACATCATACTGGGGATGGATTGGTTATCCCAGTATAAGGCGGTGATCGAATGCCAAAAGCAAAAGATCACGTTGTCAAAAAGTAGGGGAAAGATAGTTATCTTTTACTCTCAGCCCCCTAAGAAAAGTAACAAAATCGTTAGTGCACTTAAACTAAGTAACTTGATGCGTAAGGGGTATGAACTATATGCGTGCTACGTGCACAACCTTGAGGCGGAAGAGAACAAGGTTGATAGCATACCAGTGGTAAGAGAATACCCGGACGTGTTCCCTGAGGATGTTCCGGGCATGACACCTGAGAGAGATCTTTAATTCACTATAGATCTCATTCCGGGGACAGAGCCTGTCTCAAAAGCTCCGTACCGGATGGCACCACTGGAAATGAAGGAGTTAAAGGAACAACTCGAGGAACTGTTAGGAAAAGGATACATAAGACCAAGTACGTCCCCTTGGGAAGCACCGGTTTTATTTGTCAAGAAGAAAGACGGAGGACTACGTCTTTGCATAGATTACCGAGGATTAAACCAAGTGACCATCAAGAATAAATACCCCCTACTGAGAATAGAGGATCTGTTTGATCAACTGAAGGGAGCTTCAGTATTCTCGAAGATCGACTTACGATCTGGGTATCATCAATTGAGGATCGCCGAGAAGGACATTCCGAAGACGGCGTTTCGAACGCGATATGGCCATTACGAGTTCACAGTGTTATCCTTCGGGTTAACAAATGCTCCGGCCATGTTCATGAATCTCATGAACAACGTGTTCCGAGAATTGTTAGATCAGTGCGTCGTAGTGTTCATCGACGACATCGTGATCTACTCGAAGAGCGAGGAAGAGCATGCCCAACACTTACATCAAGTGTTAGAAATCTTGCGAAGAAATCAGCTATACGGCAAGCTGTCGAAATGCGATTTCTGGTTGAAAGAAGTGGCATTTCTCGGACACATAGTATCCGTTGATGGAGTATCAGTGGATCCGGCAAAGGTTTCTGCCGTAACGGAGTGGGCTACTCCGAAGAGTCCAACGGAAATAAGGAGTTTCCTTGGATTAGCTAGGTATTATAGACGATTTGTGAAGGACTTTTCAAGGATTGCACGTCCTTTGACCCAGCTACTGAAGAAAGGAGCAAAATACGAGTGGACTGAAGCGTGTGAGACGGCGTTTCAAGAACTTAAGAAACGACTCACAACCACACCCGTATTAACACTACCATCAGAGAATGGTGACTTCGAAGTTTACAGCGATGCTTCGAAGGAAGGTTTAGGTTGTGTCTTGATGCAAGACTCGAGAGTCGTAGCGTATGCATCACACCAACTAAAACCTCACGAGGAGAATTATCCGACACATGACCTGGAGTTGGCAGCGGTTGTTTTCGCTCTAAAGATATGGAGACATTATCTTTATGGGCGGAAGTGTCGAATGTTCACCGACCACAAGAGCTTAAAATATATATTCACTCAGAAGGAGTTGAATTTGAGACAGCGAAGGTGGTTGGAACTTATTAAAGACTACGATTTAGAGATAGCATACCACGAGGGGAAGGCGAATGTGGTAGCCGATGCCCTAAGTCAGAAAACCCAACACGTGACAAACTCGTTGGTGATTCCGCCGGCATTGTACATGGAGTTAGCAAGATTGGAGTTAGAACTTGTGCATCCTGGCACAGCGAGTGAAACGATCAACGCGATGCTCGTAGAAACTCCAATATTAGACGAGATTCGACTCGCCCAACCGGGCGACCCGAAACTCGAAAAGATAAAAGGGTGTATTGCCGAAGGAAAGGCAATAGGATTTGCTATCCACGAGGATGGAACCATCCGTTTTAAAGGGAGATGGTGTGTGCCTCAGAAGTGTGCCGAATTGAAGCAAAAGTTGATGGAGGAATGGCACAACACGCCATATTCCGTACATCCCAGAGGTGACAAGCTATACAAAGATCTGAAGAAGATCTATTGGTGGCCGGGAATGAAGAAGGAAGTGGCAAATTTCGTGGCAAAATGTCTCACCTGCCAAAGCGTCAAGGCAGTGCGATATAAACCCCTAGGACTGATGCAACCACTAGAGATTCCAAGTTGGAAGTGGGATAGCATCTCGATGGACTTTGTCTCGGGATTACCTCGATCACCCAAAGGCATGAACAAAATTTGGGTGATTGTGGATAGGCTAACGAAGACAGCCATATTTATCCCAATGAAAGACACGTGGACTATGGACCAATTGGCCCGAGCCTACATTGATAATGTGGTACGACGACATGGAGTACCACATGATATCATTTCCGATAGAGACAGTAGATTTGTCTCTCATTTTTGGACGGAGTTACAAAAAGCTCTCGGTACTCAAATCAAAATGAGCACCGCATTCCACCCAATGACGGATGGACAAACCGAGAGGACAATCCAAACACTAGAAGACATGCTGAGAGCAAGTGTGTTGGAATTCAAAGGGAATTGGGAATCTCATTTACCCCTAATTGAATTCTCTTATAATAATAGCTACCATGCTAGCATTGGCATGGCACCTTTCGAGGCGTTGTATGGACGAAAGTGCCGAAGCCCGTTGAGCTGGGAAGAAAACGATAAGTCCGTGGTGGTGGGACCACAACTTATCGAAGACATGGCTCAACAAATTAAAGTGATTCAAGGGAAAATGAAAGCCGCTCAAGACCGTCAAAAGAGTTATCCCGACGTGAGACGACGAGACCTAGAATTTCAAGCGGGAGATAGGGTCATGCTAAAGATATCACCCATGAAGGGGGTGATGCGCTTTGGCAAACGAGGAAAGTTAAGTCCTCGATATATAGGACCTTACGAAATTCTAGAACGAGTCGGGACTCTAGCTTACCGATTGGCTTTACCGCCACAATTAGATCAAGTTCATAATGGCTTCCATGTCTCACAACTAAAGAAGTATGTGCCGGACCCGACACATGTACTTCAACCGGAGATAATTGAGCTCGATGAGGATTTGACTTATGAAGAAGTCCCAGTGCGTATTCTCGACATTAAGGAACGAGTAACGAGGAACAAAACTGTCAAAATGATCAAGGTTCTTTGGTCGAACCACGAAAGTGAGACGGCAACTTGGGAAGTAGAATCTGACATGAGAGAACGCTATCCGACACTGTTCCAAACCGATACCGACACAGTTATGGGGACATAACTGCAATCTTAAGGGGGAGAGGATGTCATACCACCTATTTTTCGTGCATCTTTGTAAACTTTTGAACTACGTTACGGCTTGATCCCTTCACCGGGTACGTAGGCAGCTTAGAAGTCTTAATTCTAAGTTCAGTCACAAAACAATAAAATAAACAAAAGACCTTAGCACGAGAAAAGCCGAAACACAACTTCGAGGACGAAGTTGATTCTTAAGGAGGGTAGACTGTGATACCCGAGAATTTTACAACATAGATAAATAAATAAATACAATAAATAAATAAATAAATAAATAAACATAATAAATAAATAAATAAACAAAGGAATCAGTAAATACAATAAATAAATAAATATAGAAGAAATGAGAAATGAAATTAATTAAAGGAATTTAATTAAACAAAAGAAATTAAATAAAGATAAATAAGTCGTTACACGGGTACCCGACCCGGTATGAATGAACTCGAGAATTCGAGCCAAAACGTAACATTTGATCCGAAAGAAATAACGACACGAAATAGGAACCCGAAGAGAGTCCGGAAATTGGAATCCGAGAGCATAGAGGGATAGAAACCCGAAAGAGAGGCGGAAAAGCACGACGGATCGCACGACCCGCCCGGACCGAAGTCCAGGCGTAAGTCGCGCGCTGGCCGCGCGGATTTTAGGCAAAAGGCGCGCCAACCCCGCGCCACGCGACAGATTCGCCCGTTGCGTGAATTTCTCGCCCGAACGCGGATTTTTCGACTTTCGGTTGAACGTCTCTCGACTCAAGACCCTTAAGGTCAGATTTTGGACGCCCTAGGACTTAGCTATCTATAAATAAACCCCCTCGGAGACCCTAAACCCTTTTCAAAACCCTACGACACTCTCTAAACACGAACGTAGTAATCCCGGAGTCAACGGAGGCACCAAGAGACCAAGGCAGCAGCTGTTGGACGAAAATTGGGAGATCTCCAACGTGTGGTAAGCCCTAGTCTGAATAATCCTTGTTCGTTTCAATCCGAAAACGGATTCTAACCTCGTTTCTCTTCTCTTTACACCCCGAATCGAATCTAGAACGAGGAACCCGACGAACGGAGAGGAGAAACGGTGAACTGGAAGCCACGCCTTCGAAATAGACATCCCGGACGTTCACAAATCAGTAAGTTAACTATTACATGGTTTTGGGGGGGATTAAAACGTTCGAAACTAAAAGATTTAACAAGAAATCGTAAATCTGCCAACTTATGTTTTCTACCGACGCAACAGTTTTGACGAATTTTTCCGAACCTTAAAACGACTTCAAACGGAAAAATTTAAAACACGAAAAACGTTCCTAAGGCTTAGATCTATCTACTGTAAAATTTTCAGAATTTTTAGAGATGATTTGATATGCGAAAACCAACCGAAACCGAACTGCTTGAATCTAGATCTTAAAATTCTTGACAGAACTTAGGACTGATCTTGATCACGTTTTTGACATAGGTTCCAGACCGATTTAGATCTTTGGCCGAACATGAAAGTTGTAGATAATTGTCTTAAGATGGTCTCTGTAAAATTTCATTAAATTTGGAGTTGAATTGCTATGCTAGAATTCGAAATCTTTAAACTGTGACATATGAAATTCGGACAGAATTGTGCTTCTGTGAAAATTGGTGTTTTTGAACTATTTAGTATCTCGGATTGGAAAAGTTAAACACGAAAGTTGTAGACCTTGACGTTTCTGAGTCAGTATTGAAATTTTGGAATTTTTGGAATTAAATCTGATTTTAGACGAATTTTAGAGTAAACTGTGGTTTACCAGAAATCAAATCTTGAAATCTTGTTGAAATATGAAATTAACCTTTAGAGTTGAAATGAGATGAAATATGATTTGTAAATAGATTAAATTGAAATCAGATTTTTGAAATTAAATCCCCTCACAAACTTGATAAATTAAAATTAGGGGTGAGTGTTCTGCAGGGTGCCCCCTAACGATTCACTTCGTGCCTTAATGGACGATGGTGACCCCGCGCGCTAAACTTGAGATATGATATTGCCAAAACGGCACGAGATATAGAGCCTACACTCTCGAGAATATCCACATGGGTTTCCCGAGGCTCCGGAGTGGTATTGGGTATGGCTGATACGGTTGCGGCGCCGGGCTACCGGCTAAACTTGTTGACATCGCGATGCTATCGTGAAACTTTGAAATACCAAATCTAGGATGTAATGGGGATATTAAATTAAATTAAATTAGATTAAATTATGTTTGTTGTCCAATTAAATTATTTAAATGCTTTATTTAAATTATGGCTATTATTTTGAATCATGCGAAATGTGTTGTTAAATAAAGCCCTGAAATAAATTATGCAATTGGATAGTTGATTAGATTAGATTAAATATTATGTTATTATCATGCTTTTATTTATTTATTAAATTAATGGCTTTTAAACCCTACGATCATGCATGTGTTAACTTACTCAGCAAGTTGTGCTGACCAAACCATTTCTTTTTATTTTCTTTTCTTACAGAATATGTAGAGTGAACATGAGCACATCATACATGGAAACTTATCTTTTGGGAAACCATTATTTTGTTTTTAAATTCGTGCATTAGACTATATTATGAACGGGCCTGTCTAAATCGTGGTTTGGCCATGTCGGCCCTATTTACTTTTTCCGCTGCAATACTATACTTAAATATTATTTCCGCTGCGCTATGATATTATTATTTTCGAGCTATATTGTATGGGCTGTTTTGAATGCTTTAAATGTTTTAAATACTGCAATACCTAGCCTTGCATCTCTTTAGTAAGCCGGAGAAACCGTGTCTTACTAGGGAGGTGTGGCGGTGACACCCCGACCTGGGTTATCAAAAACCGGGGTGTTACATGCTTCCTAAGTCACAGAGCCCTCGCCCAGCTTCTTTACCGTTGATAATCAGGGGTAAAGTAAAACTCCCTGGATCTTCAAGCTTTGGAGGAATCCTTTGTTGAAGAACCAAGCTACAACTCTGATTTAAGACCACCATTTGCTGCTCTCCTGCACTTCGTTTCCCTGAAATCAATTCTTTCAGAAACTTAGCGTAAGTGGGCATTTCAGCAATTAATTCAACCAAAGGGATTGATATTTCAATGGCCTTAATCTTTTCAAGAAATTTCTTAAATTTAATTTCTTGAAGATCATTTTTGAGTCTCCCAGGATATGGTATCCTGGGCATGTGTTCATCCAGTGAATCCTTTTTGTTACCTGTAGAGTTAGGATTATCATTACCTCCCTCTTTTTCCTTTGGAAAGGAGTGTCCTGAGACATTCTTTTCCAAACCCTTATCCTCAAGTATTTGTCTTTGTTCAAGCTGATCATCTTCTTCCATTGTCTGAACATCCTTGAACTTTTTCTGCTGCAGCAACCTATCTCGTTTCTTTTCAAATTCAGGATCAACAACTTCTTTTCCTCCCCTCAATGTAACTGCCTTACATTGTGGATTTGTTTCAGAGGAACTTGGTAATTTTCCTTTTTCTCTTTGCTGTAGTAACTTGGCCATCTCTGTTACTGAATTTTCAACATTCTTGATTGAAGCCTGCAGTTGGTTATTCGTCTCTGTCTGCTTAACAATAAACTCCTTCAGAGCATTCTCCACCTTTAAAGAATAAGTATTATCCTGAACAACATGATAAGGTTGCTGTGGAAAATTTGCAGGCACTGGTGCAAACTGTCCATAAGGTCTATTCTGTTGATTCATCTGTTGAGATCTCTGATGGTACATTTGCTGCTGTGGATAAAATGGTTGTTGAGGACGAAACTGCTGCTGATTATGTTGAGGTGGATTCAGGAGATGTGCATTCTGTGCGTTTTGAGTATTACCATAGCTCAGATTTGGATGCTTGTTCTGGAATCCAGTGTAGTTACAGCTCTCATCTTGTTTTGGTGCTTCCTGGAGTTGTGGACACTGATCATTATGATGTGGACCAGAACATATTCCGCACTGATAAACTGGTTCCATTGGAGCAGGTTGAAGGATCATCACAGGTTGTTGTTGTTGTTGATGCTGAACTTGTTGACTTGTTTGCTGAGCTAACTGTAACTCAGCAATCTGTTTAGTGAGTGCTGCAAATTTCTCTTCATTTTTGTCTGTGTGGATGACAAGACACTTTCTTGTAGGAGATGGTGGGTCATCATCTTGGAGGACTGCTCTGCTAGCTGTCATGGTGTCTATTGTTGACCATGCTCTATCAAGTGGCATCTGAAGTAATTGTTCCCCTCCAGTGGCATTAATCATCATCTGCCAAGTGTGAGTGAGTCCAATGAAAAAGATCTTTAAAAGTCTTCTTCCTGTGATACCATGCTGCGGGCATCTCTTAAGCATATCAAAGAATCTGTCTCGAGCATCCTTCAAAGATTCTCCTTTTCTCATCTTGAAGCTAGAAATCTTATCTACCCATTCATCTACTTTACTTTCTGGGAAATATTTGAGCAAGAAGTTTCTGACTAGTTCTGGCCAAGTAGCCTTCTGTTGAGCATTCAATGAATCATACCATTCTTTCGCAGAACCATCCAGAGAGAATGGGAACATTGCTAATTGAATGGTTTCTCTTGAGGCTCTTCCCTTCTTCACTGTCTTACTCAGTTCAACAAACTTTTTGAGATGTAAGTGTGGATCTTCAGCACTCAGCCCATAAAAAGCCCTGGAAGATGCCAAGTTTAATATACCAGGTGGTATATCAACCTCTTCATCTGTTCCAGCCAAATACTGATCAACGTTTGGTTGCCATGGTTGATATTGTTCTTCCTGAGGATTTGGAGCAGGATTAGCAAAATTTGGTGGAAAGTAGTGCTGATGAACAAATTGTGGTGCAGCAGCCCTCTGTGGTGCTTGAAAATGTCCTCGAAGTGGTACATTTTGCTGATTGTCTGGTTGCCCATTTGGTAAGTTTCCATGTCCGTCATTCTGTCCATTGTTAGCCATCCTAGTTATTGTTGAAAGATTCCCTTCTACAAGATCTCTTTGTCTCCTTCTAGCGCTTGCTCTGATCAGCCTTGCTGTTCTTTCAAGTTCACAATTAAAAGGAAGCAAAGGTCGCCTTGAAGATCGAGTTATTCTTTCGCTCATAAACTGTTGAGACTTCTCTGTGAACAAAATGAAAGAATTAATGAATTTGTTATGGTATAAAGTAAATAATTACAATTAAACCAAAGAGTATCTACAGTTCTAAAATTCATAACGCTACACCCTCCCCGGCAACGGCGCCATGAAGCTTTGAGGTAAAACCCGCTGCAATGCCCCCCGACAGCCTTTATACTATAATCCTATAGGACTGTTAAAGAGCTTGCCTAATTTTTCCTACCGAAAGCGCACGGTATCAAGCTGCAATATTTATTTTTATTGTCGGGATCGTTCATTAGAGAGTTACACGATAGAAGCGTTTTAATAGGATTATTAGTTCTAGAACATGTTTCTGCTCTTGGTTTAAGGATGGTGGAATGATGATGACTAAAAATTTAATGCTAAACTGTAAATGCATAAAGCTGTAAACAATAATAAAGAAAACAATTGAAATGATGTTGAGTGTTATGATTATGTTCATGAGTTTAAGATGATGTGGACCAAATCAAATAAACGAAACAAGAATATGATGAGAATATCATACTTCAATGGTTAAAACAGAATGAAAGTTCATCGAGATAGACAAATCCTCTATGCAACTTAATCAAATCTTCATGTCTTAAATCACTTCCCAAGACAGGTACTTGTGATTCAGTGTCATGACAATCTAAGCACTGAAATCAGAGGATACTGTTACCGCAGGATGATCGGTCAGACTCATTCTGTGACAACAAGCTTCTTAGAACTGTCACTTAATCTATTTCTTTCGGACTCAGATTAAGCCTTTGACAACTCAAGGTCACTTCTAAATCATCTTATATTCATCTGAACTTGAAGTTGTTCTTTTTACTACTCTGAGTCAAACTGGTCTCATGACCCTATATTGGATGTCCTCTACAAGAAGTGAAAAATCAAGTATTTAAATCTATCATCCAATGTTTTCATAAGACTTGACTACTCAGAGTAATTCCTTCAAGTAGTTGTAAGAAATAATAGTCCTGTAAGTATATCAAGATGAAATTGCTATTCAAAATCCTTGACTTATCCAGACCACTCAGATTCATATAGATGCTTTAGCTTGAGAAATCTCTGTAAACAATTTCAAATACCCATGACTTGACTCAGGATTAGTAATACTGTAGAAAGAATATTTAATCTCCTGCCCATAGCATATAGTGGAAACTATAAAGCTATGAACCCTGGAAATTAATCTTCCTAAAACTCCACTAATTATTGGGACAAAAGATGGTTTTTGAAACACCTTTCCCTTTTAAACGACAGGTACTAAATGTCCAACTAAAAAACAAGTTTGTTCTTCATTAACCTGAGTAAATAATGATTGAGAAAACTTATATCATCATCTTTAATGTACTAATGAAAATAGTAATATGAATTACAGATATGAATTATGAGTCTGTAATTGTGAAGTTAGATTACTCATCATAAACTGAGAAATATCCCAAAATATTTTATGTATAGGTAGTATTATATGTATAAGGAAACGATGAGGGTTCTGAGTCCTCTTAATCAAAATGCTAGAGTGTTTCCAAAATATACACTGGAAACTAGACAGAATTAGGAAATCACTTTCCTATGAAAGAGATTTGAGAAATAATTCTGCAAAATAGGTGTCCAAAATAGCTCGCAGTAGCTACTTTGGGTTTCAAACTATGAACATTCCAATTTTCCGCACGCTATGTCTGTACAGCGTGGAGGGAGTTAATGTTCAAAGAATGTTCCTCGGATTTTGTTTATACAAAGAACTGAATGCCTCGCAGTAATTTCTATAAGAATGCGGCGAGGTATTCAATTCATACTTATAAAATAGGGGTTATTTATGTATAAGAAGTAGAAGTGAGTAGTTGATGCCCCAAGAAATGGGAATCAATTCTTTTGCTATTATAAGTTGGTTCTCTCGCTTTGTCAAAATGACATCGCGAGAGTATTGAAATAGCCTCTCTTGAAACAAAGTTATCTGAATATCTCCTCGCATCATCTTTTAGGATGAAGCGTGGCTTTATCTTTATGTGAAGTAAATGATCAAGTCCTATAACTGTCATAACTACCCTCTGGAATTTCTATTCAGAAAATAATGAGAACAGAACCTTTCACATCCAAATTCGTAAACTTGAAGTTGTTAATTCTTAAAGATTATCATGCGATGATTAACACTGCATGGGTCTTTAGGAACCTTTTAGAGTTCTGAACATTAATCTCTGTGATTTCTTCCAAATTTGTGATCGAGACATAATATCAACAGAAAATCGAATGAATTCACAATTCTGCCAGTTCATACCTAACTCGGTTACAACATCCAAACTTCTTGCGTAATTAGAACGAACAAATTACGAATTAAAGATATGAAAGTATTATGATCTTCGAGAATCAAATTATCGATGTGATGCAAATTCCAAAAAGTGAATATTGTAACTGAGGTTTATACTTCTCTGAAACAGAATTGAAAAAAAACAATAGATTTCTAATATTCTCTGAAAATTGTAATCAGAAAGATAAGAAATGCACGATTTGATAACTGATCATTCTTCATGTATCTTGAATAACAAAGAATAAAAAATGAATACACCTGGAAATCTGATTGCAATCAGAATAATGCAAAGGTGAACGAAGAAGTCGGAAATTAGATGGTGATCATCGTAATGGATGAACAAGCATTCCGATAGCAATTCTTCTTACAGGGTATCCTCAAACTAATCTACTAAAATATTCCGAAGAAAATCTACTGCGAAATTGAATTACAAATCTGAAGAACTTGAAGTAAATTGCAGTGAAAAGTAAACCCTAGCTAACCTACCTACTGAATTCTAAAAGTGAACTGGAGAGTAAAAATGAGCTATTCTCTTCAATCTCCCGCTACTTGAGCTCATCCCCCAAGGGTCTTATTTATAGATGGGCGTTGTAACTGCTTCAGCCTTGGATGATAACCGCTCGCATCAGAATAGCTCTCCTCTCGCTTTATCCAGTTCTTTCAAAGTGAGAGTCAGAAATGTAATTATCTTTCTTGACAAAGCGAGATCTCACAGTCTCTTCAAACAGTTTGCTTCTCGCCGTAATATCTGAAGCTTCCTGTCTTGCACAAACTTCCTTTCCTCGCGATGTCAAACAATCATCGTGTGGGCTTCAGCTTCTGAACATTTTCCTTAGATCTTTCCTGATTTCGTATGTAAGTCCTCGCACTATTTCTCTCTTTCCTCGCTATGTCTTTTCCACTTCCCGCTGCTTTTCAGCTTAACTTCCTGCTGAATGACAAAGCGTGAGTCAGTTCAAATAAAAACATAGCGTGCGAGACTTGCAATGAAAACATAGAATTTCAAGCCATTTTCAATGTAATTCCGACTTCTTCACAATCTTGGTTCTTCTTCCATCTTTTCTGGTCTTCCATGATTATTCATTAAAAACTAATGGAATTAAGAACAAAAGATCATCATTAAGACAATAAATTGGACGCAAATGACAGTCATAAAAGACTGTCATCAACCATAAGCAAGAGGGTTTGCAATAATCGCCCGACCCTGAAAGATTCACCAGTTATGGGATCTGGTTGTGTGCATGCTGGAATGACAGATTCAATAATGGCCTTAATTTGTTTATGTTATCCAGAAATTTCTCCAGGTGTTGATGAAATAAGTCCTTTATTTCTTGCCATATCTACAATTAGAGTTGCCAAAATTTTAGTCCATAAATGAGCAAACACTTTATAGCCTGGTGGCTTGTTCAACGTGGCAAAAGACAGGAGAGGTAATTGTGAATGTTCGATGAAAAATATATATGATAACAAAAAACACAAATACGAAGAAAACCCTTCCACTACAGTAAGCATGAAAGATTAGTAACTTGACAATTAATGTTAAGAATTCAAATAAGAATTCAGGTTGAGGCTTCAAACACTTTGGAAAATTTGAGGGTAAGAAAGTTAAACAAAACTATTTTAAGTTAAAATACCTCAGGTGGCATCAAGTATTCCTTAGAAAGGAAGGGCTATTTATGCACAGCTCACCGCTTTATGTCAGAACCACTGCTGGTATTATTATCGAAGAGAGCCATGGCCTCTTGAAGATCCCCATCTCTTTGGTGCATGCCAGAAACTCACCAAATGCAGAACATCTAAAAGAATTACCAATTAGATTAAAAGAACCCATTATCATCACGTATAAGCAATCCCCAAACCATAAAAATCTAGAGAATGATGGACAGTAAGGCCAAGCTATAACTCAGAACTCCAGAACAAATTATGTAGGCCAAGAATGTAGGAACACCATTAGATAAAAAAGCTGCATCTTTTCAATTTCCAATTGAATTCAATTGCCCCTTGATCATTAAATCAATCGAGGAAAATCACCATTCACTTACACACATTTTTCTACCTAAATAGAACCTACTTAGAAAAAATCTTTACCGGCACTAAAATACATTCACCAGTACATGGTGTAACTGTCAGATCTCATTCAGCTCTTCATTGATTGATCAATGCCATATAATTTGTTTAAAAGGGCAAAGAAACAAGAAGTTCCATCAAAGGGCAATTTGCAAATACCACTTCATCATTATTATCGGTGCTAAACCCTAATCCCTTAAAACCTAGAAAGAGTAACATAATCTATATGAGACATAATAAGCTGAAATCAAGTCTTACCAATTCAATGAGCATCCGGTGGGAAAGGCAATCCCTGCTTGTAAACCATTTCTGATATTAACGTTCGGACTGTATTCTCCAATATATCTCACACAGATAAGTCATCAACATTCCAGGCTTCAGTATTTGCCTAATATTTTTCCGAACCTAAGAACGATTGAACAATTCAGAAAAGAATAGCCTCTAAATTTCAAGTTTTCTTCGTCCCGAGTGCATAAATAGTTGCAAGTGCTGTAAAGCTACCTTACGGTGTACTTCTGCTGCCTGGCGGAGGGAATTATAAATTGTTTTTTCCAGACGTTCAAGTTCTGTCTTTTCCTCAGATGTTCTCCATAAATTACTACATTTGCAATGTCAAATAATGCCTTTCAAATTTCCCACCATAACAAGCAAGAAAATGATTGGGCAATAAACTTGTTACCAAAATATGAAATATTAATTAACCTCAGAAAATAAATTCAAATTCAAATAAGAAAAGCTTGCAAATGATTTGCATATGACGACAAAGCTCAAAGTTGAATACATTAGCATTACCATTTACAGGAGGCACAATCAAATAACAGAATTACAATAGTCACAAGAAGCAAAGAAGATAGTGTAATAATATCCAGATAGAAAACAAATCTAATAGGGAAAAAAAATAGCCCTCCCGTTTTAAATAGAATTACTAAGTTATAGATAAACATACAATACACTATTTAACTGCTACAGAATCAACTACAGATAATTGTATCCTTTTCTGTTCTGTGTAAATTACCAGTGGATAGATTTCTCCAAAATGATTATTCATGGGAGTACCACTAAGAGCCCATTTGTAATTAGATCTTAAAGTAACAACAGCTGAAGTTGTCTTGCTTTTTATCTCTTTTATGTAGTGTGCGTGTATAGTATGAGACAATCATTAGTCTAGAAGACAAATGGCCGAGAAAATACCACAATCAATAATAATCAATGAGCTAGAATCAATTACCTCACCAACATAATTCTCTCCCAAATTACCGAGGACAAAATGGGTTTTCCTTGAGGTGGAAGCTCCTTTGGATCATAATGACATTTCATCTGCTTCCAATGCACATCACTCCCAAAGCTCTTCCCCTTAATCTTGTCTGATAGTTTCTGGACATTCGCATTGCAAGGATCCATTGCAACCCCACGAATCCACTTCAGCATACCCAACATGTTCCTGAATAATACTATTTAAATACGTAAGGATGACAGAAGAGTAAATCATGGTTACAATAGCAGATTGCCCAACAATATTATGTGCTAGCTCCTTAGATAGTGTTAGATTTCAACATTACATGTAGTCTCATGGAATATTTTTAAGGTTTTGAAAGAAAAAGAAAAAAAAAGGAAAAGAAGATATACCAATCACAGAAAATCTATATGCTTCCTATCTTTCGCCTCAATGGCTCTACCAAGAATGCCGCCGGATGTTGCACTTTTGATGAGACAAACAAATCAGACAAGGTGATATTAGGTGTGAATCTTGTTTAATTTGTGAATTGTTCTTCCCCTGTGACCAACCACAAAACGGATTCTAATGCCCTATTCTTCCTCAAGCTTTTTTCGTTTATCACCTGCAGTGAGCAGTAGATTGGAATAATGAATTAAAACTAATTAACTTCATCAATCTAACTTAATCAAAGTACAAACATTCAATTAAGAAGAACCTTGCAGCATCCATGTAGCGCACTGAATCTCTTCAGATATCCTCAAGTCTTCAGATAACGGGGAACCTGTAAGTAAAGAATCATGTGCAGTCCCTGTAGCAGCTAGCTCCATTCAAGTCCGATATTGTTCTGACCCAGGAACTACAATTGGCAGCAACCATGAGTTTTGCATTAAGTGACTAATATGTATATAGATAAAGAAACATTGTAGGCTTACTGTAGAGTACTGTGCGTCTTTGAAGCTTTCCCTAAAGCATCCTTGGATCCGTCTTACATGCTGCCAACAGAAAAGGAAAATAAATTACACATAACTAATTGAACAAGTACAACTTCTCAGTGCATCAAGCAAAACATGTTTGCATAAATCATGGTAATGATCATATTGGTAGACCTAGACATTGCAATTTAAAAGCAGGAAAAGACTAATATATGATCACAAGAATTCACAACTTTCGTAACGCAGTCATCTGAAACCAACTTCGATTTTTCATCTAAAACTCCCTTCAACCGTGGTACATACTTTCAGTAAATGTCCACATCCTATCAGCGATAGCTGAAAACATTTGGAACACGTATGAGAAATGAATCTATTACATTGTAAATGAGTTAACCGATGGCAACCACATTTAGATCCACCTAAAACAGAGTCTACTTGAACTCACAAAGTGCAATTACCGAAATCCCGCTAATATGAGAGAACTGTCACGGGCTCATCAAATTTGGACAAAAGTTGGAATTCACAATTTCCATAGCTGATTTCTGAACAGCAAATGCAGCTAAAGAAGCACCTAATACTGGTAGAAATAGTTCCCACTCTCTCAGAAATTAGAAATTCTTACATAAGGAAGCACATTTCGTCTGATAAACTACCAGCCATAGATTTGTAATAGAGCAAAGATACAACTGCCATAGATTTGTAATAGAGCAAAGACCATTCTTGCTGGGGCTTGTTTGTTGTTACCTTCCATCTGAATTAACATCGGTGCAGTTTAATGTTGAGGCTAGTTGTGTAACTTCAATTATTTCGTTGATTAATCCTTCCCCAAATGCAATTCTCACAGGTTCAGATTAACCAATACCCATATGATATTTTCTTATCCCAATTTCATTTGTGTCTGGCGCATCAACCTTGCGCTGCCCATATGTTCTTCGCCTCCCTCGGAACACCCCAGAAGGTGGAGTCGCCGAAGCATTCTCATGAAAAACACTCTCTCCTCAAACACATGGAAGGCATAATAGAGAGCAAAATGACAAGGAAATCCTATAGTGTAATCCATTTCAAATTTCAATTCCAAACTTCTCTTTGAAAGACACCTAAATAATTGGAAATCTGTAATCTGTAACAAATTTACAACCAATCCTGTGAGATATCTAAAAAAGGAAAAAGCCTACGTGACAACGAAACCTGACTTTTTAATAAAGTAGAAGAAAAACATTAAAAATATTAAAAAAAAAACAAAACAAAAACAAAAACCAGAAAGGACATAGCAGGCATTCACAAACAGTATACTAACGTAACACTGAAAGTGAAAAGGCCAAACCCATAGTCGACAAGTTACCTGTTTCAGCCTTGCAGGCATGAGGTGGGAGTGGCGTGGTTGGAAAACTCCACAGATCAATCACCAACGAAATTCGAATATTCTGCATCAAAACATGTTCTGTAACATCAAACAAACTATTCTCACTCAAGCCAACAATAATCATCTTTCTGGCCATATTGAAAGGCACCCATATTCATTGAAGAAAACAAAAACAAGTTCTCCACATGCACACCGAACAACAATCCAAACCCATTTAACCAAGATGCATAAGCTCCAGGATAACCGTACTTTAATCGAAATATGAAACACGCTTAAAAGAAGTCCTACAATTCCCAGAAATATCAAAACCTTTATATCAATCTCCTCGAAAGACACATTATGAGAGTTAAAATTCAATGCCAAGGAGATTACTCGTATTCCTTTTTTTATTTATCAAATCTGTTTTAAGTTACCTGGAAATTCAAATTAAAATTTCTTACTGATACAAAGAACTCCGCAGCCACAAAAAGTGGCTTTAATTATAAGAAAGCATCATTAACTTTTAATTGTATTGATAAGTGGAAAAAAAAAGTGTAAAAATCTGCAATTCAATGCAGATCTGATGGCCAGATCAAGAGAGATTGATGAACTGGATAAAAGATATCTTCATTCAGAAGCTATTCTTAAGTTGGTTGAAGAGAATCAGTACTAATATATCCCTGGGGCGACAACAAAAGCAATTCATTAGCCTGTTGCACATGTGGAAATCTCTGGAAACAAAAGCAATGATGATCCTGCTAACCAATGCCCAAACTCATGAAAATCTCTGGAAACAAATCTAGATTCTCAAATATTCTAATTTTCTCAAACAAATCTGATGTTTGTCTATACATGTTTCCTGTCAATCCAAAAACCACACTCATAAAAACCCTAGGCTAAAACCTTTTGCCACCATTTGAGAAATTGAAATCAATTTTGCATGAAGTAATTGAACCAAAATAATTTACAAAGCACTATTCTATTGTTCTTGTAAATTAAACCACAAATTACGGGTGTTACACCTTAAATTAAACCACAAATTGCATGAAGTAAGAAAGACACTTTGAGTTGTTTGCAAGCAATTACACCAACTTAGTATATTAATTGCTTAGTATTTATCCGATCAGTTGTAAGTAATATGAACAAATATTTGTTGGTCTACAATATAAAACTCCATAAGATTAATAAATATATAAGGAAGTTATTTTGATCATTAGTGTGCATAACCGACAAGAAGAAATTATTTGATCATTGACGGCCCTAGGCAGAAGCCAATCAATTTTCTGAAAACTTTAACAAAGAACCAAAATATAGCATAGAAAAGTACTCCCATTGTTGTATCTTAAGGACAAACTACAAACATGAACCAGTACAAACAATTCCTTGAGTGGACCCATAACATCTCAAGTCAGTATGCAACTTGGATGAGTAAAGCCAACAGCTTCAGAATATCAAAGCCCAGTAATGCTCTAATCCACACCATTAAATACTACTAATAAAAGACTAATTCAAGCATCTCAGATTAATAATACGTGGAATCTGTATGATTCAATAAGCAACTATTTAAGATATCACAATCTACAATAACATTAAACCCAAAGAAACATTTAGTGCATTACTCACTTGCTCAAAAGGGTCAAGTGCACATAGTTGGTCTGTGATTCCTTTGCCTGTACAAGGAAATAAAATAACAATATAAGATAAAAGATGTTAAGAAATAGTTACATATTGTTGAATGACAGAAGATATCAAACAATGGAAGTACCTCAAGTCTCTTCTCCCAGTCAACTCAAAATGGACCCAACCTTGATCAGAAATTGATGAAGTTCTTTATAAAAATCAGAAAGGCTGCATAAAAGGGAAAATTCCTGATGATCCATAAACCAATATTATATAACAGATCTTTTTTTTTTTTTTGAGATCCAACCTCTACTAATATTATCAACTACCAACTTCAATGGTTGGAAAATAGATCCAATCAATCACGCTTCAATTGGGAGCTTTTTCTTCCCATAATACTTAAATTCTTCACAATAGGACATCACGAAAACATAATTATTTTGCTCCCTGGCCAGAAGAAGGTTGTTAAAACCTGTGCACAGCGCAGAAGATTTAAAGCCAAATTTATATGAGCCTTCCATATAACTCATGCCTCTGGATCCTGATGGTTCCGAAAAGATCTAACAATGATGGGCAGGCTAACCTCCTCCTGTATTCAGAATCATGTTACAGGGAATACAACTATTAATTCAACACTGGTAAAGGGTATGTTATCTCTGCCTATAACCCCCACGACCTCTGTAACGATGGTTATACCCCCTGCCCCAACTGTGTTGGGCACGGCCATGATGCTCTCCCTGCCCAGCTCTGAGTCCACTATAACCTGATTGAGTTCTTCGCTGAGAATCAACAAATGCAGACGATTGATTGTGTCCATTCCTAGATCCATGGCCCTCAGAATTTACAGAAATGGTATCAAAGAAGTCATCCTTGTTATAGGCAGGCTTACGATCCTTGTTTTATTCTGGCATAGAGAGTGTCTTTTTTCTCCCTTAAACCAATTCGAGGGAGAAAAATATACTTGAGCCTTGCAGCTCGCAGAATCTGGCATAGAGAGTGTCTTTTTTCTCCGGGGCCACCATTCTCATTGAGTTGTCTTACAGAGTAGAGAACAAAAGCAAACCAATACCTCTCTGCTTCATCAGGCTGGCAGTTGTATGAATTGATAAGCATTTAATGACAATAAAAGTTTTCAATTTTGTAAATAAGCATTCAAACAAGTGCCATCGCAACCAATACAATGTAAACCAGAAGAAAAGAAAAACCAGCAAAGGAAAAGCTATAGAAGGTGTGAGTTGAGAAAGTGATATGGCATACACTTCCAGTTCCAATAGAGGATATATTCGTCAACAGAAGTTTCTCGCTTTCGCCAAACAGCTTTGTCCCCTCCGCCAAAATGCTGTCATAGTCCAACTGTAGATCATTCTAGTTAATGCATAGGGCAGGGAAAAAAAAATTCAACAGTCGCTCCGAGCACAAAAGCGCAAAATCTTTATTACAAGACAGAAAGGAAAGATATACTAAATTACCCAAATACTAAAAATTTAATTAGGGCTGAAACCACAAGAGCATGACCGGGCTAAAAAAAAAATAAGCAAACTTGAACCATGGTCCATGGAACACAAAGCATGAAGAAGTTTATCTTCTCTGGTTACATGTGCACCTTTATTATAAGGATCAAGCAGCATCCACACATAACCGGGAAACCCAAATCCATAGAACCGGAGCAACAAGCGCCCAATTTTACAGAGCCAACATAAGAAAAATCCCACAACATACAAGACACATGTTTGGTAAAAGTGGAAAATACAATGAGTACCTCGCAAAAATGAGCAAATCGAGCTTCAATGGTGGTTCCGCCCCCCTCTCCCTGGTTAGAAGGGCTAGAAATCTTCTTCAGCTTCGCCATGACTTTCAGATCTCCGATCTACTCAATCCACGGATCGAACAAAAAATCAAATTAAAAAAATAAATCCTCATATTGCAAGAACCCTAGACGAGCACACCATCGAAATGACAAGAAATACATGTGCTGAAATAACCAAACCTCAACTGAAAATTCTTCAGTCAGTCCCTAAATAGCCCGTGTGCTTGTGATGCCTTTTTTCCCCTCCGTATTCCATCTGTGGAGGAGAGAGAGAGAGATGAAGATAAGAGCGAAACAGGGTTTGCGCGGGAAAACAGTGCATCCTATAGCCTATCCACATGTACCATAGCCGACATACATAGGCATAGACCCAATGCTAAATACAGTGAACTTACATGCAAGAATCACTGAATTTGGTCCCCAATTTCGAACCCCCAAAACAATAACCCTAAAATTAGAATGAATCCTTACCTTAATGAGCTCCTGCCGAGACGACGGACAGGGACGAGGCAGGGAAGGAGGCGAAGGGCTGGGAAGGGGATTGCAGCGATGGGAACCTCTAGCGCCGGAGCCCGTTCGGCCTAACTACATGGAAATTACACGAAAGAATCACTGAATTTGAACCCAATTTCGAACCCCCAAAACAATAACCCTAAAATTAGAATGAATCCTTACCTTCATGAGCTAAATGACAGGATCCAAAGGCTGAACGCGGACATTGGCAGCAGCCACTGCCAGGCGGCGAGGACACCGCCGAGACCGCTACTCCAACGGCGCACCTCCATCAACAGCGGAAGAGGGCGAACTCGGGCGAGCCCTCAAAGGCGGCGATGGCGGGCACCCTGTCTGCGGCGGCGGCGCTAGGTTCCGATCCGTGGTGTCTGAAACGCAACAGGCTGGGGAGTGAATCGGAGCAGCACAAATGAGGAAAACTTGTGCGTAAGAGGGGAAGGAAGATTGGGAATGGAGATGTGGCGGAGAATTAGGCCGAGAGAGAGGAAAGAGTAATGACGAAGGAAGCCATCGAACGATCCAAGAACCCGACCCAATCGTGCACAAATCAAATTTTTAATCCAACGGCTAAAATTAAAATTGAATCTCTAATCCAACGGGTAGAAATCTAATTCAGCTTTGCCAGTTTTTTTCCTATTTCTCTTATAGTGTATACTAGTTTCGAACCTGTGCGATGCACAGTGTAAAAGGGATGTACAACTGCTTATGGAGGAAGAAAAAAGAATTATAGGTAAGTATATGTTAGTTTTATCAACAACAATTTGTTTCCGGAGAATTGTTTTGTAAATAAGAAGATAAGATTATTGAAAGAATAGAGGATTTACCTTTGCTTGAGAGAATAGTGAATAGTAAATGAAACAGTGTTGATATATAGAGGAACATAACCAACAGTTAAAGCATAAGTTACGATCAGTGGAATGTGAAGTTCAGATTTGATAAGCATAAGTTACAGTTAAATATTCTTGAGAAATTATTGGATTATTAAACATAGCAGTTAGGATGAGCTGGAGAATGTATAAAAGCATTTTATTGTTATCTATTGGTCTTCACATTTTTCTTGTTATCGAATTGTGTGTGTGGAGAGTGTATAAAATCATTATGTATAAATGGCAGATATTAGGCACTCAGGAGTAAAACCAATATATACACATTCAATTTAGTAATGGTCTCAAAACAAAACAATGAGTACCTAAGACATTGAGCCAACTATGCAGATAAGTGGTTATTTCAAACACTCCAATGATTTCAACAAATTGCCAATATTGGATGTAGACAAAATTGGTAAGTTTAATGTCCAACGCACTAACAGATAGAAAGTTTCTAAAAACAGATGGATTATGTAAAATTATCCTTTTTAATGGACTATGTAAAGTTTCTAGAATTAATTACTTGAATGAAATGTGAATAAATCGGGCAATGCAAGACATTTTCTGTTTTAAAGGCACATTGTAACTCACCACTGATGTAACAAATTTGTTGTGTGTCTGCAATGTCCTTTCAACCTGTATAATAGACATTCAATACACATTGTAGATGGTAATGGGATGGAGCATGCTCCTTATGTTTGGTGCTTATGTGTAATTAATTGCCGTTTTTTAATCAGTAAAAATAATACTTGAATGCCAGAACAATAACAAAATAAGGAAGGCAAAAGCACAGGACAACCAGTAATTATGAATGGCAGGAGTAATGTCTGTTGAAAGTTGTAGGATGAGATAGTGAAACATAGAACTGAAAGCGGAAAAGGGGGGAAAGGGGCAAGGATAACAAGCAGCAAGGCTTCATAATGGAACACAGCTAGGCTGGATAGTTTGAATCGCGTACATCAGCTTGTATAAGGAAATCACGGCGTTCA
Organism: Hygrophila difformis; assembly: GCA_030278955.1. Taxonomy (NCBI): domain Eukaryota; kingdom Viridiplantae; phylum Streptophyta; class Magnoliopsida; order Lamiales; family Acanthaceae; genus Hygrophila; species Hygrophila difformis. The sequence continues at coordinate 38,415,155 of JAOANR010000009.1, read as the reverse complement.
GGTCCGTACATGTTGGAGACGATGGTAAATTTCCAAATTTCTTTCTTTGCCATATGGCAGTGGGTGAAGAATCGGGGCCAACCAGTTGTTAGCTTTAACGAGTCACTGCAGCCTCGGCGGCGTTCATGTGTGTACGTGACTTTTATTTCAAATGATCTGGAAGCATTACCGAACCTCATGTACAGTGTGGGCCTTGAATCTAGACGGTGGCGATGCCAAAACTTAAGAGGAATAACCTGTGACAATAAGGAACTATGTTATTTTGTATATGTGTAATAAAACTGACTGTGTAAATCTAGGATTTATATGAGAATGGGCTTACCAAAGTTTTCTTGTGAGCTTCTTTAATTTCAACATCAAAGGTAGCAAGGTCGTCATCATCAGATTCATCAGAGCTAATGACGATGATGGTATCCGAGTCGCTGTCTGAAGCCATAAGAATGGTAGTTGATGCACCTAGGACAAAAGGCATGTGATAGTATATAAGTGAATGTAATGTAATATTAGTTTTACTCCAGTCTAACAGTCATGCCACTTACAAAGAAATTACTTCAGCAGACAAAAGACATGCAGGTGAGCACCAGAAGGACCCAAGCTCTACTTAACAGGAAACATGCTAAAACATCTTCAAAGCATTATCAAGAGAGTGTTTAAATGAATTAACTAAACAAGAGCAAACTATGTTTCCTAGAAAATCCAAGTAAAAATCATTAGTTGCTCCCAGATTGCACAGTCATTTTTATTTTCACAAGCAACAAAAACTTCAAACATATGATTATATCCAAAACTATTAAGAACACTATGAAGAAGTACAGGGTCTATTGTAAGAAATCCAGCCAATTCATAAAAAGAGCAAGAAAAATAAAATAAACACAAAACCTTTTCAGCAACAGAATCAATCTAGGATAAATTCTACATCAAACAACCGAATTGGGTTTATACAATCCCCAAACGCGCTAAACGTCTAACCACCTAATTAGGCAAAAACCAGGGCAATTGGCACTCAACTGCAAATAATTTAGAATTCATCACAGCAGGAAATAAAAAAAGTAGACAGTTGGTCTAAGTGTTGGTTGGTAGAGGAGTAGCAATGAGTATCGGAATTAGCATCTAGCAAAACATATTTATTCAAAACAAGGTTTTTATGAATGAGGCGAATATTTATAAATTAAGCTGTGTGAATAACAAGAGAATGAAAGGTTGTTAGACATCTATCTATATCAATTAATTACTTCCTAATTTGGCTACAAAACTTCTCCATCCAGTACATTTAGTAAGAATTTATCCATCACATTCAGCGTATAGTAACGATGCCCACAATCCAAATCCGTGGAATCAATTATAGATGATGTCCCTAATATATAAGCACCACTTGTCATTAGATTTGATAGGATATTTTTCTATGTTTTAGAGGAATCCTGAACCAGTTTAATAATAGTATGGAAGAATTGTCTTAAAAGATGGGAAAAAACAAGTAGAACTTAATTACCTTTACTTCAAGATAATGGACAAGAACTTTGCTAGACGGCACCCTGAAAAATAGAAAGAAATATTATTACCACCACTGAAGAAGCTCAGTCAAAAAGAAAACTTCGTGCAAAGTTTCTGAAGACTTTTAAGCTTGATACGCCACATTTAGGGGTGCAGCACATTCTGGCATGCATAATACCTCCCTCAGACAGTTTATAATTATCAATGTATATAAGAGCTATTATTGGGTCAGATATGTAAATCACCCTGCTCATTATCAAAGTATAAAAGAGCTATTATTGGGTCAGATATGTAAAGTTCTAGTAATAGATTATAATTGATTTAGCTTATAATAAATATACAATTGAAATGGGGCAGCAATTGATTAATAGTGCTATTATAGGGAAGTGTTCCGTCTCAAAAGTAAAAGTTATGCAAGACGAATGGGGCAGCAATTGAACAACTGGTACTGTAATATATTGAATGTAATAAAGATCGCATGGAATTGCATTGTACAGAGTTTCTGTTGCTTTAAGTTCTTATCCACCCTAATACCATTGGATTTTGCACAAACAAGATTTGTAGAAGTTAGAGCTTTCTTTCTCTCTGTTAGAAGCAAACATTGAAAAAAATCTTCCATGGTCAAGAATGCACTGATACAACTCTATTAACGACAATCATATACTGTACTAATTAACAAGTACTAACTGGTAAGAACACTTTGGAACTACTCATGGCAGGTTAACTTTCTAATTCAATACTTACAATTAACTTACCATCATACACAGGAAGTGAAGTGGAATGTTCCAACATAGTTCTTGACAAGAATCACTCTAGTTCAATTTTCCAATTACCAATGAAATAGTTTATAATCCATGTACAATATTTTTTAAAGCTGAAGCCTTATAAAATACTACTATCTGGCGTTGTCTACAAGCTCTACACCAGCTGAATAGAACAAAAAATCTCACAATAGTCTCTTTTCCGCTGCTCAACCATTCTTGTTCTCTAAATTTAAGAAAACACAAATCAAATAGACAATATAAATAACTAAAAAAAACAATACTAATGGTTCCTTAATTACAAGAGAATAGGTAATAAGCAATAATATTATGATCCATAACTCAATAAATAATTCATGGGATCTGAATTCGAAGCTAAATTATTAATTAAAATAGTTGAATCTAAATATTTAAACGGTCCAACACATGTTTGCAAAAGATATCATCTAACAATTAGTTGCAAACATTTTAAAATCATATATCCCCATACATATTCCATGATGCTAATCTTAAAAAAAATTAAAGAGACATTAGAAGTGATTCTGGGAGTTGGATTACATGATACCATATGAGGAAAACTTGAAAGTGAACAGGAGGGGAGAAGAAAGGAGTACCTAGAATTGATAGCAACGCAAAGAAGCGAGCAGAAGAGTGTGAATGAGTTTGATGGACCTGGGAGAGTCTATTAATCAGCGTTTTATGGCAGGCAGTAGAGGCAGCTGTTGATAAGTGTGAATTGGGGTTCACGGGTGGGATGCTGAATAAGTGGGACGTAAAGACTGATAGAAGAACGTGGCAGTGCAGAGATTTAGGGACTGTCAAGGGTGTTCACGGACTTGGTTGATAAGAGGAAGAGATTTCGGTTTGTTTTGTAGTGTATGAACGCATTGATTCAGACTTCATTCAAAAGTGAATGTAGGAAGGAGCAGGCATTTTGGTAAACAGTTAGAAGGCATATGCGGATAGGATAAAGTGTTCTACCATTGGTGCGAATCGGACAAGTGCTAAACCTTTTGCGGATATAATCAAATTAAAGATATCTCTAAATAAAACTGCCAAATCAATAATTCAAGGCAGAAAACAAAATCAGCAAAACATGTTCGAACAAAAAATATAGCCTAAACCAAAATTGTGATGAAATCATGTCCAAAGGAAGGGAAGCAAAATTAAATTAAAAAACTGAGAGGACACATTATATCAAACAGTTTGCAGGCATTCACAAAATAACAAAGAAGACAATAGCTACGATTGAAACCAGCAACTACGATTGACAGAAAAGGAAAATAAAGGGAAAAGAGACCAGTACCTACGATTGATGGCCACGCAAATAACCGAGCAGAGGAGGGCGAACCAGGCGGATGGACGGGAGGGAGGCGATTAAGTGGCGTTTTATGCCAGGCGGTGGGGACGTCTGGGAATCATTGTCACCTGCAATTCACGGGTGAGATAGGTTAATAGGTGGGACGTAAGGATTGATTGAAGGGCGCGGCAGTGGAGGGATTCCGGGACTGCGGAAAATGTTGTGGGGTGTGGGCGAGAAGAGGAAGGCAATGTGGCTTGTTTTGTAGCATATGGACGCATTTATTCAGATTTGATCCTAAAGTGAATAAGTTTGTTTTGGTTTATTGGGCCTTGAGAAATGGATTTGTTGATTAGTGAGTTTCATACATTTTTTTTTTTTACTTTATTGTACAAAATTTAGAGGGTTAGCAAGCTATTACATGGTTAATTGTAGGCTAGCAGTTCTTATTAAAACACATCAGTAAGCTATGGATATTATGAAAATTCGAGGAAATATTATTGACAATAATAATATTAAAAAAAGTGTCAAATTATTGACAATACACTATAATACAATAACTCGTACTAAATAACAGTATATAATGTAATAAAATACTGTGTACTGAATGTTCCAATGTAATAAGTAACATCTTAAAGTTTGAATTAAACACAAAGTCTAAGTCAAATAATAAATATAATTAAAGAGCAAATCTGACAATTATAAATTAAGCACAAGTAAAAATTGTGGAAAAATTTATCAATTCAAATAGTGTACAAGTAATACAAGATTTTAAAACTGAAAAATCAAACAATGCAAGTGAATATTGTTGAATGTCCAATTTTTATATTATTGTAATGATATATTTTTAAAAATAATCAGGTTCGGAGTTGTTAGATTTGACAATGGATATTGCAATAATTATTTCATCAAGTACATGATATCCAAGAATGTTTGGACGAGTCACTCAAGCACTATGGATTTAAATTAATTTTATAAAACTAATGATTAGTTCATAAAAAGAACAACAATTAAAATTGTAAATATAGCACGGACTAAATTATAAGTTCTAAGTGATGAAACCAGAGAGGAAAAGTATAAATAATAATTTTTTAAAATTTTAAAGATAATAGTCAAAAGATGCAACATATTAGGTAGCAAAGAGATATTTTTAGAACCTTAATAATGTAAAATGTATTGTATTTTTTTTAGTAACAATGGCAAAAAAATTTTTGGTACAGCATTTTAGACATAATATGTTGTTATGATGAAGCAAAGGGGATGGTTGATACGAAAGATATTTTTCATATTATAAATTATTTAATTTTGGGTCAATATTGTTGCAAGCATATATTTTGAAAGAACAATCATGTTAGGGGTTCTTTCATTTAAAGCAGAAAAAAATACGTGATTAGTTGGCTAGTTGTAAATAGATTGAATAGTAACAAGTGGAAAGAATAGGTGTAGTAGAAGAACATTTTCTAGTAACAAGCAAACATAGCACATTTCCACATGCACCTCAGTAGGATATTTTGTCCACATTATTAGTTTTGTCGGCAATCCTATACATGTGAATCAAGTGACTCAATATAAATATGTGCATAATCTTTCATACATGTTGTGCTTAAAACAGGTTTTCAAGTATGGAGTTTTTTGTGCAGCTAGGTGAAGGATTTGAGAGATATCTGGTATGATACAACTCATCAATGCGTATGTAGCATACATTACAGCAATTAGTAATAGTTATAGTATTGAATTGCGATATTCTATTTTTCGTTTTTGCAGCGTCTGCCAAGAGTGATATTTAATTGTATTCAAGAAGATGATATACCATCAGTAATTGGAATGGAAGGGCAGCGAATGCAATGTAGTTTAGGAACGTTTTTTGATGGAGAAGATATGTATATTTCTGGTGGGGGGCTTTGGGATATGTTTTGTGATGCCCATGCACTTAAAATAGGAGATGTGTTGTTCTTTAAGTTGACAGGGCAAATGGAGTTCACAATAAAAATATTTGATGAAGAAGGTGAACCGAAAGATTTTTCTGAAATGCTATTGGAATATAGTACTTTCAATGGTAAACTTAAATAGTGGCTATTTTTTCCTTTCTTTAATATATAACGATTTGTATATTTAATTGTTACTATTTTTTGGCACACTTGTTTATATGCAGAATCATATGCTTCTTTTGTGACACAACTCACAGATTCGAATTATTATAGGCCATTGGTAATGCAGAAACAACCGCAGGCAATTTTACTCTTCAAATTTTTTTTCTTATTGGGAAAACATGGATATATACATACACTTTGTTTGTTTGTAGGAAATTCCGAAGACTATTTGGCAAGGGTTTAATTTGCATCTACGGGAAAGATTTTGGTTGCGGTTTAGAGAACATGGGCGTCTTCACCTTGTGTATTTGTTGCATGCACCAGTGACTCGACATAGAAGCGAAGAAATGGTATCAATGAATATTGGGCTCCAGCAATTCTTTACACAAAATGATATAGTTGCTGGAAATATATGTAAGTTTCTAATTAAAACAGTAACATTTGGCCGACGGCATAATGAAGTTATTGTTGAAGTTGATGTGGTAAGCCACATGTAATCCCATGTATTTGGAAGTTATGTCAGCATGTTGTTTAATTTGATGTTATGGAAAAAAACATAGCAGGCCGAATAATTACTATCAAACTTCTTATGTTTTGGAGCCAATTTAACTTATTGTTAATGTTATATGCAGCGAACATTACATGGTTATACCGTTGATGAGCCAAGTTAATTCCACAGTGTTTGACATATGTTAAAAACTTGTGATATTGTTTGGGTGTGTGAGTTTAAATCTCTGAAGCACAGATTTGTTATTTGGCCTCACCTAGTAAATCTATGTATAGTATTTGTTTTCTCTGTCCTTTTAATTCTCTAATTTGCCCAACAAACAGGAAACTCGACTTTGCAAATATGTTTTACATTATATTGGAATCTCCATGAATTGGTTAACTCTATGATTCCTAGTACAGTTGTTTTTGTTTTTTTGATCTACCATTGTAAGGTATAGTATTTGGAATGTGATTGTGTTATCCAGTCTATCCAGTTTATCTCATGTTGTTTATGTATGTGAATTTCAATGTCCGGACTGCCTATGTAGGATTATCCACAGCTGTCTGATAGTTCTTATGCATCCAAATTACATATTTTATTACAATAATCAACATTTATACATAGAAATTATTCCATAATTAATCTCAACAGATGGCTATATAACCAAAAGTTTATACTACCAGGGAGGTGAATTTTTATACGGAGAATTTTTCATAAATGGCCATTTGAACAGAGGACCAGTATTCCAACAAAAATGCATGGAGATCGTACTTAGTCAGTATGATAAGGCCACAATATGTTTTTAAGCAAAAGCATAGATTAGAATCAATCCGTGGCAAAAGTATGGGCAGCATAGCAACGAGATAAACGAAGTAAGTGAACTACAGGCTACAATGCGTAGGAGAAACCAAAAGAACGCCAGGAAGTGAATATATTGAGCACCAATGGAAAATAACATGATAAGACCACACAATATCTATAAACAAAAGTATAGATTACGATAAATCCACAGCAAAAGTATGTCCAAAATGGATTTGCAGTAATCCACAAACAAGGGGTACTAAGTAGGTAATAGGCATAATTAGTCCAAGTCCAGATATAGCGGAGAGACAAAAGATGCCAGCTTGGATTCTTAAGCAAAAAGCATTAATTGTAGACTGAGCTGAAGGCATCCAGCACCCAGCAAGTAAGCAACAAAAGCATAGTGTTCAATGCAGGGAAGGAACAAAATGCCTAGGAGGCTTTAGGGCGTCCTGGAGATGATTTTTTCACCTGGGAGCGGGTACCATGAGGATTCCCTAGATTAGCATCTGTTGCAGGGGCCTTCCGCTTTGGTGGAGTTAGAACTGCAGGTAAGGATGCAGAAGCTGGATGGGCAGGAGGAGATGCTGCACTAATAGTCAGCGTTGATGTAGCAGTGGCTGTAGGTGTAGCAGACGTTGGAATTGTTTGGATGATCGAGCTAGGAACAGAAACAGATTGTTGAGATGAAGGGAACATATTTTTCTCATGGATGGTCAGTGTTGTAGATAATGGGGTGTTGATTGATGAAGAAGTGCCACTGTACTCTGGTATTTTTCCTGGTGGATCTGGACAAGATGAACGAGGTTGCAAAGTGGCGAAGACAGAGCCTGTAGCAGATTGTTTAGATGAAGGGGCAACATCTTCTTTGGGTGTGTTAACTTTGGTGGAGGCTTGTGTGTCTGTTGGAGCAACATTGACATTGAAATCAAGGGCTCTTTTTGGTCCATGAAGTTCTGAGCTTGAGGTAGCTGTCGCTGCAAGAATTTTGTCAAGAACTTTTTTCGTTGATGGAGTGAATAGCTGATCATCTTGCTGGGAACTGGGATTCACCTCTGTGGATATGGTTGGTGGAGGCGAACCACTCGCAGTTGTTGGGGAAGGCCTAGCTGGGAAATAGAAATCATACAAGTCCTGCTCTGTATAGGCCACAACCACTGTATACCTTAACTGGATCTGACTACCTTGAGAATAGGAATAGGAACGCACATAACAAAGGAGTTCATTGTTGTCAACTTCTGAAGCAATGTCTCCAGACACTGGTAAATTCTGCACACAACAACACAAATATACCATATAGATGAACAAAAACTATAAGCTAACATAAATACAGGGAATACACATATTGGATAGTAAATACATTTTCGCATGCCGTGTGAAGCTGTTGTGCATTATGTCCAATAATACTTTCAGCAAAAGACCCGGACACATTGATGAGCATGGAGGCAGTCGCATCACTAAGGATTAAATTGAGCCGTGCCCTAACAAGAAAAAGAATGGGAAATTATAGAGCAAAAGGAAAACATATTTGAAAGTTAAAGATGAATGTGGGCGTGTGGCTAACCTTGGTTCAACACCTGCTTTTTCATGACAATTAGGACACTGGACTACCCAACTGATATCAACATCCAGTGCCTTGTGACAATTGATGCAAGCAACGAACCAGAATTGTTGTGCATAATTTGGCAATTGAAGCCTCCCACGTACCCACACAGCTCGCTGCATGTAAAATGTATAGATAAAATGTGGCTCAAGTGGAAACAACATGTACAGGGTTAGTTATATACAACTGAGAAAAGAAGAAGACAACAAGGGAGGGAAAATAGCTAGCGTAAGGGAGGACAATAGCAGACTTCAATTTTACCCGAGGTAGAGTGTCAAGGGCTGCTGACACAGTGAGAACAACGTCATCAGGTGGGGGTGGAAGCAACGTTTTTTCATTCTTGTACTGAAGGGCATCAATAAGTTTTCTGACATCAGCAAAATGCTTATTGTACCTGTAAAAAAGACCACAGTTTATTGAAAAACAGAAACAAAATTATGAGGTGACTCCTGCACCAACCAAGCAACAGTGAGAATATACCAATCCTTCAACACAAGGCCATCAATAAGCGGAGGGTTCACCAAGATGCATGTATGGAAGCGAGTTGTTAGCGAAAGTGCTGCGCAAGATAAATACGATAAAGTTATTACAGAACATATACAAAAAGAAAGCAAGGAATAATAACATTATAAACTAAATCAATCAGAAGACCTACTGTTAAAGGTGGAAACTTTCATGTTCAGGAACATAACATTTGGAGCAGAGCCAACTTGGCCCGCGAGGAGGTCACCATACTTAACACAGAATTCATTAGATAAAGAAATAATATAAGAAGAGTTCCTGCAAACCGACGAAGTTAAGAAAACAAAAAATTAGGTACAGCAGCTGTAATGTTTATGTGAAGAGTGAAGTAGGCCAAGCAAAATTACGTGTCTGTAACAGCCACAAATTCACGAGAACTTTGACTGCCATTATGCAGCCGGGGTGGAAGAGCCTCAACAATGATTGTGTTAACATCTGGTAAAACAATAGGGAAAGACACATAACTTAATAAGTACTAAACTTTACTGGAGCACAAACAAAAGGGAAGGGATACGAAGAATAACTGATAGTCTGGTCGGAGTCTGCGTGTAGCTGGAACTCATGAAAGTCTGTAAATGGAAGAGTAAAACACATGCGATGCGGCACATTGTCCTCAACTGGTTCAACGATCGTTCTACTGCGTACGATCCATGAAAATGCATAAGGGCCAGATTGGTATTTAGGGTTTGCCGGCTGGACTCCAAAACCAGACATGTAATACCGCTTGTACGGGAGAAAACTATTTGTGTGGAGTTTTATGTCAGACCCAAAGAGCACTGCATGGACAAGATCACCCTAGCAAAGCAACAGTTGAACAATGTTACATGGCTAATACATTGGACAAAACAAAACATGACGAAAGGCGATTGGCTAACAGATTCCATGAGCGTGAGGACGATAGAATACAAGTTTTCAGACTATTAGGCAACTGGGAACGAAACAGAGAGGCACAAACACAATAAAGACACCATCAGTCAAATGTAAAAGTAAACAGTATCTCTGGTAGCAAGAAACCGCTATATTAAACAAGATATAGCACACAGGATAGAGTATATAAACATGCACTCACTGCGGAGTCCGTGAGGAGGAGCCTCTGGTACATAGTTGGTTGAGCTGCATTGCTTGAATGGAGCGTGGGGCCTTTGTCGACGGCCTGGACAAGGACCCAAAAAGAACGGGATGTTAGGTTAACCTGCGCTATAGGAACTGTGCGTCTCTCCATTTGAAGGCAGCAAGGAAGACGGGTAGAAGAGGTGAGTTGCAGATAGGAAAAAAACAGGCGCAAAACTAAGTGAAGGAAGAGAGAACGATAGAACTAAACTGCAAATCTTGCTGAGTTTACTTAAAAGTAGAAAATGTAATGATAGTGTCTAGGTCATTGATTGGAGGACATTTAGGCAAAAAAATGTTTAAAAAAAAGGCTTCACTCTAATCGAAACATTTAGATACTTCATCTCTTCTTTTTTAATTGTCTTTTCCAGCTCAATTTCAATAACTAATGTCTACATGAATTAACTCATAAATTTACATTTTTATTATTTAATTAAACTCGTTATTAGTAAATGTTAGCAAACATCATTTATGTAAATTGAAGGGTAATATAATAAAAATATAACATAACCATCCGTCACTATCTAAAAACGACAACTATTTTGTAACATTTTTACTCTTTAAAAAGACATCTAAAAATGAACAGAGGAAGTATATTATACTCCCTTTGTCCCAATATACTTGTCCTGTTTAATTTTTTCGTATTGTTAATTATTTAACTTTGATTAAACGTTATTGTAAGTATATATTTGGAAAAAAATAGTGAAATTGGGTTTTATAAGAATCATAAAATCATATAGTTTTATAATATATATTTGATATAATTTTTTACTGTACATATTTTAAGATACTAACAATTGAAAATATGTATTAGATTATGTACAGAAATGGAACAAGGCAAGTTAAGTAAGACGAAGGAAGTACAATACAATGCACATTTGGAATGAGACGGAAGGAGTAAATCATTAATATTTTCTCATTTGTACAAACTATACTATCTATATTCAAATAAACTAAATATTCTTAATATTGAGGGTTCTATCAGTAATTATACCGCCATTTTTGAATTAATGGCTACAATTAATCGATGTCAATGTTGATTAATCATCCATAATACGCGTCAACATTAATTAATTATACTTCTCATATTACTAACTTTTTATACCGTACCTACATCATAAATCTATAATACAAAGTATATTATAAACAAATCTTTAGAAAAATGTTTGTGTATATTTTGTAAAGATATAAATTTTAGACAAATTATAATATATATAATGGTTTAAAAATATTTAGGCAAATACACATATTATAAACTTTTAATAATATATCATTTTACAAAAAAAATAAAAAAACCGGAAAAAAATAACACATCATAGTTTAATTACTAAATAAAATATCATTCATTATCAACAATTTTAATATAAAAGAAAAATATATATAAAAATCTGAATAAATTCGCATACAAATTTTTTATAGACAATTTATATTTTAAAAGGATATCAGAAGTATTCAAGTGTAAATTATACGTAAAGATTTGTATTAATGATACACAAGTTTGAAATAATACAAATATTAAATTCTTAAAGATAATATTTTTTCAATTTTTATTAGTATTTTAGATATGGAAACGAAACTATATATTTAATTTTTTAACGATGGAAAAAATATTTCATATCATATCTACTTATTTGGAAATTGAATTTCTCTTTACACGCATATTATATCTCTTTTATTTGTCTAAAACTTTGATTGCATACATTTGTACCACTATTTAAACAAAATATTTTGAAACTTATGTAATAGCCATCCATATGCAACATTGAATAGTAGCAAGGAAAATAATATACGGTTGAAGTGTTTTACTCACTTTCATAGATAACGAGTTAGGAGTCTCAAGAAAGGTGATATGTAGAGTTCTATCTCAATTAATTGAATATGATAAGTACCCAATTAGTTAATTAAATATACAAAAGGTTAAATTTCAATACTTGATACATTTTTGTCTTCTTTTTTTCTTCTTTTCTTTCTTTCTATTTATTGGAGAACAAAAGTCTTTGAAGTGAAATTATGCTTTGGATTGTAAACAAATTTAGGTCTTCATTATGACAGAACAGTTGCATTTGCAGGGAGGCAACTTTCTATTTAAATGAATACCAAACTCTTCTTCGTTGATAGTGTGTTAGAAGAATAACAATAAATTAATAAAATAAATGTATAAAACACTGCTGTGTTTGTTTTTTACTATTTATAAATGATCAATAGAAAATAACTCTTTCCTTTACAAACAGTATTGGGTGTTCTCTCACACAAACTTTCTAGAATTTTTGTTTAAGCTTGTTAAGCTAACTCCTATGAACAAAGATGTGAGAAACTCAAGCTATCCAACAACATGGTTTCATCAAACCGTTGCGTTTCTGTTTATTGATATTCTTTTTTGAGAAATACAACTTTTCATGCTAACAAAAACTATATGTTCTTCAGAAGCCTGCGAGCAACAGCAGATGAGAAAGAGTGGAAGCTGCACATCGTTAGAACAAAAAAATTAACTAAAACACAAGATCGATCAAACAATACCTTTTACAGAGATGGAATCCATAACAATGAAAGAAATCAAAGTTTTTTTCCGGAAGAATGGAGGAGATAGAAATCAAAACAAAGTAGCTGACCAGTACCATCTCTTCGTTATTCTTGTTGATTCAGTTTCTGTTCTGCAACCTAAACAATATTTTTTATACATAGCTGTCAAACAGCAACAATAGTAATCCTATTCTTCCCACCAAATAAAAAAGATTAGTGGACTAACCTCTGTATTTTCTTTCACGGATTCATTGTGAGGATTCAGCTGCAAATCAAACAATCGACGCCTCTTCAGTTCTTTCCAAAACAGATGTTTCTTCGAGCACTTAGACCCTTCTTGTAAGACTTAGGTGCGACTGCTGCCACACATACTGCCTTTTTGTACATGACTATCAAGAAGTATTGTACTGTGAACATCCTTGATTTTCGAACATTAACCATATAAATGATTATTATTTACTTATATATAAATTAGAAATAATGGCTTAACCTCAGCTCCAGCTTTAAATAAAATTTCATTCATCGAGTAAGACAGCTTCAAATATGCTGCCTCATTTGAGCCTGCATCTGAAATACGGTAGAGATAGCGGTTCCCATGAAGGAAATTCATACCAAATAAAAGTACATTCGCAAAGAAAGATAACAAGAATAGGTATACCTTCTTTGGGTTTTGGCACGAGGATAGAACAACTACCTGCGCAATAATTAACCATGGGTGGTAAAAAAAGTGCAACAACAATGAAAAAGTGAAGACATACGTGAATTATTTTAACTTAATTAGATGTGTAATTATATCATTTAAATTTGAAGAGTATGACAGGCTTTACGTATGCAAACATTTAAGTCTTTATCACTCTACAAGCTAAAACAAGCAAGCACAGCACTATAAGAACGAACTCTATGATCAAACATTAAGCAATGACCGCGGCAGTTCATTGACTTGAGTCCAAATGTAATCATAAAAGACAGGATGGCAATTACCAACAACATTCATTTGTTCAGGATTTCCAGGCAAAAGCATTAAAGAACACCAATTAGAGACACGTTGTGCCTAAAGGATTCTGGCTAGTTGAGTAGACAGAGCAGCAATTCTTTGGCAGGAAGATGTACCACATCACCTTCCACAGAAATTTGTTTATTCTCCTTCAGTTTGATGTTAGGGAAAATCGCTAATAGCCAAATTCAATATCTAACTTTTCAAGATCACGTTTCTTAGGCTCACAAATACATAAGAAAGCGCACCACTGTCATTGCCACACGACTGTTGTGGCCGCTGGCTGCAGCTGCTAATGCGAGGCAAAGGGCTGGTGAAGAAGATGTCTACAAATAGTTGGCCAACTCCTGCAAATTATGAGATTCAGATAATTATCCAATCACTGCCCAAGACCCTGCACAACTATTTTTCTTCTCACACACATTTAACGAAGATAAAGCTGATAATTTCTACAAGGAAAACATGGTTGAGAAAGGAAAAAACTAAACGGTACAAGATTGACCTCTCAAGCAACTCGGAAGTACCAACAGATACTCTTTTATCATCAACAGCTGCCACAATCCACATACCCAAGATCCTTGACAAATATTCCATCTACTACTCAAATGAAGTTGTTGGTTCTAAAGAGAAAATGTGATTAAGATTATATCATATAAGTTTTGTTCACAAAATCATATCACAGCGGGCCTTCATTGGCATGGGGAAAAAGTCGGCATCAGTAGTAATACTCAACAAACCATGGCTTTAATACCTCTACTATTACAATCAATGAACATTGACAGTCTCACCCAGAATAAATGTACCTTAAATAAGCAGTTGTTGAAAGCCCTCGGAGAGACCATAACTGCTTTTCCAGTAGGATGAATTGTGCTCAATTGAACTCCAGCACCTAATGCATTTGGCCGCTGCTTCATGGTCACAGAACCAGGAGAAGCATTCCACAAATCCATGCCCATGTTTAAATTTGTTGCTGCTGCAGGGTTCCCTGGCACTGAAGCCTGAAAATTAGTTTGGCCACCATTGCTCTGCAAGCTTGCACGTGGTGTTTAAAATTGAAATGTTAAAAACACATAAATATATATATAAATAATAAATAAAGCATGAAAATATGGAAGGGTATTTTCTCACCATCAACAAGCATCTGATGAAAACTTCATTTCTTTGAACCAGATAACCCCTACAACATATATTCAGATTAACTACAAAGGCAATCATAAATCTATACACACAACAAAAGAGAATCGAAATTAAGATATTCGATTACAAAAAAGTAAATAAAGGAAAAAATTTATAAGCTCTACTAAGTACTAACAGATAAAAATACCTGGTTATTGTCATCATTACTTGCATCAGATGAACCTTCACTCCCACTGTCAGCACTGGTGAAAAGAAAAATAAAACTCATGTTCAGACCAAAAATAGTTTAACATAATCACTCATAGGCAAGATCAAAATTGTCAAAATACACACAACAATTCAAGAAGTAGAATGTCTAAAGTCTAAACTCACCTTTGAGTACCAGCATGGTTTCCAGAGGCAGAAGCAACTTTTCCAGTATCTCCAGTCTTGCCACCAGCCAAGACATGATTTCCAGAAGGCACTTTGTCTTTTTTCCCCAAAGCGTTGTCCCTTCCCTCAGTACGTTTCCCATCTAATTCAGCATTTCCAGAAACAGCACCTGGGGCCCGTTAAGAAAACAGATAGGCACATATAATGCAAAAGCCTTTTGAACACCAACCACATTAATCATCCAGTACAAGAATGCAAAATAAACTACCAATTTACTTGAAGAATATGTGCTAACAGCTCCTTGATTACCACAGGCATATTAGGATGAGCATAGAGTCCCCCATGAGGATATAAAGCTATGCATGGAACTGGTGTCCCGTAAGGAGGCATTAGACCCTAAGTGTTTTGGAAGTAGTGCATCCACAATGGACGGATCTACAAGAGTATTGCTATTGCAATTGCAATACCAAATGTGAATGTTTTCTATAATATTTAAACATGTTCAATTGTCTGTCACACAAGATATGAATTACTTAACAAAAGATTTGACATGGCATACGCTTATGTATATTGATAATGAAAAGTTAGAAACACAGCATATACACTAATAGTGGAGCATAATAGAAATTTTCCTCACCTTGTCCTGACCCCCAACATCCCAAACAGTAAAACTGATATTCTTGTATTCAACAGTCTCCACATTGAAGCCTGCATATCAAGAGTAAACCCTATAAATGAGTCTTGCAAAACATTTCACCAAATAGCCAAACCATTACCCAACAATCAGCAAAAAATAGAGAACCCACAGAATTAGAAGGCATACCAATGGTAGGAATAGCAGTGACAACCTCTCCAAGCTTGAGCTTGTACAGGAAGGTAGTCTTACCAGCAGCATCAAGACCAACCATAAGAATACGCATTTCCTTCCTGGCAAAAAGGCAGCCGAAAAGCTTTGTGAACGTCAACCCCATTTCTTGTTCTATTTTCTAGGGTTTGATCCTGCATATGATCAAAGCAGATATAAACGAAAGTCATCATGTGCATCTCATTGCAAATTGAAAACTTGAAATCATGAGCACACTGACTTCTCCAAAGTAATAGATAATGCTGATAAAAAAGGAAAGCGTCATTTGTTACCAGACCCAACAGGAAGCTGCGGTGGAGGCGCAAGGATGGGAATGGGGTGGCGGTTGATACTCTCTCCACCAACCTACCATAATCAGTAAAAAGTTCAGGATTGGAAAATGGATGCCTCAAAATGAAATGTGCATTACATTAACATAGCGACAATTCCAAGCTTTTTGATACTCTAAAGACTGCACGATAGCTCAACATGAAACTTCAAGCAGTTAGCTGATAGTCAGTACAATTTACTCTCTACATGTTTACAGTCTTCTATAACATATTGTGAATTTCACAACTCCTTTAAAATGTCATGTAAAACTTGGGTCCCAAACAATTTGGAAAGTTTTAGGAGGCATTATTTTAAGAAGAAATCTGCATAATTAATCTACTTCCGACTTCAATTATCGAATTATTTAAACGAACAGAGCCACAAACTATGCTAGCAGAAATTTTACTTTGATAGCAGAGAACATTGGAGGGACTTGATAAATTTCTCCAACAAAGGATGCTGCAGCTTTCTTTATATCCGAATTCTTGATGTCTTCCCAGGGTTCACGTTGGATAACCTGAATAAAGAGATTGACAAGAGTTACATGGTTGGGCAAGACTTTAGACCATTGTCTGCTTTAAAACTTTTTGAGGGACAAACTGAAGCCAATATCCTGATAAATAAGTAAAGAAGGTGCTAACAATTTTGTAAAAAAACACACTGGTGAATCTGCATCCCAGGTTGAGGTTGCTTCTCCCAATCGAAAAATTCCACTGTGCCCCTCTATCATGCCTTGGTATCTGAAAACGGTAATAAAAAAAACATCAAAATTCCACTATTGCGGCGTGATGAAATATTATAAATTAATGCATTTCAAGAAAATATAGTCTTCATGTACAATAATAAATTACAAGACATATACCGGTTAATACAGTATCCAAAGTTTGCAACTGAACAAGCGTAACTGCATGAAAAAACACAAACACTAATCAGAATTGATAGTCCAAAACAAACACAGAACCAAATAAAAAACAAGAATGAATAGAAAATACCTTTCCACTGTAAACAGGCAACAAAAGTAAAAAACAGAACTGAATATAGGATTCAAAGGAGAAGATAGTAACGCCACAATAAATTAAAAGCAATCATTGGCAGCAACAACTCTGACTCTACATGAGCCATGGCCAGATTAATCAATATCCACACCAAACAACTTTTTAGGTAGAAAGAAGGGAAGGGACAAAATATTAATCAAAGGGAAATTAACAATGCAAGCTACACAGGAACTGATGCAAAAGCTGAGGATTGAAGAATTTCTTTATAGACAATATTCTTTGTCCTGTTTAAACCAATTAACTGACCTGTAGGATAAATAAGAATTTTTAAGTCAGATGCTGACCGGACGCGGGATAAAGCAACATACAATTGACCATGCGAGAACACAGGCTCTTTCAAGTAAATTCCAACACGATCAAGAGTCTGGCCCTGGGATTTATTAACTGTCATTGCAAAACATAATCGAATCGGGAATTGGACACGCTTGAAAGGAACAGGCATTTGCAAGTCAGAGGACGCTTTCAAAGGGATTCTATGTAAAAACACATCCGTACCACTAAATTCACCAAAGGAAATGGTTGCATGGATAACATTAGAGGCCAGTTTCTTTACCAGCATGCGGGTTCCATTACAAAGTCCTTGAGTTGGATCCAAATTTCTGAGCAAGATAATTGGTACACCAACTTTCAAAGCCAAACAATGCAGGGGAAGGCTACCAGGAGACAATGAATTGAGCAGGTCCTCATAAACAGCCTGGTCTTCAGGGGACTCTGTTTCATCACGACTAAAATATTCAACTAATTCACCCGGAAATCGATCAACGAGCATAGAATTCAATTCATCAACGTAACAATTCTTTGTGCTCAAGAGCATCCTATTCTTTGCAACATAATCAGCACCCTGCACATTGTCGAAAGACGGATATACAAAATCAGTCAATTTTTGAACAGATGATAAATCATCCTCATATAAAATACACAGATCAGGTGGAATTTGAACAATAGAATGCATATCCATTGGTTCAGTTCCATTGCCAACACGTAATAAATACGACGTAAATACAGGGTCAAACCGAGCACGCATATTGGCAGTGAGATGGATCATCTGAAACGAAGGCCAAAGGGCAGAGTTAACTAAGCAAGATGCAATGATATCAGCTTCGGTACCATTCCTAACAATTGGCAACGTTTGTCGAAAATCACCCCCCCAGAACAACAACTTTTCCGCCAAACAACACATCCGTGCTCATCACATCCTGGAGCAATTCGTTCAGGGCTTCGATTGCGCATTTGTTGGACATGGTAACTTCATCCCATAAAATGAGCTTGCTTTCTCTGATCAATTTTGCTAAAGAACTTTGTTTACTAACCCGACAATGCGTCCCATTTGAACTGTCAACTGGGATTTTAAACCGAGAGTGAGCTGTCCGACCACCCGGAAGTAACGAAGCTGCTATCCCAGAACTCGCACTGGCAAGAGCAACAAACCCTTTAGAACGGACATCCGCAAGCAAGGCTCTGTAAAGGAACGATTTCCCTGTTCCACCAGGCCCATCTACAAAGAATGCACCACTCTGGCCACCATATACAGCAGAAGTAATTTTCTCAAATGCAAGGCGCTGTCCTTCATTCAATTGTTGAATAGCTTCAAGATCATTAGGATCAACAATAATGTTCATTTCAGCTTCAACTTCCTTTGCAAAATGTTCATGAAAAATATTGGGAAGTTGATGGTCGATTAAATTATAGGATTCTATGTTTTTCCCCATTGAAAGCAAGAATGAACCAATTTGACCCAGGACTTTAGTCCGGATAATGTATGCTGGCAGCTGCATATTGACAAAATCTTCAGAAAGCGAATCCTCAAACATCTCCCACAAAGCCCGTGGGTTTTCAGGCTCACAATAGACAAGCACAGTTGCAAAAAACCAACGAAATGTATAAGGCATGCTAAAGGCAGCAGCCTCCCGAAGGCACGATTCTTGACTATTATCATTTTCAAATAAACCACGGAGGCAGCATGCCTCCTTGAACGTTTGTGCAATCTGACCCTGATACCTTAACAAATCTTGGAACGAAGTTGGACAACGGACCTTCATCAATAACAACCGCAGGTAGTATCGTTCTCCTTCAGACGGATGCGCAAGGGTGACACGACCTATTGCACCCCTATGTACTTTCCGGAACTGCCAAAATTTTTTGTCCGAGTACCAGACAAAATGAGCCGGAAAGTCAGGATAAGTTAACTTCAAACGCTGCGCTTCACCATTAGTCCTGTTCATAAAAAAAAATTCCGTAAGCATTGTTTTTCGATTAAAAGGATTCCGCAAAACATTTGCTAACTTTTCGCGTGCATTGAAGTGCACAGACTGGAAATTTTCTAAATGCAACTGGAGGTGAATAACAGGAGGCTTTATCTCAGAAAGAGTGAATCTAAAAATCCTCCAGGCCGCTTCTGGCGGTGAAACCCATCTAGCAGACTGGTACTGCTTGATCTCATCCACACCCTGATTGTCTTTATCTGCACCAACATAAAATTGTATTTTATCATGTCCTTTACAAACATATTTATAAATGTACTTAATTGAGTGAACTGTCGCACAAATTTCCACATTAATATGACAATTATACTTAGATAACAAAAAGGGATTATAAGGCACAACCCATCTGTTATCCAACTGCTGCCCCCTAACACGAACTGTAACCCCACAATCCCGGCGTCTATAAAGAGGGTATGCATCATTGCCCTTTGTCGTTTGCCTGCAAAATTTTTTTGGAAACTTGTAAGAACAACCAATACCAGGCTGCATACAAACGTTTGTCGGATTTAATTCTCCACATGGACCATGCATCATATGAGTTTTGACCAAACCATGCAAATATGGATAAGCATTTTTATCGGGGATTTCAGCTGAGACAAAGGCATCATATTCATCAGTTGTAAAAAATTTGGAATCTGGAGCAAGTATCAACAGAATGTGCGCATGCGGTAGACCTCTTTTTTGGAATTCAATAACATATGTATATGCAATGACTTCACCAAAGAATTTTTCCTGGACTAAATCATGTTTCAATTCCAAGAACTTTGAATGGAAAACACGAGCAGTTAAATCAGGCCGATTTTGCGCTTGTTCATTAGGCACTAACAACTCTTTGATTTCAGGCCAATTTGGATTGCAAGTCATTGTTAAAAAAATATCAGGCTTACCAAAACGTTGAACAAGAGCCATTGCATCCACATACCTCCGGCGCATATCACGCGGGCCACCAATGAACGAAGGGGGCAAGTACGTCCGCTGACCACAATGTGCAGCTTCCTTCTCACCACTTGCATAGCAGTCCTGGATGCCCTGAAGAAACTCATTACGAATGTCTGCCTGCTTTGATCTATGAAAATCCAGACGCTGGGTTTCAATTTTTATATATTGGTCAACAAAAAATTGTTGGGTAAGCCGGCCAAAATGGAGGACATAGGGAGAATCATGCTCCCTAATCTGGAACATGTATGCATAATACTCCCTCATCGAAGCAAAAGCACAGTCAGTTGGGGCCGCTCCAGCCACTATAAAAGGAAGACACAAATATCAAACACAGAAACAATCAGAAAGCTGGGAAAATAGCATATAATTACAGGACAAACAACTCACAATGTGCCTCATGTGCAAGAAGATCATCTGTACATGTAACAGAACTGGAAGTTCCCAATGGACCAGAACGCATGACTGACTGTTCCACTCCACGCGGTGTATGCTTATTCTTTTTAATACCTTGATGCCATCCACTCTCACCAAATGGAAACAACAATGGGTATTGCAGAGGATCATAGCAACCATAATAATACGAGATTGGATAGCTCTGACCACCATGGCCATGCACCTTAATATGGCGCTCTGTGCTAGCTCCAGTGTTCTCATCTTCAAGCCACAACGCAGCAACCTGGGAAACCGAGGGTTTGTTGAAGGTCTTCTGGTCAATTGCAGGATTACAGTGAAGAATAATATTATACTCCGGCAAATTAGAAACATCATTCAATGACCGGAAGAATTTAGAGTATGGATTTTCTGAAAGAATTCCGACAATTTGTTTCATAACACATGGATGAATACGCGGAAAAGACTTGGAACGTTCAACACACTGGTGATCAGTATCATAAAAATATAATTGCAAATTGGTTGATACAGAAACAAGCTCAATGAAATGGAAAAGCTGACCCTGCACCCTAAAAGTGTAAATACCTTGATTATTCTTGGCTAATTCCTTGTCATACCTGACACCCAAAGAAGTGAATGCAAAATGATTATTAATCGCACGAATGTATTCCCTAAACAGAACAGCCTCTGCAGAAGGAGACAGCAGAAGTTCCTTTAACGGAGGAGGAACTGGATTAAAGCAAATACGGACATCCCCATCCATACAACAAAAGTGGGAAGGTTCCCGAGGAAACCTCAATGTACCACAATGCAGGCACATTGGAACCTTTTCCAAAACAAATGGCTCCAAAGGCAAAGGACCACACAAAGAGCCCAATACACCTACATAGATGAGACAAATTAGAGAAATGCAAAAAATACAACGGTGAATTTGTAAAACCATGGTGTTAGAAGGAACCAAACCCAAGTTAAGAAAGCACACAAAGAATCACTCCAAAAGTCAAGAGAAAAGTAGCAAAAAACTCCTGGTAAAACTAAGCATAAGAAACAACAACTCACCATGTGAGAGAACACTGCCTTGAAATGACGCAACAGTAGAAGAATGAGGAACGTCACGACCCCGGTCAGCTGAAGAAAACAGAAGAAAAGAATATAGATAATACAGACACAACAACACTGTGCAACCATGCAAATACAGCTTTATATAACCAAAAAAAGATTTACAACAACGACGTTTCTGTCGCGAATGAAAGGCCTGAGCAGGGAAGGCCGTCCGCACTACAATAAAACAACACTGCATCAATACAACAGATAGCCAAAACAAAAATTCATATGTTGGAAACAAATGCAGGACGAAACGACTGACCTCTCCTCCTGCGCCGTGCAGGTCTGTCTGCAAAAGTAGTGCACGGGCACAAAAGCAACAAAGTCATAGAAAGCGTAACTAATAACCAACGAAACAAGAAAACCATTGAACAACATAAAAGAACTCAACAAACCTATTAAAACGGCAGGGTCAACTTGAGTGACAATAAGAGGGACGTTTGTCGTCAGGTCAACTGGAAAAACAACACCTTTTCAAAAAAATCACAAGAGAACAGTAAAAACAAAGGCACAGCAAGGGAAAAATCACCTGGAGTAACACCGCCAGAAAACCCACACGAACCAGAAGCAACGATGGATGCAGAAGATTGAACAAAGCAATCAACCAAATCATCCTCCAAAAGGATACAAGACGAAGAATCCATAACAAAGACAAGCAAACAGAACGCACAGTAGCTGTCCACAACAAAGGAGACAATTGATCCCACAATATAGTTCATCAAACAAGCAGAACCACAATAAACCCAGCAGATTATTCCTGAATAATACGAATTAGTACAACAAGATACTAACAAAAACAAAACTTAAGCAAATCACAAAACCAGTCAGGAACCCCTACAGAAGAAGACCCATAGCAAACGAAAGGAAGAACAAGCACACCCACAACCCAAATTCCAAAACCAATTAGACAGGTCGTAGAGTCGATAAATCTCAATCAACAGAAATAACCCAACTCGCGAGTGCAAATGACATGCAATTTCGAAAAGAAGTAACCCAATCCGCTACCGCAAATGACATGCAATTTCCACAAATGGCGAACAAAAGAAACAACCCAACAATAACTACATCGCAATCGAACACCCTGGCTCGACTTCCGACAGACTATCCAAGAGGGATAGGGTAGGGAGAGGAAAGCACCTGTGAACGCTGCCCTGCTTCACCCACGCTCACCCGCTCGCTGCGCCGCGGCTTCCCCGCTCGCTGCCGCACCAGTGCCGTCCAATTCACTTGGAGCTGTCGACTATGGAAATGAGAACGGAGGCAACCGTCCCAAGCCTCGAAGACAATGAGAAGAAGACAGCTGAGTGGAAGATAGGTGGCAAGAGAAGAAGTAGCCACGTGAATCTATCCCAGCAACACAGCAGCTCAATCCAACGGTCAAGATTTAAATCAGAGTGTGAATCCAAGGGCTGAGAATCAAATGGAGATTAAGTTCTCCCTCTTATAATAGTAGATAAATATATATATATATATATATATATATATATATATGCTCCCCCTTCTCTAGTCCTTATTGGCAGAAAAAGAAAAGTAGCTAAACACTCCTATAATACTAAATTCACACCCTAATATATATCCCACATTAAAAGTCGTGAAAGTAGGCTGAGGTGGAATTTCATATACTAGTGTTTTTTATTTCATTGTCTATGAAGTGTTTGATTTCAGAATTTATGATTTACTTAATTTATAAATATATTTCATTTTCTATGAAGTGTTTATTTAAGCTTATTATTACTTGTAAGCAAACAAGTTTGTTATTACTTAATTTATAAATATGATTTTTTATGTTATTATTATTACTACGACTTAAGTATAATATTTGTTATTTCTATCTTAGTTGAAAAATTATGTTAGGTTATTATTCATTTTTATACTTTAAAATAATTATTTATACATTTTCAATAGGTTTGAAGATTTGAAACTATATGAATATCAATTTTAAAATTTAAATCAAAATAAATTTATTGATGATATGCTTAAATTTTGGTTTGTCATACTAATTTTTTACTAATTGGCTTTCTTCTATTGACCTTTTTATAGAACAAGTTTGATTATATACTTATAATTTAGATATGTATATTTATGATTAGGATATAGCTTTTTTACATTGAATTGACTTTTTTGTGTGTGTGTATGTGTGAAAGGATGGTCGTGGCCTTTTATTCTGAAAATTGTTGTGCGTTGTACAAACCGATTACATATCAGTGATTGTGTAATACCCGAGAAATCAACATCAAGTTTTTAAATCCGAAATTAAGAATCGGATTTAATTATCGCAGCCGAAATAATTTTGAGAGAGCGGAATTAAATAATTTCGGACGATAGCAACTCGAAGAGAGTTATCGGATTATCCAACAATCATGGATAATTCATATTATGATTTTTAAATTTAAAAATCATTAAAATAAAAAATTAAAGAAAAATATCGCACAGCAGACTGACGCGCGGCGGCGGCGCGTGGCTACGTGGTGCCCGCACCGGCGGCGGCAGGCAGCGTTTCAAAACGCTGAACGCATTTTTGATCCAATGTTCGAGGCATTTTGTTTCCAATCGGTTAAATTTCATCCATCCTACATTCATGAACGTATTGGGGTAGTTTTGGATAGCTTTTAAGTGTATTGGACTCACCTACAACTTGGAATAAGTGGGACACATGCACACAAGGGGTGCATTGAACCATGGAGTGAATGGGGGTTTAATGGGGGGGTTGGTGGCTCCAAAATCCGAAGTTGGACTGCCATTATGCTCCCTACACTCCCAAGGATGCATTAAGGCTCTTGTAGAACTCCCAAATCACCCCATTGCAGCCCTTAAACATTCACCAAACCACCCTCATTCTCTAGTCCGAAAATTCAGATTTCAATTGGAGAGGTTGAGAGTTGTGGAGTGTTCTTCACCATTCCAGAGAGTATTGGTCGAACTCAAGGACCCCAATCCATCTCTCAAGGTGTTGGTAAGGTCTCCAACTCATTCCTTAATCCATAAACTCAAATACCCCTTTCTCATTAGAGTCTTTTCTTCCGATTCCTGTCAATAGGAGTTCTTCGGTGGAGGCAGTGATTTTGTGGACGTTGTAGGTCGAGTTTGGGGCAACCACCAAAGGAGTTTTTGATCCCAATCTCTTACCAAGTAAGTTAGTGTTGTGCATACCACTTTTTAGGGGTTTTGGTGGAGTATCCATCGAGTTATCGTTCGATTTCCATCCTATGCCAAAACTGTGTTCTAGGGTTTCATCCGTGTAGTTTTTATTGTTCAGCATTTTTCACTTAGATCCGTTCATTTTTGGGAAAATATTTCTAAATGAAAAATGTTCCTAACATCTTGAATATGATCTCTATAAATTTTCATAATTTTTGAATATGATTTGGGCGTCGAAAACGGATCTGGTATTTCTGAGTTTTCTGATGACAGTTTTAGTGTTATGGTGTAGTCAGTTTTGTTGTCCGTATTACTTCTATCTCTGATCATTTTCAATGGTTAGTTTCTTCATGAAAGTTGTTTCTTTATGTATCTAGATTATCCATGTAATCTTTCAGAATTTTTAGATCACGTTTGGAATTGTTATGAATTTTTAAAAGAACTGTGGTCGAGTGAACAGTAAATCCTGTACCCTTTGAAAGATGTGTTTCTGAAATGATTTTTTTTAGAGCATTTAGAGCCGAATTTGATAAAGCCTATTTCTAAGAAAAATGCTTATTTAGATGTTTCCTAGCACTTGTAAAATTTTCAGAAATTTCTAAAATGGTTTACTACATTTCCCAGTGCGATTTTGAAATCTGCCACAGTAAGGTTTTATCGGTAAATTCGGTTTCGTGCGTTTTGATGAATTAAGAGTCAATTGCTACTCATTTGTGAAAATTATGAACTCTGAAAATGTAATAATATTTTGTAATGGTTAAAATGTGAATTTTGAAACCTTGTAAGTTTTGATCGAGTTAGATGCCCAACTTTGGAGGGTAAGTGCACTTGGCGTGAGCTCATTGGGCCGCCCCCTCTTTTTGGTGGTCAAAACGGCGCCAATGAAATTATGTTACGTGTTAGTATGAGTCTATACTCCTAGATGTATCCGTATGGGTTATCTAGGGCTCCAGAGTGTGTCTGTATAGGGTCCGCTACTTTCACATTTGTTGATACCGACGGCTTGTAGACATGAGCGCCCAAGCGGGTAATTTGATCTTAAAAGGCTTAGGCCCAGGATCGTTGATACCGGCGGCTTGTGGACATAAGCGCCCAAGCGGGTAATTTGGATGTCCTCGATCAAAATGAACATTGGTAATTATATGTGGGGTAAAGTGTAAAAAAAATTCTCGTAAATTATTTTACTCGCTTATTTTAAAAATTAAATTCCCACCTTTTAATTACTCTTCTAAAAACTTTAAATTTTGATATGCTATACATTAACTTACGCAGTACCGTTTGTACTGATAAATTGTTGTTTTCTATTTTCGCAGAGTAAGTCATGGTACGACGGGATGGGATTTCTCAAATAAAGAACTTGTCGCATTTATGTTATTTTTAAATTTCCGCATTGGACTTGAGCTTTGGACTTGGTTTTTGGCCATCTGTTTGGCCCTTGTTTTTGCTTCCGCATTACTTATTTTATGCATGTGATACTCTGATTTGATTTTTAATTCGGGCATAATTGAATGGTTTTTGAATTATTTTTAAAACTTGATACAACTTAGCCTTAGCATTTTTCTAGATGAGCTCGACTTGGTTCGTGTCTTGTTTAGAAAGGTGTGGCGGTAATGCCCTGGCCTGGGAGATCAAATTCGGGGTGTTACAAAGTGGTATCAGAGCCCGAAATTTTATTTAAGCTATTATTTTCGGCCCACTGTAGAGGCCCAAATTATTCAATATTATATTTAAGCATTTTGAGTATTATTTCCATGGACAAGGAATTTTATTTTAAAACCCATGGAAAAGTATATCTCGAAAATTCGACAAGTCTTAAAAATTAGCACTATTTTTGGGGGGAAGCATGTGCATTAACAAAATTATTATCTTTTTTTTATGTGCCAAATCCCTTAATGTAAAATTTGTATGTTAGATGGCCGATCCAAGATTGCAAGACTCTATCATGCGCTTACTATGTTCTATGTCCGACATTATGCACGAGCTTCACCACATGCGTAGGGATGCCGAAAACGATAGGAACCGTATTAGGTCCTTGGAAGAAAAGCTTGAAGCATTGACCCATTTTATTTCTTCTTATCTAACCACATCTTCTGTAGTAATTCATGCCTATGTATTAGCAATCTTTTATGAAAGTCTGCAGTATTTATTTATCTTATCAGTGTCCTCTTCTACTTAGAGCTGATGAGCTCAGATTCTAATCAATTTCTGACTTGCTTCCTAACCTACCTTATATTAGAATCTTATCTCTGCGTGCACTTACTTTGACCTAAGAACATTAACTTAGGAATTCATTTACCATCGGGTAAGGTGGTATCGTGCTCTAAACGATACGACGGAGTCCCGATAGTAATAAAGAACATAGAATTTTTCGTGAACTTAGTCGAATTTGAGCTCAAGGACTTTGACATTATCTTAGGAATGGACTGGCTGACTCAATACAAGGCGGTCATTGAGTTCCAAAAGCAGAAGATCTCTTTGGCGAAGAGTCGCGGAAAGAAGGTCATTTACTACATGTAGCCTCAAAGGAAGAGTGCCAAGGTAGTAAATGCTATGAAATTTTGCAGTCTCATGCAAAAGGGATATCAGCTGTACGCATGCTACGTGCATAACCTGGAAGACGAAGGAAGCAAGATCGACCAAATTCTAGTTGTGAACGAATACCCTGACGTCTTTCCTGAAGATATCCCGGGAATGCCTCCCGAGCGTGAAGTCAAATTCACAATCGATCTGGTGCCCGGAATAGAACCAGTATCGAAGGCCCCGTATTGTATGGCGCCCGCGGAGATGAAAGAACTGAAGGAACAACTTGAGGAGTTGTTATCGAAAGGGTATATTCGGCCGAGCACATCACCATGGGGTGCACCAGTCCTGTTCGTCAAGAAGAAAGACGGCGGACTTCGACTTTGCATAGATTATAGAGGCCTTAATCAGGTAACAATCAAGAATAAATACCCGCTGCCTAGGATCGAAGATCTCTTCGATCAGCTGAAAGGAGCGGCAGTATTTTCAAAAGTTGACCTGAGATCGGGATACCACCAACTGCGTATCGTCGAGCAAGATATACCCAAAACCGCTTTCCGAACAAGATATGGGCACTACGAATTCACCGTAATGTCCTTCGGTCTGACTAATGCTCCCGCAGTATTCATGAATCTCATGAATAGTGTTTTCCAAGAGCTACTAGACTCATGTGTTGTCGTATTCATCGATGACATCCTAGTTTACTCGAGGAATGAAGAGGAGCATCGGAGTCATTTGCACCAAGTACTCGGACTCTTGAGGAAAAATCAACTCTACGCAAAGCTGTCAAAGTGCGAGTTTTGGATAAAAGAAGTCGCCTTTCTAGGTCATATAGTATCGGCTAAAGGAGTATTGGTTGACCCGGCAAAGATATCGGCAGTGTCTGATTGGCCGACACCGACAAGCCAGACTGAGGTAAGAAGTTTCCTTGGATTAGCCGGATATACCGAAGATTTGTGAAAGATTTTTTCAAAAATTGCGAGACCAATGACCCAGTTGCTGAAGAAAGGGTTGAAATTCGAATGGACAGCTGATTGTGAGCAGTCATTCCGAGAGCTTAAGAAGAGACTCACATCAGCACTGGTCTTGGCATTGCCATCAGAAACTGAAGACTATGAGGTGTACAGCGACGCCTCGAAAGAAGGTCTTGGATGCGTGCTTATGCAAAACTAAAGGGTTATTGCTTACGCATCACGGCAACTCAAGCCACATGAAGAAAACTATCCGACACACGATCTGGAACTAGCGGCGGTGGTGTTCGCTCTTAAGATCTGGCGACACTACCTATATGGACGAACTTGTCGGATGTTTACAGATCACAAGAGCCTCAAGTACATATTTACTCAGAAGGAGTTAAATATGACGCAGAGGAGATGGCTGGAGTTAATCAAGGATTACGATCTGGACATAGCCTACTATGAGGGCAAGGCGAACGTCGTTGCGGATGCACTGAGTCGCAAGACGAGGCATTCGGCGAACACACTTATTTTACCTTCGGGACTGTACATAGACCTAGCTAAGTTGGACACTGAACTAGTCCATTATGGGACCGTGGTAGAAACAGTGAACGCCATAGCAATTGAGCCTACCGTGTTCGACGAGATTCGAACAGCTCAAGTCGATGATGAGAACCTTTAGAGAATCAAGGAGAAAGTGGGTGAAGGTAAAGCGGTAGGATTTATGATCCACAATAATGGGAGTATCCGTTTTAAAGGAAGATGGTGCGTTCCTCATAAGTGCGAGGAATTGAAGCAAAAACTCATGGAAGAGGGCCACAGTACACCTTATTCGGTCCACCCTGGTGGGGATAAGTTGTACAAGGACTTAAAGAAAATATACTGGTGGCCGCGGATGAAGAAGGATGTTGTCGACTTTGTGGCTAAGTGCATAACCTGCCAGAAGGTGAAGGCAGTAAGGCAAAAGCCGTTAGGATTGGTAAAGCCATTGGAGATCCGAAGCTGGAAATGGGACAGCATCTCCACGGATTTTGTTTCGGGGTTGCCAAGATCTCCCCAAGGAATGAATAAAATTTGGGTAATAGTTGATCGGTTAACAAAGACCGTCATCTTTATACCAATGAAGGAAAAATGGTCGATGGATCAACTAGCTAAGGCATATATCGAGAACGTGGTCCGAAGGCACGGAGTACCGCATGATATTATCTCGGACCGAGATAGTAGATTCGTCTCCAACTTCTGGACTAAACTACAAGAAGCCTTAGGAACCCAAATCAAGATGAGCACAACATTTCATCCAATGACGGACGGTCAGACTAAGCGCACGATTCAGACGCTCGAGGACATGCTAAGGGCGTGCGTACTCGAATTCAAGGGAAGTTAGGAGGACCACTTGCCGTTAATTGAATTCTCGTACAACAACAGTTATCACGCTAGCATTGGCATGGCACCGTTCGAAGCTCTTTACGGACGCAAGTGTCGCAGTCCGTTGTGCTGGACAAAGGATGATAACTCTGTGGTTGTTGGACCTCAGCTCGTTGAAGACATGAGCAAGCAAATCAAGGTGGTTCAACAAAAGATGAAGGCCGCACAGGACCGGCAGAAGAGTTACGCCGACACTAGGCGGCAAGAGTTGGAATTCGAGGTGGGAGACAAAGTCATGCTGAAAGTGTCGCCCATGAAGGGGGTGATGCGATTCGGTAAACGAGGGAAGCTGAGTCCTCGCTACATAGGTCCCTACGAGATTCTTGAACGTGTGGGTACCTTGGCTTACCGTTTGGCACTTCCACCGGAATTATCGCGAGTGCACAATATCTTTCACGTTTCTCAACTGAAGAAATATGTGCACGATCCAATTCATGTGTTGCAATCAGATGTGATCGAGCTGGACGACGACCTGACATACGAGGAGTATCCAATCGAGATACTTGATGTCAAGGAAAGGATCACAAGGAACAAGACCGTGAAGATGGTGAAAATTCTATGGTCAAATCATGGCACTGAGGAAGCGACATGGGAATTGGAAGCGGATATGAAGCAGAAATATCCCAACCTTTTCCAAAGCGACTCAGGAGCAATTATGGGGGCATAACTGCAGTCCTAAGGGGGAGAGGATGTGACACCCTGCACAGAGTCGTCGCGTACCGAGTTAAGAATTTTAAATTGCAAGCCTCAATAATTTCTACGTGCCAATTATTTTCCGAAGTGCGTCCCAACTTCGAGGACGAAGTTGATTTCTAAGGAGGGTAGACTGTAATACCCGAGAAATCGACATCAAGTTTTTAAATCCGAAATTAAGAATCGGATTTAATTATCGCAACCGAAATAATTCCGAGAGAGCGGAATTAAATAATTTCGGATGATAGCAACTCGAAGAGAGTTATCGGATTATCCAACAATCATGGATAATTCATATTATGATTTTTAAATTTAAAAATCATAAAAAAAAAAAAAATTCGCGCAGCAGACTGCTGCGCGGCGGCGGCGCGTGGCCGCATGGTGCCCGCGCCGGCGGCGGCAGGCAGCGTTTCAAAACGCTGAACGCGTTTTTGATCCAATGTTCGAGGCATTTTGTTTCCAATCGGTTAAATTTCATCCATCCTGCATTCATGAACATATTGGGGTAGTTTTGGATAGCTTTTAAGTGTATTGGACTCACCTACAACTTGGAATAAGTGGGATACATGCACACAAGGGGTGCATTGAACCATGGAGTGAATGGGGGTTTAATGGGGGGGTTGGTGGCTCCAAAATCCAAAGTTGGACTGCCATTATGCTCCCTACACTCCCAAGGATGCATTAAGGCTCTTGTAGAACTCCCAAATTACCCCATTGCAGCCCTTAAACACTCACCAAACCACCCTCATTCTCTAGTCCGAAAATTCAGATTTCAATTGGAGAGGTTGAGAGTTGTGGAGTGTTCTTCAACATTCCAGAGAGTATTGGTCAAACTCAAGGACCCCAATCCATCTCTCAAGGTGTTGGTAAGGTCTCCAACTTATTCCTTAATCCATAAACTCAAATACCCCTTCTCATTAGAGTCTTTTCTTCCGATTCCTGTCAATAGGAGTTCTTCGGTGGAGGCAGTGATTTTGTGGACGTTGTAGGTTGAGTTTGGGGCAACACCAAAGGAGTTTTTGATCCCAATCTCTTACCAAGTAAGTTAGTGTTGTGCATACCAATTTTTAGGGGTTTTGGTGGAGTATCCATCGAGTTATCGTTCGATTTCCATCCTATGCCAAAACTGTGTTCTAGGGTTTCATCCGTGTAGTTTTTATTGTTCAGAGTTTTTCACTTAGATCCGTTCATTTTTGGGAAAACCTTTCTATGAAAAATGTTCCTAACATCTTGAATATGATCTCTGTAAATTTTCATAATTTTTGAACATGATTTGGGCGTCGAAAACGGATCTGGTATTTCTGAGTTTTCTGATGACAGTTTTAGTGTTATGGTGTAGTCAGTTTTGTTGTCCGTATTACTCCTATCTCTGATCATTTTCAATGGTTGGTTTCTTCATGAACGTTGTTTCTATATGTGTCAAGATGATCCCTGCAAAATTTCAGAATTTTTAGATCACGTTTGCAATTTTTATGAATTTTTAAAGGAACTGTGGTCGATTGAACAGTAAATCCTGTACCCTTTCAAAGATGTGTTTCTGAAATGATTTTTTTTAGGCCATGTAGAGTCCGAATTTGATAAAGCCTAAGAAAAATGCTTATTTAGATGTTTCCTAGCACCTGTAAAATTTCAGAAATTTCTAAAATGTTTTACAACATTTCCTAGTGCGATTTTGAAATCTGCCACAGTAAGGTTTTATCGGTAAATTCGGTTTCGTGCGTTTTGATGAATTGTGAGTCAATTGCTACTCATTTGTGAAAATTATGAACTATGGAAATGTAATAATGTTTTTGTAATGGTTAAAATGTGAATTTTGAAACCTTGTAAGTTTTGATCGAGTTAGATGCCCAACTTTGGAGGGTAAGTGCACTTGGCGTGAGCTCGTTGGGCCGCCCCCTCTTTTAGGTCGCCAAAACGGCGCCAATGAAATTATGTTACGTGTTAGTATGAGTCTATACTCCTAGATGTATCTGTATGGGTTATCTAGGGCTCTGGAGTGCGTCTGTATAGGGTCCGCTACTTTCAAATTTGTTGATACCGACGGCTTGTGGACATAAGCGTCCAAGCGGGTAATTTGATCTTAAAAGGCTTAGGCCCAGGAGCGTTGATACCGGCGGCTTGTGGACATAAGCGCCCAAGCGGGTAATTTGGATGTCCTCGATCAAAATGAACATTGGTAATTATATGTGGGGTAAAGTGTAAAAAAAATTCCCGTAAATTATTTTACTCGCTTATTGTAAAAATTAAATTCCCACCTTTTAATTACTCTTCTAAAAACTTTAAATTTTGATATGCTATACATTAACTTACGCAGTACCATTTGTACTGATAAATTGTTGTTTTCTATTTTTCGCAGATTAAGTCATGGCACGACGGGATGGGATTTCTCAAATAAAGAACTTGTGTATTTATGTTATTTTTAAATTTCTGCATTGGACTTGAGCTTTGGACTTGGTTTTTGGCCGTCTGTTTGGCCCTTGTTTTTGCTTCCGCATTACTTATTTTATGCATGTGATACTCTGATTTGATTTTTAATTCGGACATAATTGAATGGTTTTTGAATTATTTTTAAAACTTGATACAACTTAGCCTTAGCATTTTTCTAGATGAGCTCGACTTGGTTCGTGTCTTGTTTAGAAAGATGTGGCGGTAATGCCCTGGCCTGGGAGATCAAATCCGGGGTGTTACAGATTGGATTCCAAAATCCTACATCAACGAACATAAAAATTGAATTTACTATTTTTTTAAAAAAAATATTTGACACTTATGTGTTGGAAAAAGTAGTGTGGGAGCTCAATTCATAAAAATTACAAAGGGGGACAAATGAGTGGGATAGGGGCCCGGATGACAATCGAACCCTCAACCATAAAATTGGAGTCGGGGACATAACTACTAAACCAAGTCCTCATCCCCAATTGACTATTTAGATTATGAATAAATAAGTTTGATAATAAAAAAAACTATTATAAGTTTGATAATAAAAAATTATTATAATTATTAGAACAAATAGTACAATAAATATAGAATAAAATTTGTTTAAAATTTATTACATACAGATTTTTAGAGCACTTTAATTCTCAGCCCTTTCTTCTTGTGTATACTTACCCTCAATCAATAGTGTAAGTAAAAGTAATTAGGAAATCAATAGTAACTAAAAGTTGTAATCAAAAAAAATAGTAAGTAAAAGTAATTAGAAAAATGAAAAATAAATTAATAAATAAGTGTAGTTAATGTTGTACGGAATTCCACCCATTATAATCCATTCACTATTTTCAAGAGTGGGTGTTTATTAGGGTGTCTATTTAGCACTATCCAAAAGAAAATCCTCCTTAGTTCTCAATATTGTGCGATGCTGCTTGGAAGTTTACAACCTCTTCTTGTTCTCTTCTCTCTTCGAAAAGTCCTCCCTCAATGGTTGTCTGTAGGTGACAGCGCGTTTGAGCTTCCAATTGTGAGAATCTCGTGAGGTTGTGAGAAGCCTTTGAGAGAACACATTAAGAGAGTTGTGAGTTGTTGTAGTAGCTTTCCGGAAAGGGGGTTTGGGGCTGTGAGTACTCCAATAAATCTGGTAGGTGCAAAGGAGTGTGCTTGGGTCTCTCCTTTGATTGGTTGTGGGAGATTGGGCTGTCATCCCTCTTCAACATTGAGATCGACGGATTGCTCCAGTTTCGGTACTCCAATTTGGGCTACCTGAGCCCTACATGATCTAACTCTTTAGTAGTGTTATTGTGTTTCCATCTGTCTCTGTTTTTTTTTTTTTTTTTTTTGCCATTGTGAGTTTGCAAGTGTTCTGGTTTATAAGCATTGAAGAAGACTGTTGTAATCTGTCTTCAATCCGCTTATATATATTTCTAATTTATGTTCCTTAAGTTTTTATTCTTTTTGAGAGGATATTATATTAGAAATCCATTGTAACAGTTTATAGGGAATTGTGGATCTTGGCTATGTATATAGGCTATATAAATATATTTCTGTAGGAAATAAGCAATTTTGAAATATCTAAAGAGAAGTGAAGTCTTCTATGTTTGTGACTTCCTCCTTTCTTCTTCTTTCCGTGACTTTGCTTGGGTCTATAAATATTCCCAATAGTGATATCAGAGCTAGGCCAACCGATTGCTAAGGAGTTGAGCCAACTGATTTATGTGGAGTTGGATTTGAGTATGAGGTAAGTATGGGGCTGGTCGATGCGTCTCCGCCTCGTGAAACGCTTAATCTCCTTTTACATTCTGCAATAGTTAAGGCATTATGAGCTTTGTTGTTTTTGGTGAATAGGTGATTTGGTGATGTTGTTTGCACTTGTCTATGTGTGTGGCATGTATTGATTTGTAATTGTTTGGTGCAAAGATTAAATTTTTTTGAGCAAGCCATGACATCCTCTTTCTCTATAGTGTTGCCCCTTTTAATGAAAAAAAAATAATTTTGGATGGAAAGTAAAGATGAGGTGTAATAACGTTCCTCTAACCTAAAACTAAATGCAAACTATTTTAAAATATTGTTCAAATAACGTTATACCAAATAATAATGCAAACCGCCTCTCTCTTATGTAACACTATTGGGCCGTGACACTTTCTCTTGAGATATGCTTTCTCTTTCTCCTCCTGATGACCCTCCAGCAGCCCCGCCGGACACTTTCTTCTTCAAGGGAGGGCCTCGCCCGTCCTTCCGCGACATGGTCCTTGATATTAAGCCTGCACCGCCGGCGCCACTGCCTGACGACGCCATAACGGATGATTGGGTAAAGCTCGATTTTGTTGATGGGGACCGTCTCAAGCCCCGTATCTCTTTAGCTCCCCATGTCAAGGAGAGACTCTGTAAGCCATGGGAGGACTCCATTCTCATATCAGTTCTTGGGAAGAAGATTGGTTACCTAGCTCTTAAGACCCGCTTGAGCCGCATGTGGAATCTCAATGGCAGTTATGAATTAAGGGAGCTTGAGGGAGGCTTTTTCCTTGTAAAGTTTGATAGGGCTGTGGACCGAACAAGAGTGATGAATGGTGGACCTTGGATGGTCCTTGACAGTTATCTTATGATTTCACCATGGAGACCCAACTTCACTGCATCGGAAGCTACACCACGGAGGACTATAGTGTGGGCTCGATTTCCAGGTTTAGCATTGGAGTTTTATGATGAGTATCTGCTTACTAAAATGGCGTCTGCCCTTGGTACTCCGGTAAGGGTTGACGACATGACGAAACATATACACCGCGGGAAGTTTGCTAGAGTGTGTGTGGAGATTGACCTCCACCTCCCGGTGGTTACAAGTATCCTCATTGATGGTCATTAGCAAAAGGTTTGTTATGAAGGTCTTCACCTACTTTGCACTTCATGTCAAAAGTATGGACATGCAAGTAATTCTTGCCCGGAAGGTACTCAGTTGCCGGAAGTTGCTGCTGCTATCACCAACCTACATGATGATAGCCTGAGGTCGGCTGAAGAGACTTCTGGAGCGGCAGAAAGGAAAGTCAATGGCTCTTGGGGGAAGGGGTCTGAAAGTATCACTAATAAGGAAGGTGCAGACTGCAATAGCTCTGCCAAATTTGTCCCATTACCTATTTCTCCCCAGGCAGCTACTGATATAGGAGATTGTAAGAAACAGGAGGTGTCAACCTCCAATATGGATTGTCAGGAAACTAGAGAGACCCATTTGTCCACTTCTATTTCCCATGTGAAGGTGGCTGATGTCCCTCTACAGCCCACTAGTGGAGAATGGATCAAGGTTACTAGGAAGAAATCATCCCGTAAGGCAAAACGTAAAGCTGTTGGACCTTCTATCATGCCCACTTTGGTGACTAAGAAGTCGGCCCAGCCTAAAATTAAGGACAGGGCTGTTACATTAGGCCTTAAACCGATTCGTCACATTACTAATATTATGAATAGGCATAATCACTCTAATGGCAAAGGCAAAACCCGCTACTGTGTCTCGACACGGGGTGAAGGCAGTTAGCAAGGATGAGAGCCCCTCCACCTCCAAGAGGGCCAGACCATCTGCTAGCAGTGAGAAGAAATGTGAATATGGGGAAGAATCTAAGTCCTTGTCTGTTGATGAGAATGTCAAGAAAAACACTACACCTGAGGTTACTCCTCCGGACCATTCTATGGCTGAAAGAGAGGAAGCGGTCTTCTCTCGTTGATGGGTTAGTCGTGTCTGTTCCTATCCAATTCTTTATGGATTTTACAACACTTAAGATAATTGCGCGGAACTCGGGTGGAATACGGAATGAGGATACCAAGAGATTTCTCGTACACTTCGCAAATCTCAGCCAGGGATGATCTTCTTGATTGAGCCGCAAGGGATTAAGGTGACGGATCGTCTCGCTAAGGATGACGATTCGAATGAAAGGTTCTTTACCACTTGGGCGTTCCCGCCGGATTTCATCTTGCGGGGTCATACTGTGGACGCATTGGGTGTTTGTTAGCTAGTTTCTATTTCTTGTTGTTGTTTTCCTTTTATGTCTTTTGCTCTTTTGTCTCTTCCTCTGTTTATTTTCTTTTTGTTTCTTTCTTTTGTGCTTTCGTGTGGTGTTTGTATTTCTCCGGCCATTGAATTGGCTTACCAAAAAAAAAAAAATAATGCAAACCTAATTTCGAACTGAGTGGGGAGAACGTACACAATCAACAGGTGCTAATTGTAATCTTTGAGACGCCATATTTTGAAACCTCTGCAGAATAGCTTCATTTTCATCTTTAAAAATATTTTCTTTTTAATGTAACACACCAAACTATCAGTGAGAAAACCATCCCCTATCTAGTTGCGCAAATCACTCTTGATAATTTTCATTGAAGAGAAAGCCAACTTGATGAGCCGATAAACTAACATGAGAGCAATGTATCATTTTCTCTCTACCAATTTCGTTGCAAGATCTCCAATACTTTAAAAACCAGAGAAAAATGCTCAAAGGTTCTGGCTATTGAGATGTACTAATTCAATTATGCTTTTAGCTTGAATTCATCATCAAAATCATCTGGATATAACCGGGCAAGACAAAGTAGTGTTTCAATATCAAAGCTTCCAAAAGAATCTCTAGGATCAAGACATGCTATACACAAAAGTTCTGAACTCAACTCTCCAAAACGGTTATCCAACTTTTGTAAGATACGATCAACAATTTAATTATTAAGAGAAGATGTATATTATTGTATTAATTAATGATAAAATATTTTTCAAAATAAAATTAAATAAAAATAAGTTACTAAAGGAAAATGTCCCGTAAAAAATGATGAAAATAAGTGTTTGTTTGATCATTGAATTTTCTTTGAAACCTAGGTCGGGCCGGCATAAAATCTTCCATATTAGGTACAGAAATACCTTTTGTAAAACAAAATATTGTAACCATTTCCATTAAGTCCTCCCAACCTTCCTCTCTAAACTTCATCAATTCTTTCTTAATTGATATAATCAAAACAAATGCATTGCCAATATTTTGATTGTTTTCTTTTAACGCCACTGAAAGTGTGCTTGTTTTTGCCAATAATTCCACCATCAAATGAGCAATGAATAAAAATTCAAAACTTGTTGATTTATCAGTCAAACCTGTAGCAACGCCTCGACTTGGGAAATGCATGGCCTTCTCTTGCAGTAGTTACAAGAACATCTTGTATAGCATCCCACATTTCCAAAATTCGTTTGATTGTCCTATAGTGAGATCCCCACCATGTAACACCTGGTCGAGCTAAACTTGTTTCTTTATTATTTCCGGTCCCTGTAGAAATCTCACCACTTTCTATACGCCGTACAAGCCGTACAAGTTCATCATGATGCTTTTCACAAATAGCATCCATCCTTTTGCACGAAGCTCCGATAAGATTCACAATCCTAACCGCATGATCAAAGAAATTTCCCACATATCTATTCTCGTTTCAAATTGCTACAACCACTAACTGAAGTTGGAGAGCACAACAATGAACGTAATATGTGTGTTTATGTTCTTTCCAAATGAGAGCTTTAAGACCATTAAAGTATCCACGCATATTGGAGGCCCATCGTAACCTTGAACTCGGAGTTGAGAAAGTGATATTCCACTTTTTGCAAAGAAATCATCAATTGCACTTTTCAAAAAGCGTGCCAAAGTGTCACTAATGTGAACCACTACCATAAATCTCTCGGTCACTTCTCCCCGATCATTCACGAATCTTTAACCACAATCATTTGTTCTCTTATTGAAGTATCTTGAGTTTCATCGATCAAAAGAGAAAAGTATTTGTTTCCAATTTAATTGACAATGACATTCCTCACCTCTATTGCACAAGCATTGATAATTTCCTTTTGAATTTTTTAAGATGTTAATAAGTTGTTCCCTGGAGCATTTGAGCTCATGGTCTTGTTCACTTCTTCATTAATCTCACAATAACACTTCAAAAGTGAAAGAAAATGCTCTTTTCGCATTGATTCTCTGGACTCGTCATGTCCTTGAAATGGCAAACCTTCCCCTAAAAACCACCGAACAATATTCACAACCGTGTTAGTCGAACGCGGTAATCAATTTCCATTTGAGTGCTCTTTTGTGATAACACATAATACACATTATGCCTTTGATCTCTAAATGTCGAACACTGAATTGTAGCATAATGGTGGTCAACTCAGAGGCGGACACAGGATCTTAGGGTTGGGGGCCGAACTTCTACTTTAATTTTTTTTTCTCACAACATATAAAATAACACAAGATAATATTAAATCAAAAATTAATTAAAAATATTATATTTTTACATTAGAGGCGACAATTGTAATCTAGAATCGCCATATTTTGAGCTCGGGGGTGAAATTATAGAAAGTTGTCTTATACTATAGCTAAAATTCACAAAGTTATATAAAAAAAATTGTAGCAATTTTTGAGCTCGATGGGTGAAATTATAGAAAATTATTTTCTACATAGCTAAAATACATATACTATATACAAAATTAAAGGCAAATTTTGAACTAGGGGGGCGACCGCCCCTCCAAGCCACTACATACATCTGCCACTAGGTCAACTTTTAAATCCCTTGAAGGTCTTTAAATTTACTTTTAGCATTCTTCCAATTTGTAAAACGAACAATCGTAAAGGCATCATATCCACCATGCCTAGTACCTCTTTTAAATGAATAATACCATGGACAAAAAGCGATATCTTTTTTAACATTATATTCAAGCCTAAAATGTTTTGCCAACCATTTTTTTTAAAGGACCTCATGTTACCACCAATTCTAGTTTGTGGAAAATTGTGATCATGTGGTTGACAAGGACCTTTTGCTAAGTATCGTCTCCTTAATTCATCTCTAATACGAAAAGGATAACTATCAATATGTTTGCACAATCCTGGATCTCCAACAATATCATCCTCCGTCAATTCTACTTTTGTTCGTTGCTTTTTACCACAATCTCCATTATCAAATTCGGATTACTAGATGAAGATGAAGCCAGTCTCTTCCAATTAAACACAAATTTATCCATAGTAAAATTCAAGTACCTAAAATACTCAAATATTTCAGTAATTTATAAAAACAAAATAAAATTGAAATCCTGGAATCTATTATGAATTCCTAAAAACAACAAGAACATGAAGTGAAAAATCAGAATAAGTTAAGCACACCAAACGAATTTTAAAGAAAAAGAATATTTATTTATCCATTAAAAATAGTAACAACAGTCATAATAGAAAACAATCATTCATAGAATCACAATAGATAGATAAGCATATGAAAACCCATTTTATTTGTCAAAAAGTAGGGAAAAAAATAAAAAACACTTACCGAGATGGAGATGGATAGCAGTTAGAAGTTGCTCCTATTCTTACTTTTCTTTGTTGTTATTACATTGTTCAAACTTCAAACTCATAGTTTAGAAAATTGTTAGACTTTGGATGATGACACAAAACCTAGTATAGAAGGTAGCTTTAATTCAATATAAGTAGGTCAAGAACTATTGGATTATAAATAATTTTGGATTTTTAAAATTTAAAAATATAAATAATTAACAAGGGATGGCCCATACTTAATTATATTTAGCATACATAAATATAGTAAGAATTTCCAACTATATCCGTTTACTTTACATTAATGTCAATTCAGTCCGCACCATATTTTTGACACGTTTCTGTCGACCACCTTTCCTAATCCGGTTCAAATGCATCTTAATTACATTAATGACTTTAGATTAGATGACATGCCAACGAAAAACCCCATAAATGGCCAACATAGACTCGGTTCTGAGTCAAACCATCCAGCTGGGCGAGTCCAAATCAGTCTGCTTTCAGCGTGGCGAGAGTCAAGAGTGTTAGTGGTGACAATGATAGTGAATGTTTGGAAGCACTAGCGGTGTCAAAGATCAGTGTTTCAAATAGCAAGAAGGTTTTGCCATAGAGCAGCGGTGTTTCTAGCCGTAGTTGTTGGTTGTTAAAAATGGTTAACTTTGCCTTTAGTTCTCAGAATTTTAAGGCAGCTTTCACTGCCATACTGCCATCAGCTTCCACTTGAGTTCATCCCCTTCTTCGTCGGGTTGCCATCGGAAAAGCCTTGAGATTTAGGGCTCCATTGGGGGAGAAATAACAATCTTTTCTCAATCACGTGCGCTGCATCGGAAAATGGTTTGAACCAATCCCGTGTCCATGTTATCCATTTATGGGATATTCTGTTACCACGTCATCTAAAATAAAGTCATTAATGTAATTAGCACGCATTTGGTTGGGATTAGCAAAGGTGGTGGACTGAAAAGGGTCAAAACTTCGGTGAGGACTGAATTGGAATAAATGTAAAGAAGACAGATATATTTGGCAATTCTTCCCATAAATATATATAATACTCCCTTTAACGCCCCGAAGATTCATACCTGATTTTCGCAAACGTCACTGCCGTACTAACCATCCTAAACTAGTGGCCAGCTCAGGCTGAGCTCAAACCTACAGTAATTATCTGATTAACCAATTATGAGCGGAAACTAAAACAAATAAAACACATAAGCAAGTAATAAGTTTTATACTACTCAGGCTAGAAGCCTCATAATCCAAAACCAAGCACCAAGCCAAACATTTCAAGAAAAAGGGGCTACTAGCCCAAAGCAGAAAATCACATATGGCCACAGGCCGACAGAAAGTAATCCCTAGGCTCACAAGCCTCAACTAGCAAGTAGTTCAATAGAGGTCAAGTAATAACAAGCATAATATCGCATAAACATAATTAAATTTAATATTTTTAATCATATCTAAATGATCTCTCAGAATTCCCAAATCCCATGTCATGCTTTTGCGCCTCCAGTGAATCTACAAAACAGACAAACAAAGGTTGTCAGTACAACGTACTGAGCAAGGGAAATATGTGCAGGGGAAAAATAAAGGGAAACAAATAAACAATATAACAAGCAAATAGACCATATAAATAAATCATCACACCGTCTCATACCAGTGCTTCAACCACAACATACAAGAAAATAAAGAATATAGAGAAATCATCACACCGTCCCATACCGGTGCTTCAACCACAATATACAAAGAACATATAAATAAAGTGATGCATATGATGCATGACCTAACATACACCTATCCACCCTATATGCAAATGCAGATAAATATGCCTAGCCGGCAACCTAAAAACCCGGGCGGTATGAACCCACTGGTGAGGAAATCATCAACTCCAACCCGTTACAGGGTAACATACACCATCCCCACAGGGATCCGCAATCGCGCCAGCCGCAGCTGAATATCATCTCGCCCCATCGGGCCAATAAGCATAACA
Source organism: Hygrophila difformis (assembly GCA_030278955.1). Classification (NCBI taxonomy): domain Eukaryota; kingdom Viridiplantae; phylum Streptophyta; class Magnoliopsida; order Lamiales; family Acanthaceae; genus Hygrophila; species Hygrophila difformis. The sequence goes on along the minus strand of JAOANR010000009.1, from coordinate 38,372,606 downwards.
GCCAATAATCTACCCCGCAGTGTCAACAAGCCAATAACAGGCATAACAGCCAACAATCCACCCCGCAGGGCCATCGGGACTCAACAACACCTGTGAAGGCTGCCCGATCAATCATAAATATCATAACAACCCATTGGGTTAATAACCGTCAAATCCAATGCAATAACATGCATATGACAATTATACCATGATAAGCAAGCACCTATACTAGGTTCGCATGCTCGACAATACTGTATAAATATATTGCATATCTTCTCTAAACTAAGGCATCACCACTACACAACTTAACTTATGATATTTCATCAAATAAGTATGAACCTCGTGTTCCAATAGTCATATATAAACATTATCAAATCAATCCTACGTTCAATTAAAGAAAATGTAAATATATCACATGTACGCACATATATACACGGCACACATCCACAAGTCACAATCTAGTATAACTTAATTATCTAGCTTTATAACTTAATTATTAAATAAAAAGGTGATTAACTACCTGTGTAGCCATAGTGAGTAATTAATAGAAAATTAACTTAATCATATACCATTAGAGAAATTCAAACAACACCGCAACATTTGACTGAGATGTGAATTTATTAGAATTCTTACTTTGGACAATGTGAATATAGGAATATTTAGTCACTTCTGCATGTACTTGACAATGATACACTTATATATAAACTAGTGAATCTTGCTGTGCGATGCACAACATACTATGGATATACAACGGCCCATGAAAAAATGACAAATACTTCGGTGAAGGTAGTAACAACGATCAATCATAATAAGCAACAGACACAAATGCGCATAAGATACGATCTGAAACAGGAAAACATGTCGGCATAAAAGATGGTAAGGATCATAGTGGTAGAGCTCAACATTGGAAAATCTAAAAGCGGTAAAAGACTAACATATGATTCCAAAAACTTACAACCTTCGTAACGCAGTCAACTGAAACATTACGTTGAGTAAACTGTTATCTCCTGAAAGTGGGACCTTCCCACTGTGTGGCTCTAGGGAACATTAACTGGCCAGATATGAAGGTGGTGATCATATGGAGACGAAGAACTACGGGTGAAGAAAAACACCATTTATCTGATACAAAGAACTAAAAGAGGCTTAATAGGGAGAAGAAAGAAATAGGTTTGCTGGCTTCATTCAAAAATCAAGATGCACATAGGTTATAAAAGAGACTTAATAGGGACAAGAAAGAAATAGGGTAAAGTGCTTACTGGCTCGAGATCTTGCTTGATTAAAGTTTGGCAACTGAATTCTTTCACAGTTAAATCATGCCCCTTGTCAAAAGGAGCTTTGCTGCTTATGGCTTCCACCGAGACGGGGCATGAATCAGTTATCCAATAGTGGGCAAATGCATTCTTGGAGCCTGCTCAAACCCAAAAAAATAAATAAATTGAAGGTACAGATCAGCATGACAGACAAGAAGGCAGGAGATAAAAAAAATAAAATTAAAAAAGAAAGGCAGGCAAGCATCATAGAACAAGTCCAAAAACCAAAACATACTCTCACTGTAATGAAGAAACCGATCCCAGGATTTCTTTGGGAAAAAACCAGGGCTAACATAGGAACTCACTTTCGCCGCCCCCATGAGGTTTTCTGACAGGAGCGGAAGAACGAAACAGGACTTTGGGAAGTGCTGACAAAATCTCATAATACAATATTCATGGACTGAGAAAATTGCACTCAATGCTTAATAATATGTAGATTTGATGACTGCAAGCCAATTTAGAATAAAAAATACAAATAGTTACAGATGAGTTATCAACAATTCCATCATCAATACCTCAATGTTTGCTGAAGTATAGCTAATAACTTCACAATAAATTTTTACGTAAATATCAAAAGAAGGTATTAACTTTTCACACAAGACATGAACTGTTCCAGGCTTACACTGAATCTTCTCAAATGCACTGATACCAAAGCCACCAGGAAACTTGCCTTGGGCACCCTGCCACAATTGAAAATTGCCATAAGAATTTTGTAGGTGAGCCCGGGTTCGCCCCTTACCTGTGTTGAAAATGCAGTTTTTTACAATTTTGTAGGTGAGCTTATTTTACAACGGGGTATGTGGGAACGCGGGGAATATAGTCTATTTACTTATTTTACAGGTTCTTGACGGGTAAACCTGTAAATAGACCCTGTACACAAGTTTTCACAGACCCTGGTTTAGGTTCTACAGTTTACAGTTTACGCGGGGAATATAGTCTATTTACTCAAGGTTGTTACGGCGCCTTGTTGAGGCGCGGCGCCCGTGAACCGCCATACCGCCATGGCGATATGGCGGCCGCCATGGCGACGGTATGGCGCTAAGTAATAGTATTACAATAATATTAATACTTCCTCCGTTCCTAATTATTTGACACATATTGACTTTTGTCACTGTTCATTGAGTAAATTTGACTCGACTTTTTAATACAATTATATAAGATAAATATAGTCAAGTGGGATCTTGTTGGATTCGTCTAATCGCATAGATTTAAAATATCAAATTTTCATAATTTTTACTTATATGGAATTTGAGTTATTACGAATAGAGGTGTCGAGACGGGCTGGCGGAGCGACACGGGCCAAGCCCACTCCAGCCCATCATTTCGCGGGCTTAGGCGGGCTGGGCCCACAGCGGGGCGGGCTAGAATAACCCCAGCCCAAACCAACCCACCGGCGGGTTGCGGGTCAGGCGGGCTAGCCCGCGGTTTTTTTATTTAATTAATAAATTAATTTTTAATTATATAATAAATTGTATAATATTGTTATTTATCCAAAATTAAATATATTAACTAATTTTAAAATTAAATTATTTTTAATAAGATCTAAAATAATTTAGTTTAATTTTGTATAGTATTCGTTTTTTGAAAAAAATTAGTTAAAAAAGTAATGTTAAGTAGCTCATGTCATATAAAATGAGTTTTAAAATTATTCTAATTTAATTTAGAAAATATAATTTAATTTATAATTTTTTATATTAAAAAATTATAAATTAAATTATACTATTATCTAATATCAAATTAAAATATATGAATTAAAATAATATTCAACTAATCAATATTCTTACAAATACATGTGTTATTTAGATTTTCATAACAAACTTAACAAAAATTAAATAAATTAAAATTTTGACTTAGCCCGCGGGTTGGCCCGCAACCTCCGCGGGCCAGCCCAAGCGACGGCGGGTTGAGGCGGGCTAGCCCATTTAGGCCCGCTTCCAAACGGGTCTTTATTTATTCAGCCCAACCTACCCTTTTGGAAGGCGGGGGCGGGCTGGCCCAAAGGGCCAAGCCCATTTTGATAGCTCTAATTACGAATTGAAAACGTGTATTGGATTGCGTGAAATGTGGGTCCGTGGCAATTAAAAAGGAACGGAGGAAGTATTAGTATAATTTTTTTATATATTATATATTTGAATATAATTAATATTCAATATTATATATCAAAAAATATTTGAGCAATAGCAAGTACATTGAAGTAGTGGAGTGTGGGGCCATCAATAGCTCAATAGTCATGTAACAAAAGAATTAATAATTCAGTTCAGACACAAAAGTGTCAAAAAAAAATATTTAGACATAGTGCACTACCAATAGGGTACTACCAATAGGGTGGAGGATAATGGAGTGCAGAGAGACAGCTGGCTACAACTCAGAAAGACAGATAAATAGGGTGGGGAAGGAAGGAAATACTAAAATTCTCAGAAAATGATAAAATAGAAAGTAAACCAAACCAACCGACCGACATGGTAGAGGCGAGAAGAAACTGAAATAGAGACAACAATACTACCAATCAGCTCCAGCAAAACAACGGCAGTAAGCGCGCAAGAGCGCGAACAAATTAATTTCAGGGTTTCAGTGGGATTTCAGGGTTTCTTTCTCTATATCTGGGTTGGGCTTTGGTCGGATGGGCTAGATTCGACTCTTCTGGTTTGAATCACAGTGTAATTCCGTACTCCAGAGACACGACATCGCCGTATGGCGAGGCGAGCCACTATGGCGGTCATGGAAGACCGCCACACCGCCATGTCGTCGCCTTGGCGACGCCGTAATAACCATGTATTTACTTATTTTACAACGGGGTATGTGGGAACGCGGGGTATAGTCTATCAACCAGGGTCTGTACATGCATTCTGGCGTCGTTCAAAATTCTTGAGTTTTCAATTAAAGGGAACAGTTAAAAGCCATTCAAATATCATTGGTATGATCATCATAACACAATAAGTTCTTCAGCTTGAGAGTCAGATTCTCAACAGCCTTTTTAGCCCTTTCAAGCTCTAAAAGTACCTGAGCTTATGTGGCCCCGACATTTTCAAGATGTTCCTTCAACTTATTCATCTGTTTCGTGGCCAAATGAAGATGTGTCTCCTTTGCCAGCACTTTCTGCAAGGAAATAAATCAGTCAGGAGTTTTTAAACAGGTTTTGGGTGATAAAACCACCAACTTTCTGCAAACAGAGGTCATAGTACCGATAAATAAATCACAAAATATTATATACTCAGCAACCACAATACCATTGCTGACATCATTAGCTTACAGGCGTCAATTCTTTTACATTGCTAGTGGCTACTTCAGAACAACAAGAGAGTAAAACCGGCAGTGAGATGCTATATCTTGCAGTATTCTCCTGCAAACAATTAATGCTGCAAGTGATAATACACCTGTAACCAATGAAAAGATGCCAAAAATAAGCGAAACAAAATACAGCGATATCTTGATTAATTCAAAGAACTGCAGTGGTTAAAATATAACATGAGAATGGATAACTCGAAAACATACAGTTCACATGTATGAATAACAGAATAAGAACAGCCAGGAAAGAAAAGAATTAATGTACTTCTGCAGATTGTGGTTTGGCCTTCCTAACGGCAGGTTTCTCCTGAAGAATATTACCAATGTACTTCGGCTTGCTTAAACTGGAATTCCCGATAGGTAGCTTCCATAAGCTTGGCACTAAAGTCCAACCCAGAGTACAAATATGAATTAAATTAAATGAATACCTGTTCTGGAGGCTCAATTCTGTCCCTCCCACTGTAGATCATAGAAAATCCAACCTGAAAATAACAGTTTAAGTAACATAGGCCATAGCATGATATATATAGTTGAACTATTGAACCTGTTGGTTTTAGACCAGTTTATCAATTAATCAAAAATTCAAATCTTCGATAATAATGCATATCAACAAGAAATTAATGCATATATACACTGGAATAGTGAAAGATGCAAGAAAGAGTTTCCATAATAGCTATAGCTTTACCATGGGGAAGGTTCCGTGGGGAATGAAGAAATAATTGTAGGAATTATAATTATAACAATTATAAAATCTGTAGCATGCTGTTTTTAAAAAAGTAGACCATATAGATAATTGTAGGTTCATTTTTTAAAAAAATTACTGCTGTGCACAGAATACACAAGGTCTAGTTGTCCAGATATTAAAAGCTACAAGGGGAAAATATCCCAAATACTGCCAGTAAGCCACCAAATATGGATTACAGAATTTACCTCACGGTAAAAGTCCGTAAAATAACTCTCAGTAGAGAATTTAAGGCAGGTTCAACATCAGGCTCCTCTCCATATAATTTGCTAGGAAGTGCACCACGATTTTTGGGATGATCAACCACCAGATCACCAATACATTGGAGTGCCCAGGATAATTATAGGATTAACCAGTGGCTATCTTGGAAATGCAATTCAATTTTAAAGATAAAGAGCTGAATCTTTTCAAGTTGTGGCCATGAAAACCATGTACATCTCAATAAAGAATGGGAAGGGAAACAATCAGTATTCCATTAATTTAATATCTTATTTTCCAAGTATTCAAAGATGTTATGAGTACGAATTCTGGGTTGGCATTAGAAATATAACAAATTATTATAATTATAAAAATAAAAATCATATAAGAAATCGGTGGCATGGATGAAAAACATAATTCTTTATCTATTTTAGACTATAAAATACAATTCAATTTCTAAAAATAAAGAGTCAATACCTTTCTATTTGTGCCCCTGAACACCATGTAAGTCTCACCAAGAGCATCAATTGTTTCCAATGACACTGAAAAACGGCCATTTGTAACTGTGGTTGATGCCCTTTTATAGCTAACTACTGTATATCCCAAGGCAAGCAAACCACCGAAGGTCATCTTGCCAACCCGATAGCATGTAAAGGTCATATAACAGAGATATTGGCATGCATTAGAAAAGCTAAAGTTTAATAAATAGGCAGATCCAAACGATAGATCCAGTAACAGGTTAGACAATTAAAAAACCTGACAGCATGTTCCCATACGGAAAATCTGAAGAACACAAGCAAGGTAAACAACAATCAAGGAAAATCTGGTGAGCGTAGACATAGACATAGCAACATTTTGAAAATAATTTCATGCCACAAATACCTGTAAGTGGCTTTTAACAGGGTAAGTTGTCAACCCTTGAACTCCCATAACTCTAAGAACACCTTTAGCAGTTAACTATGAAAGCAATCCACTGCTCGAAGACGAGGGAGCAGTGGTGTGAGCAGTTAACTATGAAAGCAAAATATTTACAAGCTTCATAAAGATTTGAAACAAAGCATATATACTTACTTTTAAAAAGGAAAAAGAAAAAATAAATTCTTGGATCCAAAAATAATAAAGCTGTATAAAATATACAGAGTTTCTTTACTGTTAAGTCATGCATAAAAATAAATTTTCAATTTTATTTTATTTTTTAAAAGAAGAAAATCCATTCAATGGCATTACAACACCACTAATAGTACACTTTCTTTAAGGAAAACCTTACAAAAGGTGAGAAAAGGAGAAGTCATCATCAAGCTAAGGCTCATTCAGGCAATTGATCAAACAAGTAGTGTGTAGTTAAATAATTAAAATTAGGCAAACTCAGCAATTCATTAGGCAAAAAAACAAGCTTTAATCATTCTTGGAGTCAATTCATCAAGCAAACCATAAATGGCTTGTCAATAACATGGACTAAATTATTTTCAGGAAATTATTCTTCATTCAAGTTTAATTATATATATATATACTTGCCTAAAATCAGCTATTATTCTTCAGTACCAAAAATGGCTTGTTAATAACATGGACTACTTGGACAGTAACTACTTGGATCCAGCAGTTACTTGCTGCTTCATCCAAGTAGTTACTTTCCTAGAAGCAGTTGCTGCTCTAACTGCAGGAAACTGACCCAGGCTAACAGCAGAGAAGCAGCAAGCACTACTGGATCCAAGTTTAAGTAAAATCAGCTATTAAACTTGTGTTTCCTATATAGTTGTTGCATTTTTTATGTGTTCAATACCATGAAGTGGTATATTAAGGATATCCAAAATGTGATAAAACACGGTATAAATATGATAAGTTCCATTGTTAATTTAGTTGTACTATTCATTACCGAATTCAAGATGATCGCCAAACACTGCCAAATCATCATATTATGAACATTGCCAAAACAACATGATTTGGATTTAGTTAAATGAGTTATGGATTTTTAATTTGATTTTGCCATTTTGTAAAAAAATAAATTCTTAAAATTTGCACATTGACCCATATCAATATTTATTATTAAAAGAATACAAAGTGACCAAAAGCGGAAAAAAGAATTATGTAATGGGACCGAATGTGGGAGAGAGAACATTCAGTATATGGGACAAATGAAATAGCAAAAACACCAAAGTATATGGTCTAAAAAATTGATATGGTAGCACAAATACCTTTCGTGCATGCTGAGTAGGAAAAGTTGGCATGAACTCCTTGGATTTGGGTAAGGGGACTTCCCTGAACCATGCATGGTTGAGAGCAGCTTCAGCAGTAATCCGCTGCACAATTTCAATTATTTTACAATTAGAAACATGAAAGATTTTATCAATTCAAGACAAAACAACAGTCTAACTCATCACCAGTACCTTTTCTGGGTCATATGTCAATAGACTGTTTAAAAGATCAAATCCTGCATCAGAAAGCACAGGAGACCCTGTGAAAGATGTTGCTGGAAATTTCTTACGCAACAAGTTGTACCTGAAACAAGTACACCAGCAGTTAGAACTTAGAAGTGACGAACAATGCTATTCAAGTAACACTTTCATCAAAGCAAGGAAGCCAGACCAGAATCATCCAAAGCTGGACATTTGGCGAAAAAGTGGAGAAAAATAAAGTACAAACTAAGGTATTCTTATGTGAGCCTAATATTGAAGATACAAACACTTACCTGTGCTTGACGAAGTTCACCTTTGCACCAGGGAGGTTAGAAAGGCCTTGCCAAATTGTCTCATTTGGAGTGCCGAGAATCTTGAATATCTACCGCATGACAAGAATAGATTAGTAAGACATTTGTTCATACATCAGCTATATAATCACAAACTTACAAAAGAAAAGTTAGTAGACATAAAAAAATATAAACAAAAAGAAAAAAGAAAAAGCATATTTACCTTGTCAAGTTGATCAACCTCCGTCTTGCCATTGAATAACGGTTCTCTTGATAATAGCTCAGCCATAATGCATCCCAGCGACCACATATCAATTGCTGTAGAATACTGTTTGGCTCCCAAAAGAAGTTCTGGCGCCCTGATGGATGAAGTAACCAATTAGAAATAGTTTAACACAATGGCTGAAGAACTGTTTTTATAAATATACATATATTAACTCATAATAGAACATCAAAAGAAATGATAACAAAGATGTTTCTGTAGAGATTCTCACCTGTACCAGAGAGTGACCACCAATTGAGTATATGGTTTGAGAGGGCTTCCATATTGGCGAGCCAGACCTAAGTCACAGATTTTCAACTCTCCACAATTATTTAGAAGTAAATTTGAAGTTTTCAGATCTCGATGTAGCACCCAATTATCATGAAGAAAACTGATACCCTCCAACAGCTGGAGCATGAGACATTTAACTTCACTTTGACTAAATGGTTGCTTCATTGTCTCCATCAATCCTTTAAGATCATGTTCCATGTATTCCATAACCATAAAAATGCTATCAAGATTGTTGCCCACAACTACTTCTTTAACATCCACAACAGAGGGGTGACGCAGAGACAGAGGAATATTTATTTCACGCAAAGAGGTCAGAGGAAATCCTTCTCTCTTTCTCCATCTTGACCTTTTTCAAAGCTACAATTTCACCAGTCTTCTTATCCCTGGCTCTATAAACAACACCATAAGTGCCTTCACTTATCTTATTCATTCGCTCGAATTCATCAACATTTCTGCAACCCTGAAGCATGTTGACACTCCTAGTTGGAGAGAGAGCTGAATCGGGTGTTCCTTTAAAACTTCAATCATCCTCGGATTCTGTGTCAGAGTCTACCATTAGCGTCATACGTGTGATCATCATCTATCTCCATGGAGTCACTGTTTTCATCCTTGTCAATGAGATCTCTACTGGAAGACCTGACAACATGTTTATCAGATCCACAGGACCTTCCCCTAGTTCCTTCAGAGGAATGGATTCTGACCTCCTGAATCTCTGGTGTTATCAATTTCATATGTTCCCTTACAGCAGCTGACTCGTAAGCTAATTTCCTCTTCAATTTCTGTTCAGAATCAGAAACCTCACCTGCATCAGGTGGTGACACGTCATCATTCGCCCATCGTGATGATATGATCGACCGTGCTGGTACATGATCATAATTTTCAATTTCCTCCGCTAACACCTCTTTAGCTCTGGGTCCTTCTGGCACATGTGGAGATGTCTCAGCAGGAAATTCTAATTGGGAAGGCACTCCATCACTCTTATAGGGTGACAACTCCAAATTATGTGCCACGCTCTTGTGATGAAGGCTATCCAGAGGAGGTGATGCTGGAAGATTATCGCAAGGAGTTGGTGAAATCTTCCTTTCTTTCCCCTAAGAATTCCGAAAGACAACAATAAACATCAACTGAAAGAGACCAGACCTAAAGAAGAAGAGGTGCATCATTCTTTTAAGTGGTGTTCGCTCAAATTGCACAAACCCAACATTTCGATATATTGAAATTAATCCAGTGAACGAATTGTAGAAGTGGTAATAATAACTGAAATACAAAACCGTACCTGAGTCGGAGTTTTCCCATAGCCATCTCCTATCTCTTTTATCCGATTTATTAGAGGTTGTAGCTGCAGATGATAAACAAACATTAACCCAGAACTTGGTAGCAAGTGTCCAATTTAAAGTAACAATTATCCACCAAAGGCACATACTTTAGTCAAGAATTCGCATGTATAAATCTGTCCCCGAGGACCGGATGGAGTGTTATTTGGTGTATATTTCCCTGTAAGAGCTCCTACCATGGCAAAACAGTCAAATTAGACTTCTTCAACATCCACGGTATTTCAAAAGTTTTCAGGATTTCGAATTTAATTTAAACTTGAAATAGACCTTAAGGGGTCAATTCAGCTTGAACTTTCAACACACTACAAATTTTTATCTTTTCGTTAATTCAAAACGTATAAATATATGAAGCGAAGATGGCAGCCTCTACCTTGAGCAAGGGGTGAATATGCAATCAAGGTGATCCCAAGTTCATCACAAGCTGCTTTGACACCATTTTCCTCAGGGTTTCTGTATATCAGGCTGTAGTTAACTTGGTTTGATGCCAGAGGAATCCCTCTCTTTTTGAGCTTATCATATGCATCCCGAAGACGCTTCTCTGAAATCAGAATTGCTTTTTGATTAACAAAAATTTCATTAATTTTTTAAGAGAAAACAAACACTGTCATATTTATCAAAAACTTCTTCATCAATCATAAAATTACCACTGTAGTTTGATACCCCAACAGCTTTCACAAGACCTTACTCAACTGCATCCCCTAGCCCATCAATGTATACTAAAAGAAACGATTCTCGAGTCACTATGTGCTTCTCAAACTTAAAAGAATTATATTTTCAATTCCAATTATATCAACTACAAGTGATGGAATGAAAATATGTTCATTGATTACCTTCATTCCCCCATATTCCTGGCCTGAAACAAATACAGGAATAATTAACCGGTTGATATGCAAATAAACATGAAATGCTGGAAAAAGCGATATCTTTAAGGATAATACCCTGTACCAATGGAGTTGATAGAGCTCAACAGAAGATAGCCCAAGGCGTGCTAGAGAATCCTTCAATGCTGAAATAACACTCTGTCGACCAAGCCTCCAAGGCAAAGCTCCATATTTGGTGGCAACAGCAACCTCCACATCAGGATCCCTCTGTTTCCTTTCGTTGATGAATCTTACAATGCAAACAAACTCAAGCATGAAAAAGCTTACAAAAAGAAAACAAATATTTTTTCAGTAAAATACAGGTCATCAATATGCGGACAACTTACCTTCCAAGTAATGTTTCGGAGCTGATAGCACCGAATGCCATCTGCAAGTACAGGAGATAAACAAATCTTTTAGACATCATGTAAATGATTAAACAGATTAGGAATCAGGGAAATTTGAACAATTCTCATATTCCTACCCGTGACCATAAACTTCAGCAGTATCGAAAAGTGTTATGCCACAGTCAATGCTGGCATCAAAAACAGACTTAGCAGCCTTTAGCTTCCTGTCTATCATCGTTTGTTTAAGAACATATTATCGCTTTGAAATTGATAAACCAATACAAGGCCACCAAGAATATAGCTGTAAAATAATGAAACTTATAGAATTTTGAAGCAAAAGTAACACATTGAATTAATAATATAATTAGTATACATTTGCCACATTTTCCCTAACACCTTAAAATTTGAGGTGAGATGGTTACGCACAGGGAAAAAGGGTTCCATGTGTAAGGATTTGAGAATAGAATTCTGGCAGCAAATGAGCCACGGACCACGGGTGCCAATCAGACAAATACTCAACCTAAGAAATTTAAGTCCTAAGTCATTCAAAAGAAACTTAAAATTAACAAAGTAAATCTCATAACAGAACTGTAATATTGTCAACAAGATTTGCGCCGTTTGAGATCAAGCCGAAAGCTGTGGTGATGTCTTGTCCATGATTATGATGATATTACATTCCTTATCTGCAATGGGCAATGGGGAAGTAACGGGAGGATTAAGAAAGGAGAGTACCTAATTCAATCTGGAGGACTTAGAATTCCAATTTTTTCATGCGACAACTTTAAATTTCTCCTCTTCATTCTTATAAATGGATAGGCAACACATTACCGAAAAAAGAATCACGTTGTAGTTACATTTTCTTCACACAACCTCAAGGCAATCAATCAAATCTTCAACTTTAAATACTCAAATATTGATGTATCGAGTATTCGAGTCAAAACACAAAGGCACATAAAAAAATCTATTTCTTGTGTTTCAAATGGATTATAGAACAGATCGGGTGAAGTAACAAACTGATTGTTTATCAATTTGTAAAGACTCACATCATAGCGGAACTCATACCCATAATGCTGAACTCTTCGTTTGGCAAGATGTTGCCATGGCCTGTTATCCACTGCATCAAGCAATTCCTGAAACTCAAAAATTACAAGTGTTTAGAGTCAGGTACAATGGAGAATATTAATTGAAATGGGGTCCAGAGCCATTGTATTGCCCCAAGACGTGATCCTTAACTTGCTCCTCTATAGCTGTGACAAAATCATGAAATAAATAAAGTCCTGGAATGTGCAATTCTGATGCAGACGTTGATACTGGAACAGAAGCAATGGAGTTGCCCTGAAAAGTTTGAAATGGCATTAAGCAATACTGCAGCTTGACCATAACAGATGTGCATTTATCAAATCCCCAAGCAGACAATCACTTAAAGTATGCAGCAAGCGTTAAAGTTCAACTGAGCATCCAGAACAGAAAGAGGAAAGATGAAAGAGGAGGAGCTGTCATAAACATGGTTTAACACAAAAAAAAATTGATTGAGGAAGTTTAAAGCACAACTGATAAATAATTTCACATGACTATGTAATAAAATTCCAAAATCTGAAGTACCATATGCTTGTTGGAACATCAAATCTTAGAGGCAGTGGATAACCAGTACCTTATCAAGTGTTTGGACAGAGTACTGAATGTGCAAGTAACGTCCTCCCAGACTGGAACATGGTTGTCCGTTCAATGTCTTCATTGCAGCTTGTGAACTACTTTCATCATTATACGAAACAACACCACGAGTGCCGCTCTCATCAGCAGGGTAGACTCCCTTGATTTTTCCATACACACCAAACACAGACGCTATTGCATCATATGAAAGTCCAACTGCTGGTCCGCAGTTAGCCACGAAAAGGTGAGGACTTGGACCCCCATTGCCTTCCTTCGGACACATAAATCTTGGCAAACCCATCAGATACACTCTACACCATCGTTAAAAAATTACTTATAACAATTTCTGCTAGTCACTACCAACACGGTTGGCGATTTATGTATATACATATATAGAAAGATTATAGACCAACAGTAAGCTCAGAGATGGAATAAACGAAAGCCAATTCCCCAAGGCATTTCTTTGTTTTATACCTACAAAAATGTGTGCACACCAGGATCAACCCTAGAAGAGCCCAAAACTTGGAGTTCTATCAAAACAACTATTATGGGCATCTTCTGACCATCAAGACAATGGAAACAACCTTTCCAATAACAAGGTATTTGAAGCAGAAAACGGACATATAAGAGTTAAAGACAATTGTCTTATAAGGGTGTGGAGATGGGCAAACTTCCAAAATCTCTAAAATCAACAAGCATGAAATTGAAATTTTGGCAATTTTACTTACCATCCCATTCAAAGTCATTCCAATAGCTATTGTCTCCCCAGGACCAAGCCCCAATTCCAAGCCTCGTGACCGTCAATTCCGAGCCCCGACCTTCAAATGCTTTGACAGCTCCAAATGCTTGCTTTCTAACATGCGATCATATTGCTTCTTGGCTTCCTCCAGTTTACTTTCTTCTGTCAGCCAGTGATGCCACAATCTGAAAGATTAGACCAAATAATTAGCAAACCAGAATATCATTCCTAAACTTGAAAAGTATTGAGAAAACCTCTGCTTTTTGATCCCCGAACTGCTTTTCTCTAAAAAGAAGGAAAACAAAAGAAATTAGGGTTTAAAGGGAAGGCTAGAGCAGCGAGGGCGGGGCAGGGCCGAAGAGAATGAGGCGCCGGCGGTGCAGAACAGCAAGGGCCGGTGGGCGACGGTGGCACGCGCAGACAGTGGCGCGACGGCGAGGGTGCGAGCGGGGAGAGAAGGCGGCCCAGAATATTAACGATGGGTACCTGGGTATGAGGCGGCCCAGGAGGCGGAGGCGAAGCCAACGGGAGAATCAACGGCGGGGGCACGCAGGGCAGGAAGTCGATTTGCAATTGAGACAGCGCCAGCACGGCGGCGGTCGCACGGGCAGCGAGGAAGCGGCGGCGCTTCTGATTTGCGAAGGGATGAGCAAACGGGAATTTGAGAAATCGAACGGGGATTGCGAAAAGAATTGCGGGGCTTGGAGACAAATATCCAAAGGAGGAAAGAAGAGGTAGAAATCGGGTGAAACCGACCCGACCCACACGACATTATGATCGAACGGGCAAAACTTCAATTAGAATTCTAATCTGACGGCTAAAATCAAAATTCATCAAGGAGTGATTGGGCTCTCCTGCTTATATAGTATTAGTAGATAGATATAAAATGAAGATGTTAATAAATAGGGTTACAACTACTGTCAAGGATGACTCTGAAAATTTGTAGAGATACTGATAATGTGGTTTTATAAAATTCCTCTCCTCTACCGTCGAACTTCATCAAGCCAACGAAAAGATTAATCGACGACTAAATAGATTTAAGTAGTTTCAAGCAGTCCAGATATGATCAACAAATATTTAGTCCTTGAATTTATAAATATCCAAGTATCCAATTCAATCAATAATAATCAACTTAAACACTTCGCAAATCCAACCCATTCAACATTAAGGTCTAAGGCCTAAAAATTACCAAGTACCTCATAATTGCCAAAGTGTAACTCTTTATCCTTGATAGTTTAATAACTCCCTCAAGAGCTCAAACTTGGCACTTTAATCATACAAGAATTGTCGACACCCAATTTAGTCAAATATTCAACCATTTATCCCGTTAGTTCCATAGCTTATGAATCTCCAGCAATCCGCACTTCAACTACATCAAGAAAAATAGCTAACATGTCCAAGACTCGCCCTACTTATTCAATAATCCTCCAATTCATTAATACAACCAAACATCCAACACTATTCTCATTTTCCTTATCAATTCATATATTTCAATATAAATGGAAAAATACTCATCTTCCAAATCCTCAAGTGAACTTCAACAATTAGTTAATTAGACATTCTTATTCAAAACTCCATTCACCAAAGTTCACATCCACCAACAATCAAATATTCCGAAATAATAAAATATTCAACAATTAATCCAACTTGTTCAACATAACCTCTACATTATCTAACAAAAGCCAACCATTTGAGATCCTACTATTTAGATTCACGAACTTAATTCCAACCCATATACATCATAATGTTTCAACCTGCAAGATTTCTCAAATCATAGTATGCAATATCTAATTTATTCGGGTAACTTCCAAATCAAATGCTTATCAAAATGTTCAACACAATAATTAAGATCAAACAATTACTAAGTTGCTCAAATATTCCATGATCAGTGGATTCTCATCAAACTAATATTTGCTAATCAACCATAATAAAATTATCCCTTTTTCGCACAATTATTCACACTCGTATTTGTCATTTAACAAAACAATTATCACAAATGTAAAAACCCAATGATTTATAGCTCAATGACCAAATTCAAGCCCAACATCCATATCTATATTATAACTTAAGCCCAATATCCATACCCTAAACCCTACCCTTGTCATAACCCAACTCCCAATTATCACCTTTCCCATTTCATTGTTGTAGACGTGTTTTGAGAGAAGGAAGAAAAGAACGCAGCCATGGTTATGGAAGAAGGAATCGATCGAGGAGGAAGAAGATGACCAGAAGCTAATCGATTTATTTGAACTCGGCCTGGTACTAACTACCCTAAGTTAGCTGGCCACTAGTTTAGGATGGTTAGTACGGCAGTGACGTTTGTGAAAATCAGGTATGAATTTTTGGGGCGTTACACTCCCTCCGTTTTTCTAATAAGTGTTACACTTTCTTTTTTTTAGGTGTTTGAAATAAGTGTTACAATATCATATTTGGAATATTTTGAAGGTTAATAACTTGTACTAAATAACACTTAAATTACTAATTTTTTTTATATTCGTTAATATAAACTCAAAATGAATAAAGTCAAATGTGAGTCATCTTGTTTTATTTATTTAATTATTATAATTCTTCAACTAAATCAATTTTGTTAACTTATCTGAAATCTCGTGCCATTTCCTAGTGTTACACTTATTAAAAAATGGATGGAGTATATACTATATACTTTATGGCGAAATCTATAGGGGGGCTCGCGTCATTCCTATTCATTACTTGGTTTCGCCCCTGCTTGGATAACTTTGGATCGGCAAGAGATTAACTTACTCGTTGATTGGAGGTGATGAATCCAGTCAAGGGGACTTTCAAAGGCATCGTCAACCTGCGCTGAAATAGACAATATCTTGACAAGGAGTGTCTACAAACAGGTTTCATACAGGGGGTAAATACAGGGGGTAAACTTGAGGGAGGAGCCTTCAAGGATTTGGAGTAAGATCGAAGAGGATCTTCACCAAAACTAGGGATAGTTTTGGTTTGCGCAAATCATCTGCTTGGAGATTGGAGTATGACATATTTTAATTCACTTGTATTTGGGTCGAGGACCTGGTTTGAACACATAGTGGAGACTCTAAGATTGGTATCCCTCATACGCAGGCCGTGGCCGAAATGGGTCAACAAATTCATGTGATTGTTTTCTTCATGTTTTCAGTTTTTAAGTCTTCCGTTGCCTTTTATTTTAAACTGAATAATGTGTGTTCACTTGATTGGTTTGGTTATACAGGACATAACAGGAATTAAGTTTTTTCTCGTCACTTGGACCCAACAATTGGTATCAAAGCCACATGCTCTCGAGCGAGATCCGGATCGACGAGATGACAGACTCCCAAGGTGGATCGGTTACTAGACCTCCATTGCTTGATGGAACCAACTATGCCTACCTGGAAAGATCAAATGGAGGCCTTTCTCATGTTACTTGATGAAGGTACTTGGGATGCCAATGAATTTTTGTATCAACCACAGATGTTTGAACGCGATGGAAAGCAAATCCCGAAGCCTAGATCTGAGTGGACACCTGGAGAAAAAATTGCTGCTATATGGAATTCCAAGCGGTTGAAAGGTATGTTTTGCTGTTATGGCAATTCCTTTATGGCAGGGGTTTGGCAGATTTGGCGTGAGAGGAACTTGCGAGTGTTCCAAGGGAAGTCAACCTCCCATCAGACGATGGTTCGCCGCATTATTCATCCTGGTGATGAATTGGATCGGCGGCAGAATCAGCCTCCTTCTACAATGCCTATTCCATGACTTGTTGGCTGGAATATGGGGGAGTGGCATGGGATATTCTTGTATTCGGATGACTCTCTTCTTGCTGATAGGAAGCTGGCTGGGTTTGTGGCTGTGTTCCGGGATGTGGATGGTAGTTGGATCTCTGGTATTTCAGGTTTTATTGGCGAGGGATCTGTTCTGCAGGCTGAGATCGCAGGATTACTCCATGGCCTCCAACTTGCTGTGGATAAGGGAATTAGGGAAGTTTGGTGCTGCTGCGACTTTCTTGATACCATCAGACTTGTAAATTCGAAATGGAGTCCTTCACACTTGCTCCCTATCTTGCCAGAATTGAAGATATTCGTAGCCAATTCCATGTCTGTAGGTTCCAACATATTTTGAGAGATGGTAATGCTTGGCCAAGATTGGAGCTACCGAGGATCAATTCTATACAACCTAGTCCTTTCCACCGGATTCTTTGTCCTCTCTCCTTGCCGCTGACGCCACTGACAGTGGTTTCCCCGGCCCCGTTGAACCATGTTTCTAGTTTTTAATTTTTTCTTCTACTTCTTTTCCTAGCCTCCTTGTAGGGTGTTGAGCCAAAAAAAATATATTAAACATAATATCTTTAATACAATAATCCTCATCTATTTCAATATAAAATAAATATATATATAATTCGGAGTACATTGTTATACAATTTTTTTTATAAATACTATGTATTGTAAAAGAATATAAGAAGTATTTTAGTGTAAACAATATGTAAAGATTTGTGGTAATCATAAATAATTTTGGTTGTAGCAATATTTTTACCAAAAAAACTCTAATATTAAGTGACATTTTAAATGTCCAAACATGGTACAAACAATGTGAAATTCAACCAAACACCATTTACCATTTTGTTTTTCACAAGGAATAGCCTAAAGTAATCAGTTACATATAAATATATAGTACTGAATAATTATTATTTGAACTATTCCCAAAATATAACCATAAACTTATCAAAGTTGACCATTTATACCCTTAATTTTTTTGAAATAAATACACCTGAACTTTATTTAGTTTAAAAATTTTACCCTTTCTACCCTTCCAATTTTTATTTCATTAGAATTCGCAAACAATAAATATAGTTATCCACACAAAAAAAATAGATTATAATTACAAAAAATGTGCTAAAAAAGCATACCACTGAAAAACTTGGTATCGGGGTATAAATTCAATTTTAGGGCTTATAATAATAATAAATTGAAAAATAATAAAAATTTAATTAAATTAAATGAAAATATTAACTACCAAATTTTTTTTATAATCAATATGGAAAAGAAAAAATTGGACAAAATGTTATGGACTAAAATAATATTTTAACAATTAACAGATAATCAAAACGTAATTATAAATAAAAATTATTTTATAAAATTAAAGATTAGTCCATAAAAAAAACTAATCACAACATAAATTTAAAATACCTTAAGCAATAAAATATAAGTTTTAAATGATGAAAAGATAACAAAAGAGTATAAATAATATTCTTTAAAAACTTTAGGGATAATAGTCAAAATATACAACATATTAGGGAGTAAAATAATATTTTTTTTGAACCTTAATAATGCAAAAATATAATTTTTTCCAATTTTGAATAGTTAAAGGATATTTATTTTCCACTTGCTCTCATCATTTAAGATATGAAAGCAAACTATATATATTTAATTATTTAACAGTAAAATAATTTATTTTATATTATGTCCATCTCGTTGTGGGTTTGAATTTCCTTCCTTCATCTTATTCCCTCCTTTATTTTTCTTTTAATTTTTTGTTGCATGCATTCCAACCACTATTTAAGCAAAAGAATTTGAATATCATGTAATCCAAAAATAAAACTATATTCGCATTTTATATCGTCTTATTAGTTCAACACCTGTGCGTAGCGGACGAAAAAATCTAGTAAGTAATAAGTCCTGGAAATAAGTCCTAGAGAAAATGGCCTTACTCCTAAGGGTGATTAACGAGTAGAGCTACTCGAACTCGACTCGGGACTCGGCTCGGAAAAAACTCGACTCGTACTCGAAAAATTCAATTCGAGTCGAGTAGTCGAGTATTTAATCGAGTATCGAGCTCGAGCTCGAGTACAAGGTTACGATACTCGTCGAGTATCGAGTACTCGTCGAGTATCGAGTCGAGTATCGAGTCGAGTCGGGTACTTGACTCGTTTTTTTTTTTAATTTTAATTTTTTCATATTTTATATTTTATATTTCTAATACTCCTCCTAATTTTATTTATTGTCCACTTTTATTTTGATCCATTAATAAATTCATGTTTAAATTTAAAAATAAAATATAATTAATTAGAATAATTATTTAAATGTAAAAATAATGGAAAATGAAATGAATTAGATTGAAATAGATTAATAATATCATTATAGTTATAAAATTATAAAATAAATTTAAAATAAAATAAGTTATTAATATAATAAATTTATTTTAAAATTTAAATATTGAAATATCTTATAAAATTAAACTAAATTCTTAATTAAATAATAGGAAAATAAAAAGTAAATAAATACGGAAAAGAAAATTAACTTTACAAACTGTTAAAATTATACAATTAAATCAAGAAAATAAAATAGAAGAAAAAACTATATAGAATTCAATGAAATGAAAAAATAAAATTGAAATTAATTAAATAAATCAATTCAATATTAGATAAAAATAAATAATATAAATGATGTTAAAACATGATATTATAACATAAATTGATACCCGGTATACGTAAAAATATAACATATATTAAATATAAGAAAAAAAATAAAAATATCAATTAAACAACATATTATAAATTTCAATAAATAAATAACATTGTACCTTATGTTGTGACTTGTGAATTATATAATTCGTTAACGGATTCACCAAATCCACTCATGTTGTATATTTGAGCACTAATAGATCATATTCAGCTAAGAATACACACTCTAGATGTAGTGATGTTGTGGATGAGCCTGGAGCAACGATAACCCCACGATAATACCGCACACGCTTTAATATTTTAATGTAATTAAATGTCTAACACAAATATGGGAGTTACTTATAAATGTGACACATTTCTACTAACATTCATTATTACATTTGACAAATAGATCGAAATCTACACTCTATAATCAAATTAATGCACTGAATATAGGATGAATACTTATTGGCATATACTGTCTTTAAGGTCAAATGCATCCAACTTCCGAGCCTTATACGTATTTAAGTTTGCGAGATTCCAATTTAACCAGGGGTACAATGTTAACCGGAAAATATCGAAAAAAGCACACCGATGGAGATGAGAAAAGGCCCAACGGATCGCACAACCCGGCCCAGGCCGCAACCCAGGCCGGAGCCGCGAGGTCGCCGCGCGGGGTTTGCCCTAGGACCGCGCCAACCCCGCGCCAGTGCAGCAGCAGCTGCCAACTTGCGGCGATTTCTTGCCAAAATTTACGACCCCGACTTTGGAAACTTGATTCCAGTCGAGGGAAAGGCAATAAGGCCGAGAATTGGCTGCTCCCTATCCAACTTTTCAGTCTCCAAACGCTTTTCTTCATCTTAAACTCTCCCAAAACTGAAAACACAAGTTCTTCACTTTCCGACGACCTTCCGACGACTTTCCGGCGACCGAATCCGACCGAGGAACTGTTTAGATCAAGGATTTCAGGCTTTAGATTATTGTTAAGATGTAAATCAGGTTTCCTATTCGTTTTAATACCATAGCCATCATTCTAACTTACGGATTTTCGTATGCAAACACAAATCGGAGCCATTGGAAGAGGAAATCGGGTTGAGGAGATCTGTTCGTAGCCATCCGTCGATTCCGAACGACCCGGAGACATCCTTGATCACACCCACTGTAAGTTAGTGCTTACTTGGTTTTGGGTGATTTAAAATGCGACCGAACATAGGGATTGAATAACTCTAAAATCTGTCAACACGAAAAACCCACGGCGCAGTGATTTGGTATGAATTTTTCGAACCCTTAAAACTGCTCAAACGGAAAAATGTAAAACACGAAAAACGTTCCTAAGACACAGATCTAGTTCGTATAAAATTTTCATAATTTTTCATTGTGTTTTGATATCCGAAAACGGCCGAGAACCAACCTGCCTTAAGAGTTGATCTTGAAACGGTGATAGATTTGATATCCGACCAAAACCCCTATTTCGAGAGTTCAAACTGAAAAACTCAAAACTAGAATTTTTATCCTAACACATTAATCTATGTTGTGTAAAAATTTCAGAGATTTTCATCAAGGTTTGCTATCCCAAATCGCGTCGAACATAAACTGTGTTTTTACACTTTTTCGAAAAGCTGAACATATGTGCGAACTTGATGAGCATGTTTCTATGATTTTTATTCCGAATCAATCTTTGCAATGTAAAAAAAAGTTGTAGATAATCATGCCTAGTATGTGTATATGAAATTTTAGAATTTTTGGAGTACATTTGATGTGTCAAAAAGTCAAGTTTTGAAACAGTGTCAAATCTGAAACCTGACAGCATACTACTTATGTGAAAAACTTGATTTTTGACTTGTCTCCTTAACCCGGATCGAAAAACTTAAAACACAAAACTTGTTCGTCTCTGTGTTTTCGAGTTACTGGTGAAATTTCAGAATTTTTGGTTATATATATATTTTTAAATAATTATGGAGTAAAACAGCGACTAGTGAAAAATTATATTTGAGAGACTTGTGAAATTTGCGAAATGTGTCCTTACCTTGCGGGTTCGATTCCCCAAGGCGTCTGTGTCCCTGCGGGTTCAATTCCCCAGGATGTCTATCTTACCTTGCGGGTTCAATTCCCCAGGATGTATGTGTTCCTGCGGGTTCAATTCCCCAGGATGTGTGTCTATCTTACCTTGCGGGTACGATTCCCCAGGGTGTATGTTTTCCTGTGGGTTCAATTCTCCAGGATGTGTGTCAATTCCTGCGGATTCGATTCCCCAGGACGTGTGTTGATTCCTACGGGTTCGATTCCCTAGGATGCGTTTAAATTCTTGCGGGTTCGATTTCCCAAGAACAAATTATACTAGATCATATTGAACAAAAGTGAAAGAATGAAATCCTGAAATACTCGAATATTCTCCTTATTTCAATTATGCCTTTAAATTATGTCTTGTGATTATTTTATCATGTGTGTTGAATTATGATCTTGTGGAAATCCTTATCTTTTAAATTATGCAATTAAATTATTATTAGATGGATAAAATTTAATCATGTCTTGTATGCACATGTTTTTCCTTAAATTTAATTAAAGACTTGGAAACCCCACAATCATGTATGTGTTAACTTACTCAGCAAGTTGTGCTGACCCAAAACCATTTCTTTCTTTTTCCTACAGAGCATGTGGATTATACTTGAGCACGTACATGCATGGGAATTTTTGGGAACACTTTATTCTTAAATTTTACATTAGACTATAGTATGAATGAGCCTGTTTAATCCGTGTTTTGGCCGTGTTGTCCCAATCTAAATTCCGCTGCAATACATGTATTTAAATATTATTTTCCGCTGCAACTTTGATATAATTATTTTAAAGTTATATTACAATGGGCTGTTTGAATGTTTTAAATTCTGAAAAACCATAGCCTTGTATCTCTTTAGCATGCTCGGAAAAACTGTGTCTTGCTAGGGAGGTGTGGCGGTGACATCCCGACCTGGGTTATCAAAAACCGGGGTGTTACAAGTTGGTATCAGAGCCCGGAATATTTTTAAACTATTATTTTTAAGTATTATTATTTTTAAAGTTATTATTTCTAAACTAGTAATATATTTAAAGAGCCCAATTATTATTTTGAAATTAAGGCCCAAATTTTTAGCCCAAAAATTTTTAGAAGCCCAAATATTTTTTTAAGAAGCCCAAGAAATTATTTTTAGCCCAATACTTTATATACTTACTATTGTGGGCTCAATTTTTTTTAGCCCAATTATTTTAAGACCCAATACCTGTATTTTTTAAATAAAGCCCAAATGTTTATTATTTTGGCCCAATATAGAGGCCCAAGACTTTTAACTACTATTATTATTTTTAAATTTTAAAAATATTACCTCCATGGAATAAACTTATTTTTAAGTCCATGGAAGATAGATATAAATAAAATATACATTAGCTTCGGGGGATTGCATTGCATATATACATAACTATTTACACTAACTCTTTTTATGTGAATTATCGGTGTTAAGAAACACTCATACCTTAGAACTCGACATGACCTTGACTTAGGAGCGCTTGCTAAAGACTAACTTTGCCTTAGTCCTAGATCTTGATCACTTAGAAACTCATCTTCGCGTGCTTAATAACAGAGAAATGGCACCTAGGAGAAAACCGAGGAAGGTAAGTCCAAACTACATTGACACTGACCTCCCCAACGTGCCTAACAACAATGAGACTCCTCAGAACCTAGGAGAATGAGTGCCTCCTGTACCCAACAACATGGAAGAACGCTTAAAAACTATAGAGGAAGTCCTTGTAGCATTAGGAAATGCTGAGGTGCATAGGGCACAAGCAGCAGTACCTCCGCCAGTAGCCCGAGTCAACTACTTGACATTGGTAAACCCCTACAACCCACCCCATTATGACGGCCAAGAGGATCCGGCCAAGTTGGAAGGTTGGATCTGTACCTTTGATAAGCTCTTGAATGCTATCAAATGCCCTGATGATGAGAAGATACACGTGGCGACCTACTACTTAGGAGGCGAAGCCAATGAGTGGTGGCAAAACCTTCGAACGAATCCAGAGGAGGACGAAGCAGCCTACATGTAACACCCCGGATTTGATCACCCAGGCCGGGACGCTACCGCCACACCATTCTAAATAAGACGCGATCCAAATCGAGCTTATCTAGAAAGATGCTAAGGCTAAGTTGTATCAAACTTTAAAATAATTTAAAATCATTCAATTATGCCCGAAATAAAAATCAGAGTATCACATGCATAATAATGATAAGTAATGCGGAAGCAAAACCAAGGGCCAAACAGATGGCCAAAACCAAGGTCCAAAGTTTAAGTCCAGTGCGGGAAATTAAAATAAAAGTAAATGCGACAAGTCCTTTATTTGAGAAATCCCATCCATCGTGCGATTGCTTACTCTGCGAAAAAATGGAAAACAACAATTTATCAGTACAAACGGTACTGCGTAAGTTAATATATAGCATACCAAATTTTAGAGTTTTTAGAAGAGTGAATAAAAGATAGGAATCAAATTTTAAAATAAGCGAGTAAAAATAATTCACGGCAATTCTTACGCTTTACCACACGAATAATTAACAATGCTCATTTTGATCGAGGACACCAAATATGACCTTGGGGACTTACACCCACAAGGCCTCCATCAATACGATTCTAGGCCTAAGCCCTTTCGAATCAACCCACCTCTGGGACTCGTACCCACGAGGGACGTGAAAGCAGTGACCCTATACAGACCGCTCCGGAGCCCTAGATAATCCATACGGATACATCTAGGAGTATAGACTCTTACTAACACGAAACCATAATTTTGCGCCGTTTTGGCCACAACAAGAGGGGGCGGCCCAACGAGCTCACGCCAAGAGCACTTACCCTCTATCACATTGGGCATCCCACTCGATCAAAACTTACAAAGTTTCAAAAATACATTTTTAATACTTTGCAATATCAAACATTCCCATATTTCATATATTTTCAAAAATGAGTATCAATCGACTCATAGATCATCGAATTACACAAAGTGAGATTTACCGATAAAAATGGCCTTTTGGCAGTTTCAGGAATCGCCTATGGAAACTTAGCAAAACATTTTCAAAAATTCCGACATTTTTACAGGAGCTAGGAAACACCAAAATGAACATTTTTCATAGAAATAGGCTACTTCAAAATCGGACTCTAAATAACCAAAAAAAATGATTTCAGATCCACCTTTTCCAAAGAGTGCAAATCCTACTGTTCACTCGACCACAGTCTCTTTAAAACTTCATAACAATTCCAAAATTGCTCCAAAAATTATGAAATTTTACAGAGATGATCTAGACACATAAAGGAACAACTTTCATGAAGACATCAACCATTGAAAACGATTATAGGTCGGAGCAAACCGGACAACAAAAACTGATCACACCAAAACACTAAAACTGACAGCAGAGAACTCAGAAATACCAGATCCGTTTTCGACACCCAAACCATGTTCAAAAATTATAAACATTTACAGAGAGCATATTCAAGATGTTAGAAACATTTTTCATTTAGGAAGGATTTCCCAAAAACGAACGGATCTAAGTGAAAAACGCAGAACAACAAAACTACTCGGATGAAAACCCTAGAAGGCAGATTTGGCATAGGTTAGAAATCGAATAAGAACTTGATGGATTCTCCACCAAAACCCCTAAAAATTGATATGCACAATACTAACTTACTTTTCAAGAGTTTAGTATCGAAATCCTCCTTCTTGTTTGCTCCAAAATCGACCAACACCGTCCACTCTTCCGCAATCTACCGAATTAATCCTATTTTGGAGGTTGTAGGAACAAAGTTTGAAGTTAGGGCATGAAATCCGAATCCAATGATAAGGAATTGGATTAGAGACCTTACCAAATTGTAGAAGAAGAGATTAGATGTGCCCAACTCGACCAAAAACTCTGGAACAAGAAGAAGAACACTCATACAACTCACCACTCTCAAATTGGAGTCTAATTTTCGGATAGAATGAAGGGGTGAAGTTTTGGGGGCTGTTATGGATTGATTAGGGGGTGTGTATGGTTCCAAGAACTTTCTTAAAGGACCTTGTAAGTGTTGGGGACATTATGACAGTCAAATTCTCGTTCTATGGAGCCACATTACTCCCATTCATCTCACTTCCCACCATGGAGCATTCAATTGATCATCTTTGGTTCATGTATCCCTCTTAATCCTAGTTGAGTGGACTTAATACACTCCAAAACCCATCTACATGCATCCTAGTACATCCCATAATGACTGAAAATTGATAATGAATCGATTGGGTTCGCCTATGTTGGAAAATGGAGTCGAAAACGCGTTGAACGCGTTTGGATCGCCACCCCCAGTAGGGCGGCGCGCTGGTGGCGCACCACCGCGCCGCCACCAGGCTGCGGCCCCCTTTTTTTTATTAATGTTATTATGATTTAGTTTTAAAAATCATAATATGAATTATCCGAAATCGTTGGATAATCCGATAACTCTCTTCGAGTTGCTATTGTCCGAAAATATTTAATTCCGCTCTCTCGGAATTATTTCGGTTTTGATAATTAAATCTGATTCTTTAATATTTGGATTTAATATTCGATGTCGATTTCTTGGGTATTACAGTCTACCCTCCTTAGAAATCAACTTCGCCCTCGAAGTTGGGTCGCACTTCGGAAAATAATTGGCACGTAGGAATTATTGAGGCTTGCAAATTTTAAATTCTTACCTCGGTGCGTGACGACTTGTGCGGGGTGTCACATCCTCTCCCCCTTAGGACTGCAGTTATGCCCCCATAACTGCTCCTGAGTCGCTTCGGAAAAGGTTGGGATATCTCTTCTTCATATCCGCTTCCAGTTCCCACGTCGCTTCCTCGGTGCCATGATTTGACCATAGAATCTTCTCCATTCTCACGGTTTTGTTCCTTGTGACCCTTTCTTTGATATCGAGTACCTCGATCAGATACTCCTCATATGTCAGATCGTCATCCAGTTCGATCACGTCGGGTTGCAAAACATGAGTTGGATCGTGCACATATTTCTTTAGTTGAGAAACGTGGAACACGTTGTGCACTCGTGATAATTCCGGTGGAAGAGCCAAACGATACGCCAAAGTACCCACACGATCCAAAATCTCGTATGGACCGACGTAGCGAGGACTCGACTTTCCTCATTTGCCAAATCGCATCACCCCCTTCATTGGTGACACCTTCAGCATAACTCTGTCTCCCACTTGGAATTCCAACTCTTGCCGTCTTGTGTCGGCATAACTCTTTTGTCTGTCTTGTGCGGCCTTCATCTTTTGTTGAACGACCTTGATTTGCTTGCGCATGTCTTCAACAAGCTGAGGTCCAACAACCCCAGAGTTATCGTCCTTTGCCCAGCACAACGGACTGCGACACTTGCGTCCGTAAAGAGCTTCGAACGGTGCCATGCCAATGCTAGCATGGTAACTGTACGAGAATTCAATTAGCGGTAAGTGGTTTTCCCAACTTCCCTTGAATTCAAGTACACACGCTCTAAGCATGTCTTCGAGCGTCTGAATTGTTTGCTCAGTTTGACCGTCCGTCATTGGATGAAAAGCCGTGCTCATCTTAATTTGAGTTCCCAAGGCTTCTTGCAATTTAGTCCAGAAGTTCGAGACGAATCTACTGTCTCGGTCCGATATGATGTCGTGAGGCACTCCATGCCTTCGGACTACATTCTCGATGTACGCCTTGGCTAGCTGATCCATCGACCAATTGTCCTTCATTGGTATGAAGATGGCGGTTTTCGTTAACCGATCAACTATGACCCAAATTTTGTTCATGCCTCTGGGAGATCTTGGTAACCATGAGACGAAATCCATAGAGATGCTGTCCCATTTCCAGTTTGGGATCTCCAAGGGCTTCACCAATCCCAATGGCTTTTGCCGCACTTCCTTCACTTTCTGGCAAGTTAGGCACTTAGCCACGGAGTCAGCAACGTCTTGTTTCATTCGCGGCCACCAGTAAATTTTCTTCAGATCTTTGTACAACTTGTCACCTCCAGGGTGCACTGAATAAGGTGTACTGTGGTCTTCTTCCATCAATTTTCCGCTTCAAATCCTCACACTTGTGAGGAACGCACCATCTTCCCTTGAAGCGGATACTTCCGTCTTCATGGATCATAAATCCTACCGCTTTACCTTCACTAATTTTCTCTTTAATCCTTTGAAGGTTCTCATCATCGGGTTGAGCTCTTCGAATCTCATCGAACACGGTAGGCTCAATTACTATGGCATTCACCATTTCTACCACGGTTGCATAATGGACTAGTTCGGTATCCAACTTCGCCAAGTCCATATATAGTCCCGAAGGTAAGATAAGGGTGTTTTCCGTATGCCTCGTTTTACGACTCAGTGCATCTGCCACGACGTTCGCCTTGCCCTCATGGTAGGCTATGTCCAAGTCATAGTCCTTGATCAGCTCGAGCCAACTCCTTTGCCTCATATTTAACTCTTTTTGAGTAAATATATACTTGAGGCTCTTATGATCCGTGAACATCCGATAGGTTTGTCCATATAGGTAGTGTCGCCAGATCTTGAGAGCGAACACCACTGCAGCTAACTCTAGATCATGAGTCGGATAGTTCTCCTCGTGTGGTTTAAGTTGTCGCGATGCGTAAGCAATAACCCTTTGTTTTTGCATAAACACGCATCCCAAACCTTCTTTTGAAGCGTCGTTGTACACCTCAAAATCTTCCGTCTCTGACGGCAATGCTAAGACCGGTGCTGTTGTGAGTCTCTTCTTGAGTTCTTGGAACGACGTCTCACAATCAGCTGTCCATTCAAATTTTAACCCTTTCTTCAGCAATTGGGTCATCGGTCTTGCAATCTTTGAAAAGTCCTTCACGAACCTTCTGTAGTATCCGGCTAGTCCTAGGAAACTTCGTATCTCAGTTTGACTAATTGGCGCTGGCCAATCAGTCACTGCAGATATCTTTGCCGGGTCAACCGACACTCCTTTAGCTGATACTATGTGTCCTAAGAAGGCAACTTCCTTCATCCAAAATCCGCACTTTGACAGCTTTGCATATAATTGGTTCTTCCTCAAAGTCTGAAGCACTTGATGAAGATGTCTTGCATGCTCCTCCTCATCCCTTGAGTAAACTAGAATGTCGTCAATTAATACGACAACACATGAGTCTAGTAACTCTCGGAATACACTATTCATGAGGTTCATGAATACTGCGAGAGCATTCGTGAGACCAAAGGACATTACGGTGAATTCGTAGTGCCCGTATCTCGTGCGAAATGCTGTCTTCGGTATGTCCTTTTCGACGATACACAGCTGATGGTATCCCGATCTCAGATCAACCTTTGAAAATACCGACGCTCCTTTCAGCTGATCGAAGAGGTCTTCGATCCTAGGTAGCGGGTATTTGTTCTTAATTGTTACTTGATTAAGACCTCTGTAGTTGATGCACAAACGAAGTCCGCCGTCCTTCTTCTTGACGAACAGGACCGGTGCTCCCCATGGTGATGTGCTCGGTCGAATGTAACCTTTTGATAACAACTCCTCGAGTTGTTCTTTCAACTTCTTCATTTCAGCAGGCGCCATGCGATATGGTGCCTTCGATACCGGCACGATTCTGGGTATCAGATCGATCGTGAACTCGACTTCACGCTCAAGTGGCATTCCCGGGATATCTTCAGGAAGGACGTCGGGGTACTCGTTCACAACTGGGATTTGGTCAATCTTGCTTCCTTCGTCCTCCAGGTTATGCACGTAGCATGCATACAGCTGATATCCTTTTTTGCATGAGACTGCAAAATTTCATAGCATTTACTACCTTGGCACTCTTCTTTTGAGGCTGCATGTAGTAAATGACCTTCTTTCCGCGACTCTTCGCCAAAGAGATCTTCTGCTTTTGGCACTCAATGACTGCCTTGTATTGAGTCAGCCAGTCCATCCCCAAAATGATATCGAAGTCCTTAAGGTCGAATTCTATGAGATTCGCGAAGAATTCGATATTTTTGATTACTATCGGGGTCCCGTCGTATCGTTTGGAGCACGATACCACCTTACCCGATGGTAATTGGATTCCTAACTTAATAATCTTAGGTCAAGTAAGTGCACACAGAGATAAGATTCTAATCTAAGGCAGGTTAGTAGTCAAGTTAGGTAGTGATTAAAATCTGAGCTCATCAGCTCTAAGTAGAAGAGGACACTGGTAGGAAAATAAATGCTTAGATTTCATTAAATAGCAAAGATTTTCGATCTCATAGAGATAACAACACCAAGATGTGGTTGGATAAGCAGAAATAAAATGGGTCAATCTACCCCAGAGGGCCACGGGAGTCAAGCAGCCAACTATCCACTTCCATTTCTTCATCAGTGTCAAGACACGTTGGAGGGTCCTCCTCCACTTCCTCATTGGTGATAACAGAGTTCTCGTCCGCAACATTAGCAGAGGGTCTTCCTCCTCCACATCCCTAAGTGGTCTAGGGGCTAGGATATCGTCAATCATACCAATCGTTATCAAATCTATGATTTGAAATTCGCCATGTAACATGTGGACATGATGACGAAGGTCATCAAACTCAGTCTCCAGTGTTGTCTGGCGCACAATGACCTGATTATTCCTAATGGTCAATGCCTCAATCCTTTCCTCCAATTCCGCAATCCTATTCTTATCATTCTCGGCATCTCTACTGATGTGGCGAAACTCGTGCGTAATGTCGGACATGGAACATAGCAAGCGCATGATAGAGTCTTGCAATCTTGGATCGGCCATCTAACATACAAGTTTTACATTAAGGGATTTGGCACATTTGAAAAAAAGTATGTTAATGCACTTGCATTTCCCCCCGAAAATAATAATTTTAGGACTTGTCGAATCTTCCGAGATATACTTTTCCATGGGTTTTAAAATAAAATTTCTTGTCCATAGAAATAATATTTAAAATGCTTAAAAATAATATTGAATAATTTGGGCCTCTATAACGGGCCGAAAAATAATAGCTAAAAAAAATTCTCGGGCTCTGATACCACTTTGTAACACCTCGGATTTGATCACCCAGGCCGGGACGCTACCGCCACACCTTTTTAAATAAGACGCGATCCAAATCGAGCTTATCTAAAAAGATGCTAAGGCTAAGTTGTATCAAACTTTAAAATAATTTAAAATCATTCAATTATGCCCGAAATAAAAATCAGAGTATCACATGCATAATAATGATAAGTAGTGCGGAAGCAAAAGCAAGGCCAAACAGACGGCCAAAAGCAAGGTCCAAAGTTTAAGTCCAGTGCGGGAAATTGAATTAAAAGTAAATGCGACAAGTCCTTATTTGAGAAATCCCATCCCATCGTGCGATTGCTTACTCTGCGAAAAATGGAAAACAACAATTTATCAGTACAAACGGTACTGCGTAAGTTAATATATAGCATACCAAATTTTAGAGTTTTTAGAAGAGTAAATAAAAGATAGGAATCAAATTTTAAAATAAGCGAGTAAAAATAATTCACGGGAATTCTTACACTTTACCACACGAATAATTAACAATGCCCATTTTGATCGAGGACACCAAATATGACCTTGGGGACTTACACCCACAAGGCCTCCATCAATACGATTCTAGGCCTAAGCCCTTTCGAATCAACCCACCTCTGGGACTCGTACCCACGAGGGATGTGAAAGCAGTGACCCTATACAGACCGCTCCGGAGCCCTAGATAACCCATACGGATACATCTAGGAGTATAGACTCTTACTAATACGAAACCATAATTTTGCGCCGTTTTGGCCACAACAAGAGGGGGCGGCCCAACGAGCTCACGCCAAGAGCACTTACCCTCTATCACATTGGGCATCCCACTCGATCAAAACTTACAAAGTTTCAAAAATACATTTTTAACACTTTGCAATATCACACATTCCCATATTTCATATATTTTCAAAAATGAGTATCAATCGACTCATAGATCATCGAATTACACAAAGTGAGATTTACCGATAAAAATGGCCTTTTGGCAATTTAAGGAATCGCCTATGGAAACTTAGCAAAACATTTTCAAAAATTCCGAAATTTTTACAGGAGCTAGGACACACCCAAATGAACATTTTTCATAGAAATAGGCTACTTCAAAATCGGACTCTAAATAACCCAAAAAATATGATTTCAGATCCACCTTTTCCAAAGAGTGCAAATCCTACTGTTCACTCGACCACAGTCTCTTTAAAAATTCATAACAATTCCAAAGTTGCTCCAAAAATTATGAAATTTTACAGAGATGATTTAGAAAAAGTTGCTCCAAAAATTATGAAATTTTACAGAGATGATTTAGACACATAAAGGAACAACTTTCATGAAGACATCAACCATTGAAAACGATCATAGGTAGGAGCAAACCGGACAACAAAAACTGATCACACCAAAACACTAAAACTGACAGCAGAGAACTCAGAAATACCAGATCCGTTTTCGACGCCCAAACCATGTTCAAAAATTATGAAAATTTACAGAGAGCATATTCAAGATGTTAGGAACATTTTTCATTTAGGAAGGATTTTCCAAAAACGAACGGATCTAAGTGAAAAACGCAGAACAACAAAACTACTTGGATGAAAACCCTAGAAGGCAGATTTGGCATAGGTTAGAAATCGAATAAGAACTTGATGGATTCTCCACCAAAACCCCTAAAAATTGATATGCACAATACTAACTTACTTTTCAAGAGTTTAGTGTCGAAATCCTCCTTCTTGTTTGCTCCAAAATCGACCAACACCGTCCACTCTTCCACAATCTACCGAATGAATCCTATTTTGGAGGTTGTAGGAACAAAGTTTGATGTTAGGGCATGAAATCCGAATCCAAGGATAAGGAATTGGATTAGAGACCTTACCAACTTGTAGAAGAAGAGATTAGATGTGCCCAACTCGACCAAAAACTCTGGAACAAGAAGAACACTCATACAACTCACCACTCTCAAATTGGAGTCTAATTTTCGGATGGAATGAAGGGGTGAAGTTTTGGGGGCTGTTATGGATTGATTAGGGGGTGTGTATGGTTCCAAGAGCTTCCTTAAAGGACCTTGGAAGTGTTGGGGACATTATGACAGTCAAATTCTCGTTCGATGGAGCCACATTACTCCCATTCATCTCACTTCCCACCATGGAGCATTCAATTGATCATCTTTGGTTCATGTATCCCTCTTAATCCTAGTTGAGTGGACTTAATACACTCCAAAACCCATCTACATGCATCCTAGTACATCCCATAATGACTGAAAATTGATAATGAATCGATTGGGTTCGCCTATGTTGGAAAATGGAGTCGAAAACCCGTTGAACGGGTTTGGATCGCCACCCCAAGTAGGGCGGCGCGCTGGTGGCGCGCCACCGCGCCGCCACCAGGCTGCGGCCCCCCCTTTTTTTATTAATATTATTATGATTTTTAGTTTTAAAAATCATAATATGAATTATCCGAAATCATTGGATAATCCGATAACTCTCTTCGAGTCGCTATCGTCCGAAAATATTTAATTCCGCTCTCTCGGAATTATTTCGGTTTCGATAATTAAATCCGATTCTTTAATATTTGGATTTAATATTCGATGTCGATTTCTCGGGTATTACAGTGTACCCTCCTTAGAAATCAACTTCGCCCTCGAAGTTGGGTCGCACTTCGGAAAATAATTGGCACGTAGGAATTATTGAGGCTTGCAAATTTTAAATTCTTACCTCGGTGTGTGACGACTTGTGCGGGGAGTTCATCAAACTTAGACAAGGTGCGCAAATAGTACAAGAGTACTACACCAAATTCAAGGAATTGGTGCGATTTGCTACGCGGATAGTACCAACCGACTCTGACAAGGCTCAGAAATTCGAGATGGGTCTGAACCTTAGTATCCGGGATATACTTGCAGTAGGATAATTCACAAACCTGCAGACGGTTTATGATCGAGCTGTAGCAATTGATCGAGTCCAGCAACTGAAGCGTAAAGGAAATGGGGAGACTGTAATACCCGGGATTTTTACCAACATCCAAAGGAATAAAATTTATTTCTTAATCCGATCAAGGCCGAAATATTTCTGAGAAGAAGAAAATAATTCATTATTGCTCGTAAATGAATTACCGATAAATTCAAAATGGAATAAAAGAGGGAAAGGAAGCCCGAAGATATTCCATGGATTAATTCTAAAAGAATTGGAATTAAACTCAAGAAGGAAAAGAAATTTTAATTCCAAGAACCCGTGAAGTCGAAAATAATTTAATTAGATAAATTATTACACGGGAGTCGAAAGACGACGAATTCAAGCCGATGGATTCAAACTCGACGGATTCAAGATTTCGAATATGAAATTCATTTGAGTCGAAATAAATTTAAGAAAGGAATCGTAACCCGAGAACGACCCGAAAAGTCGAGCCCGAAAACGTAGAAGGACAGAAGTCCGAAAGAGAGGAGAAAAGGCCCGACGGATCGCACGACCCATCCCAGGCCGCAGCCCAGGCCGGAGTTGCGCGGTCGCCGCGCGGGGTTTGCCCTAGGACCGCGCCAGTGCAGCAACAGCTGCCAACTTGCGCGATTTCGGCGATTTCTTGCCAAAATTTACGACCCCGACTTTGGAAACTTGATTCCAGTCGAGGGAAAGGCAATAAGGCCGAGAATTGGCTGCTCTCTATCCAACTTTTCAGTCTCCAAACCCTTTTCTTCATCTTAAACTCTCCCAAAACCGAAAACACAAGTTCTTCACTTTCCGACTACCTTCCGACGACTTTCCGGCGACCGAATCCGACCGAGGAACTGTTTAGATCATGGATTTCAGGCTTTAGATTATTATTAAGATGTAAATCAGATTTCCTATTCGTTTTAATACCATAGCCATCATTCTAACTTAAGGATTTTCGTATGCAAACACAAATCGGAGCCATTGGAAGAGGAAATCGGGTTGAGGAGATCCGTTCGTAGCCATCCGTCGGTTCCAAACGACCCGGAGACATCCTTGATCACACCCACTGTAAGTTAATGCTTACTTGGTTTTGGGTGATTTAAAATGCAACCGAACATAGGGATTGAATAACTCTAAAATCTGTCAACACGAAAAACCCATGGCGCAGTGATTTGGTATGAATTTTTCGAACCCTTATAACTGCTCAAACGGAAAAACGTAAACAAGAAAAACGTTCCTAAGACACAGATCTAGTTCGTGTAAAATTTTCATAATTTTTCATTGTGTTTTGATATCCGAAAACGGCCGAGAACCAACCTGCCTTAAGAGTTGATCTTGAAACGGTGGTAGATTTGATATCCGACCAAAACCCCTATTTTGAGAGTTCAAACCGAAAAACTCAAAACTAGAATTTTGATCCTAACACATTATGCTATGTTGTGTAAAAATTTCAGAGATTTTCATCAACGTTTGCTGTCCCAAATTGCGTCGAACATAAAGTGTGTTTTTACACTTTTTCGAAAAGCTGACAGTACATATGTGCGAACTTGATAAGCATGTTTCTATGATTTCTAGTCCGAATCAATCTTTGCAATGTATACAAAAGTTGTAGATAATCATGTCTAGTATTTGTATATGAAATTTCAGAATTTTTGGATTCCATATGATGTGTCAAAAAGTCGAGTTTTGTAACTGTGTCAAATCTGAAACCTGACACCATACTACTTATGTGAAAAACTTAATTTTTGACTTGTCTTCTTAACCCGGATCGAAAAACTTAAAACACGATACTTGTTCGCCTCTGTGTTTTCAAGTTACTGGTGAAATTTCAGGACTTTTGGACTTAAAATGAATTTTGAAATAATTATGGAGTAAAACAGCGACTAGTGAAAAATTATATTTGAGAGACTTGTGAAATTTGCGAAATGTGTCTTTACCTTGCGGGTTTGATTCCCCAAGGCGTCTGTGTCCCTGTGGGTTCAATTCCCCAGGATGTCTATCTTACCTTGCGAGTTCAATTCCCCAGGGTGTATGTGTTCCTACGGGTTCAATTCCTCAGGATGTGTGTCTATCTTACCTTGGGGGTTTGATTCCCCAGGGTGTATGTTTTCCTGCGGGTTCAATTCTCCAGGATGTGTGTCAATTCCTGCGGGTTCGATTCCCCAGGACGTGTGTTGATTCCTACGGGTTCGATTCCCTAGGATGCGTTTAAATTCTTGCGGGTTCGATTCCCCAAGAACAAATTATACTAGATCATATTGAACAAAAATGGAAGAATGAAATCCTGAAATACTCGAATATTCTCCTTATTTCAATTAGGCCTTTAAATTATGTCTTGCGATTATTTTATCATGTGTGTTGAATTATGATCTTGTGGAAATCCTTGTCTTTTAAATTATTATTAGATGGATAAAATTTAATCATGTCTTGTATGCACATGTTTTCCGTAAATTTAATTAAAGGCTTGGAAACCCCACAATCATGTATGTGTTAACTTACTCAGCAAGTTGTGCTGACCCAAAACCATTTCTTTCTTTTTCCTATAGAGCATGTGGATTATACTTGAGCACGTACATGCATGGGAATTTTTGGGAATACTTTATTCTTAAATTATACATTAGACTATAGTATGAACGAGCCTGTTAACCTGTGTTTTGGCCGTGTTGGTCCAATCTAAATTCCGCTGCAATACATGTATTTAAATATTATTTTCCGCTGCAACTTTAATATTATTATTTTAAAGTTATATTACAATGGGCTGTTTGAATGTTTTAAATTCTGAAAACCATAGCCTTGCATGTCTTTAGCAAGCTCAGAGAAACCGTATCTTGCTAGGGAGGTGTGGCGGTGACATCCCGACCTGGGTTAACAAAAAAAAAAAAAAAAAACAAGGGTGTGACAATAAAACCCGGTAAGGGGAATTGAGAAAGAAAATAACATCACTCACCTCCCCACACTCGACCGCGGCATCCATGGAGAAGAAGGGCAATTTTTCTTGAGCCAAAGTGTTGGGAATTCCTCTCACTAATCTTAGGGCCAGCTTAATTAAAGATTGTAGGTGAGTTCATTTGTGTTCTTCAAGATTGGTTTAAGTTTTCCTTCTTGATTGAAGACGCCGACGGGTTTGACGAATTTTTGGGGGGGGTTTTTTTATCTTCGTTGAATTAAGTCTCAAAACTTGTTTATTTAGACTCCAATCTATACTTTAGACATAGTTTGGGGCTTATTTGTGAAAAAAAAAAATGTTGGTTTGGTTGTAAAGGGTGGGAGACCGACGGGATTGCCAAAACTTTGGGGGGTCTTGTACTGTGTTGAGTTGAGCTTTAATCCTTGATTAATTAGACTCAAATATGTGTTTTAGATATATTATTGAGCTTGTTGGTGAAATCTTTGAATTGGGTGAATGGAGAATGGCCGACAGTGGGGGGTATTTAATTTGGGGTTTTTATTGTTCTAATGGTTTAAGCTGAATTCTTGTTACATGTTGTAGGTTGGTCTTTTGTTTAATGTACTTATTGATTTATTGGACAAGTTTTGCAAATTTTGCTTGAAAGTTGTTTAAGGAGTTGGTTTTGAGTTCTAATTGTTTGACTATGGTGTGGTTGGTGGCTATGGTTAAATTATGTATTGGGTGTTCGATAGTTTTGCCTAATTTTGGATTTTGGAAAAAGTTGAAAGGAGTTGTTGGAACAAGAAATTTATAGAAATTATGGAATTGTGTTGGGACTTGCTTGCTTTGCTTTTATGGTAGTTTTTAATGAATTTTGTGATTATAGAACAGAGCCTTGAGTATGTGGAGTTGAATATGGATTTTTATTTGATGTTGGAAGATAAAAGTTTGAGAATGTGGTGTAAGTGTTGTTTTAAATTTATTTAGGCTTTTTGAGTTGATTGATGATATTGGATGTTATTTTGGTAAAGAGAAGTTATTGACTTTTTTTTTTCTTGAATTGAAGAGGTGATGTTGGAATTGTTGAATGTAGGATTGGATTGGTTTGGAAGAAGCTTGAACTTGAAGAATGGGAGCTTGCTATCAACAATTTAAGGCAAGAGAATATAATACTGTAAATATTTGAGGGATTAGCCGGAATTTGGCCGTAGCGACCAAATTCCTACCGTGTATCCCTTGTTTGGTGGTTTTAGTTATGTTTATTTTTCTCTTCTCATGAATTAAGGTATTTACTTATTGCTTATTTATATTATGGTGAACTTGCACGAATCTGTGGTAGTGAATATGTGAGAGCATATTATGGTATTGAATGTGTGGACTCGCACGAATCTATATTCGTGATATTATAGGGATATATGGGATACGTATATCGCCTATATTATTATTTGCCATTATGTGAGGCTTGGTAACCCTCATGTTATTTGTATGGATCTAGTATGTTGCCCGAGTTATGCAATGCTTGCCATTATGCGAGGCGTGGCAAACCTCAGTCACATGTATACAGTTCTTTGAGATTTATTCCTTGTATGTGTTGGGATTTGTTCCCTTGTTTGGTTTGACCGTGAAGGGATGTTCAGCTGATATCCTGGGTCTGTGTGTTGTGCGAGTTGCACGTTTTGGCAATTGGGCGTGTACCCTGTGCCTGTACCCGCTAGACGCCACTCTGGTCCGTGTAGACTATCCGGCTCCCTCACTTGTGTTATTGGCCCTGCGAAGGCCGTTTGTCCGCGGTGGGGGCGATGTTGACGGACAGTTCATTGTGTATGGGAGAGTGTGGTGACCTCTCGCCAATGATGACTGTCGACCATGGTTATTAGGATGCGCGCTAGACATAATTACTTGTCACATTTAGGATAGATAGACACATAGGTCATTTCGTTCATTTCATCATTTCATATCATAACATTTGTGATTGCAGTGGTTGAAGCACCGGTATGGGAAGGTGTAATGGTTTGCAGTTTATCAGCTTATTTTATTTAATTATGTTTTAAGTTATGGTTGATGTCTTCCCCGTCCCCCATTATTCTTTCCCTTGCTCAGTGCCCGTACTGACTCCATGCTGTTTTTCTTTTAGAGATACTCCGAGGATGGCGCAGTGCATTGGGCATATTGAAGGGTTGGGGATGAGCGAATGTAATTTAGTTCATTTAAATGGTCATTGCATATATAGTTAGTTATCATGTTATATTGTACGTATACGATCATTATGCAACCTTAAAATTTTGGAAATATTTAGAATGAGCCGGTGAGTATACTTGAGTTAGAGCTTTTATCAGATTGTCGTTTACTTATTATAAGCGGGATATGGAATTGGTAACAAGCGGTGACCCGGATATTCTGGTTTGTTTTTGCGACTCATTATATGTGCATTGTTGGATTTTCTGATTCTACAGGTACCCGGCTTCGTGTTACAGACCTTAAGTTGATTGGCCAACAGCTTAGGTGATGTAGCACGACAGTGACGTCGCGGAAATTTTGGTTTAAAAATTTTCGGGGCGTTACATGGGAAAAGCGACCAATTCGACGTTTGCCCTATAAAGTAAGTCCTATGAAGCACAAGGTATTGCAATATATCACTGATATGAGTAAAAAAATGGTTTTTGAATATAGATCCAACATTTTTTTAAGATTAACATTGACTTTTTTATAGTCATAATAAAACAAATCACGAGTCGGAATTTTTTCATCTGAAATGAATGGGGAATTTGGTTAATTCAGACGGGGCCATAATTATTCTACCAACGAATAATTTTCATCCCCAATAACGAGCTTCGTTTTAATGAGAATAGAGGTTAAATAATTTTCTGAGGTATATTTTTTTCATATATAATTCTCATCACAATCTAGTGGAATACCAAATCCAGAACGTGCAGTTCTACCTCTTGGAAGAAGTAAGAGTGCTATTCCACTGAATGCTACAGGCGGCAAAATATCACATCTCACACGAAGGGCTAAATATAATATTTTCTACATAAATTATCGATAAATGTGTTAGTTCCACCATATAAAGAAAAAAGAATAAACTCTCCTCAGTATCAACTATAAATATTATTTTATTATAAATATTCTTATGCTCATCAATCAATAAAGGCAATACCTTCATTTGATCCGCTTTCATTTATTCCTTATCGTAATAAGTCTATTCTAGTATCAATAAATTATCTTTCAGATATTAAAACTCAATTCAGTATCCACATTCCTAAGAAAATTTTCAAATTTATAGAATTTGCAGCAAATAGTCTTTCAATTTCTAACAAAGCTATATTCAAATTTGTTTTTTTAAGTGTTATACTTTTCTTTTTTTGAGTGTTTGGAAATAAGTGTTACGCTACCATATTTGGAATGTTATGAAGGTTAATACTAATTATACTTAAATTATTATTTTTTATATTCATTAAAATAAAACTCAAAAGCGATAAAACCAAATGTGACTCATCTTATTTTATTTATTTTATTTATTGTAATTCTTCAATTAAATCAATTTTATTAAGTTACCTTAAATTCTGTGTCATTTTTCTAGTGTTACACTTATTATAAAACGAAGGGAGTATTTCTTAAAAAAATAGGTAAAAGAAATTAAATTTTACGTCTTTATTTACTGATGGAACTATTCGCACTCCCAATAACTTTTTATACACACTATTATTTATTTATAATATACTTTACGAAAATAATTAATTTACTCTAAACCAATTATCCATAGAATATGAATATTCACAATTCTCTTAATAATTATAATTGTTTTTAATTATTTTTAATATAATAAAACATAAATAAGATTTATATTATTTTGTATATATTTATATATAGCTAGAAGGATATTATGATAAAACATAACGATTTGCAATTATAGAATTGTAGTATATTATTTTTAATGATATTATGGCATATATATACACATCTTTTCCATATATTCATTAATGAATCTTTTAATAATATAAATTCCATATATACACTGCAAATTTTATATAAATTTAAAATTTCAAATCTTTTAAAACTAAAATTTGTGGGAATTTCATATATATTGGAAATTAAATATCGTTTAAAAATTTAAAAAAAATTGAGATTGACATATACACATTAATATATCTTTAATATTAATAAATAAATATGATGTGCAATGTATATTTTGATTATATCATTTACCACCCAAAAAAACTAGGAAAAAAAGGTAAAAACGTCCTTTATCTTTCCAAAAATTTCAAATCCGTCCTTTTTCTATTTTATTACCGATTTAGTCCGCTACAAATGCTAATTATGTTCAAATCAGTCCTTTTTTCACTAATTATATTCTAATTGTTGACGTGGCAAGGTTTTTAATTTAAACCTGACACGTGTGCATAATATTAGTCCTTTTTCTTTTATCTTTTGTCAATTCAGTCCTAAACTTTTATTTTGTTCTATTTAGTCCTCTACCCCAATCACTCATTTTTATATTAATTGGCCTCAAACCTTTCAAATTATTTCATTTTAGGCCCAGAACCTTAAATTTTTTATTATTACTAATACATTTATCAAATAAATGCCCAACATACTTCCGTAAATAAAATTAAATACCAAACCTCATACATTGGGTTTGACCGCCTTGTTACCGGGTCTTTGAAGTTCCGAATTTTACGGACTCTCTCTAACCACCCGACCGTAACGATGGTTCATTGGTTCTGGTTTCCTTCAGCAACAATCAGCACAATCATACTTTGTGGACAATAAAATTCAGGCTATTTTTTTAATATTTTTAATAATATTAATATTTTTCAATAAAACCAAGGCTTCCTGTATCCATAACCTTCCAAAAATTCAAGTTAAATCATTTACTTTTAAATATTGCTACATCCTAAGGTAGGACGCAAAGTAAGATTCTGTTGATTGTTACTGAAGGAAACCAAAACCAATGAACAATCGGTTACGGTCGAGTGGTTATTAGAGAGAGTCCGTAAAATTCCGGTACTTGAAAGACCCGATAACAAAGCAGTCGAACCCAATATATGAGGTTTGGTGTTTAATTTTATTTATGGAAGTATGTTGTGCATTTATTTGATAAATGGATTAGTAATAATAAAAAATTTAAGGTTCTGGGCCTAAAATGAAATAATTTAAAAGGTTTGAGGCCAATTAATATAAAAATGAGTGATTGGGGTAGAGGACTAAATAGAACAAAATAAAAGTTTAGGACTGAATTGGCAAAAGATAAAAGAAAAAGGACTAATATTATGCACACGTGTCAAGTTTAAATTAAAACCCTTGCCACGTCAGCAATTAGAATATAATTAGTAAAAAAAGGACTGATTTGAACATAA
Organism: Hygrophila difformis; assembly: GCA_030278955.1. Lineage (NCBI taxonomy): Eukaryota > Viridiplantae > Streptophyta > Magnoliopsida > Lamiales > Acanthaceae > Hygrophila > Hygrophila difformis. The sequence goes on along the minus strand of JAOANR010000009.1, from coordinate 38,330,374 downwards.
TTAGCATTTGTAGCGGACTAAATCGGTAATAAAATAGAAAAAGGACGGATTTGAAATTTTTGGAAAGATAAAGGACGTTTTTACCTTTTTTTCCCAAAAAAACTATAACCAAAATTGAGATCAAACCTACACAAAATTACCGTGATTACAATATAATCACCATATTGAAACATAAATGCAACATAATTAACCTCGTTATAATAATCATATTGTGCAAAAACTGAAAATGTCTATTCATGTCATAATAATTTTATGGCATAAAAACTGAAAATTTATAAATAATAATGAATGCAACAATGAAATCTAAAATAAAAATGCAAAATAATAGTAGTAAAATCTAAAATAGATAAAATAAAAAATACAAAGTAATAAATTCCAATATAATAAAATAAAAAATGCAAAATTTCAAAATTTAACTTTCAAATTTAAGTGAATATATAATGACAAAATTTCAAATTTTAAATCTTTCAAATATATTGAAAAGTGAATATTGTGGAATTCCATATAAATAAATTTAAATTCATATAACTATGTAAGTCAACAAAACAGAAATCCACAATCCTACTTACATACCAGTCACTTAAAACAGAAGAAATGCTTGGCTAGTTGGCTACATCCCATCCATATCATAAATGGTAGCGCAAAAGCTCAGACTAGACTAAAGCGACGAGAAGCCTGAGAAAGCAACGGGCATAGTAATCAAAATAAAGCAATAACTTAAGTACACAATGACCTTAATTATACAGGTCGTCATCATCTCCAGCTGCCGCTGCTGTGGCTGCAAAGGGATCAGAACCTCCTGCACCACCAGCACTGCTCGTATTCTCAGGAAACCTGAATTCACTTCCAAATCCTCTCGACTGTTGCAATGTTTGTGCAAACGCCTGGTACTTGCGTATATCTGCATCACTTACACTCCTCCTAGCGTACTTCATTGACTCCTCGAAGTGAGCAGGCTTTATCTCGGACACCTCATCATCAAGGTCTTCTTCCATGGCCTCAGGGTTGTCCAGTTTCTTCTTCTCCTTCTCGATGTCCTGACAGGCAAACCATTTTTAAGTAACATCAAAAGCTTCTACAAATAGAGATTCAGCATCAATGGAATACTTATTATTTTACCTTTTCAATGTTCTCCCGGATGGCATATTTACAAGCACGCTGACAGATTTCAGTGATGTCAGCACCGCTGAACCCCTGAGTGTACTTCGCAAGGGCTCTTAGATCAATCTCTTTGGAAAGAGGAGACTTTCTCAAGCACGCCTTGAAAATTTGGTGGCGCGACTCCTCATCGGGAAGAGGGATGTAAATCAATTGATCAAGACGACCAGGACGAAGGAGAGCAGGATCAATTATATCAGGCCTGTTAGTGGCACCAATGATGAAAACAGTTTTCTTTGCATTCATGCCATCCATTTCAGTGAGCAGCTGGTTCAACACACGGTCAGCAGCACCACCTGCATCTCCTTGGCTGCTACCTCTCTAGAGAACATAGAAATTAAACATGAGATATGAAAAGGCAAAAAGCAATTCAGCATATAGATGTGAACAACTGACCTGAGTTGCAATTGAGTCCAGCTCATCAAAAAACAGCACACACGGAGCAGATTGGCGAGCCTTGTCGAAAATTTCACGGACATTGGCTTCACTCTCTCCAAACCACATTGTAAGCAATTCCGGACCCTTGACGCTGATGAAGTTTGCCTGACATTCATTGGCAATAGCCTTGGCTAGCAGGGTCTTGCCACATCCTGGAGGGCCATAGAAAAGAACTCCTTTTGAAGGTGACATGCCAAACTTTTCAAACTTCTCAGGATGCTCCACGGGATATTGAACCGTCTGACAAACACATTGCCAAACATTATAAAGTAATAAGAAGATTCATAATAAACAGTAAGTGTACTAGTATTGAAGCATGTAAACAACAAATAGGTATATCAAGAGTTCTCCGAGTTTAGCCTACCTCTTGGAGCTCGCGCTTAACATTCTCAAGGCCGCCAATGTCCTCCCAGCTGACATTGGGCACTTCAACAACCTAGAATTTCCAAATGTTACTGAGAATCCATCCATATCACAAATAAATCGATAAAAGCAAAAGATTTCAACTAGAACCCTTACTGTTTCACGTAGAGCAGAGGGATTGCTTGTTCCAAGTGCTGTCTGGAAGTGTTCATTCGAAACAGCCATTGAATTTAGGATCTCTGCATCAATGGAGTCATCTTCCAAGTCAATCACATCCATCTTCTCCCTGATGCACTGAAGAGCAGCTTCAGTGCACAATGCAGCTAAATCCGCACCAACGTAGCCATGTGTATCCTTGGCAATTTTTTCCAAATCAACCTGAAAAGTAAGGCAACGGTAAAAAATGAAGACAGCAATAGCTAGAAAATGGCATGAGAATAAACTTGAAAGATGCTTGAGCTCACCTCTTCAGCAAGCTTCATGTTCTTTGTATGGATGCGAAGAACTTCAAGGCGCCCAACTTCATCAGGTACACCGATATCTATTTCCCTGTCAAATCTCCCAAATCTTCTCAGGGCTGGATCAATGCTGTTGGGGCGGTTTGTTGCACCAATAACAATAATGTGGGCCCGAGCTTTGAGTCCATCCATCAATGTCAAAAGTTGAGAAACAATTCTCCTCTCTACTTCTCCATTAGTTTTCTCTCTTTTGGGAGCAATGGAGTCTATTTCATCAATAAATATAATAGACGGTGCATTCTTCTCAGCTTCCTCAAATGCCTTCCTCAGATTGCTTTCACTTTCTCCTGCTAATTTGGACATTATTTCAGGGCCATTAATGCAAAAGAAAAAAGCACCAGTTTCATTGGCCACAGCTCGGGCAATTAAAGTCTTCCCAGATCCCGGAGGCCCATACAGCAGTATTCCCTTTGGTGGCTTCACACCAATTGACTTGAAAAGCTGTGGGTGCCTTAATGGAAGCTCTACAAGCTCACGAATCTGGGCCATTTGTCTACGAACTCCACCAACATCATCATAACCAACCTCATTCAATTTTTCCTCATCCTCCCTTTTAATAGGCTCGCCCTCACAGAAGATCTCCGTATCAGGTGCAACAACACAATGTTCAGAAGGATCAGTCTCAATGATCTTAAACTCTACACTCCTCATTCCTCCCCTCACAAGAAATAGATCACCTTTCCTTACTGGTCTGTATGCCTCAAGAAAATATGCTGCAGAAACATGAGAAAATATCTCAGCAATGCAGAAACAATAATCTGAACTTATTGTTGGTTTAACCAATAGAATGACACTCAATTAAGGATAAAGACGAAAAATTTAACATAATGGAATGACGAAACAGTAACATGAATTGATAGCAAAATCGATTCCATTCTTCACTTTACGGAAGCTGCCTAAGTTGTCATTTCAAATAAATTTTTAGGAATATGAAAGCATTGTGCAAACACAGAGATCAGAAATTAACCAAGACCCCAGGTATAAAGTCTTACACGATGAAAAATTGGTGTCATAGTTGTTTCAATAGACAGTATCTAATGAAAATAAAGTCCGTGCATATAGACAGTGGAACACAAGAGCTAAACTGGAAAACAAAAAAATAAGATCCAAAACAAAATGATAATAAAAACTTACGCTTCAGGTAAGCATCAAAAAGGTTTCCAGTAACTCCTTCAATTGTGTCATCCACTGGAAGAATGTGAACGCGCTTCCCATACTTCACATCAGGACATTGATGCACAGAAACCACATCTCCCAATCTAACTCTAAGGTTGCTTCTAACCACCTTGTTCATTCTAATCTTAGGTTCCTCGCAAGTATCATCAGCAAGCGCAATGCAAACTGTATCTTTCCTCTTCTTGCCCTACAAACAATGGTACAATGGAATATCAGATAATTAAGTGTAGCACTCATTTAATTCTTAAATGTACATAATCAACTCCAGGGCCCGGGAGACATTTGAAATATCTTCAAACATGTTGTACCAAAACGAAATCCAAATTTTAGTAGTATATTTCATACGATGTTGAAGTTCCCCCAAATTGCATTAAAAAAAAGTCGCTCAAAAAACAACCATCCAATGGATCTGCACAACACTACAAATCGATTGTCCTAAGAAAATTCAAACTCTAGAGAAAACTAAAATTCAGGTATCTATTATTACGACATTAAAACCCGCCAACTCCAAAAATTTCGGTGAACATAAAAACGTTGAAACATCCCAAACATCCCTTCAAACTCTCACCCCAAAACACAGCTACATCGATTTTAGGCAAAAGACAAAAATAGGAACAAAACCGACGAAACGAAACCAGAAATCAAAAAAGAGGGCAAGAAGTAAAACCTTAATCAAGATAGTATCTCCGCGGAAAAGCTGGAGTTTATCCATAGTCTCAGAGTTCAGAGAAACCACCGAGTTGTCGTCGTTGATAGCCTCATCCACTACTAACCTATTAGGCGCCTTCTTCCTCTCCAAAATCGCCGTACTAAAGTCCCTCTTCGTAACCTTACTGCGAAGAATCCAAAAAAAAAAAAAAAAAGCAGTCGTAAAAACAAAATCAATGTCTTGATAACAAAAATCAAGTCCGAAAATTTTCGTGTTACACGAACACCCATCATATTCAAATCAGAAACAACCAAATGGAGAATGCTTCGAACAGCTTACGAATCGGAGGACTCCGGTTGATTAGTCATAGTACTTCAATCGAGAATCGAGAATCGGCTACAAAATTTTTAGGGAAATCGAAAACTATGAGAACCCGATATTAGGGGGGATGCACGTATTATGTCGAATATATATAAGCTTCGTTTCTTGTTACGAAAGAAAAAAGCTTTCCAACTTCGGTGTCTCTATATTCCTCCTCGAAGATTTCGTATTTTAGGTGGTGGTGAAAGATTTGTTAAAAGTTTGGAGGTAGGAGTAGGGTTGCAAAAGAATCAAATATTTTTGCTTCGATTCGTGATTCGATTCGAAATTATTCGAAATTTTGATATTCGAATAATATTTGATTCGATTCGATATTCGATTAAATATTTTATTTTATATAAAATAATATATAAATATGTAAAATAATTTTATTAGATAATTTAAAATTTATTTTTAGTGAATATATTTATTAATTAATATGAATATATTTATACATGAAATTAAAGAACTAAATTTAATATATAAATCGAACTAAATATTTAATTTTAATAATTAAAAATTAATTTTTTCAATATTAAATTACCTTATAGAATAATTCGATTCGATTCGAAAGTATTCGTGAAGCTTAACAAATCAAATCGAATACTGCAGTATTCGATTCGATTCGGTTCGTTTGCAACCCTAGGTAGGAGTACTATTTAATTTAGAATTTAAATTTTGAGAAGTTTTTAAAAAAATTTGAAATATGCAATACATATTTTTCCAAAAAAAAAAAAACTGAAATATTCAACAAACTTCCATGCAATACATATTTTTGAAATAATGCATGGATTTTATTTTTTATAAATTTTGATGAATTTCCTTAAAAATTAAATGGAAAATCTTTCTAAACAAAAATTTATACGGAATCTATACAATTCAATCAAACTCTACATGGAGTCTATACAAAATCAATCAAGTCTACGTCATGTAAACTCCATCAAACTATCAATGGAATACACTCCCCTTAATCCCTCCTCTTCTCTTCCAACTTATTATGGTGTGTTTGGCAAAATATATTTTCAATAGAAATAAAATAGTTTTTTAAAGAGGCAAAATAACCGTCCCACTAATTCCGTTCTATTTTTCTTTTTGATCCTGTCACATTCCCTTTTAGGAAATAATTGCATATTTTAATTACCAAATCCACTATCATCACATCACATTAATAAATAAATATTGTATATTAAAATTTCAAACACACAACTATCACATCACATATAAATAAATTAATTAAAAATTCAAATACATTACAATCACATCTTACAAATTCCTAATTTACTTCCACTTAAAACACTAATCTACTTCAACATTAAATACTAACTATCCCCACATAAAATATCGTACCCGAAAAAAATGGGACACTATTAGTGGAACAGAGGGAGTATTCAACTTATTTAATCAACTTGTTCAACTTAAAATAGTAAACGCCAATTAACAGTCTTTTTTTTTTCATTTATTTGGTGTTTTACCTTATTCAATCAACTTGTTTTTGTGTAACACGGACTATCAGTCTATCACTATCTTTTGCCAACACTCAAGTGTCATCTATAATCTATAATCTATCTATAATTTATAAGAGATAATAACTAATATAGGTCACTAGAATGAGATCATTCCACTTTTAGGCCACGATATTTTGATTTTGGGAAATGGGCCATTGAAGGATTTCCGGCCTGAATTTAAGCCATTTGGCCGGAATTCAGGCTGCGATGACCTAAAAGTTGAAATAATCCTTCTGGTGGCCTCTTTTAGTTTTTTCAATTATTTTTTGTTTTATGTAATTGAAATAAATAATATTCATTCCGTGTCATTATTTATGTCCTACTTTTTTTCTTATTCCAACATTTTTATTTCATTTCAATTTTAAAAAAATAATTAAATATTAATCGTCAAACCTACCCACCACATCACATTAATAATTAAATATAAATATTAAACTTTCAAACCCACTACCAATAATAATTCCAATCCAACCTACAACTACACATCAGTAAATCACACATAAATAAATAAATTAAAATTGTAACTCATTACAATCACATTATATAAATTTTTAAGTTACATTTTTTTAACACTAATACATACCTACTGTAACACCCCGGATTTGATAACTCAGGCCGGGATGCCACCGCCACACCTCCCAAACAAGACACGAGTTCATTCGAGCTCGCTTGAGAGATGCAAGGCTAAAGGTATTTCAAAAATAATTTAAAAACAAGCCCAAAAGGGTTTACTTTAAAATAACATAGTATAATTCAAAATTAGTCGCAGCGGAAAATTTAAATATGGGCCGACATGGTCAAAACACAGTGGGTAATTTAAGTCTAACAAAATACAACATTCACAATTACTAATTTAATTCCCGAGCCCCCAATATGCGTACATGCTCATGCCATTTCGTCATACTCTGTAAAAGAAAAATAAAACAACGGGTTTTATCAGTATATAAAATACTGAGTAAGTTAATTCTTAACATAACAATAATGGGTTTTAAAATGTACTTAATAAAAATTCACCTTTTTACTCATGCACATTTTATAATATAAAATGTATTTTGACAACATTGATAATAAGAATTTAAAGGCATGATTCTAAACGTAAAGAGAGTTCACAAATACTAAGTATATAAATTTTTAAAAATTTAACAAAAGGAATTTATTATAAGCCAAAAGGGTTTTAAAAAAAAAATCATGGGATAAGATGTATGTTCTCGCATGACTAATATTTCATTCTTCTACTGTTGTTTCAATATGATCGAGATCACTGTATTCCACTTGTGCACTTATATCCACAAGTCTCACAAATCAAAATTCGCTAGGGCCCTTATGTCCACTAGCCATACAAATCACCATTCGCTAGGGCTCTTATGTCCACAAGCCTCATGGTTAATATTTCACTAGGGCTCTTATGTCCGCTAGTCATATGCTTGGGCTCTTATACCCACAAGCCACATAATCAATATTTCATAGTATCCAATTCGATCATAAATCACAAAGTTTTCAAAAAAGTTGGAAGTGTCGCAAGGAGGGTTTCCATAAATCTCAAAGTTTAATAAGCACACACGTCGCAGATTACGCCTTTTGGTTTCAAAAATTCATTCTTAAAGCGATCATTATGAAATTTACACAATATACCAACGACACCCTAATGAACAATTTTGTGTTTTAATCATTTCGAAATAAGGTGAGGAAACATGCCAAAAATCGAGTTTTCTACACAAATAGCGAGCTGCCAGGATTTCGGGTTTGATGCAGTTCAAAAATCCGATTTTTCGACCTTTCAAATGGATTCCAAAAATTCTGAAATTTGGTGGGCCTATACTAGACATGATTATCTACAATTTTTGTTTACATTGCAATGATTAGTTCGGAGTAGAAATGGTAGAAACATGCCCATCAAGTTCGCTTACATATTCTATCAGAATTTTATTTCAAACGCGGGCTGTTGAGATCGATTTTAACAACACAAACGTTAACCAAAATTCACGAAATTTTAACTACACATTCTCAAAAAAATTATCTACGACTTTCATGTTTACTCAAAAGGCTAGTTTTGAAAGAATCCTTAAGAAAAACATCAAAGAAGTTGAACACTCGAATCTGTCAATTTTTCCTTTAAACCACAGTCTATTCAAAATGGTTTTTGACTATACAAACGTTAACGAAAATGCGTGAAATTTTACGGAAACAATATTTAGACAGTTAGATACAACTTTTGTTTTTACATAAAAGTTTAGTTTCGATGGGATCCATTAGAAAAACGTCAAAGAAGTCGGACATGAATTTCTGTCAGCTTTTTCGGGTTTGAAGAATAACTCAGAAAATACCAGATCCGATTTGACGTAACAAAGTCAATGAAATTTTTTGAAAATTTAACACGATACACTTTAACTCATTAGGAACTAGTTTGTAGTTTTAAGTTCCTCCATTTGAAAGCTCGAAAAGGGCTTAAAAGTTGGGTTTCAGAAAACGCGCATAGGGAGAGTTTTTTGGACAGATTTTCGTGCGTTGACTAAAACTTGCATTCCATTCGATTTTAGGGCACCAAAACGGTTTTGAGAAGAATCAACTTACAGTGTCTAAGATCTGAAGCCTGAGATTTCGTCGGGATGGTTCCGAGAGTCCGTGAACACGTCCAATCTACTCGTCTCCACTCCGTTGGCCCCGATTTGTGTTTTTTTTTCTTCTAGAGAATGTAAACCAAAAGTTAGAGTCTTAATTCGGCCAAAACTATGAAACAAAGGTTCAAGACTACACCTTACCACTAACTAGGATGTGAACACTTCTTCTCCACTTTCTCCTTGCTCCGGTTTGCTCGTCGGGAGTTCAAGAACACAAGAATTTGGGGTTTTCGGGTTGAGAGAAGTTTGAGAGAGTTGAGAGGTGGTTTGGAGGGTTAATGGGGGTTAGATAATCTGATAAAGGGTATTAGGATCACCAAAATTTTGTCCATAATACCTTTCCCCCGTTGGTGATCGAGTTTCCATCGTCGGGACACGAAAATATGGTAAGAAAATCGCCAAAACGCGTCAAGTGTAGTAGGCTGTGAGGTTGGCGTGGGGTTGGCGGGGGGTTAGTGTAACACCCCGGATTTGATAACCCAGGCCGGGATGTCACCGCCACACCTCCCTAGCAAGACACGGATTCTCCGAGCTTACTAAAGAAGTGCAAGGCTATAGGTATTGCAAAGGGTTTGTAAAACAAGTCCGGAATTTATTTAAAAATAATAATAAGTATCATCCACACATATAGTAGTAATAATAATATATCGCAGCGGAAAATGTAAAGTGGGCCGACATGACCAAAACTCAGGATTTACATGCCCGATATGCAAGTACCATAAAAAAAACGATAAAACAATGTTTAATAATTCCATCCCCAATGCACATGCTATGCATTATCTCCGTACTCTGAAAGAAAGAGAAAAACAACAATTTTATCAGTATATAAAATACTGAGTAAGTCAATCCTAACATAACAATAAAGGGGTTTAATTAAATAATTAAGTTTTACTCCTAGGCATGCATACAAAAATATTCTATTTACCAATTCAAAAATAAACAATGTAATTATATATTTGAACATGCACTAAATTCATAAATAATAATTTAACATGTTATAAAATTTAAGACATAAATTTAAATGCAAGATTTAAAGACAAGAATAAATAAATAAATACATAAAAAGTATTAAATCTTTTATTTTTTCCTGTTACGTCCCCGTTTCTCAATATTTAGTGTAGCCAGTCATCCGGCGGCCGCAACCATTTCGTATTTCAAGTATTTCAAGTATTTCCCAGTATTTCACGATTGCATCGCAATCTCGTCAAGTTTAGCCGGTCATCCGGCGGCCGCAGCCGTATCTGCCATACCCAAAACACTCGGGAGCCTCGGGAAATCCATACGGATAATCCCGAGAGTGTAGACCATGTATCTCCCGCCGTTTGGCGTAGTATCTCATCTAAATTCTCTCGTCCATTACAGGCCCGAAGAGAAAGGCTAGAGGGGCACCCTGCAGAGCACTCACCCTTCGCCAAGTATCTCATATGTTTCAATTTAGTGTAACGAGATTTTTCAAAAGCATAGATGTATCGTATTTCAAGGTCTCGACCGTTTGTTTCGAAATTTCAAAATCTCTTCGATTTAAAATCATTTGGCGTCATAGTTTACGCCTTTTTAATTTAAAAATTCGTTTCAAGTCCAAAAATTCTGAAATTTTCAAGGTATATCAAAAAGACCCTAACAAACAACTTTCGTGTTTTAACAATTTCTTAATAAGTTGAGGAAATATGTCAAAAATCGAGTTTATCGCACAACATGTACACTGTCAGGATTCAGGTGCACCACAGTTCAGAAAATCGATGTTTTGACATACCAAATGGACTCCAAAAATTCTAAAATTTAATATGCACATACTAGACATAATTATCTATAACTTTCATTTAGATTTAAAAGATCAGTTCGGACTAAAAAATATAGAAATGGGCTCATCAAGTTCGGATATTAACACTGTCAGATTTTCAAAAACGTTTTACAAGGCAGTTTATGTTCGGATCGTTTTGGGGTAGCAAAATTTGATGAAAATCATTGAAATTTTTACACAATATAGATTAATGTTTTAGGAACAAAAGTCTACTTTTGAGTTTCTGGGATTGGATTCTCGAAATATGAGTTCTAATCGGATTTCAGAAATTGCGCAAGATAGGGTTTTTAGGTTTGGTTTTTACGTTTCGTTACAACGTGACCAAATCGGCGCCCCTAAGCCACCCGTATTGATATGAAAGGCATCAACTTACAGTAATGGTGTTCTTGAGTCGTCCTAGGGTCGCTCGGCTCGTCCAAAGCTACTACGAACGGATCCTTGCACACGTTCTCTTCCTCCTTCGGTCACGAAGTTTACAAGTCCAATATTCGAAAGTTAGATTAAGGATTGGAGATAAAAATGAGAAAAGGAATCTGAGTACTCCTTATCAATGATCTAAGGGATGTAAACCTTGATCTACACGTTCCTACGGTCGTCGTTGGTCGTCGGGAGTCGCCGGAAGTTCGTCGGAAGTGTGTTTTAGCTTGGGAGAGTTTGAGAGTGAATGGGAGGCTGTGGGAGGCTGACATTGGGGTGGAGATTAACCCTAACTCGTCCCTTAAGCTTTCCCCCCAGTCCAAATTCACTTTCCATAGTCGGGGGGTCGAATTATGCCAAGAAATCGCCGAAAACGCGTGAATGGCCGCATTCTGTGGTGCCACGCGGTGGTGGCGCGCTGGAGGGCCAAACACCGCACGGCCAGCGCGCGGCCTTCGCCTGGACCTCGGTCCGGGCGGGTCTGTGCGATGCGATCCGTCGGGTCTTTTCCTCCTCTCTTTCGGGCTTCTATCCTTCCGTGTTTTCGGGCTGACTTTCCGGGATCTTTTTGGATTGTGATTCCCACCCTAATTTTATTCCGACTTAAATTGGTTTCATGTTTGAGATCTTAGGTCCGTCGGTCTTGGGTTTTCTTTCGACTTCCGTACATTTTTTATTTTACGGGTTCTCGGGAACAAGACCTCTTTTCTCATCGGATTAAATTCTTATTTTATATCCTAAAATTAACGGGTATTACAATTTATCCCCCTTATGCCTTAAGAATCAACTTCGTCCTCGAAGTTGTGCTTTATCATCTCGCGGGTTCGGGAATTGTTTGTAACACCCCGGTTTTTGGTCACCCAGGTCGGGATGTCACCGCCACACCTCCCTAGCAAGACACGGTTTCTCCGGCTTACTAAAGAGATGCAAGGCTAGGTATTTCCGTATTTAAAATATTTAAAACATTTGCAAACAACCCATGTAATATAAATTCGAAAATAATAATCTCATAATGCAGCGGAAATAATATTTAGGTATAATATTGCAGCGGAAATATAAATAGGACCGACATGGTCAAAACACGGGTTAAACAACCCCGTTTATTCTATAGTCTAATGCAAGAATTTAAAAATAAAGTTTCCCAAATTAAAATTCCCCCATGCATGAACGTGCTCATGTTCATTCCACATACTCTGTAAGGAAAAGGAAAAATAAACGGTTTGGTCAGCACAACTTGCTGAGTAAGTTAACACATACATGATCGTAGGGTTTAAAAGCCATTAATTTAATATTTACATAAAAACATGGTAACAAACCATAAATAATTCAATTTAATTATCCAACCAACTTGCATAATTAATTCATGGCACTAATCAATAATACATTTAGCATAATTTAAAATAAAAGCCATAATTACTTTAAATAAAGCATTTAACAATTTAAACGACAATGAACAATTCAACTCAATTTAATTTAATTCCCCATTACATCCCAGGTTTAGTAATTTCAAGTATTTCACGATTGCTTCGCAATCTCGACAAGTTTAGCCGGTAGCCCGGCGGCCGCAACCGTATCCGCCATACCCAGTACCACTCCGGAGCCTCGTGAAATCCATGTGGACATTCTCGAGAGTGTAGGCCGTATATCTCATGCCGTTTTGGCAATATTATATCTCAAATTTTCGCGCGGGGTCACCATCGTCCATAAAGGCACGAAGTGAAGCAGTTAGGGGGCATGCTGCAGAGCACTCACCCCTAATTTTAATTTATCAAGTTTGTAAGGGGATTTATTTCAAAAATTCTGACTTCACTTAATTTATTTAAAAAGAGATTTCGACTCGTTCCAACCTTAAAAGACTAATTACATCGTTTCAACAAGATTTTCAAGATTTGACTCCGGTAAACCGCTGTTTACTCTAAAATTAATTTAAAATCCGATTTAAGTCCAAAAATTCTGAAAATTCACCACTGACTTGGAAACACAGAGATGAATAACTTTTGTGTTTTAACTTTTTCGATCCGAGTTACAGAAACAGGTCAAAAACATCAATTTTTGTCATATCATTAATATGTCCGAATTTCATGTACAGCAGGTTCAAAATTTCAAGATCTACCATAGCAAATTTAATGAAATTTCACAGAGACCTTCTTAAGACAATTATCTACAACTTTTATGTTCGGCTAAAGATCTAAATCGGCCTAGAATCCTAGTCAAAAACGCCTACAAGTTCAGACCTACGTTCTGCCAAGATTTCAAGATTCGATTTCAAAATAGTTCGGTTTGGGGTCGATTCCAGATATCAAAAGATTATTAAAAATTCCGAAAATTTTACAGGAGATAGATCTACGTCTTATTAACGTTTTTTTGTGTTTTACATTTTCTTGTTCGAAGACTTTTAAGTGTTCGGAAAAATCGTACAAAGTCATTGCGTCGGTACAAATCTCACGTTGACAGATTTTCGAAACTCTTGTTTAAACTTTTAGATTTAAGTGTTTTAATTACTCCCAAAACCATGTAAGTGTCAACTTACAGATTTCCAGTCATTCGGGAACGTCGATTTCGGAGGCGTGGCTTCCAGTCCACCGTTTATCTCCTCGGTTCGTCGGGTTCTTCGTTCTAGATCCGATTCGGGGTGTAGAGAGGAAAGAAACTAAGTTAGAATCCGTTTTCGGATTGAGATCGTAAAAGATTGAATGGATCAGAACTTACCACGACGTTGGCGTCCCAAATTTCGTCCGTGACAGTCTTTTGCTCGGTTTTGGTGCCTCCGACGACTTCCGATCTAGGGTATGAAGTATAGAAAGTATGGAAAGTTTGAAAAGGGATTCGGGATCGAGTAGGAGGGCTATTTATAGATACAAGGGACCTAGGGGACGTCCTAAGTCGGCCTTGTTGAGTCTTGAGCCGAAAGGAATGCAACCGAAGCCGAAAAGTCCGGATTCGGGCGAGTGAATCTCGCAACCGGCGAATCTGTCCGTTGGCGCGGTCGTGGCGCGACGTTTGGCCTTTCACCGCGCGGCCCACGCCTGGACTTTGGTTCGGGCGGGTCGTGCGATCCGTCGTGCTTTCCCTCCTCTCTTTCGGACTTCTATCCCTCTATGCTCCCGGATTCCGATTTCCGGGCCATCTTCGGGTTCCTATTCCGTATCGTCATTTCCCTCGGATCTAAATTTATGTTTGGACTCGCATTTTCGAGCCCATTGGTGTCGGGTACACGTGTAACAATTTATTTATCTTTATTTAATTCCTTTTATTTAATTAAATTCCTCTACTTCCTTTTTAAATTAAATTTCATTTCTCACTCCCTTACCTTTATTTATTTATTTGTTGTATTTATTTATTTATTGTACTTATTTATTTATTGCATTTATTTTATGTTGGAAAATTCTCGGGTATTACAGTCTACCTTCCTTAAGAATCAACTTCGTCCTCGAAGTTGTGTTTCGGCTTTTCCCGTGCTAAGGTCTTTTTGGTTGCTTTATTATTTCGTGACTGAACTTAGAATTAAAACTTCTAAGCTGCCTACGTACCCTGTGAAGGGATCAAGCTATAACGTAGTTCAAAACAATTTGAATTTGTTTGCTTGTTTACAAAAATGCACGAAAAATACATGGTAAAATACGGATGTTGCACGATGTGACATCCTCTCCCCCTTAAGATTGCAGTTATGTCCCTATAACTGTGTCGGTGTCGGTTTGGAACAGTGTCGGATAGCGTTCTCTCATGTCGGATTCTACCTCCCAAGTTGCCGTCTCACTTTCGTGGTTCGACCAAAGAACCTTGATCATTTTGACAGTTTTGTTCCTCGTTACTCGCTCCTTAACGTCTAGAATTCGCACTGGGACTTCTTCATAAGTCAGATCCTCATCGAGTTCGATTACTTCCGGTTGAAGTACATGTGTCGGGTCCAGCACATACTTCTTTAGTTGTGAAACATGGAAAACATTATGAACTCGATCTAATTGTGGCGGTAAAGCCAGTCGATAGGCTAAATTCCCAACTCGTTCTAGAATTTCATAAGGTCCTATGTATCGAGGACTCAACTTTCCTCGTTTGCCAAAGCGCATCACCCCCTTCATGGGTGATATCTTTAGCATGACCCTATCTCCCACTTGTAATTCTAGGTCTCGTCGTCTCACGTCAGCGTAACTCTTCTGACGGTCTTGAGCGACTCTCATTTTTCCTTGAATCACCTTGATTTGTTGAGCCATGTCTTCGATAAGTTGTGGTCCCACTACCACAGACTTATGTTTTCTTCCCAGCTCAACGGGCTTCGGCACCTTCGTCCATACAACGCCTCGAATGGTGCCATGCCAATGCTAGCATGGTAGTATTATTATAAGAAAATTCGATTAAGGGTAAATGGGATTCCCAATTTCCCTTAAATTCCAACACGCATGCTCTCAGCATGTCTTCTAGTGTTTGGATTATTCTCTCGGTTTGACCATCCGTCATCGGGTGGAATGCGGTGCTCATTTTGATTTGATTACCGAGAGCTTTTTGTAACTCCGTCCAAAAGTGAGAGACAAATCTACTGTCTCTGTCGGAAATGATGTCATGTGGTACTCCATGTCGTCGTACCACATTATCGACGTAGGCTCGAGCCAATTGGTCCATAGTCCACGTGTCTTTCATTGGGATAAATAAGACTGTCTTCGTTAGCCTATCCACAATCACCCAAATCTTATTCATGCCTTTAGGTCATCGGGGTAATCCCGAGACAAAATCCATTGAGATGTTGTCCCACTTCCAACTTGGAATCTCTAGTGGTTGCATCAACCCTAAGGGTTTATGTCGCACTGCCTTAACCTTTGGCAGGTGAGACATTTCGCCACGAAGTCTGCCACTTCCTTCTTCATTCCCGGCCACCAATAGATCTTTTTTAGATCTTTGTAAAGCTTGTCACCTCCGGGAGGCACTGAATATGGTGTGTTGTGCCCTTCCTCCATCAACCTTCGCTTCAACTCGGAACATTTATGGGGCACGCACCATCTCCCTTTGAAGCGAATGCTTCCATCCTCGTGGACAACAAATCCTATTGCCTTTCCCTCGGCAATATACCCCTTTATCTTTTCTAATTTCGCGTCGCCCGGTTGGGCGAGCCTAATCTCGTCCAATATTGGAGTTTCTACGACCATTGTGTTGATCACTCCACTCACTGTGCCCGGATGCACAAGTTCCACATCCAATCTCGCCAAATCCATGTACAATGCCGGCGGAATTACCAAAAAGTTTGTCAAAACGTGTTGGGTTTTCCGGCTTAGGGCATCGGCTACCACATTCGCCTTCCCTTCGTGGTAAGATATCTCCAAATCGTAGTCTTTGATAAGTTCCAGCCACCTTCGCTGTATCAAATTCTCCTTTTGAGTGAATATATATTTCAAGCTCTTGTGGTCGGTGAACATTCGACACTTCCGCCCGTAAAGATAATGTCTCAATATCTTTAGAGCGAAAACGACCGCTGCCAACTCCAGGTCGTGTGTCGGGTAGTTCTCCTCGTGAGGTTTTAGCTGGCGTGATGCATATGCTACGACCCTCGAGTCTTGCATCAAGACACAACCTAAACCTTCCTTCGAAGCATCGCCGTAAACTTCGAAGTCACCATTCTCTGATGGTAGCGTCAATACGGGTGTGGTTGTGAGTCGTTTCTTCAGCTCTTGAAACGCTGTCTCACAAGCCTCTGTCCACACGTATTTTACTCCCTTCTTCAGTAGCTGGGTCAAAGGTCGTGCGATTTTCGAAAAATCCTTCATAAACCGTCTATAATACCCAGCTAATCCAAGGAAACTCCTTATCTCAGTTGGGCTCTTTGGGGTTGCCCATTCAGTTACGCCAGAAACTTTTGCCGGATCCACTGAAACTCCATCAGCGGATACTATGTGTCCTAGAAATGGTACCTCCTTCAACCAAAAAGCGCATTTGGACAATTTGCCGTATAGCTGATTCTTTCGCAAGGTCCCTAACACTTGGTGCAAGTGCTGGGCATGCTCCTCCTCGCTTTTCTAGTAGATCAGGATGTCATCAATGAACACCACTACACACTGATCTAACAGCTCTCGAAATACATTGTTCATGAGGTTCATGAACATTGCCGGAGCATTTGTTAACCCAAAGGATTACACTGTGAACTCGTAGTGGCCATATCGAGTTCGAAACGCCGTCTTCGGAATGTCTTTCTCGGCGATTCTCAACTGGTGATACCCAGATCGTAAGTCGATCTTCGAGAATACTGAAGCTCCCTTCAGTTGATCAAATAGATCCTCAATTCCCGGCAAAGGGTACTTATTCTTGATGGTCACTTGGTTTAATCCTCGATAGTCTATGCAAAGACGTAACCCTCCGTCTTTCTTCTTAACAAATAAAATCGGTGCTCCCAAGGGGGAAGTACTCGGCCTTATGTACCCTTTTCCAAACAGCTCCTCGAGTTGGTCCTTTAACTCCTTCATTTCCAATGGTGCCATCCGGTACGGAGCTTTTGAGACAGGCTCTGTGCCCGGGATGAGATCTATAGTGAACTCAAGATCTCTCTCAGGTGGCATTCCTTGGATGTCTTCAGGAAACACATCCGGGTATTCTCTTACCACTGGTATGCTGTCAACCTTGTTCTCTTCTGCCTCAAGGTTGTGCACGTAGCACGGATATAGCTCATATCCCTTACGCATCAAGTTACTTAGTTTGAGTGCACTAACGATTTTGTTACTCTTCTTAGGGGGCTGAGAGTAAAAGATAACCCTCTTTCCCCTACTTTTTGACAAGGTGATCTTTTGCTTTTGGCATTCGATCACCGCCTTATACTGGGATAACCAATCCATCCCAGTATAATGTCAAAGTCTCTTAAGTTAAATTCTACTAAGTTCGCGAAGAATTCTACGTTCCTTATCACTATAGGAATTACGTTATATCGTTTAGAGTAAGATACTACTTCTCCAGAAGGCAATTGAATTCCTAAGCTAATTCTCTCGCACTTAGGTAGATCTAACTCAGGCACTATTCTTGATGCTATGATTGAGCAACTAGCTCCAGAATCAAATAGAACTCTAAGGGGTGTATTCAAAACATTTAAATGTACCTGCCATCACTTCTCCTTGTGCAGGCACGTCCGCTTGGTTAACCACGTTGAGCCTCCCCATAGGGCGTCCTGGGTTGCCCTGCTGATTCGCATTCGCCTGCTTGTTTTGCTGTTGGTTTTGATTCTGCGGTGGCGGAGGTCGTTGGTTCTGGTTCTGATTCGGCGGCCTAAATTGGTTTTGAGGGGTCTATACCCCTGGTTATTTCCGTTCCGACCATTTTGGTTCTGAGGCTGTTCCGGCCCCATGACCAAATCTTCCCTCCTTGTTATATTCTCAATAACGAATGTGACCCATTCGACCACATCGGAAGCAGGCGCCCTGTTGAGGGCATCCCCTCACCAGATGGGGTCGTCCACATCTTGGGCAGGGTGGTACCGGTTCTTCTTGGTTAAACCTCCTTCCATTGTTGGTTTGCTGTGGCCTATTCGGCCCTCCTCGTCACTCATTTCTGCCCGTATTGTTCTCACTCCTTGTGTCCCGGTTCTTCTTGTCTTGGGGTCCCCTGCTGGACTCCCCACTCACCCTTCTCTTCAGTTATTGCACTTGCGCTACTGCCACAACGCGGTCATGCACAGCTTGCAGGTCGGGGTAGTGTACCCCCGCGATCACCTCGCGAACTGTAACACCCCGGTTTTTTGTCACCCAGGTCGGGATGTCACCGCCACACCTCCCTAGTAAGACTCGGTTTCTCCGGCTTACTAAAGAGATGCAAGGCTAGGTATTTCTGTATTTAAAAATATTTAAAACATTTGCAAATAGCCCATACAATATAGTCTCGAAAATAATAATATCATAACGCAGCGGAAATAATATTTAAGTATAATATTGCAGCGGAAATGTAAATACGACCAATATGGTCAAAACACGGGTTAAACAGGCTCGTTTATTCTAATGTCTAATGCAGTAATTTAAATAATAAAGTTTGCAAAATATAAGTTTCCCCCATGCATGAATGTGCTCATGATCATTCCATATACTCTGTAAGGAAAAAGGAAAATAAATGGTTTGGTCAGCACCACTTGCTGAGTAAGTTAACACATGCATGATCGTAGGGTTTAAAAGCCATTAATTTAACATTTACATAAAACATGATAATATTCATAAATAATTTAAATAAAGCCATAATTAATTTAAATAAAGCCTTTAATAATTTAAAAGACAACAATTTAATATTTAACTATCCCCATTACACCCAAGATTTAGTATTTTAAGAGTTTCACGATTGTATCGCGATGTCAGCAAGTTTAGCCGGAAACCGGCGGCCGCAGCTGTATCTGCCATACCCAGTACCACTCCGGAGCCTCGGGAAACCCATAAGGATATTCACGAGAGTGTAGGCCATATATCTCATGCCGTTTTGGCAACACATCTCAAATATTTCGCGCGGGTCACCATCGTCCATATAGGCACGAAGTGAATCGTTAGGAGGGCACCCTGCAGAGCACTCACCCCCTAATTTTAAGGATCAAGTTTGTAAAGGGGATTTCCTAATTTCCAGATTTCATATGATTATTTCAAAGATTCTTCTACTCGTTTAAACCTTAAAGGCTAGTTTCACCGTTTCAACAAGATGTCAAGATTTGACTCGGTCAACCACAGTTTACTCTAAAATTCATTAAAAATCGAGTTTAATTCCAAAAATTCTGAAATTTTACTAATAACTCAGAAACGTCGAGGTGAACAACTTTCATGTTTTAACGTTTTCAATCCGAGATACCGAGATAAAAAATTTTCGTCATAACCTTAATCTGTCCGAAATTCGTATACAGCAGTTCAAGATTATCAAGATCTACCATAGCAAATCTACTCCAAATTTAATGAAATTTTACAGAGACCCTCTTAAGACATTTAACTACAACTTTCATGTTCGGCCAAAGATCTAAATCGGCCTAGAACTAATGTCAAAAACGTGATCAAGATCGGACCTAAGTTCTGTCAAGAAATTCAAGATCAAAGTTCAAGCAGTTTGGTTTCGGGTAGATTTCATATATTAAATCATCTCTAAAAATTCTAACAATTTTACAGTAGATAGATCTAAGCCTTAGGAATGTTTTTCGTGTTTTAAGTTTTTCCGTTTGAATTCGTTTTAAGGTTCGGAAAAATTTGACAAAACTGTTGCGCCGGTAAAAACATACATTGGCAGATTTACGAAAGATTTGTTTAAACATTTAGGTTTGAATGTTTTAGTTACTCCCAAAACCATGTTTTAGTCATCCGGCAGCCGCAGCCATTTCGTATTACAAGTATTTCAAGTATTTCCCAGTGTTTCACGATTGCATCGCAATCTCGTCAAGTTTAGCCGGTCATCCGGCGGCCGCAGCCGTATTTGCCATACCCAAAACACTCGGGAGCCTCGGGAAATCCATACGGATAATCCCGAGAGTGTAGGACATGTATCTCCCGCCGTTTGGCGTAGTATCTCATCTAAATTCTCTCGTCCATTACAGGCCCGAAGAGAAAGGCTAGAGGGGCACCCTGCAGAGCACTCACCATCCGCCAAGTATCTCATATGTTTCAATTTAGTGTAACGGGATTTTTCAAAAGTATAGATGTATCGTATTTCAAGGACTCGACCGTTTGTTTCGAAATTTCAAAATCTCTTCGATTTAAAATCATTTGGCGTCACAGTTTACGCCTTTTTAATTTAAAAATTCGTTTCAAGTCCAGAAATTCTGAAATTTTCACGGTATATCAAAAACACCCTAACGAACAACTTTCGTGTTTTAACAATTTTGTAATAAGTTGAGGAAACATGTCAAACATCGAGTTTATTGCACAACATGTACACTGTCAGGATTCAGGTTTACCACAGTTCAGAAAATCGACATTTTGACATAACAAATGGACTCCAAAAATTCTGAAATTTTATATGCACATAGTAGACATAATTATCTACAACTTTCATTTAGATTGCAAAGATCAATTCGGACTAGAAAATATAGAAACGAGTTCATCAAATTCGGACATCAATACTGTCAGATTTTCGAAAATGTTTTACAGGGCAGTTTATGTTTGGATCATTTTGGGTAGCAAACGTTGATGAAAATGGCTGAAATTTTTACACAACATAGATTAATGTGTTAGGAACAAAAGTCTAGTTTTGAGTTTCTCGGATTGGATTCTCGAAATATGAGTTCTAATCGGATTTCAGAAATTGCGCAAGATAGGGTTTTTAGGTTTGGTTTTTACGTTTCGTTACAACGTGACTAAATCGGACGCCCCTAAGCCATCCGTATTGATCTGAAAGGCATCAAATTACAGTAATGGTGTTCTTGAGTCGTCCTAGGGTCGCTCGGCTCGTCCAAAGCTACTACGAACGGATCCTTGCACACGTTCTCTTCCTCCTTCGGTCACGAACGTGTTTACAAGTCCAATATTCGAAAGTTAGATTAAGGATTGGAGATAAAAACAAGAAAAGGAATCTGAGTACTCCTTACCAATGATCTAAGGGATGTAAACCTTGATCTACACGTTCCTACGGTCGTCGTTGGTCGTCGGGAGTCGCCGGAAGTTCGTCGGAAGTGTGTTTTGGCTTGGGAGAGTTTGAGAGTGAATGGGAGGCTGTGGGAGGCTGACAATGGTGTGGAGATTAACTCTAACTCGTCCCTTAAGCTTTCCCCCCGTCCAAATTCACTTTCCATAGTCGGGGGGTCGAATTATGGCAAGAAATCGCCGAAAACGCGTGAATGGCCGCATTCTATGGTGCCACGCGGTGGTGGCGCGCTGGAGGGCCAAACACCGCGCGGCCAGCGCGCGGCTTCCATCTGGACCTCGGTCCGGGCGGGTCCGTGCGATCCGATCCGTCGGGTCTTTTCCTCCTCTCTTTCGGGCTTCTATCCTTCTGTGTTTTTGGGCTCGACTTTCCCGGATCTTTTCGGATTGTGATTCCCACCCTAATTTTATTCCGACTTTAATTGGTTTCGTGTTTGAGATCTTAGGTCCGTCGGTCTTGGGTTTTCTTTCGACTTCCGTACATTTTCGATTTTACGGGTTCTCGGGAACAAGACCTCTTTTCTCATCGGATTAAATTCTTATTTTATATCCTAAAATTAACGGGTATTCTAGTTAGGCCAAACCTCGCGCGAAGAGCGCGCGGCCTGGTCTGGGCCGTGCGTTCGGTCTGGGCCGTGCGATCCCGTCGGGCCTTTTCTCCTCTCTTTCGGGTTTCTATCCTCCTACATTTTCGGGCTCGATTTTTCAGGTCATTCTCGGATTATAAATTCTTATCTTAAATTTATCTCGTTTCGAATTAATCCTGTATTCGAAATCTTGAGTCCGTCGCGTTTGGATTCGTCGGCTTCTAATTCGTCGTCTTTTGACTCCCGTGTAATAATTTATTTATTTAAATCGTTTCCGACTTCGCGGGTTCTTGGAATTAAAATTCTTTTCTTACTTGAATTTAATTCCAATTCTTTTGAATCAATTCATGGAATGTCTTCGGGCTTCCTTTCCCTCTTTTATTCCATTTTGAATTTTGAATCTATCGGCGTTTCATTTCCGAGCAATAATTTATTGTGATAAATTATTTTCTTCCTCTCGGAGATATTTCGACCTTGATCGGATTAAGAGACTAATTTTTTTTATTCCTTTGGACGCCGATAAAAATCCCGGGTATTAAAGTCTACCCCCCTTAAGAATCAACTTCGTCCTCGAAGTTGTGTTTCGGCTTTTTCTCGCGCTAAGAGTTAGGGTCCTTTTGTTTATTTTATTATTTTGTGACTGAACTCAGAATTGAAATTTCCAAGTTGCCTACATACCCCGTGAAGGGATCAAGTCATTACGTAGTTCAAAACAATTTGAATTTGTTTTTGTTTATTTGGGATGCAAAAAAAATTCGGGGTCGTTACATCCTCCCCCCTTAAGATTACAGTTATGTCCCCATAACTGCCTACGCATTATTCTCAAAGATGTTCGGGTTTTGACCTTGTTCCTTTTCAACCTCTCCCTGCTGAAGGTTCACCAGATCTATTCTCCTTTCGATCGCCTCCTCTGGCGTTCGACATCCCCTAGCCATGTGACCAAACTTGCCGCACTTATAGCAGGCTCCAGGCTTCAGGCATTGGCGCACCAGATGTGCATGGTTGCATCGTGGGCAGCGTGGTATGAATGCTTCACGGTTGTCATCTCTTCCATTCTCGAGACCTTTATTTTCTTTCCTTCGAGATCCATTGCCTTTCCTAGAGTTGTTGTTGTTGTCTTTCCGATCCTTATCCTCAAGTCCTTGAGAGTCCTTGCTCGACTCACCATTTTTCTTACGCTTCAACTGCTGGATTCGAGCAATTGCTACAACGCGATCATATATCGTCTGCAGGTTTGTGAATTGTCCTACTGCAAGTATCTCCCGGATACTAAGGTTCAAACCCATCTCGAATTTCTGAGCCTTGTCAGAATCAGTTGGTACTATCCTCGTAGCAAATCGTACTAGCTCCTTGAATTTGGTGTAGTACTCTTGCACTGTTTGTGCACCTTGCTTCAGGTTGATGAATTCCTCGTATTTCGCAGTCTTGGTGCTCAGTGGATAGAATTTTTCTCTCAAGGCTTCCTTAAGTCCTTCTCAGGTGGAGGCTTCTTCATCTTCCTCTGACTTCGTTTGAAGGTTTTGCCACCACTCATCGGCTTCGCCTCCTAAGTAGTAGGTCGCTACACGTATCTTCTCCTCGTCGGGGCATTTGATAGCGTCCAAAAGTTTATCAAAGGTACGGATCCACCCCTCTAGTTTGGCGGGATCTTCCTCCCCATCATAGTGTGGTGGTTGATAAAGATTTACCAAAGCTAGATAGTTGTTTCGAGCTACTGGCAGAGGTATTGCCGCTTGTGCCCTATGCACCTCGGCGTTTCCTAATGCTACGAGTACTTCTTCTATCGCCCTTAAACGTTCATCCATGTTGTTGGGAATAGGAGGCGCTCGATCTCCTACGTTTGGAGGAATCTCGTTGTTGTTGGGTGCGTTTGGGAGGTCAGTGTCAGTGCCTTTTGGACTTACCTTCCTCGGCTTTCTCCTAGGTGCCATTTTCTGTTATTAAGCACGCGAAGATGAGTTTCTAATCTAGGGAACGTTAGAAGTCAGGAAAATTGAAAGATAGATGGGTAAAGGGAGATAATAGATGTGAGCAAGCTAAGTGTGCTTGATCGGCGTTTAAGACTAAAGCAAAGTTTGTCTCTAGTAAGCGCTCCTAAGTTAAGGTCATGTCGAGTTCTAAGGAATGTTCCTTAACATCGATAGTTCACATAAAAGAGTTAGAGTAAAGGTATATATGCAATGCAAATGGTGATCCCCCCGAAGCTAATGTATATTTATATCTATCTTCCATGGGTTTAAAAATAAGTTTATTCCATGGAGGTAATACTCTAAAAATTAAAAATAATAGTAGCTAAAAGTCTTGGGCCTCTATATTGGGCCGAAATAATACACATTTGGGCTTTATTAAAAATATAGGGATTGGGCCTTTAAAAATAATTGGGCTGAAAGGTTGGGCCCAAGTAGTAAGTAAATAATTGGTCTAAGAAAAATATTTGGGCTTCAAAAACTTTGGGTTTAAAAATAATTTGGGGTAGGAAATTTTAAAATATAATTTGGGCTTCTAAAAATAATAGCTTTAAAGTAATAATAATAATAATAATGGTTTAAAATAATAATACTAGTTTTAAAAATAGTCCGGGCTCTGATACCACTTTGTAACACCCCGGATTTGATAACCCAGGTCGGGATGCCACCGCCACACCTCCCAAGCAAGACACGAGTTCATTCGAGCTCGCTTGAAAGATGCAAGGCTAAAGGTATTTCAAAAATAATTTAAAAACAAGCCCAAAAGGGTTTACTTTAAAATAACATAGTATAATTCAAAATTAGTCGCATCGGAAAATTTAAATATGGGCCGACATGGTCAAAACGCAGTGGGTAATTTAAGTCTAACAAAATACAACATTCACAATTACTAATTTAATTCCCGAGCCCCCAATATGCGTGCATGCTCATGCCATTTCTTCATACTCTGTAAAAGAAAAATAAAACAACGGGTTTTATCAGTATATAAAATACTGAGTAAGTTAATTCTTAACATAACAATAATGGGTTTTAAAATGTACTTAATAAAAATTCACCTTTTTACCCATGCACATTTTATAATATAAAAATGTATTTTGACAACATTGATAATAAGGATTTAAAGGCATAATTCTAAACGTAAAGAGACGTTCACAAATACTAAGTATATAAATTTTTAAAAATTTAACAAAAGGAATTTTTTATAAGCCAAAAGGGTTTTAAAAAAAAGATCATGGGATAAGATGTATGTTCTCGCATGACTAATATTTCATTCTTCTACCGTTGTTTCAATATGATCGAGATCACCGTATTCCACTTGGGCACTTATGCCCACAAGTCTCACAAATCAAAATTCGCTAGGCCCTTATGTCCACTAGCCACGCAAATCACCATTTGTGACGACCCGAATATTTCCGGATATTCTGTCCGAATATTTTGTACCCTAAAGAAACAAATTCAAATTGTTTTGAACTACGTAATGACTTGATCCCTTCACGGGGTACGTAGGCAACTCGGAAATTTCAATTCTGGGTTCAGTCAAATAATAACAAACAACGACACACAATAATACAATCGCTTAATCAAACAATTCCCGAACTCGCGAGAGGATGAAGCGCAACTTCGAGGACGAAGTTGGTTCTTAAGGGGGGTAGACTGTAATACCCGTAAATTTTAGAATATAAAATAGGAATTAATCCAATTGGAAAGAAAGTTTTGTTTCCGAGAACCCATAAACTCGGAGATGCACGGAAATCAAAAGACGACGATTTAGAACCCGACGGACCTAAACCTAAGATTTCAGACGTGAAATCGAATTGAGTCGGAATAAATTTATGATGAGAAGCATAATCCGAAAATGACCCGGAAAATCGAGCGCGAAAACGTGGAAGGATAGAAGTCCGAAAGAGGGGAGAAAAAGACCCGACGGATCGGATCGCACGGACCCGCCCGGACCGCAGTCCAGGCGGGGACCGCGCGCTGGCCGGGCGGGGTTTGGCCAAAATGCGCGCCAACCCCGCGTGGCTCCCCAGAATTGGGCAAGTTGCGCGTTTTCGGCGATTTCTTGCCATAATTCGACCCCCCGACTTTGGAAAGTGGATTTTGGACGGGGGAAGGTGAATTAGGTCGAAGGAGGGTTGATTTCCATTCCATTTGTCAGCCTCCATTCATCCTAGAGCTCTCCCAAACTCTCTCCAAAGCCAAAACACCTTCCGACGACTTCCCGACGACTTTCCGATCACTTCCCGGCGACGAAAACCGACGGAGGAGGCGTGGAATACAAGATCCTTAGTGTTCTAAACTGTGTTAAGTCATTCATAGGTTTCCATTTAAGTTTTTGAACCTGAAAACTCGATCTAACATTGGATTTCTTCTTCCGATTTGAAATCGTGGCCAAAGTCGGAAGCTTGACTTGAGGAGATCCGTTCGTAGCAAATTTGGACGAGCCCAGCGACCCTAGGACGACCAAAACACCCTATCACTGTAAGTTGAGCCTTCCATATCAATACGGGTGGTTTAGGTGCGTCCGGTATAGTCGTAATGCAACGAAACGTAAAAACCGAAATTAAAAACCCCAATACGCGCAGTTTTAGAAATCTGTCTAAAACTCATATTTCGAGGATTCAATCCGGAAACTCAAAACTAGATTTTTAATCCTAACACATAAATCTAGGTTGTGTAAAAATTTCAGACATTTTCGTTAACGTTTGCTATTTTAAATCGCATCGAAAAGAAACTGTTTTGACAAAACGTGTTTGAAATCTGCCTATGAACATGTCCGAACTTACTGAGTCTGTTTCTATATTTTGTAGTCCGATTTGATCTTTGCAATCTAAATGAAAGTTGTAGATAATCATGTCTAGTATATGTGTTTAAAAGTTCAGAATTTTTGGAGTCCATTTGTTATGTCAAAAAGCCAATTTTCCGAACTGTGACAAATCTGCTTCGGGACAGTAAACTATTTTCGCATTAAACTCGATTTTTGACATGTTTCCTCAACTTATTTCGAGAAAGTTAAAACACGAAAGTTGTTCGTTAGGGTGTTTTGCATAAATTGTGAAATTTTTAGATTTTTCGGACTTAAAACGAATTTTTAAATTGAAAAGGCGTAAACTGTGATGCCAAGTTACTTTTAAATCGAAGGATTTTGAAATTTCGAAACGAACGATCAAAGATTTGAAATACGATACATCTATACTTTTGAAAAACCCCGATACATTAAATCTAAACGATACATGAGATACTTTGGTGGAGGGTGAGTGCTCTGCAGGGTGCCCCTCTAGCCTTTCTCTTCGGGTCTATAATGGACGAGAGAATTAGATGAGATATTACGCCAATTGGCGGGAGATACATGGCCTACTCTCTCGGGTTGTCCGTATGGATTTCCCGAGGCTCCGGAGTGGTACTGGGAATGGCAGATACGGCTGCGGCCGTCGGATCACCAGCTAAACGAGATACTTACGAAATGGCTGCGGCCGCCGGATCACCGGCTATACAAAACATTGAGAAATGGATACGTAACGGGGGAATAAAAGATTTAATATTTTTAAAGTATTTATTTATTTATGCATGCCTTTAAATTATGCATTTAAATTGTGTTTTTAAATTTCATATCATGACTAAATTGTTATTGTGGATTAAATGCATGTTCAAGTACACGATTTAAATATTATTTCCTTTAAATTTGTAAATGCATGTTTAGGAGCGAAATTTTAATTATCTAATTAAATCCCTTTATTGCTATGTTAGGATCGACTTACTCAGTATTTTATATACTGATAAAAATTGTTGTTTTTCTCTTTCTTTCAGAGTACGGAGATAATGCATAGCATGTGCATTTGGGGATGGAATTATTAAACATTATTTTATTGCTTTTTATGATACTTGCATAACGGGCATGTAAATCCCGAGTTTTGGCCATGTCGGCCCACTTTACATTTTTCCGCTGCGATATATTATTATTACTACTATATGTGTGGATGATACTTATTATTATTTTTAAATAGATTCCGGACTTGTTTTTTTTTTTTAAAACCTTTTTGCAATACCTATAGCCTTGCATCTCTTTGGCAAGCTCGGAAAATCCGTGTCTTGCTAGGGAGATGTGGCGGTAGCATCCCGGCCTGGGTTATCAAATCCGCGGTGTTACAAGTTAGTATCAGAGCCCGGAATATTTTAAAGCTACTATTATTATCATTTTAAAACAATATTTTGAACTAGGTATTATTTTTATTATTATTATTACTATTTTTAAGACTACTAGTATTATTATTTTAGGCCAAAATTTGAGCCCAAAAATTTTCCTATCCATTTAGTATACTACTTTGAGCCCAAAGGGGTTAAATTATTTTGACCCAATAATTATTTATTTTAAGCCCAACCATTTCGGCCCAAATACCCATGCTTTTACTTCTTAAGTCCAAATTATTTTTTTTGGCCAATATAGAGGCCCAATTTTTTTGAAGTTACTTAAAACCATGATAAATTTTAAATTTAAAAGACATTAAATTAATTTCGGGCGGGGGGGGTTGCATGTGCATATTCATATAGATTTAAATTCCTACATATCTTGACTTTTATTCGAAACATACTCTAACTCTAACCTCCTTGTTGACACTAGATGGCCGAACCCAACACGAACATGGTCAACTTGATGATGAAACTGACTAACGCGTACTTAGAGTCCCAACAACATATCAACTATTTCAAGACTCGAGTAGGACAACTAGAGGGCCGAGTGGCCCATCTGGGGCATCTTAGGGAGACCGATCATCATAACATAACCCAGCTGCAAAATCAAGTCACGCAGCTCCAAGCCCAAGTGGCCCAACTCCAAGATAAGGGTGATGACTTGGAGGAACAAATAGGGAACGTGGCCTGGGAGTTGACTACCTTAGCCAACGAGATTGACGGGGGGGGGGGGTCCTTCAGAACCCGGGACCTCACCCTAATGCTGCAGCACCGATTGACATACCCAGCGACGGAGACGATCCCATCGAGGATGCACCTACCCATTCTCTCTAGACTTGGGGCCCCATACTGATGCACCACTATCTATGTTCCCTTTTCCCCAAACTATTACCAGCACTACTATTTCATTCCTGTTACGAATGCTTGTAATCGACTGAAAAATTTTCTCTTGAGTAATAAATCTACAAGCATTTATTTTATACAAGTATATTTAAAGTATTCCTTACATTTTAATTAAATTATTTATCTTCGAATACCTTGTTAAAACCCGATCAAACAAATGAACAAGGTAATAATAATCAATGACTTATAACAACTAAAAAAAAAACAGGTACTGTTCACGAAAAAAAAAGAAAACAAAACAAAAACAAAACAGCAAGTAGAACTAACCCCAAATAACAACAAACGATACGCTAAACTCCAACAACCTATACTAACAGGTTCCAGTAGACTAATACCTGTTAATATCGTCATTTATTTAATTAAATTTTTTTTATAAGCGTTATATAATACTTCAACAAAAAGAATCTAAACTCTGTCGTTCTTGCAACAGCATGGCACCGAGAGGAAGACCACGTGCCCAGCCCACTACTCCAAACACCAACGAAACCCCTATGCAACCAGAAATGCCCATGCCCGGCGAAGGGGTACACGCTCAAGAGGAGCCGGCAAACCCTATGCCAAACAACATGGACGCGCGCCTACGTACTCTAGAAGAGATTCTCATTGCGATAGGGAACGCGCATGTGAACCAAGGCCAGGCAGCTGCGGCGCCTCCACCCGAGGCCCGCATTAACTACTTAGCTTTGGTGAACTCATATCACCCGCCGCACTACGCCGGAGAAGAGGACCCGGCTAAACTTGAAGAATGGATCCGAACATTCGACAAGCTACTAAACGCGGTGAAGTGCCCAATTGGCGAGAAGGTGCCTGTGGCATCGTACTATCTCGGAGGGGAGGCGGATGACTGCTGGCGCGCAATGCAAGATAAGTTAGCCGAGGACGAGGAACCCTATTCTTGGGAAGAATTCATGAGTCTGATCAGGGATCGCTTTTATCCCATGAGCACAAAGTCAGCCATGTACGAGGAGTTCCTATCTCTGAAACAAGGAGGGCAAATGGTCCAGGAATACTACACCCGTTTCAAGGAGTTGGTGCGTTTCGCACCGAGACTCGTGCCGACAGATGCGGAGAAGGCACAGAAATTTGAAATGGGGCTAAACTTGACTATACGGGAGGTGATCACTGGCGTCCCATACCCAGACCTCCAATCGGTGTATGATCGTGCGGTAGCTGTTGCAAGGGTGCAACAACTAAAAAGGAAAGTGAGCGGAGAACCAGTCGAGGATCTCAGGGACAGGATAAGAGGAGTAGAGACAACCGTTCCGGTAACAACGCTGTAGGAAACAACTTCCGGGGAGATCTGAACAGACCCCCTCAAAACAACAACAGAGGATAGGACGATAGAACCCTTTTCCGGGGTAACCCGGTACCACCTTGCCCGAGATGCGGCCGGCCTCATTTGGCCAGAGGGTGCCCCCAACAGGGCGCCTGCTACAGGTGTGGTCGCATCGGCCACATGGCGAACGAGTGCCGCACTCGACTGGAAAACATCACCAAGAGGGAGGACTTAGGCACGGGGCCAACTCAGCCTCGCAACCAAGATGGGCGGAATGGAAACAACCAGGGGTATAGACCCCCTCAAAACCAGAATCTCAATCAAAATCAACGTCCTCCACAGAATCCAAATCAGCAACAGAATCAGAACCCGAACCGGGATCAACAAGGCAATCCGGGACGTCCAATGAGGCGGTTGAATGTCACCAATGAGGCAGATGTGCCTATGCAGGGGGACGTAATGGGAGGTACGTTCCATGTCTTAAGTACACCCCTTAGAGTTCTGTTTGACTCAGGAGCTAGTTGTTCGATAATATCATCTAAAGTCTTACCTGGACTAGATCTACCTAAGTGCGAATTGATTAACTTAGGAATTCAACTTCCATCGGGAGAGGTAGTATCATGCTCTAAGCGATATAACGGAATTCCGATAGTTATAAAGAACGTAGAGTTTTTCGCGAACTTGGTAGAATTCGATCTAAAGGATTTTGACGTCATACTAGGGATGGATTGGCTAACCCAATATAAAGCCGTGATCGATTGCCAAAAACAAAAGATCACGTTGTCAAAGAGTAGGGGAAGGAGAGTCATCTTTTACTCCCAGCCCCCTAAGAAGTCTACCAAGATAGTTAACGCCCTTAAACTATGTAGCTTAATGCGCAAGGGTTCCGCATTATACGCATGCTACATTCATAACCTTGAGGCCGAAGAGGTCAAGGTGGATAACATTCCGGTGGTGAGAGAATACCCGGATATATTTCCGGAAGACATCCCCGGCATGCCGCCTGAGAGAGATCTGGAATTCACCATAGATCTTATCCCGGGAACGGAGCCTGTCTCAAAGGCTCCTTACCGTATGGCGCCGCTAGAAATGAAGGAACTAAAGGAACAACTCGAGGAGTTGTTAGAGAAGGGCTACATAAGGCCGAGCACGTCCCCGTGGGGAGCCCCGGTCTTGTTCGTTAAGAAGAAAGATGGAGGTCTACGGCTATGCATCGATTATAGAGGACTTAACCAAGTCACGGTCAAGAACAAGTACCCGTTGCCCAGAATCGAGGATTTGTTCGACCAACTGAAGGGAGCTTCAGTATTTTCAAAAATCGACTTGCGATCTGGATATCACCAGTTAAGGATCGCCGAAAAGGATATCCCGAAGACGGCGTTCAGAACTCGCTACGGGCACTACGAATGCACGGTGCTATCATTCGGACTGACGAACGCCCCAGCGATGTTCATGAATCTCATGAACAACGTGTTTCGAGAACTATTAGATCAATGCGTAGTGGTGTTCATAGATGACATCCTAGTCTACTCGGAAAGCGAAGAAGAACATTCCGAACACTTACACAAAGTGTTAGGGATCTTACGGGCAAATCAGCTGTATGGCAAGCTGTCCAAATGCGACTTCTGGCTAAAAGAAGTGGCATTTCTGGGGCATATCGTATCCGCCAACGGAGTGGCAGTAGACCCAGCAAAGATCTCGGCAGTGACCGAAAGGGTGCCGCCGAAGAATCCAACCGAGATAAGAAGTTTTCTCGGATTGGCGGGATACTACCGAAGGTTTGTAAAGGATTTCTCAAAGATCGCTCGCCCATTGACACAGCTGTTAAAGAAGGGGGCGAAATACGATTGGACCAGTGAGTGCGATTCCGCATTCCAAGAATTGAAGAAACGACTTACCACAGCGCCGGTGTTGGCACTACCATCGGAGGATGGAGACTTCGAGGTGTACAGCGACGCCTCGAAGGAAGGATTGGGATGCATGCTAATGCAAGATCAAAGAGTTATAGCATACGCATCACGTCAACTAAAGCCACACGAGGAGAACTATCCAACGCACGACTTGGAACTAGCTGCAGTCGTGTTCGCTCTAAAAATATGGAGGCACTACCTCTATGGGCGAAAGTTTCGGATGTTCACCGACTATAAGAGCCTCAAGTATATATTTACGCAAAAAGAGCTGAATTTGAGGCAAAGAAGATGGTTGGAACTGATTAAGGATTACGACCTGGAAATCGCGTATCACGAAGGAAAAGCCAACGTTGTGGCCGACGCCCTGAGTCGAAAAGCTCAACACGTGGTGAATTCACTTGTGGTACCGGCCGAGTTGTACAGAGACTTGGCGAAATTAAGTCTGGAGTTGGTACACTCTGGCGAAGTAAGTGAGGTCGTCAACACGATGATAGTAGGATCTACCATACTCGATGAAATACGACTAGCACAACCGGGGGATGAAAAGCTGGAGGAAATTAGGAAGAGCATCGCTGAAGGAAAGGCGATGGATTTTAAAATTCACGAGGACGGAAGCATCCGCTTCAAAGGAAGGTGGTGCATACCACGAAAATGCGAGGACTTGAAGCAAAAAGTGATGGAGGAAGGCCATAATACCCCATACTCGGTCCATCCCGGAGGCGAGAAGCTATACAAGGACATAAAGAAGAACTATTGGTGGCCGAACATGAAGAGAGAAATAGCCGAGTTTATGGCAAGATGCCTTACCTGCCAGAAGGTCAAGGCCGTATGACAGAAACCCCTAGGATTAATGCAACCATTGGAAATCCCAAGTTGGAAATGGGATAGCATTTCGATGGATTTCGTTTTGGGACTACCACGTTCACCGAAGGGAATGAATAAAATCTGGGTGATCGTGGATAGGTTGACAAAAGCTACCATATTTATCCCTATGAAGGATACCTGGTCCATGGACCAATTGGCAAGGGCATATGTCGACAACGTGGTACGACGACATGGAGTACCACATGACATCATCTTGGACAGAGATAGTAGATTCGTCTCACATTTTTGGACAAAACTACAAGAAGCCCTCGGTACGAAGATAAAGATGAGTACCGCGTTCCACCCCATGACGGATGGACAAACGGAAAGGACGATCCAAACTTTGGAAGACATGCTAAGGGCATGCGTACTAGAGTTTAAAGGAAGTTGGGAAAATCACTTACCCTTAATCGAATTTTCCTACAACAACAACTACCATGCTAGCATTGGCATGGCACCTTTCGAGGCATTGTATGGACGCAAATGCCGAAGCCCATTGAGCTGGGAAGAGAGCGAGAGGACTATGGCAATTGGACCGCAACTTGTGAAGGACATGGCTCAACAAGTCAAAATAATCCAAGGAAAGATGAGAGCCGCGCAAGACCGGCAA
Organism: Hygrophila difformis; assembly: GCA_030278955.1. Taxonomy (NCBI): domain Eukaryota; kingdom Viridiplantae; phylum Streptophyta; class Magnoliopsida; order Lamiales; family Acanthaceae; genus Hygrophila; species Hygrophila difformis. The sequence goes on along the minus strand of JAOANR010000009.1, from coordinate 38,296,504 downwards.
AAGAGCTATGCCGATGTGAGACGGCAAGATTTGGAATTCCAAATAGGCGATAAGGTCATGTTAAAGGTATCACCGATGAAGGGTGTGATGCGCTTTGGCAAGCGGGGAAAATTGAGCCCACGGTACATAGGACCATACGAGATCCTAGAAAGAGTGGGGAATCTTGCATACCGACTAGCATTACCGCCACAATTTGCTCGTGTCCACGACGTGTTCCACGTCTCACAACTGAAGAAATACGTCCATGATCCGACCCACGTACTCCAACCGGAGGAAATTGAGATGGACGATGACTTAAGCTACGAAGAAATTCCGGTGCGAATACTCGACAAGAAGGAGAGGGTAACAAGGAATAAGACCGTGAGAATGGTCAAGGTTCTTTGGTCTAATCACGAAGCCGAGACGACAACGTGGGAGATAGAAGCAGACATGAAGGATCGTTACCCAACCCTATTCCAAGACAATGCAACAACAGTTATGGGGACATAACTGTAATCTTAAGAGGGGGAGGATGTGACGACCCGAATATTTCCGGATATTCTGTCCGAATATTTTGTACCCCAAAGAAACAAATTCAAATTGTTTTGAACTACGTAATGACTTGATCCCTTCACGGGGTACGTAGGCAACTCGGAAATTTCAATTCTGGGTTCAGTCAAATAATAACAAACAACGACACACAATAATACAATCGCTTAATCAAACAATTCCCGAACTCGCGAGAGGATGAAGCGCAACTTCGAGGACGAAGTTGGTTCTTAAGGGGGATAGACTGTAATACCCGTAAATTTTAGAATATAAAAATAGGAATTAATCCAATAGGAAAGAAAGTTTTGTTTCCGAGAACCCATAAACTCGGAGATGCACGGAAATCAAAAGACGACGATTTAGAACCCGACGGACCTAAACCTAAGATTTCAGACGTGAAATCGAATTGAGACGGAATAAATTTATGATGAGAAGCATAATCCGAAAATGACACGGAAAATCGAGCGCGAAAACGTGGAAGGATAGAAGTCCGAAAGAGGGGAGAAAAAGACCCGACGGATCGGATCGCACGGACCCGCCTGGACCGCAGTCCAGGCGGGGACCGCGCACTGGCCGGGCGGGGTTTGGCCAAAAGGCGCGCCAACCCCGTGTGGCTCCCCAGAATTGGGCAAGTTGCGCGTTTTCGGCGATTTCTTGCCATAATTCGACCCCCCGACTTTGGAAAGTGGATTTTGGACGGGGGAAGGTGAATTAGGTCGAAGGAGGGTTGATTTCCACTCCATTTGTCAGCCTCCATTCATCCTAGAGCTCTCCCAAACTCTCTCCAAAGCCAAAACACCTTCCGACGACTTCCCGACGACTTTCCGATCACTTCCCGGCGACGAAAACCGACGGAGGAGGCGTGGAATACAAGATCCTTAGTGTTCTAAACTGTGGTAAGTCGTTCATAGGTTTCCATTTAAGTTTTTGAACCCGAAAACTCGATCTAACATTGGATTTCTTCTTCCGATTTGAAATCTTGGCCAAAGTCGGAAGCTTGACGTTGAGGAGATCCGTTCGTAGCAAATTTGGACGAGCCCAGCGACCCTAGGACGACCAAAACACCCTATCACTGTAAGTTGAGCCTTCCATATCAATACGGGTGGTTTAGGGGCGTCCGGTATAGTCGTAATGCAACGAAACGTAAAAACCGAAATTAAAAACCCCAATACGCGCAGTTTTTGAAATCTGTCTAAAACTCATATTTCGAGGATTCAATCCGGGAAACTCAAAACTAGACTTTTAATCCTAACACATAAATCTAGGTTGTGTAATAATTTCAGACATTTTCGTTAACGTTTGCTATTTTAAATCGCATCGAAAAGAAACTGTTTTGACAAAACGTGTTTGAAATCTGCCTATGAACATGTCCGAACTTAGTGAGTCTGTTTCTATATTTTGTAGTCCGACTTTATCTTTGCAATCTAAATGAAAGTTGTAGGTAATCATGTCTAGTATATGTGTTTAAAATTTCAGAATTTTTGGAGTCCATTTGATATGTCAAAAAGCCAATTTTCCGAACTGTGACAAATCTGCTTCGGGACAGTAAACTGTTTTCGCATTAAACTCGATTTTTGACATGTTTCCTCAACTTATTTCGAGAAAGTTAAAACACGAAAGTTTTTCGTTAGGGTGTTTTGCATAAACTGTGAAATTCAGATTTTTCGGACTTAAAACGAATTTTTAAATTGAAAAGGCGTAAACTGTGACGCCAAGTTACTTTTAAATCGAAGGATTTTGAAATTTCGAAACGAACGATCAAAGATTTGAAATACGATACATCTATACTTTTGAAAAACCCCGATACATTAAATCTAAACGATACATGAGATACTTTGGTGGAGGGTGAGTGCTCTGCAGGGTGCCCCTCTAGCCTTTCTCTTCGGGCCTATAATGGACGAGAGAATTAGATGAGATATTACGCCAATCGGCGGGAGATACATGGCCTACTCTCTCGGGTTGTCCGTATGGATTTCCCGAGGCTCCGGAGTGGTACTGGGTATGGTAGATACGGCTGCGGCCGCCGGATCACCGGCTAAACGAGATACTTACGAAACGGCTGCGGCCGCCGGATCACCGGCTATACAAAACATTGAGAAATGGATACGTAACGGGGGAATAAAAGATTTAATATTTTTAAAGTATTTATTTATTTATGCATGTCTTTAAATTATGCATTTAAATTGTGTTTTTAAATTTCATATCATGACTAAATTGTTATTGTGGATTAAATGCATGTTCAAGTACACGATTTAAATATTATTTCCTTTAAATTTGTAAATGCATGTTTAGGAGCGAAATTTTAATTATCTAATTAAATCCCTTTATTGCTATGTTAGGATCGACTTACTCAGTATTTTATATACTGATAAAAATTGTTGTTTTTCTCTTTCTTTCAGAGTACGAAGATAATGCATAGCATGTGCATTTGGGGGATGGAATTATTAAACATTGTTTTATTGCTTTTTATGATACTTGCATAACGGGCATGTAAATCCCGAGTTTTGGCCATGTCGGCCCACTTTACATTTTTCCGCTGCGATATATTATTATTACTACTATATGTGTGGATGATACTTATTATTATTTTTAAATAGATTCCGGACTTGTTTTTTTTTTTTTTTAACCTTTTTGCAATACCTATAGCCTTGCATCTCTTTGGCAAGCTCGGAAAATCCGTGTCTTGCTAGGGAAATGTGGCGGTAGCATCCCGGCCTGGGTTATCAACTCCGGGGTGTTACACCATTCGCTAGGGCTCTTATCTCCACAAGCCTCATGGTCAATATTTCACTAGGGCTCTTATGTCCGCTAGTCATACGCTTGGGCTCTTATGTCCACAAGCCATATAATCAATATTTCATAGTATCCAATTCGATCATAAATCACAAAGTTTTCAAAATAGTTGGAAGTGTCGCAAGGAGGGTTTCCATAAATCTCAAAGTTTAATAAGCACACACGTCGCAGATTATGCCTTTTGGTTTCAAAAATTTATTCTTAAGGCGATCATTATGAAATTTACACAATATACAAACGACACCCCAACGAACAATTTTCGTGTTTTAACCTTTTCGAAATAAGGTGAGGAAACATGCCAAAAATCGTGTTTTCTAAACAAATAGCGTGCTGCCAGGATTTCGGGTTTGATGCAGTTCAAAAATCCGATTTTTCGACCTATCAAATGGACTCCAAAAATTCTGAAATTTGGTGGGCATATACTAGACATGATTATCTACAACTTTCGTTTACATTGCAAAGATTAGTTCTGACTAGAAATGGTAGAAACATGCCCATCAAGTTCGCCTACATATTCTGTCAGAATTTTATTTCAAACGCAGACTGTTGAGATCGATTTTAACGACACAAACGTTAACCAAAATTCACGAATATTTAACCACACCTTTTCAAAACAATTATCTATGACTTTCATGTTTACTCCAAAGGTTAGTTTTGAAAGAATCCTTAAGAAAAACGTCAAAGAAGTTGAACACTCAAATCTATCAATTTTTCCTTTAAACCACAGTCTATTCAAAATGGTTTTTGACTATACAAACGTTAACGAAAATGCGTGAAATTTTACGGACACAATATTTAGACAGTTATACAACTTTCATTTTTACATAAAAGTTTAGTTTTGATGGGATCCATTAGAAAAACATCAAAGAAGTCGGACATGAAATTCTGTCAGCTTTTTCGGGTTTGAAGAATAACTCAAAAAATACCAGATCTGATTTGACGGACCAAACGTCGACGAAAATTTCTGAAAATTTAGCACGATATACTTTAACGCATTAGAAACAAGTTTGTAGTTTTAAGTTCCTCCGTTTGAAAGCTCGAAAAGAGCTTAAAATTTGGATTTCAGAAAAGGCGCATAGGGAGAGTTTTTGGGACAGATTTTCGTGCGTTGACTAAAACTTGCATTCCATTCGATTTCAGGGCACCAAAATGGTTTTGAGAAGAATCAAATTACAGTGTCTAAGATCTAAAGCCTTATATTTCGTCGGGATGGTCTCCGGAGTCCGTGAACACGTCCAATCTACTCGTCTCCACTCCGTTGGCCCCGATTTGCGTTTTTTTTTTTTTTTTTTTAAGAATGTAAACCAAAAGTTAGAGTCTTAATTCGGCCAAAACTATGAAACAAAGGTTCAAGACTACACCTTACCACTATCTAGGATGTGAACACTTCTTCTCCACTTTCTCCTTGCTCCGGTTTGCTCGTCGGGAGAATTTGGGGTTTTCGGGTTAAGAGAAGTTTGAGAGAGTTGAGAGGTGGTTTGGAGGGTGAATGGGGGTTAGATAATCTGATAAAGGGTATTAGGATCACCAAAATTTCGTCCATAATACCTTTCCCCCGTTGGTGATCGAGTTTCCATCGTCGGGACACGAAAATATGGTAAGAAAATCGCCAAAACGCGTCAAGTGTAGCAGGCTGTGAGGTTGGTGTGGGGTTGGCGCGGGGTTAGGCCAAACCCCACGCGGAGAGCGGCGGCCTGGTCTGGGCCGTGCGTCCGGACTGGGCCGTGCGATCCCGTCGGGCCTTTTCTCATCTCTTTCGGGTTTCTATCCTCCTACATTTTCGGGCTCGATTTTTCGGGTCATCCTCGGATTATAAATTCTTATCTTAAATTTATCTCGTTTCAAATTAATCCCGTATTCGAAATCTTGAGTCCGTCGCGTTTGGATTCGTCGGCTTCTAATTCGTCGTCTTTTGACTCCCGTGTAATAATTTATTTATTTAAATCGTTTCCGACTTCGCAGGTTCTTGGAATTAAAATTCTTTTCTTTCTTGAATTTAATTCCAATTCTTTTGAATCAATTCATGGAATGTCTTCGGGCTTCCTTTCCCTCTTTTTTTCCATTTTGAATTTTGAATCTATCGGCGTTTCATTTCCGAACAATAATTTATTGTGATAAATTATTTTCTTCCTCTCGGAGATATTTCGACCTTGATCGGATTAAGAAACTAATTTTTTTTTATTCCTTTGGACGCCGATAAAAATCCCGGGTATTACCGTCTACCCCCTTTAAGAATCAACTTCGTCCTCGAAGTTGTGTTTCGGCTTTTTCTCGCGCTAAGAGTTAGGGTCCTTTTGTTTATTTTATTATTTTGTGAGTGAACTCAAAATTGAAATTTCCAAGTTGCCTACGTACCCCGTGAAGGGATCAAGTCATTACGTAGTTCAAAACAATTTGAATTTGTTTTTGTTTATTTGGGATGCAAAAAAAAATTCGGGGTCGTTACACCTACATTTAATATTAATTATCCCTACATAAAGTATCATGTCCAAAAATATTGGGATACTAATAATAAAACATGTTTATTTTTTTACTTTATGATTTATTTGAACTTGTAATTGTTTTATTCATTTTATAATATATTTGAATTAATATTTATTTTATTTCTTATGTTACACCTTCCATCCCATTAGTAGTATCTCAAAATTTTTAGGCAACATATGGGCATGTATGTCGACTTTACCCATCGGGCCGAATAAATCATCGGGTAATCGTGTCCCGAGTATGGATATAATATACATTATCGGGTCGGATCGGGTTTTCCCGAAACTAAAATAAATAATATCGAGCATAGATAAGTTACGAAATTTATACGCGACCCGATTATATATATAATACTTTGTTTTATTTTTATTTGCCCCATCCGAAGCATCACATAATTACCTTACCATTACAAAAATATTTTATTCAATCAGGTCTGAACGTGTAGCAGTATTGCAACTATGCATAGTAACAATGTCCTTTATATACCAGTGAAGCTCTTTAATTTTTGTTGCATACAAAATTATTTTAAATTAAATCAAATTCTACCATACAGGTGGCCTAGCCTGTAATACCCGAGAATTTTCCAACATAAAATAAAACAATAATTAAATAATAAATAAAATAAATACCATAAATAAATAAATTAATCGAGCAAATAAAGAAATAAATAAATATAAGGAAATGAGGAAATGAGATTTTTACTTAAATAGGAATTAAAGGAATTTAATTAAATAAAAGGATGGATTAAAGGTAAATAAATTATACACCGAAACTCGACACTAATGAACTCGAGGATTCGAGTCCAAACATCCAATTAGACCCGAGAATAAATTTAGAGAGAAAGTAGAAACCCGAAGATACCCCGGAAATCGGAATTCGGGAGCATAGAGGGATAGAAACCCGAAAGAGAGGCGGAAAAGCACGACGGATCGCACGACCCGCCCGGACCGGAGTCCAGGCGTGAGTGGCGCGCTGGCCGCGCGGTTAATGGCCTTAGACCGCGCCACGACCGCGCCACTCTGGCAGCAACAAACCAAGCGAGATTTTCTCGCCCGAACGCGGATTTTTCGACTTTCGGTTGAACGTCTCTCGACCCAAGACCCTTGGGGTCAGATTTTGGACGCCCTAGGTCTTAGATATTTATAAATAAGACCTCCTAAGAGCTCCGAATACATTTGAAACCCTACAAAATCTTTCTATACGTCGAAACCCTAATCCCGGAGCCGTCGGAGGCACAACACCGAGAGGAGGAACTGACTTGGACGAAATTGGGAGACCCCCGTCGCTGTGGTAAGCCTTGATCCATTCTTTTCCATATGTGATTCGAAAACGAATCCTAAATTCGATCTTTTTCTATTCTAAACCCCCGATCCGAATCGAGAGCGAAGAACCCGACAAACGGAGAGGATAAACGGAGGACGGGAAGCCACGCCTCCGAATCGAAGATCCCGGACGCTCAACAATCTGTAAGTTAACGCTTACATGGTTTTGAGAGTAGTTAAAATATTTGAATCTAGAAACTTAATCAAATCTTTCGTAAATCTGTCAACATGTGATTTCTAACGGCGCAACAGTTTTGTCTAATTTTTCCGAACCTTTAAACGACCTCAAACGGGAAAACTTAAAACACGAAAAACGTTCCTAAGACTCTGATCTAGGTTGTGTAAAAATTTCATAATTTTTCATCGTGTTTTGATATGCGAAACCGATCGTAAACAAGCCTGCTTTAGATTTAAATCTCGAAACGATGATAGATTCTTTATTCGAACTTGTTGGTGATTTCTACCTTAGATCTAGACCGATCTAGGCTTGGCGTTGAACATAAGAGTTGTAGATCTATACGTTATGAATACCTCCGTAAAATTTCAGAATTTTTCATGATGATTTGATATATGAAATCCACTCCGAACCGAACTGGTTTTAAATCGAATCTTGAAACTGGACAGAACATAGGTGCGAACTTGTTGACGTTTTTGACTATGGTTCTAGGCCGAATTAGATCTTTATCCGAACATGAAAGTTGTAGATAATTGTCTTAAGATGATCTCTGTAAAATTTCATTAAATTTGGAGTTGAATTGCTATGGTAGAATTCGAAATCTTTAAACTGAGTTATATGAAATTCGGACAGAACAGTACTTCTGTGAAAATTAGTGTTTTTGACCTGTTTAGGTATCTCGGATTGAAAAAGTTAAAACACGAAAGTTGTAGATCTCGACGTTTTGGAGTCAGTCCTGAAATTTTGGAATTTTTGAAATTAAATCTGATTTTTAACGAATTTTAGAGTAAACTGTGATTTACCGAACGAAATTTTGAAATCTTGTTGAAACGGTGGGATTAGCCTTTGAGGTTGAAACGAATAGAAATACTTTGACATACGATATATGAAACGAGAAGATTAAAATATATGGTGGGTTATGACTAAGCTAGATACTGTCAATGTTCTCTGCGGCTTGGGACATAAGAGCCCAAGTGTATGTCTAGGTTGACGTAAGAGCCCTAGCGAAACACTGATCGTATGGCTAGCGGACGGATTAACTCTAATTAAAAGATCTGTATTGACCATGATACCTGTGGACATAAGAGCCCAGGCGTAAGGCTGGCGGACATAAGAGCCCTAGCGGTGGTGATCTGTAAAAGAAACGAAACGAGACATCGATAAGGGAATCCAATTAAATCCTTGAAGATTTGAGTTTTTAAATTTATGGCAACTTATTTAGTTACGCTGCAAGCTATATCTATGATCTTATGAATCCATGTCTTCTAAAGTATGCGATTACATGAATTGTTTAAATTATGCACATGTTTTCATTAAATTTAAATAAAGGCTTTGAAACCTCATAATCTTGTATGTGTTAACTTACTCAGCACGTAGTGCTGACCAAAACCGTTTTTTTTCCCCTGTTTCTTTCAGAGCCGAAGAATATGCATCATCATATGCATTCATGGGAATTTTGGGGAAATGCTTTATTTGTAAATGATACGTTAGACTAGAAATTGCATGAACGGGCCTGTTTAACCCGTATTCTGGCCGTGTTGGCTATATTTAAATTCCGCTGCATTATACGTATGTAACTATTCTTTTCCGCTGCAACTTTAATGTACTATTTTTAAATTATATATAAACGGGCTGTTTGAATGTTTAAATTCTGAAAAACCATAGCCTTGCATCTCTTTAGCAAGCTCGGAGAAACCGTGTCTTGCTACGGGGGTGTGGCGGTGACATCCCGACCTGGGTGACCAAAAACCGGGGTGTTACAAGTTGGTATCAGAGCCCAGAATATTTTAAAGCTATCTATTTTAAAGAAAATATCTGATACCAAAGTGGTATCAGAGCCCGGATATTTTTAAGCTAGTATTTTTAAACTATTATTTTCAAACCATTATTATTTTTAAACTATTATTAATATTTTGACTATTATTTTAAATTTTAAAGTATTATTTCCATGGAGAAATTTTTATTTTAAACCCCATGGGAAAAATATATATATATAGTGCATAAATTATTTTTTTTTTTGGGGGGGAAATCATCACTCGCATTTGCATATTGCATCTCTTTTAGAGAACTTAGAATCTTTGCGAATTTTAACTTAGAATCTTTGCGAATTTGAACTTAGAATCTTGGCGAAATTAACTTAGATCTCTTGTTACACCTATATAATCTTGAGACATGACATCGAACTAGAAACAATAACTAGAGACTGATGTTGCCTTAGTTCTAGATCGCGTTCATCTAAGCGCACGCCTAAGCATAACAAATCTCGACCTTAGCCATTCCTATCCTTGTACGAATTAGAAAATTTCCTTATTTGAAACAATAAAAATCAAGTCTTTATTAAAACACTCTCTTTTCCAAAAATTTTGTTGGATTCCCAAACAACAAATCCATTTCAAACGCACGGCTCATTTAAACCTTAACCCGAATCCTCTTGAGAATAATGAATAGGCAGTTATGGGGACATAACTGAAGTCCTAAGGGGGAGAGGATGTGATACCCCGTAATAATTTATTTTGGAGTTCGACTCGATATCATGTACTCTAAATCATAAATAAATAAATTCAGCTTGTTTTGAACTACGTTATGGCTTGATCCCTTCACCGGGTACGTAGGCAGCTTAGAAGTTTTAATTCTAAGTTCAGTCACAAAATAATAAAACAAACAAAAGACTTTAGCACGAGAAAAGCCGAAACACAACTTCGAGGACGAAGTTGATTCTTAAGGAGGGTAGACTGTAATACCCGAGAATTTTCCAACATAAAATAAAACAATAATTAAATAATAAATAAAATAAATACCATAAATAAATAAATTAATCGAGCAAATAAAGAAATAAATAAAGATAAGGAAATGAGGAAATGAGATTTTTACTTAAATAGGAATTAAAGGAATTTAATTAAATAAAAGGATGGATTAAAGGTAAATAAATTATACACCGAAACTCGACACTAATGAACTCGAGGATTCGAGTCCAAACATCCAATTAGACCCGAGAATAAATTTAGAGAGAAAGTAGAAACCCGAAGATACCCCGGAAATCGGAATTCGGGAGCATAGAGGGATAGAAACCCGAAAGAGAGGCGGAAAAGCACGACGGATCGCACGACCCGCCCGGACCGGAGTCCAGGCGTGAGTGGCGCGCTGGCCGCGCGGTTAATGGCCTTAGACCGCGCCACGACCGCGCCACTCTGGCAGCAACAAACCAAGCGAGATTTTCTCGCCCGAACGCGGATTTTTCGACTTTCGGTTGAACGTCTCTCGACCCAAGACCCTTGGGGTCAGATTTTGGACGCCCTAGGTCTTAGATATCTATAAATAAGACCTCCGAATACATTTGAAACCCTACAAAATCTTTCTATACGTCGAAACCCTAATCCCGGAGCCGTCGGAGGCACAACACCGAGAGGAGGAACTGACTTGGACGAAATTGGGAGACCCCCGTCGCTGTGGTAAGCCTTGATCCATTCTTTTCCATATGTGATTCGAAAACGAATCCTAAATTCGATCTTTTTCTATTCTAAACCCCCGATCCGAATCGAGAGCGAAGAACCCGACAAACGGAGAGGATAAACGGAGGACGGGAAGCCACGCCTCCGAATCGAAGATCCCGGACGCTCAACAATCTGTAAGTTAACGCTTACACGGTTTTGAGAGTAGTTAAAATATTTGAATCTAGAAACTTAATCAAATCTTTCGTAAATCTGTCAACATGTGATTTCTAACGGCGCAACAGTTTTGTCTAATTTTTCCGAACCTTTAAACGACCTCAAACGGGAAAACTTAAAACACGAAAAACGTTCCTAAGACTCTGATCTAGGTTGTGTAAAAATTTCATAATTTTTCATCGTGTTTTGATATGCGAAACCGATCGTAAACAAGCCTGCTTTAGATTTAAATCTCGAAACGATGATAGATTCTTTATTCGAACTTGTTGGTGATTTCTACCTTAGATCTAGACCGATCTAGGCTTGGCGTTGAACATAAGAGTTGTAGATCTATACGTTATGAATACCTCCGTAAAATTTCAGAATTTTTCATGATGATTTGATATATGAAATCCACTCCGAACCGAACTGGTTTTAAATCGAATCTTGAAACTGGACAGAACATAGGTGCGAACTTGTTGACGTTTTTGACTATGGTTCTAGGCCGAATTAGATCTTTATCCGAACATGAAAGTTGTAGATAATTGTCTTAAGATGATCTCTGTAAAATTTCATTAAATTTGGAGTTGAATTGCTATGGTAGAATTCGAAATCTTTAAACTGAGTTATATGAAATTCGGACAGAACAGTACTTCTGTGAAAATTAGTGTTTTTGACCTGTTTAGGTATCTCGGATTGAAAAAGTTAAAACACGAAAGTTGTAGATCTCGACGTTTTGGAGTCAGTCCTGAAATTTTGGAATTTTTGAAATTAAATCTGATTTTTAACGAATTTTAGAGTAAACTGTGATTTACCGAACGAAATTTTGAAATCTTGTTGAAACGGTGGGATTAGCCTTTGAGGTTGAAACGAATAGAAATACTTTGACATACGATATATGAAACGAGAAGATTAAAATATATGGTGGGTTATGACTAAGCTAGATACTGTCAATGTTCTCTGCGGCTTGGGACATAAGAGCCCAAGTGTATGTCTAGGTTGACGTAAGAGCCCTAGCGAAACACTGATCGTATGGCTAGCGGACGGATTAACTCTAATTAAAAGATCTGTATTGACCATGATACCTGTGGACATAAGAGCCCAGGCGTAAGGCTGGCGGACATAAGAGCCCTAGCGGTGGTGATCTGTAAAAGAAACGAAACGAGACATCGATAAGGGAATCCAATTAAATCCTTGAAGATTTGAGTTTTTAAATTTATGGCAACTTATTTAGTTACGCTGCAAGCTATATCTATGATCTTATGAATCCATGTCTTCTAAAGTATGCGATTACATGAATTGTTTAAATTATGCACATGTTTTCATTAAATTTAAATAAAGGCTTTGAAACCTCATAATCTTGTATGTGTTAACTTACTCAGCACGTAGTGCTGACCAAAACCGTTTTTTTTCCACTGTTTCTTTCAGAGCCGAAGAATATGCATCATCATATGCATTCATGGGAATTTTGGGGAAATGCTTTATTTGTAAATGATACGTTAGACTAGAAATTGCATGAACGGGCCTGTTTAACCCGTATTCTGGCCATGTTGGCTATATTTAAATTCCGCTGCATTATACGTATGTAACTATTCTTTTCCGCTGCAACTTTAATGTACTATTTTTAAATTATATATAAACGGGCTGTTTGAATGTTTAAATTCTGAAAAACCATAGCCTTGCATCTCTTTAGCAAGCTCGGAGAAACCGTGTCTTGCTAGGGGGGTGTGGCGGTGACATCCCGACCTGGGTGACCAAAAACCGGGGTGTTACATAGCCAAACCTAAAATCTTCAAAAAATTTAAAAAATTATTATATTATTAATCTTAATTTTTTTTTTCACCAAAAATATATCCTTTTTTTTTCACAGGTTATTAATCTTAAGAATTTATATAATTTGATTGTAATGTGTTTTCAATTTTAATTTATTTATCTATGTGTGATTTATTGATATCTGGTTAGATTGAAATTATTAGTTGTAGTGGGTTTACAAGTTTAATATATTTATTTATTAATGTGATGTGATGGGTAGGTTTTGTGATAAATGGAAATGAAATAAAATAATCGAAAAAAAAGAAAGTATGACATAAATAATGGCACGGAATGAGAATATTTATTTTAATTATATAAAATGAAAAAATAATCGAAAAAAACTAAAATAGGCCATCAGAATGAGTCATTTCCACTTTTAGGCTATCGCGGCCCTAATTCTGGCCAAATGGCCTAAATCCGGGCCCAAAATTCTTTTAATGGCCCATTTCCTTAAATCAAAATATCATAGTCCAAAAGTGGAATAATCTCCTTTTGGTGGCCTATTTTAGTTATTATCTCAATCTATAATCTATAATGTATATCTATGATCTATAATTTCTATATAAAACTTTAAAGTTTAATTTCCCTCTACTTCCCCACTCTCTTTTTTCAACACCCCATCTAACTCTTTTTTTTCCCAATTTCAACTACCTTACTCATATACTAAAATAAAAAAATTTACTATTTAAATTCTTATATACTGTATATATATTTATTTATCTATATAATAAATCCTAAATATTTTTGGTCTGTACAGACTCTATTGTCCTTATTATTTTAATTTATCGTTCTTAATTTTAAGGGGTTAATCAGTCATTATACGACCATTTTTAGATCAACGGCTCTTAAAAAAACACGTAGGCGCTGCGTAATCATTGAAGATACACCTCAGCGCTGATTAATTATAGTTGCTATATTATCAACTTTTTAAATCCTATATTTAGATCATGAATATATCTATTAATATAAAAATATCTTGAAAAAATCTTTCTATATATTTTCAAGAGACAAAATATAGACAAACTATAATATATTTGATTTTTAATAAATATTTAAACAATGCCTCATCGGCGGCTAAAAGAGAAAAGAAAAGAAAAGCAATGACCTACAAAAACAAATCGCAACGCCTGGGATCATATCTAGCTCCCAGAAATCAGAAATCTCCACTCTGAGAACACCATTGCCGTCCAGTCCTCATGAAGCAGCTGAATAACTTCGTCCGAGGGGTACGCCCATGACGTGAAAAACTCTTCATCACTATAACCGTTGTTGGCCAAAGCATCTGCAACCCTGTTCCCTTCTCTAAACACATGACGAAACTGACAACCTTCACATCGCCGTTGACATTGCCTGATAGCGATGACAATAGGCCAAAGCCGATGGTTTTGCTTTTGGCCGCCCTGAATGAGATTAAGAGCCTCCAACAAATCCATGTAACAAGTAACATGTTTCACTTGCAAAGACTCCGCCAACTCAAGCCCTTTCAACACTGCTAGGACTTCAACATCCATAATGCTTCTCCTCCCAACTTGACTACCTACAGCTCCTTTCAAAGAACCATCCACCTCCCTACAGACAACAGCCTAACCACTTCGACCATCACTTGAGCGGACACTACCATCCGAATGCATGATAGCGCCTTCTCGAATCCCCCCCCCACTCCACTGAACAACCCTACCCGCACCACTTTCGCGCTGCCTACCAGGATCCACCATTTGCAGATACTCATGCAGCCCATGCACAGATCGAACTAATTGCCAATGAGTTGTCTCCTTCCCTTTAAAGACTCCCTTGTTTCTTTCAATCCATACTACCCAGATGACCGTCACAAACAGATGCTTCCAAGCCTTTGCCATGTAGTTTAACCAGTGTTGAATAGCTTCCTTGTCCAAGGACGGAGGGGTCGCTACCTCCCGAACCCCAATCGCAGCCCGTAGCTGCCTTGCCCATCCACAAAGAAATAGGGCGTGCTTCCAATCTTCCTCCTCACTACCGCATATAGAGCATAGGGGAGAAGTTGCCAGTCTTCTATGGAACCGCACCTGGTTTGTAGCTAAAGACTCATTAACTACAAGCCAAAACACATGCCTAATCTTTTCTGGAATATATTTACTCCAAATCCATTCCCAATCCTTATCATTGCTAGCTTCACCTCTCACCTAATGATAACTAGACTTCACACAATACTCTCACAACGCATTCATCCTCCAGTGCATAATATTTGAAGCAACTTCCATCAACAACGGGCACTCCGAACTCTTTATGTCCGTTTTAATCTCCACCGGAATCCAGGTCTACACTCTTTCCAGGTTCCCTTTGCCATCAACAATAGCATCTCTAATTTTGAATTGAGAGTCATTAAAATGCACAAAAGGCATAAGAGGGGCTAGATATTTACCTCTCCACCATGGCGAATACCAAAATGAGCTATTGCCATTTCCCACATGCACTCCATATGCCTCCCCAAACCACTGAACCTGTTGGACAAAACACCTCCAAAGAATCGTAGCCTGGGCATGAGGTCTAGGAAAGAGCCCGACACCGCAACCATATTTCCTACGCATCATCCTCACCCACAACTTATCTTTATTGAACATGAAATCACTCAATTTTTTCCCAAGCAAGGCCATGTTCATATGTCTAGCTTGTCTCAATCCCAAATCTCCTTCTCGCTTAGGATGAGTGATCTTTTCCCAACTTACAAGGTGTAGCCTCTTACCCACTACACCCTTCCAAATCCACTTGCGAACCTTCTGATCAATCCGATGGCACACAGTAATGGGGAGTTGATGAAGCTGCATGCAGTATGTGGGAAGTGCCGAGAGGATAGACCTGGCTAATGTGACACGTGTCGCATGGTTGAGATGGGATGCCGCCCATCGAGATAACCTGTTATCAATTCGTCGTAACACATCATCAAAATGAGCCACCTTAATTCGTCCATGAACCACTGGGAATCTCAAATATTTTCCCAAATTCATAGAGATTGAAACACCAAGGCTATTCTCCATCCACCTTTTCTCTTCCTCGGTGACATTGGAATAAAAGAACGCTATTGACTTCTCACAATTCATACGAAGACCCGAGCAAGTGCCGAATCTCTCCATAACCTTTCCAACACAAATAACGCTCTCTTTATCCATCTCCGAACAAAGAATCAAGTCGTCAGCAAACATGACATGCAAAATCGGAACACCATCTCCACCACACCTGGATGGCTTCCACCTACCCACCTCCACCTCGGATGTAATTAATCTAGATAATTTTTCCATCATGAGCACGAAGAGATATGGAGATAATGGATCCCCTTGCCTCAATCCCCTTCCCGAATTAATCATTTCTAATGGCGAACCATTCCAAAGGATCAAAAAGGAAGACGTTCAAACACAAACCATTATAAAAGCTAGAAGATCCACTGGTAAGTCCATTTCAAACAAGCAACTCTCAAGGAAATCCCAATCCACCGAGTCATAAGCCTGAGCCAAATAAATCTTCATCAAAACCCCCTTATGCCTCCCTGTACTACGCTGGAACGTATATACTAATTCCTGCACCAAGATGCCATTATCTCTTGTGCCTCTCCCAGGGAGAAACGCCGATTGATATGGGCCGACATATTCGCACAGCAGTTGACGAATTCGATTGGCAATTACTTTAGTAACGAACTTGAAGGAAACATTACAAAGTGTTAAAGGTCGGTACTCCTGAATGGTTTGAGGGACGTCCACCTTCGGTAGTAGAACAAGAAAAGCATTAGCAATATTTGGCTAAAGTGTCTTACTATTGAAAGCATCCTTTACTAATTTAAAAATCCTCTCACCCAAGATATCCCAATAAATCTTGTAAAACTCCGCCGGGAAGCCATCCAGACCCGGCGCAGCAAATGACCGCATTTGGTTCTTAACCAAATCCACCTCCTCATTCTCCACGTTGCGGCCAAGCGGGTCCTTCCAACTCCCTTCGATCGCTGCAGCGGAGGTAAGCAGCCTGCGGTCTCCTCAACCTATTTGCGTTCGAACATCCGGGCGAAATACCCGTGGGCGTGATTTTGCAAAACACTTTGATCAGTATTCCACTCCCCTCCGCCCGTTTGCAGACGATATGTATGGATTCTTTTCCACTTCACCTTAGTACGTGCATGAAGTATCCCATATTATGATCACCTAAGGTAATCCATTTATCCCTCAGTTTTTGATAAGACAGCAATTCCTCCTCCAACAGAATTTTCTCCAACTCACCCTTCAACTCCTTATATAATCTCGCCAGCCAAGCCGAATCCTAATATTCCATACGCTTCTCAATACCCTTGATATGAAGAATTAACCTTTTTTTCCTGTCGACAATATTCCCAAACACATTCTAGTTAAAGGCGATGGACGCCCTGCTCGTTTCATAAAGCTGTTCCGGAATAGTGGCATTCGGGAAATCATCACAACAATTTTTGACAACCTCGACATACTCCGCATGTTTAGTCCACGCTGCTTCCCATCTAAAAGGTTTCGGACGTTTAGGGTCAATGAAGTTGCTATAAACAAGCAGTATCGGACAGTGATCCAAACCAAGGCGAGGGAGGTGTTGGATTGTAGCCTCACTAAAAATATAATGCCAGGCTAGATTCGCAACTCCCCTATCCAACCTCTTCTGAATTCCCTTATCTCTTCCCACACTTCTAAACAAAGTAAACATAGTACCAGTCGTAGGAATACTAAGTGGCAAGAATCATGGACTCCCCGGAACTCCTCCGTCCTTTCCGGCAGAAAAACCCCTCCACTAAGTTCATCCTCCCTGGTTACCTCATTCCAATCTCCCATTACCATCCATGCACCAGAATTAAATTGGCTAGCAGCTCCAAATTCTTCCAATCCTCCCGCCTCCTATAGAAATTCGGATTGCCGTAATGGAAGGTCACCGTCCAAGTAGAAACCCCACGGCTTAACTCCATACTGATCATTCTAGGCCTTGTGTCCACTATTCTACATTGACAATTACACGCCCTAGCCTTGAAAATCCAAAGGCCACCTGCTCATCCTATAGTTTCTTGAATATGTAGGGGCTCGAACCCCAACCTCCAAAACACCATGCGCACCCCGTCAAACTTCCCTTGTGATTCCATAATGCACATAATATCCAGTTGATTAGATCGAACACAATTGGCAAGCCACTGTTGTGCCCTCCCGCCCATTAAACCTTGCACGTTCCAGTCATAACTTTAAATTCTTTATAATCCATAAATAAACTAAAATGGGTAGTTTAAGATCAGTCTATCATCTCTACTACCCCTCATCCTCTTCGTCTGCCTAGCACTCATCTCGAGAGTCCGTATCACTCCTCGTGTCCACCACCTCAGCAGTGTCACCCCGCCAATCGCCGAAACCTGAGTACTCGCTCCTCCAATCGACCTTCTACTTAATGAATTCTCATCAACTCTTATCCTTTTAGCACCCTTGGCCGGAACCATGATACTCTAGAAACCCGGACTTTCACCTTTTGTCCCCTATGCTGGAGCCTCTTTCTTCCCTTTCGAAGCATTCCCCCGCACGTCAGTGCCACCCCCTTCTGGACCACGGGGATCCTCGGCCGGGCAGGTTCAGATTAAACTGGCTGAGACATCATTGCCTCTTCCCTTATATTTCTTGCTGTCTGTTGGGGTTGGACAGGGACGGCCTTATAGGCTGCGAATTGATAGCCTCCCCCTTTCGCAACTTTACCGATGATGGTGGTTTACGGCGACGCCTCTGCACCGTAATCCATTCTCCATACATCTCTCCAATGGTAGTGCCATTCTCACAGACCTCCGAAGGCCCTACGTCCCCCACTGTAGCAGCCTGCATCACCATTCTCTTCAGACACCTTTGTTTTACCCTTTCTCGCATGTTCAGATTCTTCCCTCTCCTTTGTGTGGGTATCATCTGTCCCTCCGTCATCCTTCTTGAAATGGCAATCCCTCAAAAAATGCCCATACCTACCTAACCTTGGCAGATCAAGTGTAGCCCTTCATAGGCTACATGAATCCATCGCTGTTCACCAAAAACTTTCCCAACACAGGTTGATTCAAGTCTAACTCAACACAAACCGTACCAAATCTAACCCTTGAGTGTGCACTTATCGAAATGGATGACTTCTCCTATATCGGATGCAAACGCATGCAGAAAATCCTCCTTGTAATGTTGCAAGGAGATACCCATCATCTTGACCCAAACCATAGTGTGTTTAATTTCCTCCATCGCAGGATCAAATTCCTTTCTCCACTTCATGACCGGTAGGTAATGGTCGAATAGCATCCACGGACCCCTGTTGATCACATTGTCCCTATCGGCCATCAACCCAAACTTGATCACATAGTACCCATATCCAATATCGATAACATCGAATGAACCCGAGCACTTCCACAACTGTCCCAAGCGTTCCTTCAGAATTCTGAAATTGACATGCAATCCCATGGTTTTGACGATTGCCATTCCCTCCCAATCTCCTCTTCCAGCGCCACATCCACCACAAGACTTGGAACGCGTCGGTCGCCCCCTTATGTACTCCTTCCTTATCAGTTTTTCCGCCAAAAGATCTCTCTTCATCCTCACGTCCTCTGCCTGCTCCATGTTAATGTCGACAGCCACCTTTAACGATGAAAAATTCAGTCTTGAACGATTGTGTTGGTCGCCCGTAGCCTCCGCCTTGTCGCGCTCAGGGGAAACCCTAGGCGTCATGTTTTACTTTTTATTAATAAATATTTAATTAGATCTATATATTATAAATTTTTTAATTGAATATAGTATATCCAACATATATTATATTAATTATAACTATATAATATAAATTATTTGATTGTATATATAAATTTTTAATTATGTTAAAAATTTATGTCTAAAAAATATATAATCCTATATTAATACCCGTGAGGACGTGCCGACAGCGTCCACAACCATTGATCAATTTCATCATCCAACGGTTCAGCGACATGACATACACAATTCAGCGATGGAGCCAACCCAATTCAGCGACACAGCTATGCAATTCAGCGACATTATTATGTTCATCTTAGCGACGTTTGAAGTTAGATCAGTTGAAGTTCATTGCGATTTTAAACGCATCTCAGCGATGGAGCATTCACAATTCAGCGACATAGCCTATGTAATTCAGCGACATGGCTTATGCAATTCAGAAACATTATTGTATTTATTTCAGCGACATAATTTTATACGTTTCTGCGACATAGTTCTATGCATTTGAACGCATCTCAGCGATGGCCCCTACACAATTTAGCGACATGGCCTATGCAATCCAGGGATAAGGCCTATACAATTCAGCGACTTGATATAGTACTTCTCAGCGACGTTGTCTGCACGTCCGCACCATTCCTTGTCCGCACGATAACCGTTCTCATATGGAATTACCATATTCCTGGCTTGAAAATAAATGTCTCTTAGAGTTTATTCTAAAAGACCGTGAAAAAAATAATAAGATTCAAGGCAACAAAAACGTTTTCAACTTAAAAGTCTTAACATCTGTTTATTATAATTTATAAGCATCTTATCTCCTCTCTAAGAGATTAAATCACACCACAAGCTCTCAACATATCTCTATTCATAATTCAAACTCTGACAGGATAACAATTTTCTCAAAGCCTTTACAAACAAGATGATCATATTGGATAACACCATAAACTCTGACAGGAGCCCTGTTAAAATAAGAGAATCATAAAGACTAAGTCATTCATTTGAAACAAAACATAAGGTGAATTTAACATGAGGCAGTATTTATTACTTTATTTCTTTAGTCACAATTCACAGTTCTGGAAGTTAATATAAATGCAGGACAAATATTGCCATGGATCTCTTGGTTACTAACTTGCTAATATGGATTAACGAAGACATACGGAAGATTAAGGGAAGATTAAGAGAAGATTAATGGTGACCGAAAATAAAAGAAAAGAGGATAAGAAAACAAAACCGCAACAAGAATCATCGGGGGAAGCAACCAATGTGTTACAACATTGACCTCTCAATATCCTTCCACTCAAGCCTCGGTTTGGTGATCAACAATGGTAGCTTCGGTCCACGGTTGATGAATGTTTCCAAGCAAGCTTACAAAGAGGTGTGTGAGAGTGTTTATGAACTCACAAATGATCTTTGAAGAGAGAAAATTAATATTCATTCAAGCAAAGATGATTACAAAATGATGGGGAGGCCATATATATACCAATGCCCAAAATACACATTAAACAAGCCTAATGAAGTATTAAACAATAAAAGAAATGAAGAACACACCAAAAGTGGTCTGAGGGGTATTTGTGTATGGTGGTAACTGCATATGGTCGTATGCAATCCCCACCGTATGCGGTTCACCATATGCAAATGCCTTAGGAAAACTTGGGGGCCAATTGGGTATGGTGGGCAAATGCATATGGTCGTATGCAATCCCCACCGCATGCGGTTCACCATATGCACAATGTCTTAGGAAAATTTGGGTGCCAATTGCGTATGGTGGGCAAGTGCATATGGTTGTATGGTCGTATGGTGGTGCAGGCAACCATATGCACAGTCCACCATATGCAACTCCTTCCCTTAGTCAAAAAGTGGTGGATGGTGGACGGTCGTATGGTCGTGCAGGCGACCATATGCACAGTCCACCATATGCATTTTCATGCCTTAGCCAAATTCTGAGTTTGTTCACATCTGTATTATTACAATTAATATCCGACCATCTTCTGACTTGACTAAAATTTATCCGGTGACCGGCCAACTTCCGAATTCCTAAGGTGTATGCTTATCGAATTCCTCTTGTAGTTTGAGTTCAAGGCCCCTCATGGTTTCAGATTGAACAACATTGCCATGCACAACCATTTCGCCCTTAAAACAATCAACCCGATTGCTTAATTCATTCATCCGTTGATCCACATTGCTCAACCTGTCATTTAACCTTTGAAAAAAAGTATAAATAGGTCCTTTTTCTTTTCAAAAAATTCAAATCAGTCCTTTTTCTATTTTATTACCAAAACAGTCCTCTACAAATGCTAATTATGTCCAAATCAGTCCTTTTTTCACTAATTATATTCTAATTGCTGACGTGGCAAGGGTTTTAATTTAAACCTGACACGTGTGCATAATATTAGTCCTTTTTCTTTTATCTTTTGCCAATTCAGTCCTAAACTTTTATTTTGTTCTATTTAGTCCTCTACCCCAATCACTCATTTTTATATTAATTGGCCTCAAACCTTTCAAATTATTTCATATTAGGCCCAGAACCTTAAATTTTTTATTATTACTAATCCATTTATCAAATAAATGCACAACATACTTCCATAAATAAAATTAAACACCAAACCTCATATATTGGGTTTGACTGCTTTGTTATCGGGTCTTTCAAGTACCGGAATTTTACGGACTCTCTCTAATAACCACTCGACCGCAACCGATTGTTCATTGGTTTTGGTTTCCTTCAGTAACAATCAACAGAATCTTACTTTGCGTCCTACCTTAGGATGTAGCAATATTTGAGTAAATGATTTAACTTGAATTTTTGGAAG
The DNA here is from genome assembly GCA_030278955.1 of Hygrophila difformis. Lineage (NCBI taxonomy): Eukaryota > Viridiplantae > Streptophyta > Magnoliopsida > Lamiales > Acanthaceae > Hygrophila > Hygrophila difformis. The sequence goes on along the minus strand of JAOANR010000009.1, from coordinate 38,274,223 downwards.
GTTATGGATACAGGAAGCCTTGGTTTTATTGAAAAATATTAATATTATTAAAAATATTAAAAAATAGCCTGAATTTTATTGTCCACAAAGTATGATTGTGCTGATTGTTGCTGAAGGAAACCAGAACCAATGAACCATCGTTACGGTCGGGTGGTTAGAGAGAGTCCGTAAAATTCGGAACTTCGAAGACCCGGTAACAAGGCGGTCAAACCCAATGTATGAGGTTTGGTATTTAATTTTATTTACGGAAGTATGTTGGGCATTTATTTGATAAATGTATTAGTAATAATAAAAAATTTAAGGTTCTGGGCCTAAAATGAAATAATTTGAAAGTTTTGAGGCTAATTAATATAAAAATGAGTGATTGGGGTAGAGGACTAAATAGAACAAAATAAAAGTTTAGGACTGAATTGGCAAAAGATAAAAGAAAAAGGACTAATATTATGCACACGTGTCAGGTTTAAATTAAAACCCTTGCCACGTCAGCAATTAGAATATAATTAGTGAAAAAAGGACTGATTTGGACATAATTAGCATTTGTAGAGGACTGTTTTGGTAATAAAATAGAAAAAGGACTGATTTGAATTTTTTGAAAAGAAAAAGGACCTATTTATCATTTTTTCCTTTAACCTTTGCATCATTTCCATCAGATCCTTGTTAGAGGGTTGACCTGAACCTGCCATAGTAGAAAACTGAACAAAGAAAAATAAAATAGCACCTGCAAAGAGGATGAAAATATTGTATATATTTATATATATAACAATAATAAAATAAAATATGGAATTTTAATCTGAATCACTTGGTAAAATCACTCAGTTTGCTCACAACCCGATGGCTGAATGCTGGATTAATCCACAACCTGGAATAAATCTGCAGCCCACAGTGATCACAAACAAATCTCGGGTGGCGGTGAGTGAGGCCTGAGATGATGGACACGCAATACACGGATCAAATATAACTGCCTGACTGTAACTGCCCGACTCAATTCAAAAATAAGGTATAATCATGTTGTATACAATGCAATCAATTTAAGTTCAAAACCTTATTCGAGCATTCGTCACAAACAATGGTGTATATGGTTCCGATATAGAAGTGGAAAATTAAAGCCTCACTAAAACACTCGGATAATGTCCCCAATACTCAAGTGGTTTCAAGGGCTTGGTTTCACAATTTAATCAGAGGAATTCCAATATCTTTATAATAGACGGAACTTCAACTCGGTGTTCGTGAATTAAATTCAGCAGAATAATTGTGCCAGTCCAATATCCACTTTATTGTATTAACACTCAAAATATAAAATATGGTGGTAAATATTGCCAACAGTAGCCAAGAATCGAGCCAAACAGCAAAGAAAGGCAAATAGTGACAATGGATATGCACTGGTGGGTCCCACGCCAATTTTCAAAATTTTGGTCTGATGCGTATGGTGGGTATTGCATATGGTGGGTAGTGACGACCGTATGCGGTCCACCGTATGCAGCCCACCGTATGCAATCTTGGGACTTAGAAAATTTTTAGCAACTTTGCGTATGGTGGGTGGTGCGTATGGTGAATAGTGACGACCGTATGCAGTACACCGTATGCAGTCCACGTATGCAGTCCACGTATGCAATCTTGTTCAACAACTTTGCGTATGGTGGGTAGTGACGACCGTATCCAGTCCACCGTATGCAACCCACCGTATGCAATTTTTAACTTGGCTGATTTTTTTTATGCTTGAAACACGTGCCCGGATGTCTTTTCTCAATTAATGCTTAAGACAAGTAATTAATACCCCAAGATTGATTATCCTTTTGACTTCCATCAATGCTCTCAAATGTCTTGTACTTGTGAAAATCCTCTTCTTTAACCGAGTAATTGCATGCAAAATCCTACCAACTTTTTACCCAATAGTCAAGAATTCATGCATGCAATCTTCAAATCTTCAAACAATCAACATGAATACCATGCACACCAAATATCCATCCAAGAACACAAGCAATAATCTCACTCACCAAACCCAATTAAACCCCACCGTTGTGTTCGGTTTGCTCAAATAATGATTTACACTCTAATCTCATGCAATGCAAACACACAATGGAGAATATCAAGGTCCAAATGTCCACAATACAAGATGTCAGCAAGCAATAACAAGGAAAGCTTGAATATTTTTGGAATTTTCGGATTTAAGAACACAAAAAACACCGAAACTTCAGCCGGCCATAACTTTGGCATCCGCCATCCGTTTTCGATGAACTTTATATGTAAATATATCTACTCGACGAGAGGAAGAAGAATATGAAATCATATTTCAGAAATTCCCAACGAGAGGATACCATATTTTCAGAAAAACGGACAGCAGCTATATTTTTCGGTTTTTGAAAGATTTTTCGATTTTTATGGTTTTGAAGTTTATGGGAAAACAAGTAGAACCAAGTGTAGCTCTGATACCAAAATAAATTAGGATGCCATGGATCCCTTGGTTACTAACTTGCTAATATGGATTAATGAAGACATACGGAAGATTAAGGGAAGATTAAGAGAAGATTAATGGTGACCGAAAATAAAAGAAATGAGGATAAGAAAGCAAAACCGCAACAAGAATGGTCGGGGGAAGCAACCAATGTATTACAACATTGACCTCATCCCAATCCTTCCACTCAAGCCTCAGTTTGGTGATCAACAATGGTAGCTTCGGTCCACGGTTGATGAATGTTTCCGAGCAAACATACAAAGAGGTGTGTGACAGTGTTTATGAACTTACAAATGATCTTTGAAGAGAGGAAATTAATATTCATTCAAGCAAAGATGATTACAAAATGAGGGGGAGGTCATATATATTGACCAATGCCCAAAATACACATTAAAGAAGCCTAATGAAGGATTAAACAATAAAAGAAATGAATAAAACACCAAAAAGTGGTCTGAGGGGTATTTGCGTATGGTGGTAACTGCATATAGTCGTATGCAATCCCCACCGTATGCGGTTCACCATATGCAAGATGCCTTAGGAAAATTTGGGTGCCAATTGCGTATAGTGGCAAGTGCAGATGGTCGTGTGGTGGTGCAGGCGACCATATGCACAGTCCACCATATGCAACTCATTCCCTTAGTCAAAAAGTGGTGGATGGTGGACGGTCGTATGGTCGTATGGTGTTGCAGGCGACCATATGCACAGTCTACCATATGCATTTTCATGCCTTAGCCAAATTCTGAGTTTGTTCACATCTATATTATTACAACTAATATCCGACCATCTTCCGACTTGATTAAAATTTGTCTGGTGAGCGGTGGTGGTTCCGGCTGACCTCCAGCCAACTTACGACCAATTTTCCGGCGAGTTCCATTTGACCGTCCGGTGCAGCTTCCAAGATTCTGGTGCCCTTCCGGCGATCCTCCGGCAACGGCGATGGCTTCATACATTAAAATTGGGGAATACACAGTTGGATTCCCTCCGGTTTCATCGAGTCGGATTATGACAAATGCTTTTGAACTGCATCCTTCATCCTTGTTGATTTCAGCTTGGAATTCCTCAGACTTTAGGAGGGTTGCGATCAGGTCAGTGAACTTCTTAGTCCGGCTCCTGGAGCATGGTCCCTATAGGATAATTAGTGTTGCAGATTTGGCTTCCACGCCAAATATCTGGTGGACTCTCTGGCAACCGGTTGACTGGAGTTCTGGAGGTCTATATAAATGCAGCATGAATATCAGGGGGATCCTCTGGCGACTGGTTGACTGGAGGTTGTATATACGTTTTTTGCAAAATGAATTCAATGAGATGGCTACCTCACGACTGGGGAGATTCTCGCGACCCAATAGAGTGTAAACAGGTGAAATCAGTCCATAATCTCATGTCCCAAAACCCTCAGTCGCGAAGCATGGTCTCGCGACTGGGAAGGTGTTTAGCAACATGGAGACCAAATGAAGATGAGTCACAGTTCGGAACCTTCCGTCCCAAGACCCCAGTCGCGAAACATAGTCTAGCGACTGGGAAGGAGTCTCGCGACACAAGGGCCAGATGATGAAGAAGAAACCAAACCATAATACCAGTCGCTAGACCCCAGTCGCGAAGCATGGTCTCGCGACTGGGTGGGAGTCTAGTGACGCAGAAGACAAAATGAAGACCTGGACCGGAGAGTCTCACGACTGGGCGTGAAGTCTTGCGACATGCAGCCCAGTCTCGCGCCACACCGCGTGATTTCGCGACACGAGGAAGGCTGTGATGTGTGTGTGTCTTGCGACATGTTGGGCCTCAAATCAAGGCCCATGGGCCTAGGGTTTCATCTCTATAAATATAGGGTGATCCAAGGTGCCTAGGGCTGATCAGTTAGCAATTCATACACTTGAAGGGAGATTGAAGAGTTCCCTCTTAGGTAGTTTTAGATTAGGTTAGTTTAATTTTTCATGTATTATTTAATTCTGTCCATAGATTAGCACAGCTTAGTTCTTATTTTATTGTTTGTTTTCCATTTTGATAGCTAGATAGCCACTTTCCTCATGTTTTCTTGTTCTAAACCTTTGATTTAGGGTTTGTAATACCCAACTTAATGGATATTATCAAACCCATTTTATAAATGGGAAGTTAATTCGAAAATGTGTCCCAAAAATATGAAATGGGTGTTGTAAACCCATGGATTTACTGCTTTCATTTTCTTTTTGGTCATTTGACCATTATTTCTCATTTTTTTTGGTTACTGTTTAGTCATTTTGGGTAATGTTCATGCATAATGTGTGTTAAAACCCTAGATTAGGATCTTGCTTATTTTAATGTTGTTTTAGTTAGATTTATTTTGTTCAAGCATGTTCTAGATATGTTCAAATTCTGTTTGGTTATTTTTGGGTTAGAATAGCTTTTTGATTTGAAATAGGGTGATATCACGCATGTTGCATGCCACTGTTCCTTTCTGACTTGGGTCCTGAAATACACCCATGTCGCTAACCACCTCCAGTCGCGAGACCACGTCTAGCGACAGGAGGGTAGTTTCGCGACATGGGTGTCTCAGGACACTTGTCTTTTAATTTTGAAACCTCCAGTCATGAAACATCCTGTCGTGAACCTACGGTTCACGACACACTCTTATGCCTAGCGACTGGGGACCAAAACCCTTTTACTTTCATTCTGTAAGGCTCCAGTCGTGAGACTCTTGTCATGAGACCATGTCTCACGACACAATCCTAGTCTCACGACTGGGAAATTATGCCTTAGGTAATTTTTTGGAAAACTCCCAGTCGCAAAACACTCCAGTCGTGAGACTCACTTTCAGTCTCGCGACTGGGAGACCAAATACTTGGTTTTTATTTAAAAAATTCCCAGTCGCAAGACTCCTGTCGTGAGACCATGTCTCAAGACACACTTTTGGTCTCGCAACTGGGAGCCCATACACTTAGAATAATTTGTTAAATCACTCCAGTCGCTAGACTCCAGTCGTGAGACCATGTCGCGAGCCTAGGTTTGCAACACTATTTATGGTTTCACGACTGGGTCCTCATCTCTTTTACATCCCAAAAATTCTAACTTCCAACCCCCATGTCGCATGACTCCTGTCGTGAGACCATGTCTCACGACACACTTTTTGTCTAGCGATATGGAAACCCTAAATTTCGAAAAAAAATTCAAATCCTTTTATTCCCCACCCCTCATGTCGTGATCCTCCCGTCGTGAACCCACGTTTCATAACGCAATTTCTATCTCACGACATGCATGGCACTCCCTTGCCAAATTTTATATTTCTCCATACCCGACCATTAATTAATTGAACCTTTTAGTCATTAATTAATGATTATGATTAGCAATAATTAAAGTCAGTAATTACCATGATTAAAGGACCTTTGTTCAATTTCCACTAAAATAATTTTCTATAAACAAAATATTAATGTTTTAAGCAGATAATCCGGACTGCAATTAATTATGGTATGAAGGATCATTTAAAACATTAATTATGGATTTAATTCCATAATCTTGCATGAGAAACCATTGTCTCCCATGCAAGGCATTCTTCTTTTATCTTATTTTCGGTCTTTTCCGTGTTGTGTGAAACAGCTAGTAAGAAATACAACAGACTAATGTTGGCGGATATTCCCACACGGATAAATTAGCTCGTAATCTGTATATTAATTACTAGATGTTATTTTACATGGTCCGAATAGTGGTCGGTGGAAGCCTTGGCAGTTCGTCCATCCGAGATTATAATAGCTGCTCAGCTGACTCCTATCTGGATACAGTTTCTTTTTCTTTATCTTAATTTCCAAACCCGAATTCTAATCTGTGATAGGATTCAGATGATATCTGTCAATATGATTTGATAAATATTACATAAATGAAACATGTAGGTTTTTTATCCGGATTCACAGGCAGCAGAGGCCCAACTGGTAGCGACACTGCAATTATAGGGTTTTCTGTTGTCTAAATTCATTCCATCCGAGTAATTCGGAAACTGGATAGCAGATGTTTGCAGTCCACCTGATTATTCTGCCATCATATTTTGCCTCACGGCTACTTCACCTCTGTGTCTCACATTCTGTCTAAACCCACCATTATATTTTGGGTTGATTAATTTTACACTTCGTTATATCCGTATGCATGCTATTATTATGTAGATATTTTGGTCATATAATTTTAGGATCCTTCCCTTGGACATAGAAGTCTAGATTTAAAATAGATACTGCATATTAAATTTCCAGCAAAAAATCATTTATAAAATCCGGACCTGAGTAAGGGATAAATTCCTCAGTTATGTTTAATTCATATTCTACTGGGGGTTGATTTTGGGAAATTAGAAGCAGAGTCAGCGATTAGGTCTCTTCTAGACTGAAAGGGTCTGTGTTCTTATTGAGAGTCCAGTACCTGTTTAGGGAATGGTTTTCAAATTTATTATTTTCCAAAATTGCTGTGTGTTGGAAATCTGATATTAAATATTACACTGAGATGGGGTCCACTTGGATTCAAATATGGTGTGATGGATAATTCTAGAGGAACAACACTCAGGCCTTGGTTATTTTCTAAGATAGGGTTGAGTCCCTTTCAACTGCTATCCTCTTCTGCCAAAGCCTATTTTTGAGTCTTAAGTGAGTGCATCCGGAACGAACTAATTTTATTAGTTCGTTTCATTAGTTTGTATCTCATAACCACCCGAATGGAAGTGAACACTGCGAGCGGTTTATCGAGATCCGGGAATTCTTGATCCACGTCCAGTCATCATGACTGGGGGCTTCTTATACTACCAGGGTAACGCTTTTAAAACCTCTGAGTGATAGGATTATTAAATACTTTCTTTACCGCTTTCTTTTAATTGCTTTCTATAGAGGTCACTCGGATGTATTGAGAGAGGTTCTAACTGTTTCTAGGTTTGAGAGTTATGAAATAGTTCAGGGTTTAATTAGAATCTTTGGGTGTGACATAGCAGTACTTGGCATTTCAACTAATGGTTTGTCAGGTGTTGCTTGTCCACCATAGATAAATGACATACCCTGGCCGGGGCAGTTATAAGTTTGTGGTATCTTAGAATTTGTGGTCTTAAGAACATGTAACCTCATACTGTAAGTACCTGTCTGTTAAAGGGAACATTGTAACACCCCAGATTTGATAACCCAGGCCGGGATGCCACCGCCACACCTCCCTAGCAAGACACGACTTCTTCGAGCTTGCTAAAGAGATGCAAGGCTATGGGTTTTTGAAAATGATTTAAAATAAGTCCGGAAAATACTTAACTGAAGATAATGTTATAACATTCATGTGCGATGATTAAATTGCAGCGGAAAATAACCATAGGCCGACATGGCCAATACGCAGTAATATCTAAAGTCTAGACTAGAATGCAACATATATAGTTTGAAAAAAAATCCCGAGCCCCGAATGCGTGCATATGATCATGCCATGTCTTCATACTCTGTAAAAAAAATGAACAACGGGTTTTATCAGTATATAAAATACTGAGTAAGTTAATCCCTAACAAAACAATTTAAGGGGTTACATGTGTTTAATTAAAATTACACTTTTCATGCGCTACGAAATTAATTTAAAATTCATAGTTTACTTGCAGCGGAAAAACATGATTAATTTATTCGAGACGAAAATGCATAATTAAAGGACTTAATTTAAAAGCGTAATTTAAAGGCATAATTTAAGAATGTAATTTAAATGCATAATTTAAAAACATGATAAATAAGATTTAAACATAATTAAACACTCACACAAGTCTTTTATATTTTATACCGCAACTAAGAAGAGGACACCACACAAGGGAGATCACTAACGAGGCAATCTCAAAAATCATAATCAGTTAGCCGGTGAACCGGCGGCCGCAGCCATATTAGTATTGACTGCCGTTTTGGCTAGCCATGTATCTCGATTGCCATTCCGGCAAGCCGTGTGTATCTACTGTCAATTTGACAGGCATGTATATTAACTATCATTTGACAGGCCTTCCAAGCGGTTTCACTGCCACTCGGGCAGGCCGTGTATTTCCCACTGCCGATTTGGCAGGCCATGTGCACAACTGCCGTTTCGGCATAGTAAGGAGACCACTAACGAGGCAGTCTCAAAGATAATGATAGCATGAAGATCGGCTCAGCCTAGTGAACGGGATTTTTCGAAAGTTCGTACTTCAAGTGATCAAAATATTCGATATCGCGTTTCATGGTTCGAGTTTTCTCAAGTTCGAAAAATCCGATTCGACGCAGTTTACGCCTTTCTTAATTAAAAATTCATTTTTACACCAAAAATTCTGAAATTTACACAGTAGCTCAAAAACACACACACGAACAACTTTCATGTTTTAATTTTTTGGAAATAAGGTTTCAAAGAGTGTCAAATTTCGAGTTCTTTACAAAAGATAATTTCTGTCTCAAAAACTGATTTCGTCACAGGTTCGTGCGACGCCGATTAAAATTCATTTCAAAGCCAATTGATCCGAAATTTTTATAGGAGATACACAAGACATTAATGAACAACTTTCATGTTTTAAGGATTTGGAAATAATGAATTTTAGATGCTCAAAAATCGACCACAACACGCTGTACACGCGCGGACTCAAAAGGTTGCTTAAAACAGGTTCTGAAATTTGGCCGTTTGACATATCAAATGAACTCCAAAATCCTTGAAATTTTATATGCATAATCTAGACACATTTATCTACAACTTTTGTTTAGAAATACAAAGTTAAATCATTTTAAAATGGGTGAAAAACATGCATCAAATCGAGTAATGAAATCTGTCAACGGTTTCAAATGTTCGGTTTGTCACAGAAAGTTTACGGCGAGATTTCGGATAGCAAATCTTAATGTCAATGGCTGAAATTTGGACAGAAGATAGATTAAAGTCTTAGGAACAAAATCTATATTGAAAAGTTTTCGGTTTGAATTCCCGAAGGTCGAGTTTTAGGCGAGTTTTTGAAATTGGACGAAAAATAGGGTTTTTGGAAATCGATTTTTGTTACGGGTATAGATCTCGAGTTTTAAACAACAATAAACCACAAAAATTTGTGAGTAAGGTCTTAACTTACATAGTTAGAGATTTGGGTCGCTGGAATGGGTTTCTGGATGTCCTAGGGTCGCGACTAACGGCCAACTTCTCCGATCGCTTTTTGTTCGTTTTCCGACGTGAAATCGTAGCAAGGAAAAGGGGTTAGAATTCGAGTTTCTAAGTCATATGGACGAACTAAAACGTTATACCATAGCTTACCAAGAGTCTAGAAGTCAGGGGCTTTTCCCGGTTGTCCCATCGTCGCCGGAAAGTGGTGTCGAAGGAGTTTTGAACTTGGAGAGGGAATTGAGGGAGTGTAGGAAGTGTTTTCTAAAAATTTAGGGTTTGGGGCGCCCCTAGGGTATTCTTAAGCCTTCCCCAAGGCTGAGATCTGATTACCATCGAAGGGGGTGTTAATTTTGGCAAGAAAATCGCCATGGAAGGAAAGTTTACACCTTCTGCACCTCTGGCGCGCCGGTGACGCGCACCTACGCCTTTGCTCGCGCGGAGCACGCGTGGCCAGGGCGACTCCGCCTTCCGCGCGGTGGCCGCGCGGCGGCGCGCGGCGAGCGCGGGCCGGCCGGACCAGCCGGTTCGGCGGTCCGCGTGGTCCGTCGGGTCTTTTCTTCCTTTCCTCTATCGGTTTTCTATCCTCTACGTGTTAGCTCGACTCCTCGGGTCGTTCTCGGGTTACGATTCCTTTCTTAAATTTGTTTCGACTCCAATGAATTTCATATTCGAAATCCTGAATCCGTCGAGTTTGAGTCCGTTGGCTTGAATTCGTCGTCTTTTGGCTCCCGTGCAATAATTTATCTAATTAAATTGTTTCCGACCTCACGGGTTCTTGGAATAAAAATTCTTTTCCTTCCTGAATTTAATTCCAATTCTTTTTGGATTAATCCATGGAATATCTTCGGGCTTCCTTTCCCTCTTTCATCCCATTTCGACTTGACCAAAATTTGGGTTCGAATTCTTTGAATTTATCGGTCACGCCATTTCCGAGCAATAATTTATTGTAATAAATCATTTTCTTCTCGGAAATAAATTTTATTTCGTTTCTTTGGGCGTTGTAAAAACCCCGGGTATTACAGTCTACCCACCTTAAGAATCAACTTCGTCCCCGAAGTTGCGCCCTTGCTTTCTTTTGGGCTCAATTTAATGTTGGGGTATTTCCATCTACTTTCCACAAGGATAAACGTCTTCCTTAATTTTGAGAAATTAATTCCATTCCTTTGAACGTGAATTAAATTTCTCGGGTGTTACATCCTCTCCCCCTTAGGAATCAACTTCGTCCTCGAAGTTGTGTGTTAGCTTCTCGTGAGCTAGGAACTAATGTAAATTTGGTTTTTATTTCTTGTATCATATCATGTCATTATTATTTCTTATTTAACGACTGTACTTAGAATTGAAATTTCTAAGTTGCCTACGTACCCCGTGAAGGGATCAAGCCATTACGTAGTTCAAAACAAGTTGAATTTGTTTATTTTTGATTGGATACAATTCGTAGAGTCGAACTCAAAAATAAATGCAATTATCGATGCTTGAAAACTTCTTACGGTTGCTTGGGCCGAGTGGTCACATCCTCTCTCCTATTTATGTTTTCTATTCGCGTCCGGCAGTCACGCAGCTGATGACCATGTCGACCGCACCGAAGGCATGCTCCAGGTTGAGGGCACCCTCTCGCATAGTGTGGTTTACCACACTTTGGACATGGTGGCGCATAGTCACCATGGTTGAAGACTATCCCCTTGTTTCGTCCATTGTCGTTTTGATGTGGTCGGTTCAAGTTTCTACGGGAATGGTCCTTATTCCTCTTGTATCGTCCTTGTGGTCCTTGCTTAGTCCCACCTACCGGTTTCCATTTCAGTCCTTGAACTCGTGCAACCACTACTGCACGATCATACACAGCTTGTAGGTCGAGATAGTACTCGCCCGTGATCACCTCTCTAATAGATAGGTTCAGTCCCGTCTCGAACTTCTGTGCCTTCTCTACATCAGTTGCCACCAGTCTCGGCGCGAACCGCACCAACTCCTTGAAACGGTTATAGTATTCTTGGACCATTTTTCGTCCTTGCCTCAGTGTCAGAAATTCCTCGTACATAGCAGCCTTCGTGCTCATGGGATAAAAATGATCACTAAGCAGATCCGTGAATTCTGACCATGTGTAGGGCTCGTTGTACTCCGCACGTTTCCATTGGGTGGCTTGCCACCAATCATCTGCCTCGCCTCCTAAGTAGTATGAAGCTACGTGAACCTTTTCCCCGTCGGGACACTTTACGGCGTTCAACAGTTTATCGAACGTCCGTATCCATTCCTCTAGCTGAGCCGGGTCCTCTTCGCCGGCGTAGTGGGGTGGTTGGTAAGGGTTTACCAAGGCTAAGTAGTTGACTCGGGTTACCGGTGGTGGTACACCCGCTTGTGCACGTTGCACTTCAGCATTTCCTAATACTACGAGAACTTCCTCGACAGTCCTTAGACGCTCATCCATATTGTTGGGAACATGAGGCACTCGCCCTCCTACGTTCTGAGGAATCTCATTATCGTTCGGCATGTTGGGGAGGTCAGAGTCAATGTTGTTGGGGATTACATTCCTTGGTCTTCCCCTAGTTGCCATTCTCTGTTATAAAAGTACGCGAAGATGAGCTTCTAATCTAAGGCACGTTAGATTCAGGAAAGTCTAAGTGATAGGGATGGCAAGAAGAGAGAATAGATATGAGCACGCTAAGTGTTCTTGATCATCATCTAAGACTAAAGCAAGGTTAGTCTCCAGTTGGTGCTTCTAAGTTGATGTCATGTCAAGCTTTAGAATAGGAATGTTACTTATCACATATAAAAGGGTTAGCGCAATGTTCAAGTGTGTATGTATGCGAATGCATGTATATCCTACCCCAACCCCAAAAAATATTTTCGTGACTTTAAAAACTTGTTGGGAAAATTTCTATGCATATGTAAATATTTTCCATGGGTTTAAAATAAATTTTGTTCCATGGAAATAAAACTTAAAATTTAAATAATAATAATGGTACTTAAAAATTTTAAAATAATATTAATATTTGTTTAAAAATCTTGGGCCTCTATATTGGCCAAAATAATAATAATAATTTAAAAATATTTCCGGGCTCTGATACCATTTTGTAACACCCCGGATTTGATAACTCAGGCCGGGATGCCACCGCCACACCTCCCTAGCAAGACGCGACTTCTTCGAACTTGCTAAAGAGAAGCAAGGCTATGGGTTTTCGAAAATGATTTAAAATAAGTCCGGAAAATACTTAACTGAAGATAATGTTATAACATTCATGTGCGATGATTAAATTGCAGTGGAAAATAACCATAGACCGACATGGCCAATACGCAGTAATATCTAAAGTCTAGACTAGAATGCAACATATATAGTTTGAAAAAAAATCCCGAGCCCCGAATGCGTGCATATGATCATGCCATGTCTTCATACTCTGTAAAAAAATGAACAACGGGTTTTATCAGTATATAAAATACTGAATAAGTTAATCCCTAACAAAACAATTTAAGGGGTTACATGTGTTTAATTAAAATTACGCTTTTCATGCGTTACGAAATTAATTTAAAATTCATAGTTTACTTGCAGCGGAAAAACATGATTAATTTATTCGAGACGAAAATGCATAATTAAAGGACTTAATTTAAAAGTGTAATTTAAAGGCATAATTTAAGAATGTAATTTAAATGCATAATTTAAAAACATGATAAATAAGATTTAAACATAATTAAACACTCACACAAGTCTTTTATATTTTATCCCGCAACTAAGAAGAGGACACCACACAAGGGAGATCACTAACGAGGCAATCTCAAAAATCATAATCAGTTAGCCGGTGAACCGGCGGCCGCAGCCATATTAGTATTGACTGCCGTTTTGGCTAGCCATGTATCTCGATTGCCATTCCGGCAAGCCGTGTGTATCTACTGTCAATTTGACAGGCATGTATATCAACTGTCATTTGACAGGCCTTCCAAGCGGTTTCACTGCCACTCGGGCAGGCCGTGTATTTCCCACTGCCGATTTGGCAGGCCATGTGCACAACTGCCGTTTCGGTATAGTAAGGAGACCTTTAACGAGGCAGTCTCAAAGATAATGATAGCATGAAGATCGGCTCAGCCTAGTGAACGGGATTTTTCGAAAGTTCGTACTTCAAGTGATCAAAATATTCGATATCGTGTTTCATGGTTCGAGTTTTCTCAAGTTCGAAAAATCCGATTCGACGCAGTTTACGCCTTTCTTAATTAAAAATTCATTTTTTACACCAAAAATTCTGAAATTTACACAGTAACTCAAAAACACACACACGAACAACTTTCATGTTTTAATTTTTTGGAAATAAGGTTTCAAAGAGTGTCAAATTTCGAGTTCTTTACAAAAGATAATTTCTGTCTCAAAAACTGATTTCGTCACAGGTTCGTGCGACGCCGATTAAAAATTCATTTCAAAGCCAATTGATCCGAAATTTTTACAGGAGATACAAAAGAATTAATGAACAACTTTCATGTTTTAAGAATTTGGAAATAATGAATTTTAGATGCTCAAAAATCGACCACAACACGCTGTACACGCGCGGACTCAAAAGGTTGCTTAAAACAGGTTCTGAAATTCGGCCGTTTAGAAATGAACTCCAAAATCCATGAAATTTTATATGCATAATCTAGACACATTTATCTACAACTTTTTTTTAGAAATGAAAAGTTAAATCATTCTAAAAACGGGTGAAAAACATGCATCAAGTCGAGTAATGAAATCTGTCAACGGTTTCAAATGTTCGGTTTCTCACAGAACGTTTACGGCGAGATTTGGGATAGCAAATCTTAATGTCAATGGCTGAAATTTGGACACAAGATATATTAAAGTCTTAGGAACAAAATCTATATTGAAAAGTTTTTGGTTTGAATTCCCGAAGGTCGAGTTTTAGGCGAGGTTTTGAAATTGGACGAAAATAGGGTTTTTGGAAATCGATTTTTGTTACGGGTATAGATCTCGAGTTTTAAACAACAATAAACCACAAAAATTTGTGAGTAAGGTCCTAACTTACATAGTTAGAGATTTGAGTCGCTGGAATGGGTTTCTGAATGTCCTAGGGTCGCGACGAACGGCCAACTTCTCCGATCGCTTTTTGTTCATTTTCCGACGTGAAATCGTAGCAAGGAAAAAGGGTTAGAATTCGAGTTTCTAAGTCATATGGATGAACTAAAACGTTATACCATAGCTTATCAAGAGTCTAGAAGTCAGGGGCTTGTCCCGGTTGTCCCGTCGTCGCCGGAATACTCGCCGGAAAGTGGTGTCGAAGGAGTTTTGAACTTGGAGAGGGAATTGAGGGAGTGTAGGAAGTGTTTTCTGAAAATTTAGAGTTTGGGGCGCCACTAGGGTATTTTTAAGCCTTCCCCAACGCTGAGATCCGATTACCATCGAAGGGGGTGTTAATTTTGGCAAGAAAATCGCCATGGAAGGAAAGTTTACACCTTCTGCACCTCTGGCGCGCTGGTGACGCGCACCTACGCCTTTGCCCGCGTGGAGCACGCGTGGCCAGGCCTGAGTCGCGACTTCGCCTTCCGCGCGGTGGCCGCGCGGCGGCGCGCGGCGAGCGCGGGCCGGCTGGACCGGCCGGTTCGGCGGTCCGCGTGGTCCGTCGGGTCTTTTCTTCCTTTCCTCTATCGGTTTTCTATCCTCTACGTGTTAGCTCGACTCCTCGGGTCGTTCTCTGGTTACGATTCCTTTCTTAAATTTGTTTCGACTCCAATGAATTTCATATTCGAAATTTTGAATCCGTCGAGTTTGAGTCCGTTGGCTTGAATTCGTCGTCTTTTGGCTCCCGTGCAATAATTTATCTAATTAAATTATTTCCGACCTCACGGGTTCTTGGAATAAAAATTCTTTTCCTTCCTGAATTTAATTCCAATTCTTTTTGGATTAATCCATGGAATATCTTCGGGCTTCCTTTCCCTCTTTCATCCCATTTTGACTTGACCAAAATTTGGGTTCGAATTCTTTGAATTTATCGGTCACGCCATTTCCGAGCAATAATTTATTGTAATAAATCATTTTCTTCTCGGAAATAAATTTTATTTCGTTTCTTTGGGCGTTGTAAAAACCCCGGGTATTACAAACATAGTACTGAGAGCATGAGAATTAGCTATCTGACAGGATTATCCCAAACACAGATCTGTGTATAAAAATGGAAGTTTAATTATGCTTTATCTAAATCTTGTCCAATTTTTATTCTTTTCTTCATGTCCCCTCTATCTCACTTTTAGATCTGCTTTCTAGATAGATTAACATAAATTTATAGCTTTCTTAGAATAAATTTTAACTGCTTTTCTAGATCTAGTTTTAATTGCTTTTTAGTATAGATTAAACTGCTTTTCTAGAACAGTTTTAATGCTCTGTAGGATAATTTTATCTGCTTTTATAGTTTAGCATTAAATTCAGTCAAGTAGTTGTTAGTTCAAACTTTTAAAACTGATTAGAGCAATACGAGTGGAAGATCTGATAAAACGGTGTGGGACCTGCTTCTATCGAACATCCTCTAGTGAACGATCCGGTCTTACTATAAATTACTGAATATTTGACACCGTGTGCTTTCGGGTGACAGTTTCTTAACAAGAGTAATAAAAACGTGACAACCAATAAATATATCCCTACTCCCAACTCCATCTTCATAAATCGATTTCTTTAAATAAAACCTAAACCAGGATTCATTGTTATTCTACTTTCAAAAATACTCGTGTAGTGAGAAATTGTCAGAAGTGTCATGGCGCCGTTGCCGCGGAGGATGCAACTCCATTTTATTAAGAGAATTACATTCCTGATTGCTCATAGTTAGCTTATACATATAAATATATCTTATTCACCAAACCATTTCTAACCCGGGGATTGTACATGTACTATCATCGCTGAAACCGTTGTTTTATGCAACGAAGTAAGGAAACACCCGCCGAGATCCTGTTCAATTCAGAAATAGAAAGAACAGCTCGACGTCTAAGGGCGCAAGCTAGGCAGAGGAAAGAACGAGAAAGGCAGGCACTACTTTCTCCTAGTACAAGCAGTGACATTTCTGAGATGGCAAATCCTGACATCCCACCCATCATACCACCAAACCCACCACTCCAAAATATCTAAGAAGATCCCGAAGATGTTAACGACGAGAATTTGGACGATCCCCCTCGTCAGGTCATTCAGGGAGGTGGGAACGTACCAAATATCGAGCATCAACCCTCGAGGTCCCTCCAAACAACCAAACCTTCCCCAATAATCCTAACTTCCAAAACCAGCAGTACCAAAATCCAAAGCAGTATAATCAGAACCAATACCCACCAAACCCACAGGATCATAATGACCCAAGGAATTTCTATCCCCACCAGAACTTCAATCCACAAGAGCAATACCAGGGACAGCACCAAGGGCAGTACCCAGGAGGTCAAGGGAACAATCAGCAGCCCGTTGCTGCTGATTACATGCAACCGATAGTGGAGCCGTACTTGAATTTGCCGGGAAGAGCACCAATAGCAGCCAGAGACTTCGAGCTGAAACCCGCTCTAATCAACCTGGTGCAGAATAGCCAATTCGCAGGGGCCAACTACGAGGACCCACATGACCATCTGGCAACATTCTTGGAACTCTGCAACACGATCAAGAACCAGGGGGTCTCACAGAACATTATTCGGATGATGTTGTTCCCATTCTCGCTGTGCAGTGGAGCAAAAACTTGGTACAAGTCAATGCCGATGAACCAAAGAAGTAGCTGGGAGGATATAGTAAGAAACTTCTTGGTGAAATACTTTCCAGAATGGAAGATAGATGAGGGGAGGTCGAAAATTTCTGAATTTAAGATGAAACCGGAGGAATCTTTGTATGACGCTAAGGAGAGATTTGTGAATCTGTTGAGAAAGTGCCCTCAGCACGGGTTTCAAGGATGGGAACAGTTAAGAAAGTTCTACAATGGACTGACACCGGCGTGGAAGCATATGCTGGATGCAGCAAGGGGGACAACACCTGTTACACATGCCCATGGATCCAGCATGGGCGAAAATTGAAACAATGAGTGTAAATCGGTCTGTACTAAATGATGATAATGTTAATGTTCCCCTCCCCGTGGACTTTGTGCTGTAGGTACAGCAGAAAAATCTGATTTTGAGAAGCAGCAAGAGCAGGTGGCTGCATTGTCTGTAAATCAGGGAGCAGGGAGCTCAGCTCAAGGACAGCAAACAGAGGCAATTTGTGGATTGTGTCAGGGAGCTCACGCAACCGACACATGCGAACAGGTTGCATTTGAAAGCTGTAATTTTGCAGGAGCATTTCCGAACCGACACCCGAACCTTTCTTACTCCAACAACAATGCCCTCAATTCATACCTGTTGAATAAGCCACAATAGTTCAACCCGCAGCAGAATCAAGGATTCCACCAAAACAGGGGCCAGAACTTTCAGAACTATAACCAAAATTTCCAACATCAAATCCAGCAAAGACCCCCTCAAAACAAAAATTTCCAGCAACCCAACCAGAACTTCCAGAACTTCCAACCCCAGTTTGTTCCCAACCAAGGCCAGTGGAACCAATACCAAAATCAGAATCAGGTTCAAAAGCCACCATCAAGGCTAGAGAACTTGATGACTGATTTTATTACAAGCCAGAAGGAAATCAATTCCCAACTGCAGGCCTCCATAAGGAATGTGGAGACCCAAGTTACTCAGATGGCCAATGAGCTTCAGAAAAGGGACAAGGGAACATTGCCAAGCGCTGCAGGGAAGAACCCGCAGTGCAAAGTAATTACTCTTAAATCTGGGAAAGTTTTGGCTGGGCCAAGAGGAAAGGATACTGGAAAAGAAACTGGGAAAGACGATACTGTTGATTAGGAAGCAATAGATGCTGAAAAAGAGATAGCTGTAAAGCAGACTGAAGCTGCATCAGAAGAGGCTAAAAACGGCAAAAGAAAGGTTGAACAAAAGGAATTAGTGGTGTTCAATAGTACGTGCAGCGCAATTATCCAGAAGAAACTGCCTGAGAAAAAGGAAGACCCTGGCTGCTATACTTTGCCAATCCGAATTGGCCAAGTCAATGCAGGGAAAGGACTGTGTGATCTAGGATCCAGTATCAACGTAATGCCATTGGCAATGGTAAAACGTCTCAAGCTTGGAATTGTGCAGCCAATCAAAATGAAGCTACAGCTTGCAGACAGATCGATCACGCAGCCGATTGGGATCCTGAGAGATGTCATAATCAGAGCAGGCAGTACCCCCTTCCCAGCAGACTTCATTATCCTGGACATTGAGGAAGACTCTGACATGCCTCTCATCCTGGGAAGGCCATTCTTGGCCACTGGCGGAGCACTAATTGATGCCAAATCCGGGAAAGTGACACTCCGTGTAGATGGGGAGGAGGTGGTCTTCGATATGGCCCGACTGCAAAAGTTTCCAAACGACAGTTCTTGTTTTTCCTTTGATGATTTAATAGTTAGAGGAGAGGAGATAGACAGTGAGGGAGAGCTTGACCCTGGATTAAATGTAATGATGATGGATGACAAACTATCAAAGCAGGTACTGAAGCCTGCAGGCGCGGAGCAAGAAGGCTGCAGCGCCGTTTACTTCGCCGACCCTGGAACTGGGGATCTGGAGGAGTTCGACGGTGCTGAATTCCATGAAGACGTCGACCAGAAGGAGGCGGATCCTGTGCTGACACAGGATCCAAAAGGTAAATCTGATTTCCTCCCACCCATTTCTCGAAAATTACTTCCATCTGTGGAATGCCCACCAGAGCTAGAACTAAAAGTGCTACCGGACAATCTGAAGTACGCGTTTCTTGCTGAACTTAAAATGTTACCGGTAATTGTTTCAGCTAAGCTGACACAAGATCAAGAAAATGCTCTGGTGGGAGTGTTTAAAAAACATGTACATGCAATCGGTTGGACCATTTCTGATATAAAAGGAATAAGCCCTTCTGTTTGCATGCCCATGATATTGATGGAGGAGAGTTTCAAACCCTCGCTCCAGCCCCAACGACGTTTGAACCCGCCCATGCAGGAAGTGGTAAGAAAAGAGGTGATCAAGCTATTAGATGCTGGTATCATCTACCTGATTTCTGACAGCAAATGAGTTAGTCCCGTGCAGGTCGTTCCGAAGCGGGGTGGGATGTGTATTACGAAGAACGAACAAGGAGAGGAAATTGCAACGAGGCCGGTCACTGGATGGAGGGTCTGCATAGACTACCGGAAGTTGAATGAGGCAACGCGCAAGGACCATTTTCCTTTACCTTTTATCGATCAAATGTTGGAACGGTTGGCGGGAAGGGAATTTTCTTGTTTACTTGATGGGTATTCTGGCTATAATCATATTGTGATTGCAAGTGAGGATCACGAAAAAAAAACTTTTGCATGCCCTTATGGCACTTTTGCCTACAGGCGCACGCCTTTTGCTATATGTAATGCACCAGCCACTTTTCAAAGATGCATGATGTCTATATTCTCTGAATTTATCGAAAAATGCATTGAGGTCTTCATGGATGACTTCTCTGTGTATGGAGATACGTTTGACGAATGTTTGACCAATCTTGCTAAAATATTAAAAAGATGTGAGGACACTAACTTGGTTTTAAACTGGGAAAAGTGCCATTTCATGGTCACTGAGGGCATAGTGTTTGGTCATCGCATCTCACGTGCAGGCATTGAGGTCGATCCAGCCAAGGTTTCCATCATCTCCAATCTCCCTCTCCCCAATTCAATAAAATCTGTTAGGAGTTTCTTAGGGCATGCCAGTTTTTACCGGAGATTCATTAAAGATTTCTCGAAAACAAGCTCACTAACCTTCTTTGTAAAGAAAATTCTTTTGTAATAAGTGATGCGTGTGTCCAAGCCTTTGACACGCTCAAAAAGATGTTGGCTTCTGCTCCAATTGTACAACCACCCGATTGGTCAATACCATTCGAGGTGATGTGTGATGCAATTGGTCTTGCAGTTGGTGCAGTTTTAGGGCAACATAAGGATGCGAGACATTGCGTAATTCATTACGCAAGTCACGCCCTGAATGAAGCCCAAATAAACTACACCACTACAGAAAAATAGATGTGTGCTATAGTCTTTGCGTTTGACAAGTTCAGACAGTACCTTATTGGTATAAAGACTATAGTGTACACTGACCACAGTGCACTCAGATACTTGTTCAGCAAGCAAGACGCGAAACCTCGTTTAATCAGGTGGGTACTATTGCTGTAGGAGTTTGACATCGTAATAAAAGATAGGCGAGGTCGAGATAATGGTGCTGCTGACCACTTATCTCGATTAGAAAATGATAAAAATGAGAAAGCCGTCAATGAAGATTTCCAGGACGAACAGTTGTTCGCATTACATTTGCACGATTAAGCGTTTCCATGGTTTTTCGACATCGCTAACTTCTTGGCATGCGGAATAACCCACCATTCTCAAGCAATCATTTCAAGAATAAGTTCAACCGAGATGTATTAAATTACTTCTAGGAAGAACCTTATCTCTTCAAGCACTGCGCCGATTTGATAATCAGGCGATGTCTGACTGAGCATGAGGCTTATCAAATTGTCAGAAAATGCCATGAATCAGAGTATGGAGGTCACCATGGTCCCACTCGAACGGCCCATAAAGTCCTCGAGTGTGGATTTTACTGGCCTCACATCTTTGAGGATTGCAAGACATTTGTGAAAGCCTGCGACAGGTGCCAAACACTGGGAAACATTTCCAAGAGGGATGAGATGCCTCATAAAGGAATTCTTACTCTTGAGATTTTCGATGTTTGGGGCATTGACTTCATGGGACCGTTTCCACCATCTGGTGGAAACCAGTACATTTTGGTAGCTGTCGATTACGTGTCCAAATGGGTTGAGGCTGTCGCATTACCAACCAATGATGAAAGCCAAGTCATAAAGTTCCTCAAGAACAACATTTTTAATTGATTTGGCATACCTAGGGTGATAATATCTGATGGAGGAACACATTTTGTTAATAAATCCTTTGAGAACTTAATGTTTAAAACTGGCATCCTCCACAAGATAGGCACGCCTTATGATCCCCAGAGAAGTGGTCAAGTCGAGGTATCTAATCGCGAGATCAAACATATACTCGAAGCCACTGTCGGGAGAACCCGAAAGGATTGGGCACGTAAGCTTAATGATGCTCTATGGGCATATCGCACAACATATAAGACTCCCATTGGGATGTCTCCGTACAGGCTTATCTTCGGAAAAGCTTGTCATTTGCCCGTAGAGTTAGAGCATAAAGCTTACTGGGCCGTTAAAACGCTTAACTTTGATCCAAAAGTTGCTCAGAGCAAGCGCAAGTTGGACCTCAATGAAATTGAGGAAATACGAGCGCAAGCTTATGAAAGCTCTCGGATTTATAAAGAGCGGACCCAGAAGTTGCACGATCGCAGGAGTAAATCCAAGCAATTCTTTATTGGCCAAAACGTTTTACTGTTCAATTCTAGGTTGAAGCTGTTCCCGGAAAGCTAAAATCCAGATGGGAAGGGCCATATGAAGTGCTGGAGGTGTTTAGAAGCGGTGCAGTCAGGATCCGAACTGACAAGGGCGATCTGGTGGTGAATGGACATAGGCTAAAGGAATACATCGGAATGTTCGATCCGGAAAAAGAGAGCCAATTGGCAGACCCGGCTTACACTCAATAAAAACAGCAATTAAATTATAAAAATTTCATTTTATGTATATACGTACTGCTTTATTTCAAAATCGGAAAGTATCCAAAATCAACTAAACATTTAGAGTACTAAGACTCTAAATGTGAGGATGTTGATATTTGGAGAAAAATCTAATATGATTAATTTATCTGTCTTGCAGAAATTCCGAAACCACCAAAAAGAAGGATCAGAAAAATAGCATGGAAAACCAGGTTCCCGGTTGGATTAATTCCATGCATTTAAGAAAATACTCTCGAAATTTAAAGCAATTTAAAATCCGAAATAATTTTTACAAATAAATGGAATTGATCCAACCTATTATTATTATGCAAGTGGGTTATTTTAATTTCTAGCCCAATAATTGTAAATATTTTAGACTGAATTTATTCAGGTCCAAAACCAATAATATGGACTCAGGCCCAGTCCATAAAGTTTGAAAATTCAAAAACCAGTCACGGGACTAGGCACCAGTCGCGAGACTATGTCTCACGACTGAGTGGCAGTCTAGCGACTGGAGGTCTCCACGGCTGGCCCAGCCAAAACTTTCCCAGATTTAAGAGTAATTGCTACTAAATTTCGTGGTAAGCCATAAATTTATGCTAATCTATCTAGAAAGCAGATCTAAAAGTGAGACAGAGGGGACATGAAGAAAAGAATAAAATTGGACAAGATTCAAATAAAGCATAATTAAACTTCCATTTTTATACACAGATCTTTGTTTGGGATAATCCTGTCAGATAGCTAATCCTCATGCTCTCAGTACTATGTTCCCTTTAACAGACAGGTACTTACAGTATGAGGTTACATGTTCTTAAGACCACAAATTCTAAGATACCACATCACTGCTGGAAGCCCCTGCGGTTGTTCGGTTGCGTACGTACCGTCTGCCTATTATAACTGCCCCGGCCAGGGTATGTCATTTATCTGTGGTGGACAAGCAACACCTGAAAAATCATTAGTTGAAATGCCAAGTACTGCTATCATTCCCCCATGTCACACCCAAAGATTCTAATCAAACCCTGAACTATCTCATAACTCTCAAACTTAGAAACAGTTAGAACCTCTCTTAATACATCCGAGTGACCTCTATAGAAAGCAATTAAAAGAAAGCGGTAAAGAAAACATTTAAAAATCCTATCACTCGGAGGTTTTAAAAGCGTTACCCTGGTAGTATAAGAGAGCCCCCAGTCATGATGACTGTACGTGGATCAAGAATTCCCGGATCTCGATGAACCGCTCGCAGTTTTCACTTCCTTCCAGGTGGTTTTGAGATACAAACTAATGAAACGACCTAATAAATTAGTTCGTTCCGGATGCACTCACTCAGGACTCAAAAATAGGCTTTGGCAGAAGAGGATAGCAGTTGGAAGGGACTCAACCCTATCTTAGAAAATAACCAAGGCCTGAGTGTTGTTCCTATAGAATTATCCATCACACCGTATTTGAATCCAAGTGGACCCCATCTCAGTATAATATTTAATACCAGATTTCCCGCACACAACAATTTTGGAAAATAATAAATTTGAAAACCATTCCCTAAACAGGTACTAGACTCTCAATAAGAACACAGACCCTTTCAGTCTAGAAAGACCTAATCGCTGACTCTGCTTCTAATTTCCCAAAATCAACCCCTAGTAGAATATGAATTAAACATAATTGAGGAATTTATCCCTTACTCAGATCCGAATTTTATAAATGAATTTTGGCTGGAAATTTAATATGCAGTATCTATTTTAAATCTAGACTTCTATATCCAAGGGAAGATCCCAAAATAATATGACCACAATATCTACATAATAATAGCATGCATACGGATATAGCGAAGTGTAAAATTAATCAACCCAAAATATAATGGTGGGTTTAGACCGAATGTGAGACACAGAGGTTAAGTAGCCGTGAGGAAAAATATGATGGCAGAATAATCAGGTGGACTGCAAACATATGCTATCCAGTTTCCCAATTACTCGGATGGAATGAATTTAGACAACAGAAAACCCTATAATGGCAGTGTCGCTACCAGTTGGACCTCTGTTGCCTGTGAATCCGGATAAAAAAAACCTACATGTTTCTTTTCTGTAATATTTATCAAATGATATTGACAGATATCATCTGAATCCTATCACAAATTAGAATTCGGGTTTGAAAATTAAGATAAAGAAAAAGAAACTGTATCCGGATAGGAGTCAGCTGAGCAGCTATTATAATCCCGGATGGACGAACCGCCAAGGCTTCCACCGACCACTATCCGGACCATGCAAAATAACATCTAGTAATTAATATACAGACCACGAGCTAATTTATCCGTGTTGGAATATCCGCCAACATTAGTCTGTTATATTTCTTACTAGCTGTTTCACACAACACGGAAAAGACCGAAGATAAGATAAAAGAAGAATGCCTTGCATGGGAGACATTGGTTTCTCATGCAAGATTATGGAATCAAATCCATAATCAATGTTTTAAATGATCCTACATACCATAATTAATTATAGTTCGAATTATCTGCTTAAAACATTAATATTTTGTTTATAGAAAATTATTTTAGTGAAAATTGAACAAAGGTCCTTTAATCATGGTTATTACTGACTTTAATTATTGCTAATCATAATCATTAATTAATGACTAAAGAGTTCAATTAATTAATGGTCGGGAATGGAGAAACATAAAATTTGGCAAGGGAGTGCCATGCATGTCGTGAGACAGAAATTGCATCGTGAACTGTGGGTTCACGACGGGAGGATCACGACATGAGGGGTGGGGAATAAAAGGATTTGAATTTTTTTTTTTGGAAATTTAGGGTTTCCATGTCACTAGACAAAAAGTGTGTCGTGAGACATGGTCTCACGACAGGAGTCTTGCGACATGGGGGTTGGAAGTTAGAATTTTTGGGATGTAAAAGAGATGAGGACCCAGTCGTGAAACCATAAATAGTGTCATGAACCTAGGCTCGCGACATGGGTCTCACGACTGGTGTATTTTAGAAATATTTGCCAATTCATGGAGCTCCAGTCGCTAGACAAAAATTGTGTCGTGAGACATGGTTTCACGACTGGAGTCTAGTGACTGGAGTGATTTAACAAATTATTCTAAGTGTATGGGCTCCCAGTCGCGAGACCAAAACTGTGTCTTGAGACATGGTCTCACGACAGGAGTCTTGCGACTGAGAATTTTGAAATAAAAACCAAGTATTTGGTCTCCCAGTCGCGAGACTGAAAGTGAGTCGTGAGACATGGTCTCACGACAGGAGTGTCTTGCGACTGGGAGTTTTCCAAAAAATTACCTAAGGCATAATTTCCCAGTCGTGAGACTAGGATTGTGTCGTGAGACATGGTCTCACGACAAGAGTCTCACGACTGGAGCCTTACAGAATGAAAGTAAAAGGGTTTTGGTCCCCAATCGCTAGGCATAAGAGTGTGTCGTGAACTGCGGGTTCACGACAGGATGTTTCACGACTGGAGGTTTCAAAATTAAAAGACAAGTGTCATGAGACACCCATGTCGCGAAACTACCCTCCAGTCGCTAGACGTGGTCTCGCGACTGGAGGCGGTTAGCGACATGAGTGTGTTTCAGGACCCAAGTCAGATAGGAACAGTGGCATGCAACATGCGTGGTATCACCCTATTTCAGATCAAAAAGCTATTCTAACCCAAAAATAACCAAACAAGATTTGAACCTATCTAGAACATGCTTGAACAAAATAAATCTAACTAAAACAATATTAAAATAAGCAAGATCCTAATCTAGGGATTTAACACACATTATGCATGAACATTATCCAAAATAACCAAACAGTAACCAAGAAAAATGAGAAATAATGGTCAAATGACCAAAAAGAAAATGAAAGCAGTAAATCCATGGGTTTACAACACCCATTTCATGTTTTTGGAACACATTTTCGGATTAACTTCCCATTTATAAAATGGGTTTGATAATATCCATTAAGTTGGGTATTACAAACCCTAAATCAAAGGTTTAGAACAAGAAAACATGAGGAAAGTGGCTCTCTAGCTATCAAAATGGAAAACAAACAATAAAATAAGAACTAAGCTGAGCTAATCTATGGTCAGAATTGAATAATACATGAAAAATTAAACTAACCTAATCTAAAACTACCTAAGAGGGAACTCTTCAATCTGCCTTCAAGTGTATGAATTGCTAACTGATCAACCCTAGGCACCTTGGATCACCCTATATTTATAGAGATGAAACCCTAGGCCCATGGGCCTTGATTTGAGGCCCACACATGTCGCAAGACTTCACGCCCAGTCGTGAGACTCTCCGGACCAGGTCTTCATTTTGCCTTCTGCGTCGCTAGACTCCCACCCAGTCGCGAGACCATGCTTCGCAACTGGGGTCTAGCGACTGGTATTATGGATTGGTTTCTTCTTCGTCATCTGGCCCTTGTGTCGCGAGACTCCTTCCCAGTCGCTAGACTATGTTTCGCGACTGGGGTCTTGGGACGGAAGGTTCCGGACTGTGACTCATCTTCATTTGGTCTCCATGTCGCTAAACACCTTCCCAGTCGCGAGACCATGCTTCGCGACTGAAGGTTTAGGGACATGAGATTATGGACTAATTTCACCTGTTTACTCTCTCTTGGGTCGCGGGACTCTCCCCAGTCGTGAGACTATGCTTCACGAGTGGGTCTTTGTCTCACGACTGGCTGAGCCTGATGGGTCAAAAATTGTATTTTTGTGGGCTTTTTCTTCTTTTCCCATCTTTTTGGTTTTTGTGGGCTATTTTATTCTTTTGCTCATCTTTTTCATTCCTTTTTCTTTTCTTTCCTTTTTCTCGTGTTTTTAGATTTTTCTAACATAAATGTGTAATAAAATTACATATTTATGCATTTTTCATACCAGCTTATTATTTTTACAAATATGCATAAATCAATCCAATTCAACTGCTTTCTTATTTAATATAAGACCGGAATGCGATCAAATGCCCGTCTCAGACACGGAAATAGATTGAAAATAATGGGCATTTTGGGCCATTATCAACATCCTCACATTTAATACTGATCGTCCCCGAGCAGTCAGAATCAATGTTCCTTAGAACACGGACTCTGCATATTCAATTCATTTTCGTGGCTTCATAAATCACATTCTTTTTGGATTGGGATAAGACAATAAAAAACTACAAGTATTAAATTCCCTTGATTGCAGTGTTTAATGAAATGATACTTGCTCACTGAATCAGGCCTACAAATCAAACATTATTGATAACTCTTCATGAATATCATGTTTGAAAGATGCAAGGATTAAAATTTAGAATTAAGGCATGAAATAAACACAATTAAAGAAACAGAGCCTCACATATAAGAGAATCAGAAAGTTCACTCTCTCTCAAATGGGTTTAATCATGAACACTCAAAATCAAATTTAATTAAATTATCCCATAAGCTTGCAATCAGACCAACTCGCCACCGGCAAATTTCTTCAAATCAAGATCATGAGGTCTTATTTAAGGTTATAACGGGGCATACGGTTGTAACATTGGTGTGGAAGGGAATTATTGGGCTACGAAGTGGCAAGAAATAATTCTATCATAACTTGGCATATTTATTTAAAATTTATGATCATCAATTATTTCTCTTTCTTTTTCTTTTTTGTTGCATGACATTTAGACTATGTCTAATTGCTCTGTCATTTGCAATTTATTCTTGTTGAATGAAGCTCAACATTTTTTCATTTTTTTTCCTTTTTCTATTTCTTCTCTTCTTTTTTTTGAATCGGTTTATTGAATACCGATTTATGCATTCTTGATGATCATAAAGTTAATGTTTTTGATAGAATTTATCCTTGCCCACTTGGGTTTGAATATATTGGTTTTTTTGTAAGGATAAGGAAAATATAGTGGGTTTCAAGAAAAATTAGGCTTAAGGCTCAAGTGGGTTAATCCTAAAGGGAAAATATTTTTGGGTTTGGATTTCAAACGAAGGCAAAAATTGGGTTTTTCTAAGTGCTTCGATCATATGCTCGATTTCGGGAATATGACATGGTCTTGAATCAGTCCCAATTGCAAGTTCTAGTTTAATCAAAATGATTCACACATCAAAGAAAAAAATGAGAAAAAGTGACTTATGGCTCAAATCTCACAAGGTTGGATTGATTCATGTCATATAATATTCTCAAATTTAATCTAAGCTTAATTCTAACAATTTATTCAATCAAAATTTACAAAATGCAGATTTATTACCCAACAAGATGATTGCATCATTAAATTTTTATAGCTCAAAACCTCAGAAATTTATTTCATGCATGTTCTCAAATATATTATCCCAATTTAAAAGTTTGAAAATTTAATCACAAGCTTAAATTCAACATGTGAACTTAGAGCAGGTTTATGCATGCTTTTGCTGGTTATTTAATTTAAAGCAGTAAAAGAGGCTTTGTTAACATACAAAGTATGTCAACAGCATTGGCATGACAGTTACTTATTCATCTCGGACTGTCAGACATCTTTTCTCAAAATAAAATTGTTTTTGGACTGCAAAATTACTTTTTGAAAGCATTAAATACATCAATTACAAGAGATTTCATGCACTCAGATTGAATTTGCACAAATGATAGAAATTCTCTTATATGATGTGTTCATTTAAGCTCGAAATGATGGGATCAAGAAGACTCAATCTTTCTTCTCTCCTGGTTGAGTGGAAGGTCCAGCGTCGTCTGTCAGAGGTGGAGGTGGCTTTGGTAGTTGTTGGATTAGTGCTTGCATCACCATTTCCATCATCTTTCTCTGCCGCTCCTCGCTCTCCATTCTCTCTCTATGCTGCCTTTCTTCCCTCTCCAGCAAGAGCCGTCTGAATTCATCCCCTCTTCTCCTCTCTTCCGCTTTCTCTTCTTCCTTCTTTCTTTCTCTTTCTTCTCTCCTCTTCCTCTCTTCTTGTCTATCTCTTCAATCATCTTCTCTTCCAAGAACAATGACATCTGCCAACTGCTTAACACTTTTGGTCATGGTTTTGCTCATTGTGCTCACAATTTCAATCACTTGTGAGTTGGCAGGCTGTTGCGAGATATTTCTGACTTGGAGGGGGAATCTGAGGAGGTTGAGCTGGCGGTGGAATTGGGATCTGTTCTTGCTCTGCTTGATGCTCTTCTTGAACTGCAGTCGAATGTCCCGCATCAGCACGGGCTTTCTTTGTTCCCTTCGATGCCCTAGGTGGCCTTTGCGCTCTTTACCTGGAGGATGGTGCTTGATCACCAGATATAAACGAAGATTGCACGTCCGAGTCGCCAGGCAGTTGGGGCAATGAATATGTGATTCTTTTGCACAGAGGAAGACTTGGCACATGGATGGGGGGGTTCACCCTCACTGGTTTGTCGGTTGCAAATGCACTTATGTCGACGCCCTGATTAACACAGATTCTTCTTATCAAATTTGGATAGCATAAGACTTGCTTGTCTTCTATCCGGGTCGTCAGAACTTCAAATACATGCCTTCCTACGTTTAACTTTAATCCGTGCCACAGCTTCGCGAGCCCCATTAGGATGCTTCCATATGTAGTATGTGGGTGCGAACTTGGCCGGATCTTGGACATGTAGAATTCATAGGTTGGCATGAAGTGCAGTTGCAACCAGTTTGTATCGAATGTGTGGTCCAGAGCAGGTAATCTCGTCATGCTGTTTGCCAAGGCAGCATACATTGCAGTTTTCTTCTTTTTTCCTCTTTTAATCAAAATTTCTCCAGCTGGGAATTCATCTCGAATATCCGGGGTCTCGAAGAATTGGTTCAACCATTCGGGTGAGATATCTATAACGTGACCCCGGACCCATGTTTTTCTGCTTCTGGCATCGATATTGCAAAAGAATTCTCGTGTTAGTTCGACGAAGCCATCTTCCTCGCTGTGCAACATGAAATTCCCCCATTCCTGGTTTCTGTAGAAGGTTTCGATTGTGGGGTGGACCAAGGCATCTGGATTGAACCCTTTATCTGACACAATCATCTTTGACATCCTAGCATAATTTTCTGCCCCCTCCATCTTCCCATTGAATTTAATCTCCAGATCTGCATTGCTCAAAGTCTTCTTATCAAACTGCTTATGAATCCCCATCTTGTTCCTCACAGTGTTTTCCGACCAGAATTCAACCGGTCAGACAGAACCGATTGATTCCTGGTCCTCACTGCTGTGCCAATCAGTTGGTTCATCTTCCTCTTGGACTGGCTCATTTACAGGTTCTGCCTCAGGCTCCTGTCGACTCGACTCTGCCTCAACCTCCTCCTCCTCCCTTAAAGCTTGTTCATTCACTGCTTCATTCAAAATCTCCCGGATGTTTTCTTTAAGTGATGGGACCATGGGATGCTCATCTGTCTGATCCTCCAGTAGGTTACCCAGTGCAGCTGGATCAATTGATGCCAATGATCCCTCTTCTCCTTCGGCATGATGAACTGGGCCTTCTGGGACGGCTGCTGCTTTGCTTCTATCATACTTTTCTCTTTTAGCCAAGTATTCCAGCCATAGGGGATCATCCTTTCGCAAGAAACTGATTTCCCTATATTTTTCCCGTTTCTCCTCCGGAGTCAAGTGTGCCCAAGGGTGAGGCTCTTCTCCAGCAGTGGCCCTTGTTCTGGCATTTGGTCCATCACTTGCAGTTCATCATCATCTATGTCCTGTGCTGTTTCAGCATTGGCAGATTTCTTCTTTCGACTCTCAGCTTGCTGCTTTTCCATCTCCTCTCCTTTCTCAATTTTCACCTGAATAATCCTTTGTTTAGTTTGCTCTTCCTCAGATTGTTTCTCAGCCTGAGTCTCCTTTCTACTCTCCAATTCTGCCTGCAGTTTCTTGGCTGCCTCCTCATCCTGTGTCTTTTCAATATTTTCATCATCTGCTCCTCCTCAGTTGCTTTCTTTTCTCTCTCAATTCTTTCTCTTCCCATTCATCCTTATTAGAAGCTTCTTCCTCAACCGTTTGTTCATGCACAACAAATTTTGCGTCCTCTTCCTCTTGCATCTTTTTAGCCAACTCAGCATCAAAGGTTATCTGATCTTTTCGCTTCATGGGTGGCTCCTTCATTTTGCCTTTTCCCTTGTCTGCTGGGTTGGCTGGCTCAGCAATTTTCCTGGCAAGTGGCTCGGGCTCTTTGATCACAACTTTTGGCTCTGGTGCCCTTCCGCTTTTCTCTTTCTTTGCCAGTGATACCAACCTTCTTCTAGGTTGTACTTGAGGCTCAGGCTGGACCGCAGGCTCAGTAGCAGTGGGCTGTTCAGCAGTAGTAGGCATGGGAGCTGGAACTGACTCTTGCTGTGTTGAGGGTTCCTGTGGTGGGGGTGGAGTGGAGATGTACTCATCAATCATAACGTCTGGATCCTCTCTGGGTTCTTTTGCGACAGTTGGTTCATCTTCATAACCCAATTGCTTCTCTGCATGTTTCAAGAAGTTTTCGATAAAGCTCCGGAGACTAATCCCCACAAGCTGTGCTTCCCAGTCTTCTTTTATCTTCTTGCAAAATTTACACCGGACATTATGATTGTAGTGCAAAATTTTATGCTTCACTGTTTTATCATTACAATATCGGAGTGCCTCCTTGTCCATTTCCATTAAAAGCTCTAAGTAAGACGTCCGATATTTATCCATCATTGCCCCCACCAAATCCTTCTGAATTCCCTCCAGGTACAACATATCCTGGGTGAAGTTAAAATTCAGATAAGTTCCAGCTTCAGCTTCTGACATCAGTTGGAACTGTCTCTCATTATTCTTTATTGGCTTACAACTGCCCTTATGGATGTCGACGATCAATTGCTCCCTTAGTACAGCAATGTGTTCAGGGAATTCCGAGTTCTTTGTTGTTCCAAACTGCCCATACTTTCTTTGCAAGAAGACTGATTCAAGCTCATCTTCTGCTGGCAGTTCTACCCCTTTGTCCAGAAATGACTCTGTAGTACTAGGGTTTCCTCTTCCCCATACATAGGTGAGGTCTTCCCACTGCTGCCTTGCATCTTTTATCATTTTTCTCATGGTCTCCAGCAGTGAGGTGTTCCGGGTCTGCTCGAAGTGTTCAGAACTCTTGAGGTGGTTGTGCAAGTTGTAGCTCAGTCCGCGATGCCTGAGGCGGGCCTGTTCTGTGATCCACTTCTGTTCTTCAGGTCCCCTCTTCTCAAACAAGTATGGATTCCACTTGAATGGGAAGTCCTCGTGCATCATAATCACCCCGCGGGCCAGAATTCTGCTGATATCGATCTGCTTGTCTGTGAAGACCATTCTGACTTGAGGATCTATGGGCTGGTTCGGGATGATTATGTCAACATCAGCCAGTGCTTTGTCTCTGGTTCCCCGCTCCACATGTCTACTCCAGACTGCCATATGTTCTTTGAATTTAAGCTGGATTCTCTCATGATGGACCTTGGGAGTCGTCTTTGTGTCCTCAGGAGCATGATCTAACATTCTTTGCCAGAACATCATTGTGAAGTGAAAGAAATTGCGTTCAATGGAAGCAGCTGCTTCTGTTCTATTTTCTGGAGGGATATTAACATTCCAGCCTGGTGGAAGCTCTAATTTGGCTTCCGTCTCATGATCGAGGGGTACCAAATATTCTTTCATTATTGCCTCCCTCATCTATTTGATGGCAAACCTGTTCGTGGATGCCTCCTTTGCTGCTTGTTCCAGCGTGCAATCAGGCAACAGGATGCCTGATTTAATAACTTTTTCATTCTTGAGAAAGACGGAGAGTATTAAATGCAATCGAATTTTTATAATCATAAAATTATTCAAGTTACAAATCAACATCCTGATATTTTGAGCTTTGCTCGAAATGTGATTTAATTGATTATACTTGAATTTTATTATAAGGCATAAATGAAAATATTTACAAATTGGAATTTAAATAACACTCATTTATTAAAGCTTAGGTCATTGGACCCAAAATATTTTTGTTTAGACTATTGAGTCCAAAAATAAAATGGTCATTGGATCAAAAATCTTTTTAATGGGCCATTGGGCCCAAAAGTTTGATTTTCTCAATTTCATTAAACAAGCTCGAGGCACTTGTTAAAAAAGGAATGAGGTGAGATAAATGGAATGGAATGCTCGAATTTGGAATGTGCAATGGAGACGTGGCGAAATGGATTTGCTATTTCCGAATTGCTTGGACTGCTTTGGATAGTTAAACACTCACTAAAAACTTGCAAACACTATTTTTACTTTTTAAAAGTTGACTTGGTTATTATTAAATGAAAGTGGGGTGTGAGGGGCCCCATTTTAGATTTTTGAAAAGGATAGCAGTTATAAGTGACAAAAATACTGCTATTTACTCACACTTTTAGTTCCATTGGGAACCAAAAACACTAAGTCAACTAAAATTCCTACCAACTATTTTTGTCTTTTTGTGAAAAGGTGCATCAGGGAAAGGGAATTGGTGTGCACAGGCACTGCCAAAAACATGCCAACACTACACTTTACATGGGTCACTGCACACATAGACAGACATGCCACAATAAGGAAAGACATTAAATGGCTGCATTGGCATGCAAAATACAAACACACAGTACACCACCAACACAGGATCATGCTTCACCTTAAGCTAAAACAAGGAAACCAAGATAAAAATTATCAATCATGCTTAGCAATTACTGATTAACAATCTGGAAACCAACAATATCAAGACATAAAAATATTAAGGCAAACTGTAGAGGGCAGACAAGCATGAGAGCCCTAAAAGCTTCAAAAATCAACAATGGTGAAATTCACCACTGTCGAACCCTAAGGTGCTGCCTGTGTTCTCTAGACAACCTAGGTTCAAAAATCAAAATGCCCCAACCAGATTCGACTATCCCCAATCCTCATAAATCAACAAAAGCATTTCCCACCCATAATCGACCAACACCCTGTCACTCACATGGCATGAATACAGAATACCCACAGCAAAATAACCCCTAAATCGAACTCAGAATGTGAAGAAAAAGACAGAAAAGAAGCCTATTTACACATTTACAACATTTCAATCGAAATCGCGAAACGGGGGGGTGCGCGGACACTCGAGAATCGGGAGATTAGGGCTTACCATGGCTGAGCTTTAGATGAAGATGGGGACGCCATTGGAGTTCTATGAAAATTTCGGCAGAGTTTCCTTCGAGAATGGGTGCAAAAAGTGCGAGGAACACTGTGGTGTTCTTCGGGGATGAGGGAACTGGTTTCGGGAGTGATTTCGAATTTTTCTAAGTGTGGAAGAAGTGGGGAAGAAGGGAGGTGAAAGGGGTTTTTAAAACTGATGGGCCCTAGTCTTGGAACCCTAGCCCGTGTCGCGAGACTGGGTTTCGCGACTTGGGTCTGGCGACATTAGACGCGTCTTGGGACTGAGAGCCAGTTGTGAGACTATGCGTTGCAACTGGGGGGGGTATCACGACAGGATAAAAGGAAAAGTGGGGCCAAGTGAGAGTGTGCGTCGCGAGGCTGAGAGCCAGTCGCGAGACTAGGTTCCGCGACTGGCTTGAGTTTCACGACTGGAAGAAGAGTTTCCGAGTGAGGGAGGGTTTAAGGACCAGTCGCTAGACGCAACCCTGGTCATGAGACATGGTCTCGCGACTGGGGTTGTGTTGTCTTGCGACTCGGATAGAAGGGATTTGGGGACCCAGTTGCTAGACTTGGTCCCTATCGTGAGACATGGTCTCACGACTGGACTTTTGCTTAGCGACTGAGGTTTTGGATTATGAGTTGGAGACCTCCAGTCGCTAGACTGCCACTCAGTCGTGAGATATAGTCTCGCGACTGGTGCCTAGTCCCACGACTGGTTTTTGAATTTTCAAACTTTATGGACTGGGCCCGAGTGTGGATTTGGGCCTGAGTCCACATTATTGGTTTTGGACCTGAATAAATTCAGTCCAAAATATTTACAATTATTGGGCTAGAAATTAAAATAACCCACTTGCATAATAATAGGTTGGATCAATTCCATTTATTTGTAAAAATTATTCCGGATTTTAAATTGCTTTAAATTCCGAGAGTGTTTTCTTAAATTCATGGAATTAATCCAACCGGGAACCTGGTTTTCCGTGCTATTTTTCTGATCCTTCTTTTTGGTGGTTCCGGAATTTCTGCAAGACAGATAAATTAATCATATTAGATTTTTCTCCAAATATCAACATCCTCACATTTAGAGTCTTAGTACTCTAAATGTTTAGTTGATTTTTGGATACTTTCCGATTTTGAAATAAAGCATTACGTATATACATAAAATGAAATTTTTATAATTTAATTTTTGTTTTTATTGAGTGTAAGCCCGGTCTGCCACTGCTTGGCTCTCTTTCTCCGGATTGAACATTCCGATGTATTCCTTTAGCCTATGTCCATTCACCACCTGATCGCCCTTGTCTGTTCGGATCCTGACTACACCGCTTCTAAACACCTTCAGCACTTCATATGGCCCTTCCCATCTGGATTTCATCTTTCCGGGGAACAACTTCAACCTAGAATTGAACAGTAAAACGTTTTGGCCAATAAAGAATTGCTTGGATTTAATCCTGCGATCGTGCAACTTCTGGGTCCGCTCTTTATAAATCCGAGAGCTTTCATAAGGTTGCGCTCCTATTTCCTCAATTTCATTGAGGTCCAACTTGCACTTGCTCTGAGCAATTTTCGAATCAAAGTTAAGCGTTTTAACGGCCCAGTAAGCTTTATGCTCTAACTCTACGGGCAAATGACAAGCTTTTCCGAAGATAAGCCTGTACGGAGACATCCCAATGGGAGTCTTATATGCTGTGCGATATGCCCATAGAGCATCATTGAGCCTACGTGCCCAATTCTTTCGGGTTCTCCCGACCGTGGATTCGAGTATATGTTTGATCTCGTGATTGGATACATCGACTCGACCACTTGTTTGGGGATCATAAGGCGTGCCTATCTTGTGGAGGATGCCAGTTTTAAACATTAAGTTCTCAAAGGATTTATTAACAAAATGTGTTCCTCCATCAGATATTATCACCCTAGGTATGCCAAATCGATTAAAAATGTCGTTCATGAGGAACTTTATGACTTGGCTACCATCATTGGTTGGTAATGCGACAGCCTCGACCCATTTGGACACGTAATTGACAGCTACAAAATGTACTGGTTTCCACCAGATGGTGGAAACGGTCCCATGAAGTCAATGCCGCAAACATCGAAAATCTCAAGTGTAAGAATTCCTTTCTGAGGCATCTCATCCCTCTTCGAAATGTTTCCCAGTCTTTGGTACCTGTATCAGGCTTTCACAAATGTCTTGCAATCCTCATAGACGTGAGGCTAGTAAAATCCACACTCGAGGACTTTATGGGCCGTTCGAGTGGGACCGTGGTGACCTCCATACTCTGATTCATGGTATTTTCTGACAATTTGGTAAGCCTCATGCTCAGTCACACATCGCCTGATTATCGAATCGGCGCAGTGCTTGAAGAGATAAGGTTCTTCCCATAAGTAATTTAATACATCTCGGTTGAACTTATTCTTGAAATGATTGCTTGAGAATGGTGGGGTTATTCCGCATGCCAAGAAGTTAGCGATGTCGGAAAACCATGGACATGCTTGATCGTGCAAATGTAATGCGAACAACTGTTCGTCCGTGAAATATTCATTGATGGCTTTCTCATTTTTATCATTTTCTAATCGAGATAAGTGGTCAGCAACACCATTATCTCGACCTCGCCTATCTTTTATTACGATGTCAAACTCCTGCAGCAATAATACCCACCTGATTAAACGAGGTTTTGCGTCTTGCTTCCTGAACAAGTATCTGAGTGCACTGTGGTCAGTGTACACTATAGTCTTTGTACTAATAAGGTACTGTCTGAACTTGTCAAATGCAAAGACTACAACATACATCTCTTTTTCTGTAGTGGTGTAGTTTATTTGGGCTTCATTCAGGGCGTGACTTCCGTAATGAATAATGTTTCCCATCCTTATGTTGCCCTAAAACTGCACCCACTGCAAGACCACTTGCATCACGCATCACCTCGAATGGTATTGACCAATCGGGTGGTTGTACAATTGGAGCAGAAGCCAACATCTTTTTGAGCGTGTCAAAGGCTTGGACACACGCATCATTTATTACAAATGAATTTTCTTTACAAAGAAGGTTAGTGAGCGGCTTGGCAATTTTCGAGAAATCTTTAATGAATCTCTAGTAGAAACCGGCATGCCGTAAGAAACTCCTTACCGATTTTATTGAATTGGGGAGAGGGAGATTGGAGATGATGGAAACCTTGGCTGGATCGACCTCAATGTCTGCACGTGAGATGCGGTGACCTAACACTATGCCCTCAGTGACCATGAAATGGCACTTTTCCCAGTTTAAAAGCAAGTTAGTGTCCTCACATATTTTTAATATTTTAGCAAGATTGGTCAAACATTCTTCAAACGTATCTCCATACACAGAGAAGTCATCCACGAAGATCTCAATGCATTTTTCGATAAATTCAGAGAATATAGACATCATGCATCTTTGAAAAGTGGCTGGTGCATTGCATAAAGCAAAAGGCATGCGCCTATAGGCTAAAGCGCCATAAGGGCATGTAAAAGTTATTTTTTCATGATCCCCACTTGCAATCAAAATCTGATTATAGCCAGAGTACCAATCAAGAAAACAATAAAATTCCCTTCCCGCCAACCGTTCCAACATTTGATCGATAAAAGGTAAAGGAAAATGGTCCTTGCGTGTTGCCTCATTCAACTTCCGGTAGTCTATGCAGACCCTCTATCCGGTGACCGGCCTCGTTGCAATTTCCTCTCCTTGTTCGTTCTTCGTAATGCACATCCCACCCCACTTCGGAACGACCTCCACGGGACTAACCCATTTGCTGTCAGAAATCGGGTAGATGATACCAACATCTAATTGCTTGATCACCTCTTTTCTTACCATTTCCTGCATGGGTGGGTTCAAACATCGTTGGGGCTTGCGCGAGGGTTTGAAACTCTCCTCCATCAATATCCTGTGCATGCAAATAGAAGGGCTTATTCCTTTTATATCAGAAATGGTCCAACCGATTGCATGTACATGTTTTTTAAGCACTCCCACCAGAGCATTTTCTTGATCTTGTGTCAGCTTGGCTGACACAATTACCGGTAACATTTTAGGTTCAGCGAGAAACGCGTACTTCATATGGTCCGGTAGCACTTTTAGTTCTTGCTCTGGTGGGCATTCCACAGATAGAAGTAATTTTCGAGAAATAGGTGGGAGGAAATCAGATTTACCTTTCGGATCCTATGTCAGCACAGGATCCGCCTCCTTCTGGTCGGCGTCTTCATGGAATTCAGCACCGTCGAACTCCTCCAGATCCCCAGTTCCAGGGTCGGCGAAGTGAACGGCGCTGCAGCCTTCTTGCTCCGCGCCTGCAGGCTTCAGTACCTGCTTTGATAGTTTGTCATCCATCGTCATTACATTCAATCCAGAGTCAAGCTCTCCCTCACTGTCTATGTCCTCTCCTCTAACTATTACATCATCAAAGGAAAAACAAGAACTGTCATTTGGAAACTTTTGCAGTCGGGCCATATCGAAGACCACCTCCTCCCCATCTACACGGAGCGTCACTTTCCCGGATTAGGCATCAATTAGTGCTCTGCCAGTGGCCAAGAATGGCCTTCCCACGATGAGAGGCATGTCAGAGTCTTCCTCATTGTCAAGGATAATGAAGTCTGCTGGGAAGGGGGTACTGCCTGCTCTGATTATGACATCTCTCAGGATCCCAATCGGCTGCGTGATCAATCTGTCTGCAAGTTGTAGCCTCATTTTGATTGGATCCACAATTCCAAGCTTGAGACGTTTTACCATTGCCAATGGCATTACGTTGATACTGGATCCTAGATCACACAGTCCTTTCCCTGCATTGACTAGGCCAATTCGGATTGGCAAAGTATAGCAGCTAGGGTCTTCCTTTTTCTCAGGCAGTTTCTTCTGGATAATTGCGCTGCACGTACTATTGAGCACCACTAATTCCTCTTGTTCAACCTTTCTTTTTCTGTTTTTAGCCTCTTCTGATGCAGCTTCAGTCTGCTTTACGGCTATCTCTTTTTCAGCATCTATTGTTTCCTCATCAACAGTATCGTCTTTCCCAGTTTCTTTTCCAGTATCCTTTCCTCTTGGCCCAGACAAAACTTTCCCAGATTTAAGAGTAATTCCTTTGCACTGCGGGTTCTTCTCCGCAGCGCTTGGCAATGTTCCCTTGACTCTTTTTTGAAGCTCATTGGCCATCTGAGTAACTTGGCTCTCCAGATTCCTTATGGAGGCCTGCAGTTGGGAATTGATTTCCTTCTGGCTTGTAATAAAATCAATCATCAAGTTCTCTACCCTTGAATGGTGGCTTTTGAACCTGATTCCGATTCTGGTTTTGGTTCCACTGGCCTTGGTTGGGAACAAACTGGGGTTGGAAGTTCTGGAAGTTCTCATTGGGTTGCTGGAAATTTTGGTTTTGAGGGGGTCTTTGTTGGATTTGAGGTTGAAAATTTTGGTTATGGTTCTGAATGTTCTGGCCCCTGTTTTGGTGGAATCCTTGATTCTGCTGCGGGTTGAACTACTGTGGCTTATTCAATAGGTGTGAATTGAGGGCATTGTTGTTGGAGTAAGAAAGGTTCGGGTGTCGGTTCTGGAAAGCTCCTGCAAAATTACAGCTTTCAGATGCAAACTGTTCGCATGTGTCGATTGCGTGAGCTTCCTGACACAATCCGAAAATGGCCTCCATTTGCTGTCCTTGAGCTGAGCTCCCTGCTCCCTGATTTACAGACAATGCAGCCACCTGCTCTTGCAGCTTCTCAAAATCAGATTTTTCTACTGTACCTACAGCACAAAGTCCACGGGGAGGGGGATCATTAACATTATCATCATTTAGTACAGACCGATTTACACTCATTGTTTCAATTCTCGCCCATGCTTGATCCATGGGCATGTGTAACAGGTGTTGTCCCCCTGCTGCATCCAGCATGTGCTTCCACGCCGATGTCAGTCCATTGTAGAACTTTCTTAACTGTTCCCATCCTTGAAACCCGTGCTGAGGGCACTTTCTTAACAAATTCATAAATCTCTCCTTAGCGTCATACAAAGATTCCTCCGGTTTCATCTTAAATTCAGAAATTTTCGACCTCCCCTCATCTATCTTCCATTCTGGAAAGTATTTCACCAAGAAGTTTCTTACTATATCCTCCCAGCTACTTCTTTGGTTCACCGACATTGACTTGTACCAAGTTTTTGCTCCACTGCACAGCGAGAATGGGAACAACATCATCCGGATAATGTTCTGTGAGACCCCCTGGTTCTTGATCGTGTTGCAGAGTTCCAAGAATGTTGCCAGATGGTCATGTGGTCCTCGTGGTTGGCCCCTGCGAATTGGCTATTCTGCACCAGGTTGATTAGAGCGGGTTTCAGCTCGAAGTTTCTGGCTGCTATTGTTGCTCTTCCCGGCACATTCAAGTATGGCTCCACTATCGGTTGCATGTAATCAGCAGCACAGGCTGCTGATTGTTCCCTTGACCTCCTGGGTACTGCCCTTGGTACTGTCCATTATGATCCTGTGGGTTTGGTAGGTATTGGTTCTGATTATACTGGTTTGGATTTTGGTACTGATGGTTTCGGAAGTTAGGATTATTGGGGAAGTTTTGGTTGTTTGGAGGGACCTCGAAGAGTTGATGCTCGATATTTGGTACGTTCCCACCTCCCTGAATGACCTGAGGAGGGGGATCGTCCAAATTCTCGTCGTTAACATCTTCGGGATCCTCTTGGATATTTTGGAGTGGTGGGTTTGGTGGTATGATGGGTGGGATGTCAGGATTTGCCATCTCAGAAATGTCACTGCTTGTATTGGGAGAAAGTAGTGCATGCCTTTCTCGTTCTTTCCTCTGCCTAGCTTGCGCCCTTAGACGTCGAGTTGTTCTTTCTATTTCTAAATTGAACGGGAACTCGGCGGTTGTTTCCTTTCTTCGTTGCATAAAACAGCGGTTTCAGCGATGATAGTACCTGTACAATCCCCAGGTTAGAAATGGTTTGGTGAATAAGATATATTTATTTTGTATAAGCTAACTATAAGCAATCAGTAATGTAATTCTCCTAATAAAACGGCGTTGCATCCTCCCCGGCAACGGCGCCATGAAACTTTTGACAATTTCTCACTACACGAGTATTTTTGAAAGTAGAATAACAATGAATCCTGATTTAGGTTTTATTTAAAGAAACCAATTTATGAAGATGGAGTTGGGAGTAGGGATATATTTATTGGTTGTCACGTTTTTATTACTCGTGTTAAGAAACTGTGGCCCGAAAGCGCACGGTGTCAAAAATTGGAGTAATTTCTAGTAAGACCGGATCGTTCACTGGAGGATGTACGATAGAAGCAGGACCCACACCGTTTTATCTGATTTTCCACTCGTATTGGTCTAACCAATTTTAAAAATTTGAACTAACAACTACTTGATTGAATTTAATGCTAAACTATAAAAGCAGATAAAATTATCCTACGGAGCATTAAAACTGTTCTAGAAAAGCAGTATACTAAAAAGCAATTAAAACTAGATCTAGAAAAGCAGTTAAAATTTATTCTACGAAAGCCATAAATTTATGCTAATCTACCTAGAAAGCAGATCTAAAAGTGAGACCGAGGGGACAGGAAGAAAAGAATAAAAATTGGACAAGATTCAGATAAAGCATAATTAAACTTCCATTTTTATAAACAGATCTTTGTTTGGGATAATCCTGTCAGATAGCTAATTCTCATGCT
Source organism: Hygrophila difformis (assembly GCA_030278955.1). Classification (NCBI taxonomy): domain Eukaryota; kingdom Viridiplantae; phylum Streptophyta; class Magnoliopsida; order Lamiales; family Acanthaceae; genus Hygrophila; species Hygrophila difformis. Next base: position 38,232,441 of record JAOANR010000009.1, on the reverse strand, counting down.
CTCAGTACTATGTTCCCTTTAACAGAAGGTACTTACAGTATGAGGTTACATGTTCTTAAGACTACAAATTCTAAGATACCACAGACTTATAACTGCCCCGGCCAGGGTATGTCATTTATCTGTGGTGGACAAGCAACACTTGAAAAATCATTAGTTGAAATGCCAAGTACTGCTATCATTCCCCCATGTCACACCCAAAGATTCTAATTAAACCCTGAACTATCCCATAACTCTCAAACCTAGAAACAGTTAGAACCTCTCAATACATCCGAGTGACCTCTATAGAAAGCAATTAAAAGAAAGCAGTAAAGAAAGCATTTAAAAATCCTATCACTCGGAGGATTTAAAAGCGTTACCCTGATAGTATAAGAGAGCCCCCAGTCATGATGATTGGACGTGGATCAAGAATTCCCGGATCTCGATGAACCGCTCGCAGTGTTCACTTCCTTCCGGGTGGTTATGGGATACAAACTAAAGAAACGAACTAAATAGGCTTGCGTTTCGGATGCACTCACTCAGGACTTAAAAATAGGCTTTGGCAGAAGAGGATAGCAGTTGAAAGGGACTCAACCCTATCTTAGAAAATAACCAAGGCCTGAGTGTTGTTCCTCTAGAATTATCCATTACACCGTATTTCAATCCAAGTGGACCCCATCTCAGTGTAATATTTAATATCAGATTTCCAACATACAACAATTTTGGAAAATAAAAAATTTGAAAACCATTCCCTAAACAGGTACTAGACTCTCAATATGAACACAGACCCTTTCAGTCTAGAAGAGACCTAATCACTGACTCTGCTTCTAATTTCCCAAAATCAACCCCCAGTAGGATATGAATTAAACATAACTGAGGAATTTATCCCTTACTCAGATCCGGATTTTATAAATGAATTTTTGCTGGAAATTTAATATGCAATATCTATTTTAAATCTAGACTTCTATGTCCAAGGGAAGGATCCCAAAATAATATGACCACAATATCTACATAATAATAGCATGCATACGGATATAACGAAGTGTAAAATTAATCAACCCAAAATATAATGGTGGGTTTAGACAGAATGTGAGACACAGAGGTGAAGTAGCCGTGAGGCAAAATATGATGGCAGAATAATCAGGTGGACTGCAAACATCTGCTATCCAGTTTCCCAATTACTCTGATGGAATGAATTTAGACAATAGAAAACCCTATAATGGCAGTGTCGCTACCAGTTGGGCCTCTGCTGCCTGTGAATCCGGATAAAAAATCTACATGTTTCTTTTCTGTAATATTTATCAAATGACATTGACAGATATCATCTGAATCCTATCACAGATTAGAATTCGGGTTTGGAAATTAAGATAAAGAAAAAGAAACTGTATCCGGATATGAGTCAACTGAGCAGCTATTATAATCCCGGATGGACGAACCGCCAAGGCTTCCACCGACCACTATCCGGACCATGCAAAATAACATCTAGTAATTAATATACAGACCACGAGCTAATTTATCCGTCTGTGAATATCCGCCAACATTAGTCTGTTATATTTCTTACTAGCTGTTTCACACAACACGGAAAAGACCGAAAATAAGATAAAAAGAAGAATGCCTTGCATGGAAGACATTGGTTTCTCATGCAAGATTATGGAATTAAATCCATAATTAATGTTTTAAATGATCCTTCATACTATAATTAATTACAGTCCGGATTATCTGCTTAAAACATTAATATTTTGTTTATAGAAAATTATTTTAGTGGAAATTGAAAAAAGGTCCTTTAATCATGGTATTTACTGACTATAATTATTGCTAATCATAATCATTAATTAATGACTAAAGGGTTCAATTAATTAATGGTCGGGTATGGAGAAACATAAAATTTGGCAAGGGAGTGCCATGCATGTCGTGAGACAGAAATTGCATCGTGAACCGTGGGTTCACGGCGGGAGGATCACGACATGAGGGGTGGGGAGTAAAAGGATTTGAATTTTTTTTGGAAATTTAGGGTTTCCATGTCGCTAGACAAAAAGTGTATCGTGAGACATGGTCTCACGACAGGAGTCTTGCGACATGGGGGTTGGAAGTTAGAATTTTTGGGATTTAAAAGAGATGAGGATCCAGTCGTGAAACCATAAATAGTGTCGCGAACCTAGGCTCGCGACATGGGTTTCACGACTGGTGTATTTTAGAAATATTTGCCAAGTCATGGAGCTCCAATTGCTAGACAAAAATTGTGTCATGAGACATGGTCTCACGACTGGAGTCTAGTGACTACAGTGATTTAACAAATTATTCTAAAGTGTATGGGCTCCCAGTCGCGAGACCAAAAGTGTGTCTGGAGACATGGTGTCACGACAGGAGTCTCGCGACTGGGAATTTTTGAAATAAAAACCAAGTATTTGGTCTCCCAGTCGCGAGACTGAAAGTGAGTCGTGAGACATGGTCTCACGACTGGAGTCTTGCGACTGGGAGTTTTCCAAAAAATTACCTAAGGCATAATTTCCCAGTCGTGAGACTAGGATTGTGTCGTGAGACATGGTCTCACGATAGGAGTCTTATGACTGGAGCCTTACAGAATGAAAGTAAAAGGGTTTTGGTCCCCAGTCGCTAGCTATAAGAGTGTGTCGTGAACCGTGGGTTCACGACAGGATATTTCACGACTGGAGGTTTCAAAATTAAAAGACAAGTGTCCTGAGACACCCATGTCGCGAAACTACCCTCCAGTCGCTAGAGTGGTCTCGCGACTGGAGGCGGTTAGCGACATGGGTGTGTTTCAGGACCCAAGTCAGAAAGGAACATTGGCATGCAATATGCGTGATATCACCCTATTTCAGATCGAAAAGCTATTCTAACCCAAAAATAACCAAAAAGAATTTAAACCTATCTAGAACATGCTTGAACAAAATAAATCTAACTAAAACAATATTAAAATAAGCAAGATCCAAATCTAGGGTTTTAACACACATTATGCATGAACATTATCCAAAATAACCAAACAGTAACAAAAAAAAATAAGAAATAATGGTCAAATGACCAAAAAGAAAATGAAAGCAGTAAATCCAATGATTTACAATACCCATTTCATGTTTTTGGGACACATTTTCGGATTAACTTTCCATTTATAAATTGGGCTTGATAATATCCATTAAGTTGGGTATTACAGACCCTAAATCAAAGGCTTAGAACAAGAAAACATGAGGAAAGTGGCTATCTAGCTATCAAAATGGAAAACAAACAATAAAATAAGAACTAAGCTGTGCTAATCTATGGACAGAATTAAATAATACATGAAAAATTAAACTAACCTAATCTAAAACTACTTAAGAGGAAACTCTTGAATCTGGCTTCAAGTGTATTAATTGCTAACTGATCAACCCCAGGCACCTTGGATCACCCTATATTTATAAAGATGAAACCCTAGGCCCATGGGCCTTGATTTGAGGCCCACACATGTCGCAAGACTCACACACATCACAGCCTTTCTCGTGTCGCAAAATCACGCAGTGTGGCGCGAGACTGGGCTGCATGTCGCAAGACTTCACGCCCAGTCGTGAGACTCTCCGGACCAGGTCTTCATTTTGCCTTCTGCGTCGCTAGACTCCCACCCAGTCGCGAGACCATGCTTCGCGACTGGGGTCTAGCGACTGGTATTATGGATTGGTTTCTTCTTCATCATTTGGCCCTTGTGTCGCGAGACTCCTTCCCAGTCGTTAGACTATATTTCACGACTGGGGTCTTGGGACAGAAGGTTCCGGACTGTGACTCATCTTCATTTGGTCTCCATGTCGCTAAACACCTTCCCAGTCGCGAGACCATGCTTTGCGACCGAGGGTTTAGGGACATGAGATTATGGACTAATTTCACCTGTTTACTCTCTCTTGGGTCGCGAGACTCTCCCCGGTCGTGAGACTATGCTTCACGACTGGGGGTTTGTCTCGGACTGGCTGGGCCTGATGGGCCAAAAACTCTAATTTTGTGGCCTTTTTCTTCTTTTCCCATCTTTTTGGTTTTTGTGTGCTATTTTATTGTTTTGCCCATCTTTTTCATTCATTTTTCTTTTCTTTCCTTTTTCTCGTGTTTTTGGATTTTTCTAACATAAATGTGTAATAAAATTACATATTTATGCATTTTTCGTACCAGCTCATTATTTTTACAAATATGCATAAATCAGTCCTATTTAACTGCTTTCTTATTTAACATAAGACCGGAATGTGATTAAATGCCCGTTTCAGACACGGAAATGGATTGAAAATAATGGGGTTTTTGGGCCATTATCACTACCTAAAACTTTGACAGTTCTTCCACCACCTTTTAAATTTGATTAAAAGAGAAATTGATTTTTCGCTAATCTTTGAAAGAATTAAGCTAAAATGTGGGTGGTTAATAATTTTGTTAATAGTGGAAGACTGTGCACCGAAAGCGCAGGGTTGTCAAAGTTTCAGTAATTTATAGCTAGGACCGAATCATTTACTGGAGGATGTGCGATAGAAGCAGAGCCAAAGTTGTTCTGCTAAATTTGATTGATTGATTTCCTAACATTCTAAAGTTGACAGAAATTAATATCTAGTCTAGAAAGCAAAGAAAATATGCAGACAAACTTATGCAATGCTGACAGAACACCGAGGAGAAGAAAAATGGACAAGGGGTAGACTTGCATAAGTCAAACTTCCAATTTAATGATTCGAATCTTAGTCTTGAAATAATTTCCCGGTTAGATAATCACTCACACATCCTTAATTATTTTCCTTTTTGACAGACAGGTACTCAGAATTAATTTCAAGTGCATTTAAAACACCTCGAATTTCTGAAATACATTAAGCTCATGAATACCCAGCAGGTCTCATCACTTTATTTAAGGTGAAAAGTAACATCTAATCCATCTCTCCAGAGCAAGATTAAATACACTCGTTTCTCCCGCTCATGCCCAAACTATTACTAAACTCCCAAATCATATTGCTAATCATTTCCAAGTTTGCTATATGAAATTTTAACAACACATTCAAGTGATCTCTATGAAAGCAATAAAGAAAGCAGCAAACAAAGCGATTTTAAATTCCTATCACTTGGAGTTTTGCAAAACCCAATCCTAACAAGTTGGAACCTAATTTTCACCTTTCGATAAAACGCAGTTGGAAATTCCTATGAATTATGGGGTCAGGGTCATATGGTAAGGAACTACTAATTAATTCCTCCCGACCAAGTGTCCACTTGGATTTTTAATAAACTGTTTGACAAAAGAAATTTATGTTAAAAATTACCCCCATTATTCTAGAAAATCATCAAAGCCTATTAATTGACGTCTAATATTAATAAGTGTACATGGCACATAGCCCAATTGCCCTGAAAATCCATGATACGACTAACGAATACTATATTTCAACAAATAGTATTTAAAAGAATTAATTAGATTTTGAAAGTTATTCCCTTTTAAACGACAGGTACTAAACCCCAATTTAAGAAACAGATCTTTTTAGGCCTAAAGTAAACCTAATCACTGACTCTGTTTAATTCTTTTTAATTTAACCCTTGATCGAATTTGAATTATTCATAACCGGAAAAATTACTCCTTCCTTAGATCCAAAATTTGAAAATAGACATTTGGAAATTTAATCCATGCGAATCCATTTAAAATTAATTCCAATAAGTCCACGAGAAGGATCCCAAAATATTTTATAGATAATTAGACACTATAATACACAATTATATTGATAGATTTAAAATGACTAAGTGACCCAAAATAAATAGAATAGGTCTAAGACAGAAGGACCAAATTGAGTAGAGAAAATAGAAAGATTGAGATATGAATGATGCAAGACTCGAAGGTCGTTGCATACGCATCACGCCAACTGAAACCTCACGAGGAAAACTACCCGACACACGACCTGGAATTGGCAGCTGTCGTTTTCGCTTTAAAGATATGGAGGCATTACCTTTATGGGTGAAAGTGTCGGATGTTCACTGACCACAAGAGCCTGAAATACATATTCACTCAGAAGGAGTTGAACCTGAGACATCGAAGGTGGTTAGAACTCATCAAGGATTACGATTTGGAGATATCCTACCACGAGGGGAAGGCGAATGTGGTAGCCGATGCCCTAAGTCGGAAAACCCAACATGTGGCAAACTCGTTGGTGATTCCGCCGGCACTGTATACGGATTTGGCAAGATTGGATGTGGAGCTTGTGCATCCGGGCACAACGAGCGCAGTGATCAACGCGATGATTGTAGAAACTCCAATATTGGAAAAGATTAGACTCGCTCAGCCGGGCGACACGAAATTGGAGAGGATAAAGGAATGTATTGCCGAGGGTAAGGCAATAGGATTTGCTGTCCACGAAGATGGAGCATTCGCTTCAAAGGGAGATGGTGTGTGCCTCAGAAATGTGCCGAATTGAAGCAAAGATTGAAGGATGAAGGGCACAACACACCATATTCAGTGCATCCCGGAGGTGACAAACTGTATAAAGATCTGTAGAAGATCTATTAGTGGCCGGGGATGAAAAAGGAAGTGGCTGATTTCATGGCGAAATGTCTCACCTGCCAGAGGGTTAAAGCAGTGCGACATAAACCCTTAGAGTTGATGCAACCACTAGAGATTCCGAGTTGAAAGTGGGATAGCATCTCGATGGACTTTGTCTCGGGATTACCACGATCTCCTAAGGGCATGAACAAGATTTGGGTGATTGTAGATAGGCTAACAAAGACGGTCATATTTATCCCAATGAAGGACACGTGGACTATGGACCAATTGGCCCGAGCCTACATCGATAATGTGGTACGACGACATGGAGTACCACATGACATTATTTCTGACAGAGACAGTAGATTTGTCTCTCACTTTTGGACAGAGTTACAAAAAGCTCTCGGTACTCAAATCAAAATGAGGACCGCATTCCACCCGATGACAGATGGACAAACCGAGAGAATGATCCAAACCCTGGAAGACCTGCTGAGAGCATGTGTATTGGAGTTCAAGGGTTGGGAAACTCATTTACCTTTAATTGAGTTTTCCTATAACAATAGCTACCATGCTATAATTGGCATGGCACCATTCGAAGCGTTATATGGACGAAGGTGCCGAAGCCTGTTGAGTTGGGAGGAAAGAGATAAGTCTGTGGTAGTGCAACCACAACTTGTTGAAGATATGGCTCAACAGATAAAGTTAATCCAAGGGAAAATGAAAGCCGCTCAAGACCGTCAGAAGGGATATGCTGATGTGAGACGACAAGACTTGGAATTTCAAGTGGGAGATAGGGTCATGCTAAAGATATCACCCATGAAGGGGGTGATGCGCTTTGGTAAACGAGGAAAGTTGAGTCCTCGATACATAGGACCTTATGAAATTCTAGAACGAATCAGAAATTTGACCTACCGACTGGCTTTACCCGCCACAATTTGTAACACCCCGGTTTTGGTAACCCAGGCCGGGATGCCACCGCCACACCTCCCTAGCAAGACACGGTTTCTCCGAGCTCACTAAAGAGATGCAAGGCTATGGTTTTTCAGAATTTAAAATATTCAAACAGCCCATTCATATATAATTTAAAGATAATACATCAAAGTTGCAGCGGAATTTAAATATAGGGCCAACATGGCCAAAACACGGGTTAAACAGACCCGTTCATGCAAGTCGTAATTAAATGCAGGGATTTTAAATAAAGATTTCCCCTAATGTTCCCATGTATGCATATGACGATGCATATTCTTCGTACTCTGTAAGAAAAAGGAGATATATGGTTTGGGTCAGCAAAAACGCGCTGAGTAAGCTAACACATAGCATGGGTTAGGGGTTTCAAAGCCTTTAGTTAAATTTAATAAAAAGATTTCTTGTAGGAAAATGATTTGCAAGGCATAAAGACTTAAAAACCTTAAATATTTTGTTCTCCCGTTACATAACCATTTCATCAATATATCATTTAGCCGGTGATCCGGCGGCCGCAGCCAATTTCAAAAGTATCATTTAGCCGGTGATCCGGCGGCCTCAGCCAATTTCAAAAGTATCATTTCTCAAAATATTTTTCGTTTCTTTTATAGTTCACCATTCACCAGGGCTCTTGTGACCGCAATCCTCATAACCAATATTTCCGCAGGAAATCATACAATCGCCCTTGGGGAATCTAACCCGCAAGAACTCAATACATCCTGGGGAATCTAACCCGCAGGAATCAACATACAATCGCCCTTGGGGAATCTAACCCGCAAGAACTCAAATACATCATTGGGAATCAAACCCGCATGAATCATATTGATAACGTCAAACTTGGTCACAAGTCCCCAATGTTTCTAAAGAATTCTTTTACAGAAAATGTTTTTATTTGGTGTAACGGGATTTTTCAAAAATATAGCTTTATCGTAATTCCAACGTCTCGATCGTTGTTTAAAAGATTTCAAAAATCGATCGATGTCACAGTTTGCGCCTTTTTGGTTTAAAAATCCATTTCTTAGGCGATTGATTTGAAATTTGTACAGCATCTCAAAAACATCCCAATGAACAACTTTCGTGTTTTAAGTTTTTCGGAAAAACGATGGGAAGCGTGTCAAAAATCAAGTTTTCTACAGAAATAGTATGCTGTCAGGATTCAGGTTTGACACCTTTCAAAGATTTGACTTTTTGACATATCAAATTGACTTTAAAAATTCTGAAATTTTACAGAGACTTACTAGACTTGATTTCCAACAACTTTTGTTTAGAACTCAAAGATTGATTCGGACTAGAAATGATAGGAATAAGCTCCTCAAGATCGGTTATAAAATCTGTCATCCTTTGGAAATTCTTAAAACGCAGAATATGTCCGACACGATTTGGTGTATCAAAACTTGATGAAAATTTCTGAAATTTTTACACAACATAGCTTAAGCTCTTAGGATCAAAATCTTAGTTTTGAGTTTTCAGGTTTGAACACTCGAAGTAATAGAAATATGCTCATCAAGTTCGGTTAAGAAATCTGTCAAGGTTCTTGACATTGGTTCTAACGCAGATCGGATCGGCTCGAGTTCGGAGGTTCAAATCTCAACGAAAAATTCTAAAAACTTGCAGAGATGTTCTAAACTCATAGATCTACAACTTTCATGTTCAACACCAATCCTAGATCGGCCTAGATCCATGGTCAAAATAACCAACAAGTTTGAATAAAGAATCTATCACTATTTCAAGATCTAAGTCGATGGCAGGTCTGTTCATGGTCGTTTTCGGATATCAAAACACGATGAAAAATTATGAAATTTTTACAGTAGCTAGATTAATGTCTTAGGAATATTTTTCATGTTTTGGGTTTTTCCGTTTGAAGACTTTTAAGGGTTCGAAAAATTCATACGAAAACGCTGCGCCGGGGGTTTTTCTTGTTGACAGATTTTAGAGTTTTTAAAACTCTATGTTTGGTTGCATTTTAAGTCACCCAAAACCATAGTAAGGTTAACTTACAAAGATTGTGTTCTTGATTCATCCAAACACCTACGAACGGATCTACGAAACGCAAAGTTCCCGACTTTGGCCACGAACGTATTTGCAATCAACGATTCAAGAGTTAGATTGGGGATTTGAGAGGAAAAACGAAATTGAGAACCTAAGATACTACTTACCAAAGATCTAAGCACTGTGATCCTTGATCTACACACTTCCTTGGTCGGATTTGGTTGCCGGAAAGTTGCCGGAAGTTCGCCGGAAGTTCGCCGGAAAGTATTTTGGCTTTGGGAGAGTTTTGGGAGTGTTTTTGGGTGAAGAAATGAAGTAGATGGGTGATAATGGGGTGTTGGGGGTGTATTTTTGGCATTAAAGGGACAAAAATCCGACAAGGGATCGGCTGCTACAGTACCCGCACGTGCTACAGTACTGCTACAGTACTGCTACAGTACTGCTACAGTAGACACGTGCTACAGTAACTTTTAATTTTTTTTTTTTTTTTTTTTTTAATATTAAGATTCCTTCTCTACAAAAATAAAAATCATAATGTGGGAATTATCCGTGATTGTTGGGACAATTCGATAAACTCGTTTCGAGTTGTTATCTACCGATAAATAATAAATTCCGCTCTCTCGGAATTATTTCGGTTTTAATAATTTAAATCCAATTCTTTATTTTTGGATTTAAATTTTCGATGGCGATTTCTCGGGTATTACAATCTACCATCCTTAAGAATCAACTTCGTCCCCGAAGTTGCGCGACTTATTGATCGATTGATTGATTGCGATTGTATCATTAAATTTCTTCCGACTTCACGGGTTCTTGGAATTAAAATTCTTTTCCTTCATGAACTTAACTCCAATTATTTTTACTCAATTCATGGAATGTCTTCGGGCTTCCTTTCCCTCTTTTATTCCATTTTGAATTTAAATCTATCGGCGTTTCATATCCGAGCAATAATTTATTGTGATAAATTATTTTCTTCTTCTCGGAAATATTTCAACATTGATCGGAAAATTTTTTTTTTCCTTTGGGCGTTGATAAAAATTCGGGGTATTACATCCTCCCCCCCTTAAGAATCAACTTCGTCCTCGAAGTTGTGCTTCGGCTTTTCTCACGCTAAGAGTGAGGGTCCTTTTGTTTATTTGGGATACAAACTATTCGGGTTTCAAAAATAAATGCTTATGCATTCTTACGGGGTATTACATCCTCCCCCCCTTAAGATTACAGTTATGTCCCCATAACTGCCTATGTATTATTCACAACCAGGTTCGGGTATCATCGCATATGATCCTTCCTCAGTTTTCTTCTAGGTGTCATGTTCTGTTATAGAAGCACGCGAAGATGAGTTTCTATGTGATCAAGATCTAGGACTAAGGCAAAGTTAGTCTGAAGTTGGCGCTTCTAAGTCAAGACTCAAGTCGAGTTCTAAGGTAGGAGTGTTTCTTGTTACCGATAATTCACATAAAAAGGGTTAGTGTAAATATTTATGTATGCATATGGATATGTGATCCCCCCCAAAAAAATTTTATGCATGCATTTATTTATCCATGGGTTTTAAAAATAAATTTATTCCATGGATAGATTAAAATAAGGATAAAAGGTTTGGGCCACTATATTGGGCCGAAAGAAATAAATAATTTGGGCTTTAAATAAAAACAAGGCTATTGGGCCAAGATAATTTCTTGGGCTTCTAAAAAAAATTTTGGGCTAAAAATTTGGGCTTTAACTTCAAAATAATAATTGGGCTCTTTAAAATATAATAGCTTCAAAATAATCCGGGCTCTGATACCACATTGTATGTAATACCATAGAAATTGCCCGATATATATGTATGAATATATATATTTTGATCAATTCACTAAGTAGATTTTTAATCAAATCTATATATATTTATATGTTCAAATATGTGCTTAAAGATTAGTATATTATTTTCTACAAAACATACTTTGAAAAATTATATATATTTGTCTTTTCAAATAAATATATGGACTTCAATATCAAGTGTAATAAGTATATGGTTCATAGAATATTTTAAATCCATATACAAGTTTATATACACATATATACCTTGGTCTTGAAATAATCTTTCCAAACATGTACACATGTATATACATGTATATATTTACATGTTTAAATTATAATGAGAATTATCTATTTTCTATATATCCTTGATTAATCATTCTACCCATATTTTTTTTTTATGAATTATTCTAGAATGCCATAATATAATTGGGAATAATTTGATTATGGTTTGAAATTGTAGGGTGGAATATTAATCATATCTTGTCATTTTCAAATAAAGAATATATTCCTTTTTGAAGCTATGTATGACTTACAAGATCACAAAAATTCCCACATTATGATTTTTTTTAAGATGAGAATCTTAATATATATATATATAAAAAAAAAAAATTTAAAAAAAAAAAAAAAAAAAAAAAGTTACTGTAGCATGCTACTGTAGCACGCTACTGTAGCATGCTACTGTAGCAGTCGGGATTTTTGTGTTTTTGGGACTTTTTGCCATTTTTTGGGTCCCAAAGGTGGGAATCTTGATCTATCACGGGTGTGGCATCTTTTTGGATGTTATGTAATCAATCCCATCCCCATTCTCAGCCATTTTCATCAATCATTCACCCCAAACTCTCCAAAAACTCTCCCAAAAGCCAAACACTCTTCCGACGAACTTCCGGCGACTTTCCGACGAGTTTCCGGCAACCAAATCCAACCAAGGAAGTGTGTAGATCAAGGATTGCAGGCTTTGGATTGTTGGTAAGATGTTATTCAAGTTTCCTTATGATTTTAAGATCATAAACATCATACTAACTTACGAATCTTCATATTCGAACACAAATCGGAGCCAAGGGAAGAATAAATCGGGTGGAAGAGATTCGTTCGTGACATCCCGTGGATTCCGGACGACCCCGTGACTTCCTAGACATCATCCCCACTGTAAGTTAACCTTACTATGGTTTTGGGTGACTTAAAATGCAACCAAACATAGAGATTCAACTCAAGAAATTAACAAAAAAATCTGTCAACAAGAGAAAACCCTCAACGCAGCGTTTTCGTATGAATTTTTCGAACCCTTAAAAGTCTTCAAACGGAAAAACCCAAAACATGAAAAACATTCCTAAGACATTAATCTAGCTACTGTAAAAATTTCATAATTTTTCATCGTGTTTTGATATCCGAAAACGACCATGAACAGACCTGCCATCGACTTAGATCTTGAAGTGGTGGTAGATTCTTTATTCAAACTTGTTGGTTATTTTGACCTTGGATCTAGGCCGATCTAGGATTGGTGTTGAACATAAGAATTGTAGATCTATGAGTTTGGAATATTACTGTAAGTTTTTAGAATTTTTCGTTGAGATTTGAGCCTCCGAACTCGAGCCAATCCGATCTGCGTTAGAACCGATGTCAAGAACCTTGACAGATTTCATAATCAAACTTGATGAGCATATTTCTATTACTTCGAGTGTTCAAACCTGAAAACTCAAAACTAAGATTTTGATCCTAAAAGCTTAAGCTATATTGTGTAAAAATTTCAAAGATTTTCATCAAGTTTTGATACCCCAAATTGTATCGGACATATTCTGCGTTTTTAGGAATTGTCAAAGGATGACAGATTTCATAACCGATCTTGAGGAGCTTATTCCTATCATTTCTAGCCCGAACCAATCTTTGAGTTCTAAACAAAAGTTGTTGCAAATCAAGTCTAGTATGTGCCTGTAAAATTTCAGAATTTTTGAAGTCCATTTGATATGTCAAAAAGTCAAATCTTTGAAAGGTGTCAAACCTGAATCCTGACAGCATACTATTTGAGTAGAAAACTTGATTTTTGACATGCTTCCCATCGTTTTTCCGAAAAACTTAAAACACGAAAGTTGTTTGTTGGGATGTTTTTGAGATGATGTACAAATTTCAAATCAATCGCCTAAGAAATGGATTTTTAAACCAAAAAGGCGTAAACTGTGACATCGATCGGTTTTAAACTTGAGAGATCTTGAAATCTTGTCGAAACATGAAATTAGCCTTTAAGGTTTAAATGATTGGGAATCCCTTTGAGATAAAATACAATTGAAATATCTTGCTTGCCGAAAGGCAATTGAAATATCTTGCTTGCCGAAAGGCAATTGAAATATCTTGCTTGCCGAAAGGCAATTGAAATATCTTGCTTGCCGAAAGGCAATTGAAATATCTTGCTTGCCGAAAGGCAATTGAAATATCTTGCTTGCCGAAAGGCAATTGAAATATCTTGCTTGCCGAAAGGCAATTGAAATATAATGCTTGCCGAATGGGATTGAAATATAAACTTGAAACATGAGACATGAGAAACTGTGCCAAGATGGCCAATGAAGTACTTGAGATGCGATACGGCTGCGGCCGCCGGATCACCGGCTAAATGATATATTGTTGAGATGATGGCGTAACGGGAAATATATTAAAAAGCTCAGATTTTATGAAATTGGCTGCGGCCGCCGGATTGCCGGCTAAATTAAACATTGTTGAGATGGTGGCGTATCGGGGAGAATTTTTAAAAGCTCAAATTTTTATTTACTTACTTACGGCATTATTCATGTCTTAAATCATGCCATTTATTTATAGTGGATGATTAACTCAAATTGTGAATTACCTACAAGAAATGTTTTTAATAAAATTTAATTAAAGGCTTTGAAACCCCTAACCCATGCTATGTGTTAACTTACTCAGCGCGTTTTTGCTGACCCAAACCATTTATCCTCTTTTTCTTTCAGAGTTGAAGAATATGCATCATCATATGCATACTGGGAATTTTTGGGGATTACATTATATTTTAAATTTTGCGTTAGACTAGAATTTGCATGAACGGGCCTGTTTAACCCGTGTTTTGGCCATGTCGGCCCTCATACTTTATTTCCGCTGCACAATTTATATTTCCGCTGCAACTTTGATGTATTAATTTTAAATTATATATGGATGGGCTGTTTGAATATTTTTAATTCTGAAAAACCATAGCCTTGCATCTCTTTAGTGAGCTCGGAGAAACCGTGTCTTGCTAGGGAGGTGTGGCGGTGGCATCCCGGCCTGGGTTACCAAAACCGGGGTGTTACAATGTGGTATCAGAGCCCGGATTATTTTGAAGCTATTATCTTTTAAAGAGCCCAATTATTATTTTGAAGTTAAAGCCCAAATTTTTAGCCCAAAATTTTTTTTAGAAGCCCAAGAAATTATCTTGGCCCAATAGCCTTGTTTTTATTTAAAGCCCAAACAATTTATTTCTTTCGGCCCAATATAGTGGCCCAAACCTTTTATCCTTATTTTAACCTATCCATGGAATAAATTTATTTTTAAAACCCATGGATAAACAAATGCATGCATAAAATTTTTTTTTTGGGGGAGATCACACATGCATATGCATACATAAATATTTACACTAACTCTTTTTATGTGAATTATCGGTGATAAGAAACAGTCCTACCTCAGAACTCGACATGACCTTGAGTCTTGGCTTAGACTAACTTAAGACTAACGTTGCCTTAGTCCTAGATCTTGATTCACTTAGGAACTCATCTTCGCGTGCTTAATGACAGAAATGGCACCTAGAAGAAAACTGAGGAAGGATCATATGCGATGATACCCGAACCTGGTTGTGAATAATACATAGGCAGTTATGGGGACATAACTGTAATCTTAAGGGGGGTAGACTGTAATACCCCAGATTTTTATCAACGTCCAAAGGAATAAAATTTATTCCGATCAATGTCGAAACATCTCCGAGAAGAAGAAAATAATTTATCACAATAAATTATTGCTCGTAAATAAAACGCCGATAGATTCAAATTCAAAATGGAATAAAAGAGGGAAAGGAAGCCCGAAGACATTCCATCAATTGAGTCAAGACAATTGGAATTAAATTCAAGAAGGAAAAGAATTTTAATTCCAAGAACCCGTGAAGTCGGAAGAAATTTAATGATACAATCGCAATCAATCAATCGGTCAATAAGTCGCGCAACTTCGGGGACGAAGTTGATTCTTAAGGAGGGTAGATTGTAATACCATAGAAATTGCCCGATATATATGTATGAATATATATATTTTGATCAATTCACTAAGTAGATTTTTAATCAAA